>OX328014.1:30000-630000 GCA_946811545.1 Netelia fuscicornis
TGTTCTACTGGGTTTTTCGAAATTTTTCCTTTGTCGCGAGAGGCGCGTTCTCGAATAAAAAATTTATAAACGTACCTTCGATCGACTGGAACGATGTGATGTCTTCGTCGCACAAAACGCACCAACACAAATAAAAGAACTATATTATAAAAAACTATATTATAAAAACTATATTATAAAAAACTGTATTATAAAAAACTCAAAGTAAATAGATAATAAGTACACAAAACGCACCAACACAAATAAAAGAACTATATTATAAAAAACTATATTATAAAAACTATATTATAAAAACTATATTATAAAAAACTGTATTATAAAAAACTCAAAGTAAATAGATAATAAGTACGAATATTACGAAAAAAGTATATAAAACAATGAAATACGAAAAAATAATAATTGTTCAATGGTTTTGTGAATGCGTCGACAACGAGTGTTCGGGCTCTACTGTGCCTACTGTGCATAGTATAACTAGTATGGGCATAGTATAACTAGTATGGGCACTCCGAGCATTTTCGAGGTTCGCGTCGATCCGTTCTGCGCATCCATCCGCCATGTTTTTGGGCGCCGCCAATCAGAAAATTGTTTCATAAGTGGTGATGTGAAGCCTGTGACAGTCAGTTGAGAAGTTAAAATTTTTTAAAACAACGTCGGAAAATAATACATTATAATAAAAAAAATGCATAAAATCAAAGGGTACAAAAAGTGTAGCAAAAAGTGTAACTGTTATACGGAAAGGTGGGTATTTTTAACTAGAAAATTTCACAATAACATGATAATTTTTATTAGATTTTTTTATTTCTGAAATTGTTATAAAGAAAAAAGCAAAAAAAAGTGTCGATTGGAATTTCAACCTAATTCAAAGAGTTATCAGGGCCACTTGATTTTTAGGAACGTTCTTGAATTTTAAATAATATAATATATATATTTTTTTCATTTATGAGATATTAAACATCTTTTTTATTTAGAAAAACCGAATTTATAGAAAATATTTTATATAAATCAGATTTTTAGGGTAGGATCAGTAAGAATGAATGCCCGTATGGCACGCATGAACAACTATCGTCATCTTTGTCGCACCTTGCATCCCTCGATCGCAGCGACACTAGCGGCTTGGCACGTTAAGGGGGTCACGTCGAAACTCAGAGTTGCAAGACCTGTATGTAAGACCGTGGCGTTGGGGCTTTGCGCGACCGACCCGCCTCTCCCATTGCGTTCGACCAATGCTGGTGGCGCCAATCGGTCCGAGAAAGTTAGACAAAGTCTCGGTACAGCCAATGAAAAGCTTCGAACGCTCTCGGCCAGATGACAACCCCGTTGAACGAGGAGAGCACGTGGCGCACGAAAGAAGAAAGAGAGAAATACAACTACATAGAGGGATGCTCTTGGGTTACGGCAAGTAAGGGAACAACGATCATTCGCGAACGTACCTTCGACAGAGACGTATCGTACTATTACAATATCATTTACATTTTTCTACATTTTATATTCATTTTTTAACCATTTATTTGTGTGCGCGTGTGTGTTGGTAATAATAAATTTAATTTTAGTTACAGTTTTTTTCTAATATAGTTTTTTTAATTAGTGTTTATAAATTAACGTTATAGTTATAGTTTTAAGTTTATAGTTTTTTCTTTTATATGTGTATTCGTAACGTAGTTTATTTTTGTAATATTTTATATTGTACATAAGTGTTTATTACTGCGTTTGCTAAAATATTTGAAAAATCATCCGTTATAAGGTTAGTACGTATTTTTATTAACACGTTCGTCGCGGCGCAACAAGAAAATCGGTCAATGTTGTCTCGGTGCAACGGAGACAAATTTTCCGAATTAAATCATCGCGTAGGGTTTCTTTATTTTATTTTCAAATTTTAGATGTCGAATCACTCATTGGTATCGGCGGCATACGACACCTCGTCGGACGAAAATGAGGACAACGTCGGCGTAACGACGGTCGTGCGTGCGGACGTCCACGCGGAGGGAGGCGTCCCAACGCCGTCAAACAATTCGGTCGACACCCGCGACGATATGATCGTCGACGACAACGACGACAATGCGACCATCGTCGAGGAGACGAGCTCGTCCGTCGACGACCACGACGACAATGCGCAGATCATCGAGGAAACGAGCTCGTCCGCCGACGACCACGAGGAGACGAGCTCGTCCGTCGACGACCACGACGACAATGCGTCCATCGTCGAGGAAACGAGCTCGTCCGCCGACGACCACGAGGAGACGAGCTCCTCCGTCGACGACCACGACGACAATGCGCCCATCGTCGAGGAAACGAGCTCGTCCGCCGACGACCACGAGGAGACGAGCTCCTCCGTCGACGAAATAGACGTGGTGGATGTCGTCGAGGCCGAAGACGAGCAGGTAAGATTCGCGCATAAAGGTATAAATATATATAATATATAATGTATAATACAATGTTAATGGACCGGTGAATTTATATTTCAGATTCGAGGAAGAAACGCGGTCAACCGCCCCCCCCGCCGCAACGACGCGCGACAGCGCAACGCCAAGAGGTGAGTAAAAGAAATTTTTCTCGATTTTTTCGAAGCGTTCGCGTGGATTGAATTATATAATGAAACATTTAATTTTTTGCAGCGACTACCACAGGCGGTGGAGGGCATCGCTGATCGAGGACGCGCAACGATTCCCGTAAGTACGAAATGTCGAAAAAGCGCAATTGCGTAGCGCGTATAATTCGACATAATAAAAATGTCTTTTCTTTTTTTGTTTACAGACGGACGAGATACACCAATTACGAATCGCTTGAAATGATTCATTTTTTGGTGTCAACACGAAACCTCCATCGCGCCAAGGGCCTCCTCTGTTGGTACGAAATGGCGCGGAGCCAGGTAATACACGAGTTAAATACGGTAAAACGATGTAAAAAAAGAAATTGTAATATCTTTTGTTTATTTCAGGAGCACCGAACCCACCGAACTCCGCAATCATTGCAAAACCACTTCAAGCGGGTGATACTTCCTAATATCAGAAATTTCGGGCTCGATGAAGGGACAGTGAATATTTTCCATAACACATTTAATTAATAAACGTGTTTCAATATTTTATGTGGAATTTTATTATTTATTTAACATGTTACCTACCATCGGTGCGCGGCCTACGTGAGACCACAGTCGACAATCTCCTTGACATCGCACTCATTTTTCTCCAGGTCGATTCCGCTTGTACGCTTCTAAACAAAAGTTCTGATCAAAAATACTTATTTTTAATCGAATAAATGAAAGATCTCTCTGCGTGCGTTAGTTCTGCGTAAAATCTAGTCTTATATGCGTGTCGAGGCTCGAAAGACGTGTGTCTGTGATGAGACGAAATAACTTATAAAAATGGGAGCTAGTGTTTTATAATCTCTATGGTACAAGATTTATGTATGCGAATATTGAATATGATAAATGATATCGGTAAAAAGATATAGCGAAATGAAATTGGTTTGAAAATTGGTTACTTTTGCTGCAAGATACACAATAGACCTATATGGAAGCGTATTCCGGGCTCGAAGCATGCCGTGACACTGGGAATCATGTCCGGAATTAGAATCCGCGTATTTTTGCTCTTTGCATCTTTAATCTACCGTGCATACTTTCGAAGATATTTGAGGTGTTACAACCGTACCCAGTCTCCCCTACTCGTTGACGGATTCGTTTGTTATTATAGGTATTATTATTATGGTTTGCCGATGTGGATTCCAATTACGAGCAAAAATGAAAATGCTTGCCGCGGATATATTATAATAATGTTGGTTAAGAATAAAATTATTATCGGTGGAACTGTGCAATTGAAATGTATCGCGGCATGTTGTATGAGTGTTATAACTTATCTAATATGGTTGTTGCAGCGTGTAGAGATTCTCGAGTGCGAATGTGTTTGCGTGAAAAAATTGTTATGACGTATGTGAAATTAAAACAAAATACTTCATATTCTCTCTTGCTGCTATTTATCCCATTGGGCGGTATTGTTCAAAGCGAATCAATTTTTTGCAGTCTCGCACAAATTATAGCGACGCGGGACGTACCGGTGCCACAAAGAATGACAGCAACAACACGGAGAGAATTAGATGTTAAAAATTGTCGTGCAGTAACGGTAACCAGATGACAACCCTGAAACATCGCTTATTATTACTGAGAAAAACACAGATTTTCACGAAAATAAAATAAAATTTCTTCTTCAGATAGAACATTTTACGATATTTTCTAGTAAATTTTGATGTGTAACAAAATACGCAAAACTTAAATTTAAAAAATCTTTAATATCAGCGAAATTTCACTGTGCATTTTATTATTTTATGCCTTTGAAACATATATATAAAAAAGTATCGTCTTTATAGTAGTTATTTTAAGGTTTATTATAAAATTTAATGAGTATATAGGAAAATGTGTTGTGCTCTCGGTAAATATTATCGTGCGCGCTTGGTTAAATTTATCATGCGGTACAGTGCGCCAATTTTGGGGTACTGCATGGTAAAAATTCTCCTTTATATCGATCATTTCAGAATGGTATCGAGTAGGATCAGGGGGTCTCGTTTTATTGATAGTGGTCTGTTTATTCTCAATCACTTTTAAGCCGAGACAGCGTTAATTTTTAAACTCGTGTAACTAATTGGAAAAGCGATCGAACGGGTATAAAAATGGCGATGATTCAAGGCGGAAATCAGCATCGCTTGACAAAAGTTGAACCTTCGATAGGGTGGGTCTAAGTAGAGTGTCGCCGATGTAGGGGCTCTTCGCTGCCTGGCTCCGCCTTGTTGAGACCAACTTCCGCTATTTCCATGTATATACGAGGGCGGGGTGAAAAGTTTCCAGCCTGACCAAGAAATGGCGCCACTAGGTCTACTTTTGGAGTGGCGTCCTATAGAACCATTCCTACCAAGCTTGTATGTAAAGTTCCGGCCCAATCGCTACGTTAGTTTGCATTTGAGAGCACATTGCGCGAGACCCTTCCGTTGTTTTCGTGAAAATGGAAAAATTGGAAAAACCTGCTGTCATCAAATACTTCTATTTGAAAGGTTTTACACCAAAACAAATAAAAATTGCAGAAATACGATTGCAAATTCAGTGTTCTTTTTTTCGCTTTCCTAAAGATAATGAAAGATAGACTGAGAGGAAGAATTTTTTCGATGAATGTTATACTAAAAAATAATTTGTAATAATTTTAGGGCAAGGAAGTGGATAATATTTTACAATCACCCCGATTTAATGTTGAAAACAGCAGAAAATTTATACGCAACCAACAGAGTTTGCAGTCATCATTTTGAAGATCGAATGTATGTAATTGGAATAATTGGCTGTATATTTCTATGATATGTATGGCTTTATTCACTAATTGTATAATTAATGTAATTTTGTAATAGATGTTTGTATGTCATTATGTAATTAATAAATAATTGATGTAATCATATATTTTTACCTTACTTATGATTACCGAACTCCTATATTTATGTAATGATTTATATATATACGACATTATATATATATGTAATTATTTATTTGTTCCCTTTCGGTTTACAAAGCCTCCCGTCTCTCGTCCTTTACAACCTTTACTATTTACATTTCCTTACCCTATGATCTTATTCTCCCTTATCCACTACTTATTGTTCTACCTTAACCTATTTACATTTTACTTATACTACGTCTTATTTCTAACCTCGCTTTCCTTTCCTCCTCGCCTTTCTCTCGCACGCTCGCTCGCTATTCTACTCGCCATTCGCTCGCTCGCTTCCCTCTGCTCTTTCTCGCTCGCTCGCCTTTACATTTTCCTCGCCGCCTTTCTTTCTCTCTCTCCTTGTCACTTGTAATTTTCCTATTCTCTACTTATCTATCGCCCTTCTCTCCTCGCCTTCCCTCCTCCTCCCGACTTCCGTTTCCTCTCCATTCATTCCATTCCTTCTTTCACTCCCTTCTTTCCTCTTCCCCCTCCCCGTTTCCCTGTTCCTCCTTTTTCTTGTGTTCTCTTGCTGCGTCCATTTCCTTCATCCACTCCTCTCCTCCCCCCTCCTCACTCAATATTTCTCTTATCCTCTCTCCTATCCCCCTCCTCTCTTCTCTTTCCCCCCTGCACCTATCCAGGAACGTGTTCCCACGTCTCTTCTTCTCTCCTGCACAATCTGCACGCCCTTTCCTCCTACTCCTCCCAGTATTTCCCTTCCCTCATTTCGTTCCCTAACCTATACCTCGCTATTCTCCTATATCTTTCCTCTGTCCAGCCTGCCCTTAGATATTTTGGTACCCCCCCCCCCGATCCTTACCTGCATGTACCACCTATTATACACTGACTTCCTAATCCTCTCCTCTCTTTCCTCCTCCTGTTCCCTCCTGTCCTCCTTCTCTACTTTCTCATATCCTGCCACCTCCGTCCCATTTTCCTCTCTCCCTTTTCTTCCTTTCTCTTTCATGTCTTTTCTCTCCTTCTCCCATTTCGACAATCGCTCTTCCCCCTCCCTCTCCCTTTTTTCTATTTCCTCTAAGCATTCTCTTGCTATCTCACTTCCTTCTCCTCTTTTCAGCTTTTCTTCATACCTCCACGCCCTCCTTCCTGCCCCTGTTCTTATTTTCCACCTTTTCGCTTCTTCCCTGACCATATATCCTGGCGTCCTCCAGTCCAACCCTAACGTCCATCTTATATATCGTTCCTGCATGCTCTCTATTCCCTTTCGTTCCTCCCATCCCCAAATTTCTACCCCGTATCCCATCACCGTCCACACCAAAGAATGAAACAGCCACATCCTTCTTTCCCAATTTCTCTCGAATTTCCTTTTCCCTATACCCCACCACACCTGTTTCATCACCGCCCCCGCCTTCCTTATCCTATCCCTTAGTTATCCCTTTGCTCTGTTGGCTCCCTGCAATATTTAAATTTGGGCGGGAGAGGATTTGCGTTGCAATGTGTTATATTACAAATATTTAATTACAAAAACAGAATATTTATTAAGAAAATAATATTTATTAACAAATGTATTATTAAAACATATAAATTATTATTTTATATAAAAGTATTTTAAAATGTTACTATTGAAGTTCTGCTGAATTCAATCCGACGAATGTTTCGGTTCAACCTCAGCCGTAGAAAATGGCACCGTGGAAATTTCCTGAAAAAGAAGACAAAAAATTACAATACAGACCAATTTTCGTTATTTTATTTTTAATTTCGCAAAATATGACGCGACCCGAGAAAAGGGAGTTACGAGGCAAAATAGTAGTTTTTCACAGCGAGCCATTAAAGAAATCAAAATAAATGCTCGCGCTCGAGTGATACAATTTTCAATAATTCATATTTTATAGAAATATTTAAATAACAAATTTCCGATTGCAGCATGTGAAAGATCGGTTTGAAAATTTATAACATAACACATAATGTAAAAATTGATTGTTTGCCACGTAGATCCCTTTTCTCGGCTCGCGTCACATATGTAGTCGTGTACTCATCTTTTTTTCCGACGTCGGATCGTGCCCAAATGAAGGAAAAATCCTTCGAATTTCCGAGATGGCCGTACGATTGACTGGTTCGTCCTCGCCAGCCGGAGAAATATTGCCTGATCATCTGTAACAGAAATATAACCATTAACAGTAGAAAAATCCAATCTGAAAGCATATTATAGTTTATGTTAAACAAACGATATGAAAAACAAAAATACAAATTTCAATGTCTTTCCCATTGACATTTCCCAAGTGCGTACATGACAAATCATCATATTTTTACAACTATATGTTTTTGGATAAATAATTGAGATATAGAAAATACAATTTACTATTAAATCCAAAATCATATAGTCTAAAAAAATGATGACATATTAATCAAAGTAGATTGAAAAACTCACCCGATGAGCGATACCGCTTGGCAGAGGTAGACGGTTCTTGACATTCCAGTCTGTCGCTATCAACATTCGCTGAGGGCTGCGTCGCTACCTCTTGAAATATTGCCTGATCATCTGTAACAGAAATATAACCATTAGCAATAGAAAAATCCAATCTGAAAGTACATTATAGTTTATGTTAAACAAACGATATGAAAAACAAAAATACAAATTTCAATGTCTTTCCCATTGACATTTCCCAAGTGCGTACATGACAAATCATCATATTTTTACAACTATATGTTTTTGGATAAATAATTGAGATATAGAAAATACAATTTACTATTAAATCCAAAATCATATAGTCTAAAAAAATGATGACATATTAATCAAAGTAGATTGAAAAACTCACCCGATGAGCGATACCGCTTGGCAGAGGTAGACGGTTCTTGACATTCCAGTCTGTCGCTATCGACATTCGCTGAGGGCTGCGTCGCTACCTCTTGAAATATTGCCTGATCATCTGTAACAGAAATATAACTATTAGCAATAGAAAAATCCAATCTGAAAGTATATTATAGTTTATGTTAAACAAACGATATGAAAAACAAAAATACAAATTTCAATGTCTTTCCCATTGACATTTCCCAAGTGCGTACATGACAAATCATCATATTTTTACAACTATATGTTTTTGGATAAATAATTGAGATATAGAAAATACAATTTACTATTAAATCCAAAATCATATAGTGTAAAAAAATGATGACATATTAATCAAAATAAATTGAAAAACTCACCTGATGGAGGATGATTCATTTTGGATGTCGACGGTTGGTGTTCAAGACTTTCCTCGCGATCTGTAACAGACGAATGATTATGAGAAAGTGCAGATATCCATTCCGAATGTCGATTACCGGATTCCTTGGTGTTGTTCGAAATGTTGGTCCGAGGTGGGCAAAGCGTCTTCGGCTCATGGTCTGCAACTGAAATATAACAATGAATAATTGAAAAGGTCATTTGCATAAAGATAAAATTTACATATGGAACTCTAATGCTGAATTTTACAAACCTGGAAGGATGATGTTCTGCGACAGACCATTATCCAAATCCCTTCACCAAGGTAATTTTGTTTCCCCAATGCAATTTCAAGAACGTATTTACGTACTGTCATTGTTAAAAAACAATGATAGTCCGTAAATACGTTCTCGAATATTTGCTGTAATCGGCTACCGAATATTTAATTTAAACAGACACAAATCACAGCACAAAACTTACTTTGTTTTATGAAAATACGTCACTCATAAAACACGTACCTATTGCTTTAAACGCGCGCGACACCACATTGGATTTTATGGCTACGCACTGTTACCACATATCCGGCGCTGACTATCCTGAAAATTTAGTGTTCGCAAGTTGGCTGGGATTTCTAACATTCCCAAATAACAAGGAGTGGGGGTGCCGGAGTGAGCAATGTAAAGTTAGCCCCTCGATTTTGACTTTTGCATCTTTTTTTAATTTATAACGATTGTTTGTCGTTTGTTTGTGATTGTTTGATTAATTAAAACGTTTGTTTGATCATATTTTTTATCAAACAAACAAAATAAAAATAAGCGTTAAGTTAGCCGCAAATTTTTGAAATTTTGTCTAATTTGATTTTTTCAAACGCCAATCGATTCGCAATTGTTTGTTGGAAACAAATAATATAATTCGAACGTTTGTTTGATCGTTGTTTTTCCAAAAAAATCAATAACTAAAATATTGGTTCGTCGTAGCTTTCACACTAGATTCTGGCTTTTTTCTTACCATACAACTGCGAAGATGCTCAACATGAGATGCACTCAACTACTGAAGGCCAGGATTTGTAAAGTTAACAAAATCTTGTAAACTTGATCAAGTAATCCCGTGTCGCAACATGAATTGTAGGTTATATTGTTACATGCACGCGACACATATTAAATCTGGTCAAGCCAGAATCTAGTGTGAGAGCTACGACGAACCAATATTTTATTTATTGATTTTTTGGAAAAACAACGATCAAACAAACGTTCGAATTATATTATTTGTTTCCAACAAACGATTCCGAATCGATTGGCGTTTGAAACAATCAAATTAGACAAAATTTCAAAAATTTGCAGCTAACTTAACGCTCATTTTTGTTTTGATTGTTTGATAAAAAGTATGATCAAACAAACGTTTTAATAAATCAAACAATCACAAACAAACGACAAACAATCGTTATAAATTCAAAAAAGATGCAAAAGTCAAAATCGGGGGGCTAACTTTACATAGCTGCCGGAGTGTCACTCCCCTGGCGCCGGCTACCTCGCCACACGCCCGAGAGATGGCGAGCTACAGCCACGCTTCCTCGCAAGCGAAAATCTGCCGCTACAGTATATAGAGCGACGCTCATCGCTATAGGTTAATTGCTCGATACGCATTAACTTGCTTATCGCCCATAACTCCAGTTGACACTCGCATCATGGTGAGTGTCAAATTATTTTTTGCGTTATTTGCCAGAAATAACCGGCTACGCGCGTGTACTGCAGTACCGCGCTGCGATAAAACGAAATTCCCTCTATCCTTCTTTCAGAAAAACACACACAAGGCATGCACAAACATACATTCAGTTCGTACCTACTCCATATAATTTACATAAACAGCAAGACACACTGTTGTGATGAAATTTATTTATTTCATGTAAGTGTAAGATACAAGTGCATCATAGATATTACATACCCCAAGTCATACATATGCATTACACGGTACATTATGCATACATCGTACATTCTACACTATACACATTTTTCTTGTGTTCGTTAACGATCTAAGTACAGTTCTTTATAGTTTCTTTTTCCCTAAATCGTCTTTTTATTCTACATTAATTTTCGCGTCTTTATTAGTGCCGTTTATTATACGCACGTTGTTGGCGAGTATTTAATAAATCGACGATTAATATACAATAATGTGCTTCATGACGCGTGCACACGTTCGGACGGACACACGAATCGACCAGAGACACACCATAAACACAAATAGCGACCAGAGACACGCTCATACACCGCACACATTCGGACAGGCACACAAATCGCGACCATCAAAACACACACACACACACAAATTCAGACAGACGCACGAATTAACCGCAGAAATATACATACGCACAAATCGCGACCAGAGCCACACACACCCATTCGGACAGCACACAAATCAACCCGACACGCACTTTCACACGACCAGACGAACGAATCGACCACAGACACGTACACACGAGTCGGGACTCGAGTCGCGACGGCATCTCTCCCTCTCGCTCGCACTTGAGTATTCCGCTATCTTCTTCGGTTCCTTCATTCTCTCGTTCGCATACGCAGGGCAAAGAACGAGTCTGGCGCAGAAGGCGCAAACGAAAAAATCAGGACAGAGACGTCATGAATAACCGCCAAATACGTGCCGATGTGAGGATGACAGCGACGAGGATGACGACGACGGCACAGAAGACGACGGCGATGGAGATGTTGATCTCAAGATTAGTTCGCTCTGATCTTCTCAACGTCGACGATGGACTTTTCACTGTAAAATATTTTTTTCCATCTCTCATCTTTCGTTCCATTTAATTCTCGTTTTATCAATTTCCTTTCAACTACTTACCCATGTTTTTTATATCAAGGTCCACCGGACCCAGCGCAGTACAAGCCTCAACACGAACCAATAACTTCGCAAAGTCTCCGCGTTTAAATCCGAAACTTGCTGTCAACAACGAAATACTTGGACGGACGAATATTCGAAGCTGGTGATTCGGCGATATACCCTCAAGGATTTAAATTCTCTACGTACACCCCTCCGGAGTTCGGATTCGTGCCGACTGCTCGATGCGACGGTAAAGACGTTCGTACTTACCTCGTCGTGATGGATACGCGAGTCTATGAAAGAATGAGCGACTCGAAGAGCTCACGAACAACAGGCTCGCGAGGCACATTTGTTTCCAGACGCTAACGAGCCCGAGTTGCCAAAACATTCTTCAATGAAATCCAACTCGCGAATGATTGTAGATCGATTAGTGTTTAATAAGCGTAACTGGCCCGAGGAATGTCGCGGCCCTAGCGAGGCTCGTGTATCGTTCGACATTTTTACGAGGCAAACACGAACGATATCGACAAACGAAATTAACAGCGATATGCGTATCAAAGTTTCTGGATATCGTTCGTTTTTGCACGATGTTGTATTTTTTCATATTCTCGCGAATGTTATTTAACGCATTCATAGAAACTTGAACCGAGACGAATGATAAAAAAGCAACATTTCATGAGATCCGACGCATGTCTATGTATCGTTAGGCTACCGACTGAAGACCCGACGGTGAGTTAGTGGCGTACCGGCGACAGTTTCAACTTTCTAAGACGATTACGAGACACGCTCCAGAATTTAATAATAGATTTCACAATTTACACTCGCGATCTTCAATTTCTACTCTCTCTCTCTCTATCTCTCTTCCAGAAAAACACATACCCCCAATCCCTCAGCCACACAAACTCGCGCGCGCGAACGTTGTATTTTATTTAAGTTATTTATTTTATTCATAGCAGTTCCTACCTAATGTCGATTAGGTAATAGTGTAATTTAAATAAATAGCAACACATTGTTGTTATGATGAAATTTCTTTATTTTATGTAAGTGTGAGACGCACGTGCAATATTACATACACCACGTCATACATTGAGATGTCCTCCTGTCCTGGCCAAGTGGCGCCACCTGCCACCGCACCTGAAAAATGAAATTACAATTAGAATCATGATTAATACACGGAAAAGGAGACAGAGGGAAGAGTTTCTCCAAGGTAGAAGGAGAGAAAGGAAAATATATAAGGAAGCAGAAAATAAGGAGAAGACACCGAAAATTCACAGACTTTGACAGCGAGAAAGTTTTGAGAAAGCTGGTACATTGCTATCCGAAAGGAAAGCGAGGGTGGCTAACTCGAGACCGACTCGCTGGAGAGGAAAAAGGGAATAGACGGGTTAAAATATAGAAATTTTGGACCAAAATTGTACCAACATCCATTAACTTCAAAGTGAGAAATTCGTGAGAAGGCTGGGAAAATACTCTCCGAAAGGACAGCGAGGGTGGCTGACTCTAGAATGACTCGCGGGTAAAGAAAAGGAAAGACCGTATTGAATTTTGGGAATAACATTATATCACGGAGCGGAGAAGCAGTAAGAAAGTAAAAATCATTAAGAGGAGATCAGATTGCGCAAAGGCGCAACAGCGGAGAATCTCAAAGGGTTCTAATAGTAAGAAATAAGAAAGGTACGCAAAGGCACAGCGGAAGAAGAAGCAATACTTGCGGAGTTTCACCAAAGAAACGACACGCAAGGCGAGACCAGCAGAGCGGTCCCTCAGCAAAAGACTCACAACAAGACGCAGGACAGTGGAGAGAGGAGGAAAACAGAGAAAGAAACTCTAAAAAAAACTTACCAATATCTAAATCCTGGTACATAATTCACTAGCAGTGGTACGACCAAAATCCAGCAGCATAAAAGGGCATAGTCCTTCCAAAAGCGAGAGCATAGTCCTTCCAAAATCAACGAGCATCGTATTCCTTAAGCAAGCTGACTCAAGTCCTGCAATAAAAAGAAAAAGGAGCAGCAGAATACTAAAGCAACGAATAATCAAGAAATAACAAGGCGCGGACTCACCCATAGAGAAAACAAATCTGGGCACACCGCCGCAAGTAACGACGAGGCCACACGACGGCTCTAAAAGAAAACAAGAAAAACAGCAAAAGCACCCACGACAAGCTTAAGAATTAAAAAAAGGACTTACCGTGCCGAATTAATCCTTGAAACAAGTCGTACAACACGAATACACTTATGCTATTCACTGCGGCACCGCCATCTTAACTATCAACCAGCAAGAATCGATTCCCATCGATTACGACGCAACTAATCAGACCGGGCAGGAGAAATTTATCAGTACGGAACGCGCCAATCACCACGCAGCAACGGCCGGTGATACGCGCCAATCAAAGTCGAAGAGCGAAAGTGGACAATTAGGATAAGGAACGGTGTGAACT
Organism: Netelia fuscicornis; assembly: GCA_946811545.1. NCBI lineage: Eukaryota > Metazoa > Arthropoda > Insecta > Hymenoptera > Ichneumonidae > Netelia > Netelia fuscicornis. Next base: position 43,886 of record OX328014.1, read on the forward strand.
TAGAAGCATAAGGATAAAATAAAGAATAATTAAAATTTTTTTTTACGTCTACCCCTCAATTTCTTTCGAGTCCATAAAGAACATTTCAACATATACATTGCACGATATATTATGCCGTGCATCGTACATTCTACGCTATACACATTTTTCTTGTGTTCGTTAACGATGTAAGTACAGTTCTTTATAGTTTCTTTTTCCCTAAATCGTATTTCTATTTTATGTTAATTTTCGCGTCTTTATTAGTATAGTTTATCATGTGCACGTTGTTGGTAAGTATTTAATAAAGTGTCGATTAATATACAATAATGTGCCTCGTGACGCGCGCACAGACACGCACGAACGAGTTGGTACTCGAGGCGCGGCGGCATCGCTCCCTCTCGCTCGCACTACGGTATTCCGTTATCTTCTTCGGTTCCTCCATTCTCTCGTTCGTATACGCCGTGCCGGCCGGTGTAGCTATGTATGTATATGGCACGCGCAGGGACGATCGCGCGTACCGGCACTCACACCTTCAGCATTATTTGCTGGAAGTTTTGTTCTACGCGCGTGTACTGCAGTGCCGCGCTGGGATAAAATAAAATACCCTATTCCTCTTCCAGAAAAACACAGCCCCAATCCCACAGACCCACACACTCGCGCGGGCGCGAAGTTTTATTTTATTTCAGTTATTTATTTTATTTAAGTTATTTATTTTATTTCAGTTATTTATTTTACCTAAGTTATTTATTTTATTTAAGTTATTTATTTTATTCATAGTAGTTCCTACCTAAGCCATGTAATCTAAATATATAGCGACACATTGTTTTCATGATGAAGTTTCTTTATTTTATGTAAGTGTGAGACGCACGTGCATTAACATTATTACATATACTCGTATATTAGGCATACACCACCTCATACATATACGTTACAAGGTATATTATGCATAATAGTTCATTCTACACTATATACATTTTTCGTGTGTTCGCTAACAACGCAGTACAGTTCTTTATAGTTTTTTTTCCCTAAATCGTATTTCTATTTTATATCAATTTTCGCGTCTTTATTAGTGTAGTTTATTTTGCGCGCGTTGTTGGCAAATATTTAATAGACAGACACACAAATGGCGACCAGATACACACACACCCATTCAGTATACACACGAATCGACAAGATACACACATTCAGACAGACACACGAATCGACAAGATACACACATTCAGACAGACACACGAATCGACAAGATACACACATTCGGAGATAGAACTTGAGTTGAGGCTTGAGTTGGGGCTGCGCGTTGAGGCTTGAGTTGAGGCTTCGCGCTGGGGCTTCTGCGAGCGCCAGCTACCTCGCCACACGGCCGCGAGATGGCGAGTGGCAGCCACGCTCTCTCGCAAGCGACAGCCTCACCGCTACGATATATAGGAGCGACGCTCGGAACTATCTGCCAGTTGCTTGATACGCGTTAATTTCCCTATCACGATGTAACTCGAGACGTCGGCATTATGTGCGGGCGCCATGTTATTTTTTTGCGTTATTGTAATCTAAATAAATAGCGACACATTGTTCTTGTGGTGAAATTTGTTTATTTTATGTAAGTCTGAGACTCACGTGCATTAACATTATTACATATACTCGCATATTACGCATACACCACCTCATACATATACGTTACGAGGTATATTATGCATACATCCTACATTCTACGCTATACACATTTTTCGTGAGTTCGTTAACGACACATACCCCCCAGCCCTCACACACACACACACGCACACACACACACACACACACACACACACACACACACACACACACACACACACACAACACACATTCAGCAGACACACGAATCGACAAGATGCTCACATTCAGACAGACACACGAATCGACAAAATACACACATTCAGACAGACACACGAATCGACAAGATACACACATTCAGACAGACACACGAATCGACAAGATACACACATTCAGACAGACACACGAATCGACAAAATACACACATTCAGTCAGACACACGAATCGACAAGCTATTTATTTTATTTCAGTTATGCATTTTATTCAAGTTATTTATTTTATTTATGGCAGTTCCTACCTAATGCATGTAATCTAAATAAATAGCGACACATTGTTCTTGTGGTGAAATTTGTTTATTTTATGTAAGTGTAAGACGCGCGTGCATCAACATTAATAGAGTCGTATTACATACACCACGTCATACATATATGCTGCCGTGGAAGTACTCCATCTCTAGCATGTGGTAATGTACCACCGGTGGCTATGATACTTTGACCGTCGGTTGGACAGGTTGCGCGGTGCGTTGCGGACTTACCCGGCGGCTCGTGTCTCGCATATGGTCGTCCTCCGGCGGTCGGTAACGTACCGTCGGTTGCGTTCGGCTCTCCCAGACACATACCGTTCGAGTCGCGGCGGCATCGCTCCCTCTCGCTCGCACTCGGGTATTCCGCTATCTTCTTCGGTTCCTCCATTCTCTCGTTCGCATAGGCAGTGCCGGCCGGGGACGGACGCGCGTGGCGTCGCTCTCCGGCCGGGGCGCTAGAGTGGGGGCACCAAGGTCGGTTGAGCGAGTGCGCCAGCCACTTCCCCCACTCCGCGCGCGACGGATCGATAATTATCGTTTTTTCGCTATAAAATCCACAATTATCGACCGATTTGGACGCAACCGGGACTACCCCGTGGGGAAAAAAATTACGCGTCTTTCTATCCCGTTTTCAACGTTCCAGGACGATTAGGAGGGACGCTACGGAAGTTATAAATAGAATTGAAAATTTCCACTCGCGATCGACTTGGAAAAATTCGGAACCCCCGAAAGTAAAAATTTTCGATTTTGCGCGCGATATCTACGCGGGGAAACGAGGGGGAAAAATCGAAATTACCGTCCGAAAAAATCGGCGATTGGCGCGTTCGAGGGCAAAAAAATCAATCCGGGCGTGGTCCAAATTTCATCAAAATCGGACCATTCTACCTGCCGTGGCGACCGATCGTACTCCGCGACCGGAACCGCGCGCTCGCGGCCGCGGGGCGCGAGGGGAAGGGGCGCGGTTTAAATGACTAATTATCGTTTTTTCGCCATAAAATCCACAATTATCGACCGATTTGGACGCAACCGGGACTACCCCGTGGGGAAAAAAATTACGCGTCTTTCTATCCCGGTTTCAACGTTCCGGGAGAATTAGGTAGGACGCTACGGAAGTTATAAATAGATTTGAAAATTTCCACTCGCAATCGCCTCGGGAGGCCAAAAATCGAAAACATGTAAAAATTTCAGATTTTGCGCGCGGTAATTTCACCGAAAATCGACCATCGCTGATCGAACCGCTCGATGAAAAATTGAATTTTTTACGGGGCTGGATTGCAAAAAAAATCTATTATCCGTGTGCAAAATTTCAAAATTTTTCATCGACGGTAGGCCCTCTAAACCCAAACCCAAACCCAAACCCAAACCCAAACCCAAACCCAAACCCAAACCCAAACCCAAACCCAAACCCAAACCCAAACCCAAACCCAAACCCAAACCCAAACCCAAACCCAAACCCAAACCCAAACCCAAACCCAAACCCAAACCCAAACCCAAACCCAAACCCAAACCCAAACCCAAACCCAAACCCAAACCCAAACCCAAACCCAAACCCAAACCCAAACCCAAACCCAAACCCAAACCCAAACCCAAACCCAAGTTGCGGCGAACCAATATTTTATTTATTGATTTTTTGGAAAAAGAACGATCAAACAAACGTTCGAATTATATTATTTGTTTCCAACAAACGATTCCGAATCGATTGGCGTTTGAAAAAATCAAATTAGACAAAATTTCAAAAATTTGCGGCTAACTTAACGCTCATTTTTGTTTTGTTTGTTTGATAAATAATATGACCAAACAAACGTTTTAATTAATCAAACAATCACAAACAAACGACAAACAATCGTTATAAATTAAAAAAAGATGCAAAATTCAAAATCGAGGGGCTAACTTTACATAGCTTTGATCTCCTTACCTCTAGCATAGTATAACTAGTATGGGCACTCTTTGTCGGCACTTTGATCTTTTTGTCGTCAATTTTCCGCCATGTTTTTGGCCTAACCTCCAGTGACGGATCATTTGTTCTAGGAACCCGCGGTATATTACTATCTCACCAGGGATGTATATAAATTTTATAAATTGGAAAAGAAATTTTTTAATTTAAAAATTATCTAAAAAATAAAACAAATAAAAGCTTTTTTTGGTCAATAAATTAAAATTATTAGAGATAGATTTATTAGAGATAAAATATATTAGATAAAATTGATAAAAAGATGAAAATATATATAAACTAATTTATACAGATTAGAACCGATTGTATACATAAATAAGAAAATAAAAAAGTGAAATGGTTTGCATATTTTATTATTTGAAAACTAATTGTTATTTATGTCTATCATTATTATTATAAATCATTACATAAATATAGGAGTTCGGTAATCATAAGTAAAGTAAAAATATATGATTACATGAATCATTTATTCATTACATAATGACATACAAACATCTATTACAAAATTACATTAATTATACAATTAGTGAATAATTAAAGCCATACATATCATGGAAATATAGAGCCAATTATTCCAATTGTTTATAAATGTTTCCAAATGATCATTTTATTTGAATTATTTTGATTAGAATTACATTTAAAGTTGCGATTTATAAATTTTAAAGTATAATATAAACGCATCCTGAAAAATAGCTTTTTTACAAATAAATGTGGAAAATCTTGACATGGATGCTGAAACATAATTGATTCAGCTTTTGTCAAAAATGTTTGAATAACATTTTTTTGTAAAATAACGGTTTCAAAATTATCATTAAAAATCGCTTCTAAAGAACATATATAAAATATAAAATTGTTATGTGGCATTTTCAGGCTACCAAAAGCAGACCTTTCACTTTGATATGCTTTAAAAAAACAGGAATTTGTTGAGTCCTCCAATTCTACATGTTCTATACTGTATTCTTCGCAAACTGCAAAGCGAAAAAAAGAACACTCTGAATTTGCAGTCGTATTTCTGCAATTTTTAACACTGCACTTTTTATATCCTTTGATTTTCTGCATTTTATTTTATGTCTTATTTTCCAACGTTGTTTTCAAAAATTGTAACCTTTCAACTGACTGTCACAGGCTCAGATCCCTGGCACTCAACATATATAGGGTGGTTCTTTAAGCGTCGCCAGCCACCATGTGGCGCTAGTAGTAATCCGCGCCGCAGCCGCGGGCTATGGCTGATGCAAACATTGTCTATTATGCTATAGATAATTACAGCAACCCACAAAATATAATTAAATAACTTGAAGATATGTATATAATAGTATAGATTCGTATTATATTATATTACATTATATAACATTATATATATATATATATATATATATGTTATATGATTTTATGAATTTGTAGTAGACAAATAATTGCACACAAATTTGGGGTTTTTCTTCCGAAAAAAATATAAACAACTTTGGCAATTTTTTCATTTTCTAATTTGCACAATTTTTATTCAATATTTTTTGAAGACTAACAAATGTTCTCTACTTCAATAGTTTCTTTGTGAATTCAATTATAATTCTTTTTACCACGCCATGCATTTGTATAAAATTATCGGAAGTATCACGATTTTCACGATTGCAGTAACTGTCTATTTAGTTGAGGTTATAATGGTAAGTGGCAAGGGGACGACGGGGGTGTGGGGTACAGCGCGGACGACTGGCAGCGCCGCACAATGCGAACCACAAATGGCGACACTAAGCGAACCATCCTACGTCATCGAAGCCCGTTGAATTTCGTTGAGTGTCACCCCCCTGCACAGGCTTCACATCACCACTTATGAAACAAGTTTCTGATTGGCGGCCCCCAAAAACATGGCGGATGGATGCGCAGAACGGATCGACGCGAACCTCGAAAATGCTCGGAGTGCCCATACTAGTTATACTATGCCTCTAGGCTCCATCATGCGTCGACTTTTTCCAGCGTTCCTCGTCTCTCCCCACTCTCTTTGACTCACGTACGCGCCAACCTCTCTAGGGATTGCCAACTTCACGGAGCTGCCAATCACGGCCGAAACATCAAATCCCTTCATTCTGGTCGAGTCATCGCATCGCTAACGAACCAGGCTTTAACCATCGATGATGATTGCGCAATCATTCCGGCCAGTTCACCGACGACTCCAAAACCGCAACGAAAGAAACATTTGGATAGATCGATGAGCGGTTCTTTTAATTCGATTCAGCAATTATTGTACACGAGTTCGCGTTACGCACTGTGAATGACCCAACTTCGTGTCGATCTCGCGATAAACGAGGAATCGACGCTACTTTATTAACCGACTATCGACTACATTCATCACCGGTGCACGCACTTCCGAGTGTTGCCGTGTTCTAAGACGAGATAATTTTATGTTTTTTTTTTCTTTGCCCCGAGTGCGTACTACGAGCGATATTCGAGTGACGTGGAAAAATTCGTAAACCTGGATTTGACCAGGCTGTAACATCCGAATACGTACAAAGCTACAAATAATGAACCGTGTACACATATATGATGGTCTCAAAATGTGAGGTTAAGCGTTCAGCGTCCACCGACGCCAATTGACTCTTTACAAAAATTACAACATTACATTATTGGAAAAACCGATGATTTCGTCCTGCCGAGTCTCGATTCATTCTCCACGAATAGTCCCGTGCTTCCAATGGCTCGGAATATTCGAAATCGAACTTTTTACATCTTACGGCCTTTCACGTTTCTCGTACCTCCGCATACTGTTCATAAAAAATGTTTGCGAGACGGGCCAGACGCGCGTGACCTCGACGATTAATAATAATAGTATATAATCATAATATCGAAGAACGAATCGATTCTAGTACTATCGCGGCGAAACTTGGTGTGTAACATAAAATCAACTCAACTTCTGTTCAAGGCGATCGATTTAAATCAAAATGAATCAAGTCCATCTTCCTATACCTATATTATGTACATATAGCTTGTAGCCCCATTTCCTCTTTGTAAATTTTGCTCCGGCATGAGGACGTGCATTTGTGATAAAGCAAAACATCTTCGAGAAACTGTACCGAATATGATTAATACAAGTATTTAAAGAAAAAGAAAAAAAAAGTATAATTGTACGTCGATAGGATGCCTATACAACGAACGTTGAAATATTCTTGACAATTTCTCGACCGTTATCACTGTCGCTCGTCAGTATTATTCACGCACACGCGTATGTAAGTAGGTATATTCTCTGTACGTTCGTATGCCTCGAGGCGTTGCGCTCCGAGCGACTCTCGTTCACCGTCGACCGCTGCTGAGTCATCCATACCATCCATACCGATGAAATGAAAGCTACATTGTTATGTGGAAAATCGCGAGAGTCGTACGTGATATTATTGTCGACCAGCGAATGTTGTATCTTATCTATTCCACTGTTTCAATATACGGGTACGTTCAACGAGAAAAACTTAATTTTTCCATTATCGATTGTGCGATTTGTCGCGTAGCGTATACCAATAATAAGTTAGCCACTATGACGCAAATCTATCTCCAGTCACTGTGATTTTTATAATTAAGTGCCGAAGCAAAAAACTAGCATAGATAGAGTGCGCTCCTTATAGCGATATTGGTATATGGTTAAAGTGGGGGCCACGAGATGATAGTACGAACCAAGGACGCGCGCAATCACTTTCCGCGCTATATCAGCTGTATCACGCCATACGATCAAAACACCGCCGGGTCTTTCTTCGAAGATTACATATACTTTCAATTTCCGTGCAAAGGTCAAAAGAGATCATCCATATTCATCGCGTAGCGGCTTTCTCGGCCGATGCGCGTATTGCCGTACGCTACGCGAGGAGCGTTTCGTGCGTGTACGGGGGTTATTACCACGCACGGTCCGGCGTGCTCTCGTACCTCGTGTACCTGTAGCGCAACATTTGGGTTAGGGTTTCCAATGTAATGCTGATTAGACATCCGATGTCGCTCCGAGTACCTTGTGTAAATAATCATAATGGTCAGAGCGCACACACGCGCGACGAAACGCGTTCTCACAACTACTGCGGCAACGACGGCCAAGACGACGAAGATGCCTGCGGCAAGCCCGAACCCCGTTGGTGCGCGGTCAGTGCGACGTCGATTGCCTTACCATCGACATCGAGAATCGATCTCCGTTCGCCAATAAATCCTTGTATTTATACGTAATAAATATATATTTAATCGTGCATTTCAGCTGTATTTAAACTATGATACGTATAAATAGCAATAAGATGGAAGGCGTGTGTACGGAAGATAGTCTCACTCTCCTGCGGGAATCATTGAAATCCGAGGAGATGGATCATATGGAGGGAACCCACTTTGACGGCCAGCTTCCTCACGTTTTCGTCACTCTTGGAGCATCCGTGAGTCGCCCCTTCGCAAATAATAAGAATCCTAATAATAGTTCAATGATCGTGATGAATTTTAAAAACAGAAAAGAAAAACGTTGATCACAGGGCGATTTGGCGAAAAAGAAAATTTATCCGACCCTATGGTGGCTGTTCCGAGACAATCTGCTTCCAAAAACTACAACTTTTTTCGGCTATGCCAGAAGCAAAATGACGATCGAGGAATTGCGCTCCAAGTGCCACCCTTGGATGAACGTTCAGTCGGGTGAAGAGGCTAAATACCAAGAATTCTGGAGTCTTAATCATTATATGGCAGGAAATTACGATTCGAGGGAGGATTTCGAACGACTCAATGACCAGCTCGAAAGGCACGAGAAACAGGATGAGGATGTCGCCGCTGGCTCTGGGGCTAATCGTTTATTTTATCTTGCTCTGCCACCGACGGTTTTCGAGCCAGTTACCGTACACATACGCTCCGCTTGTATGGGACAAAAGTTTGTATAACCCCCGCTCGATACCTTCATTCCGTCTGACAAATTTTTCTCATATCCCGCGTGTGCGCTCCTATGTTCCAGAGGTTGGACACGAATAATCATAGAGAAACCATTTGGCCGCGATGCGAGTAGTTCTCAGAATTTGACCAATCATCTCGGCTCTCTGTTCAATGAAGAACAGATATATCGCATCGATCACTATCTCGGCAAAGAGATGGTGCAAAATTTGATGACGCTCAGATTTGGAAACAGAATCTTTGGTCCAACATGGAACAGGGACAGCATTGCTTCCATACAAATCACATTCAAGGAACCCTTTGGTACCGGTGGTAGAGGTGGATATTTCGATCAATTCGGCATTATACGGGACGTTATGCAAAATCACTTGTTGCAAATACTTTCCCTCGTTGCCATGGAGAAACCGGCCTCTTGTCATCCCGACGACATCAGAAATGAAAAAGTCAAAGTCCTCAAGTGTATCGATCCTCTCGACTTGAACAACGTCGTACTCGGACAGTACGTCGGTGATGCCGACTCTACCGATATCGAGGCTCGATCGGGCTATCTTGACGATCCGACCGTTCCACCCGATTCAAATACGCCAACTTTTGCCCAAGCTGTCATTAAGATAAATAACGAGAGGTGGGACGGCGTTCCATTTATTCTTAAGTGTGGTAAAGGTATCGTATATACGTACGTTATTATTACGGTGTGCCGGTATGTAACTTGCTTCTTCTATATTCTCTCAAAACCCTGCGACCCCCCCTCTATCCGTAGCTTTGAACGAACGTAAAGCCGAAGTGCGAATTCAGTATCGCGATGTGCCCGGTGATATATTTGATGGGAAAGCAAAGAGAAACGAATTGGTAATTCGAGTACAACCGGGCGAAGCGCTTTACGTCAAGATGATGACCAAGACTCCCGGCATTACCTTCGACATGGAGGAAACCGAGCTCGACCTCACTTACGGCAATCGTTACAAAGTGAGTCCTACCGCAATTACCCCTGTTCCGCTCGTCTATCCTGTAATGTGTATGCTGTAGCAAGTACGATTTCCAGGATCTTAAACTGCCGGATGCTTACGAGAGATTGATTCTCGATGTGTTCTGCGGCTCGCAGATGCACTTTGTTCGTAGCGACGAACTGTCCGAAGCTTGGAGAATTTTTACACCATTACTACATCGTATAGAGAACGAAGGAATTCGACCAATACCTTACAAGTGAGTGCATTTTCACTCGCCTTTTCTTCGTCGGGAACTTGTGCTTATACATATCGCCTCTAATTCGATCCATCGAATTCTTTGTGCACTAGATACAAATCGCGCGGACCACGAGAGGCCGATGAAATGGCGAAACGCCACGATTTCATCTATTATGGATCGTACAAATGGGTCAGACATCATTGATAGGTTTTTCCTGAAATTTACGAAAATTGGGGCACTATATACATACATTCCACATGTTCGTCTGGCAACGAAACACGCGACAAACAATTATTTATGTGTATGTATTTATATATTTTTTTACCAGAACCGGAAAATGTTTCGCAAATCCGCGAAATAATCTCGAATTCAATTGCATACCGCACCGGGTCGTGTATTCATCACGAAGTAACAATAAAGGGTCGTTATAAAATCTATTCTTGTTCCGCGCGGATCATATTTTACCGATACACCCATCCCCGATTCTCTTGTTTTTCACTGCGGTTCATAAAATACACAGCTATGAAAATATGACGATGTAAGAAAATATTTCTCGGTATTTTTCTTTATTTTTGAAACTATTTTAACATTCTGTGATACTTGCAAAACAAAAAGCGCGATTATTGCGGAAATATTGCCATGATCGGGTACGTGTCGTTGTTTGAAATTTACAAAAGACCTATTACAGATTCACCAACTCCATAGCCATTGATGGCGAATCCCGCTCTGTCCCTCGCCGTCAATGTAGTTAATCCTTGCTGATTCCTTACAAGATTTCTACCTTCAACGATGCTCGCTAATGGACCTGCGCCTCGACGAAATTATCATTATCGCTTATTTCACGGCGCGTTATCGGGTAATTTGCATTATAACTAAAGATAATTACATAATAATGGATACATACCGATTCCTCTAACAATATTGGAAGAGGACGCGGCGGCCGTAGCGGTTGTCGAAATAGCCGGTACAGCGACGAGACCCGCGACGGACGTGGCTGGTCGAAAATTGAGCGATTGCCCGAGTTGTACCGCTGGTATACCGGTTATTTGGCTACTACCGATCAAACCCGCTTCAGCGGCAGCCATCAAACAACCACAAATAACCAAGAGCTGTGATGGAAAATAACATTTATCGTCGTAAAAAGCGACATGCATATACCCGCGTATACAGCTATTCGCTTACCCTCGACATATCGCCGTTCTGTACGTAAACGCTCGCCGACGATGATAACGGTAGTAGTAGTAAGTATGCGATCGTCACCGGTCGGATGCGGCAAACGAATTGAATGAATCCAAAGATCGGCTTGATCTATTTATACGCGCGCAAAACTGCTCCTTATACTTGAGAATTGAATTTTTACCATCCAAAGACCCTTCTCTCCCGATCTTGAGTGTCCTATATGCACTTACATACGGTCTCGAGTTACTTTACAACAATAATAAAATACTGGCCATTTATTGCATCAGCCGGTTGCAGGTGTGTTCCTTACTCTCGAAACACCTCGCAAATACGTGATTTTTTAATTTTATCAACGTCAGTGTTCGTAAGCTCATTAAACGATTTTTATTCACACGTACTGGCTTTATGTATCTCTATGTATATAATATTATTACGCAAATTATTCTTGGAATACGATTGTGTTACATTCGGTACGCGAATTTAGCGATAAATGCTCATGCTCGCGCAAGGAATCATAAAGGTCGGAGAACAAATAACTTGGACGTACAAAAAATATTGCACCGACGACACAAATTTATCATATGGTTAAATGGTAGAGATTACATCGAAGTGGGCGACCAAAAATTCATCTCTCGAAGTTCCGATGGTTTTGCTTGAAAAACATTTGCATAAACTGGTGTTGGTTCCGAATTTTGCTGCTGCGAGGACGGGGGAACCGGGCGGCTCTCGTTCTTACCGAGATAAGAAAGATTCTGCGAGGAAATAGACTTTTTTCGATTGAGATACTTTGATGGAACAAAATCTAGAGCCGCTGATGAAGAATCCTCCTCCTCCTCGACCTCCTGAAGTTTTTTACCAGCACCGATGAGGTCGCGAGATTGGCCGAGTATACTCGACAATATCCAACCAGTCTGATACTTGTCTCGTTCGGGTATGGTGAAATATCGATTTGCGTTGACTCGTCTCCGTGATTTTGGCGAAGTATCCGGCGTCGAAATGGGTGAGACAATAGGGCTAACTGGCAGCGATTTGCTTCCTTTTCTCAAAAACTGTTCTTCTCTCTCGTTATTACTCTCGGAACGTTCGACCATCGATGATGCCTTCTTTGTTCCCGTGGCTTCGTTCACCGTGTCAATTTTCATTAATTTACCGGACATGATCTTATTAGCAACATGGACTATCGACTTGCCGCAAAGTGACGGTCCACTGTGAAAGCCGTCGTCCGTCCCTTGTGATTTTACAGCTTTGATTTTGTTAATGGGACCACCCACCGTTGTTGCTGGTTTTTGCTTTATTTCCTTTCCCCCTGTACATGTGCCAGATTCAACAAACAAACAACATCGATACAGTGCGATTGTCAAAACAAGAAAAAATAATAATATACCATGTAATGTGGTTTTACCTGATGCTGCTGGGACGAACGGTTGACATGGCAAGGGATGTTTGCTAAAGTCAATATTTTTTATTTCCTTGATATCTGAGATACGCGTCGATGATGATGATGATGATGATGATGACGATGATGATACGGGTGGTGGTGGAACGTTTACTTGACCAATGCTCACGCTCGAGTTTGTACTTCCACTCAGTACCTGATTAATAGGTCTGTAACCCTCTTGCTGGTTACTCGATGACGAATTCTCTCTCGTATCTGTCGATGACGACTTTGACGAATATCTTATGCAGAAGAAATTATCGTCGTGCGATGGTGGACTGAACGAACTCTGATCAAAGTCATATCTGTAAACGAGCGTAACCTCATCAAGTCGATCGCACGAACCTTAAATTTATGAAAGCGAAACGACTGCGACGAAATTTGTTCCGTATCACCGAGCACACCCTCCAACTGCCTCGTCTCACGCTCTCTCTCCCACGCTCGTCATCATCAACTAGTTGGCATCGTCTTTGTTTTTTTTTTTTTTTTTTTTGCATATTACATAACATTCTATATACTGTATACGTATATATACACGCAGCATGTGTGGGAGCAGGTTTTCTATGCAACTCGACCAACATAGTTGGCCCCCGAACATCTCCGATTTGATTATACGAGATTCTGATATCATAGTACAATAATAATAGTCGTTGGTACATGACCGATATTTGGATACAACATAGACGAATCATTAAATTCGACAGCTGAAATGATCGTTTGGAAAAAATCGTAAACAAAACATACTCCCAGCCTCTCTGTCGTATAGCTTAAAAATAGACTTTATAAAGAAAATGGTTCAATCGAATACGTTAGTGGGATCGGACGCGCGTATAAACCTACGTATTGGTTCAATTCTCTTCTATACACCGCAATGATTGGTATAGACGCATCATGTACAGTCCCAGATAGATGATGCAAACTTTTTGTTCTGACAGTACTGCGAGGGTATTAATATCCATGAACTAATAAAGAGAGAGAGAGAGAGAGAGAGAGAGAGAGAGAGAGAGAGAGAGAGAGAGCGCGCGAACGCGAGAACAAAAAAATGTTTTGCTTACCTACTATCTGCTCGTCCCTTCATCCATTGCGGGAAAGACATGCCGCTAGCACCGAGAGACCGATCCTGCCCTCTGGAGGAGCCCATTTTATCGTTCTTGTTATTATTGTTATGATTGATAATTTGTTTACGTCGTCTCGTACGGTTTCTCGTAGACTTGTCCTTATCGTTTTGCCCGCCTTGGTTCGTTTTATAGCAATATTTAAAATAGCATAAATATGTAGTAGCTGATATTGCGGACCCGGAAAATTGAAGGTGGGTCTAAATATGATCAACCTCTAAGAATTCGGCCCTCCAACTATTCTATTAACCTGTAAACAAAAACATAGATCTTTTCAGAATGCGAAATGTAATGCGAAGCTCATAGTTATATGTGAACAGATTATTGAGCAATAATAAACCAGTTAATCGTAATGGTAGGCCAAGAATATAGAAAGAACAATGCACAAATATTTACCCTCCTTTTTCGGCACATGTTTGATTTTTTCACTACCGCCGCTCCACCCCAGCTCATTATTGTGACACTCCGTTGTTCAGAGATATACCTGTAGTACGAAAATATACACGTCAATGGGCTATTGCTGCGATAATTGGCTCGATTCGGAGAAATACAGGCGAGGGAATAAACGTAGCGAGAATGTCAAGAAAATGGCGTTTCGTGTTGTTACAACTTGTCGTGGACGGAATCTCACAGCCTATATCTTGCATATGAGTGGCATGACAGATACACGAAATCGAAAAGAGCTCAGCTGTGGACAGTTGCGGTACTAAAATAATCTTCGTCGCTAATCTAGTGTCGGTATAAATGTGTAGTGCTGAAGAAAAATTGATCGCCACCGCCATCTATGAAAAGTGGGAGCAAAATAAAGAGCGTATATATTTTGTGATCGCCGAGTTTGGCACCTCGTTACACCATCTCTCGACGAGCAAACGTTTCGTGAGCTCTTCCGCTTTCCTTTGCCGTTGTATCTCCCATCATCGGTGAGTTTCTCTCGCGAGAATCCTTTTAATCCGAATAACGAGTCGCTCGTTAGATCAAATATATCGATTTAAATTAAATATCGGACGACGCTTTTATCGTACGTAACGATATTTTTCTTTCGATTTGATTGAATTTTTATTAAAAATGACTTGTCGACATACGCGTGACGTGCGGTCATGTTGGTGGTGCGGTTGGAATAACCAAAGAACGCGCAAACGAAAAACAAAGATTCGGAGACGAGCGTGCACGACGCGCTTCTTATTACCAACGAACAATTCGTAATCGTATCAAATATATATCTTTCCACAACAGGAGACGAGGCATAATGAAGTTCAACAGATTGGTATCGTCCTCAAGGAGGAAAAATCGCAAAAGGCACTTCACCGCACCTTCTCACATCAGACGTCGTCTTATGTCCGCACCTCTTTCCAAAGAGTTACGCCAGAAGTACAATGTCCGATCGATGCCAATTCGCAAAGACGACGAAGTTCAGGTAAATTTTCTTTCTTCTTTCCACTCTACGGCATAATTCCTCATTTGTCGAACGTTGAAATTAAATTAGCCACGTTAACATAACCTACTCCTGTTGAAAATATTACTCTTTCTTCGAGATGAAATGTTGACGTGTACGTGTTGAAATTGACATTTAACAGGTGGTAAGGGGCCACTACAAGGGACAGCAAGTTGGCAAGGTGATTCAGGTGTATAGAAAGAAGTTTGTCATATACATCGAGAGGATCCAGAGAGAAAAAGCGAATAGTGCCACTGTGTACGTCGGTATCGACCCCTCCAAGGTAACGTAAATTGACGCCTCTTGGTAAGATGCGACCTTACCCGATAAATAGAACAAAAATATGATGAACCAAACCATTCACATAGAACCGAAATAACGAGACCGACCTTTCGAGACTTTGTCAGGGTTTTCCTGGCTTGGAATCGTTTTGTCGTACTCCGTTCGGCTACTGCAGAAAAATGGCTCTGAATCCTTCTTACGATATACAGTGGACGATTATGTTGATGGCGCTATAATATTTTAAGGCTCTTTTCTTGGTTTTATGTTACAGACTGTCATTGTCAAACTCAAAATGGACAAGGATCGCAAAAAGATCATCGACAGACGTAGCAAGGGTCGTCTTGCGGCATTGGGTAAAGACAAGGGCAAATACACAGAGGAAATACACAGAGCCGCGGCTATGGAAAGCTCGTAAATACTATTTGTTCGATATCGTGTATAACATCGCCGCTAATAAAACTATTGAAAAAGAAAACTAATGTATTTCAAGTCTCGTTTCATTGATTGTCGATCCGACTTTGAATTTTATTGAATTATTGTCTGGAGGCGGCGAGAGCGCGCAAAATATGCAAAAACAAATTAATTATATCGAGATATATATTAATAGTAGCCAGAATGTATTCCTCCGGTGAGAGGGTATGCATCAGTAGTTGGGTGTCGTATATTATAAATACGGAGAAAAGGAGAGCTCCGGCTATACCGATCAACAGTTCCATCATCGAGCTCTGAACAAATAGCTGGACCAATCCACCGACCAGCAGTGCGCATAATCCAGCGAATAATCTAAAAAGATGCACCAAACGTTTTCGTATCCAAATTTTGCGCGTATTAATATTTCTAGTAACTTTGAGATGGAGTGGCGGCGAGCGCTTACCCAAATCCGAGAAAAGAAAAATCTCGTTTGGTCTGAAAGGTGAATGCGGTAAGGCCGGCAACGACAATCAGAGTTATAAACAGAGCCTCCACGACTATAGATGTTTCATACATGGATACTATTACGCCGATCGTGTACGATTGGACCAGGGTCTGAAATTATATTTTCGGATTATTCGTGGCTTTTGATCGTCGATGATGAACCTCGCCTCCTCGTAATTAATAGAATTCGAATCGCTCACAAATGCACTCAGAAGAATCAAGTTGATCGGGTGATCCCTTCTTTTTAAATGCAGAGCTACGAGTGTTGCCATTGTCAGGACAAACGATACGGCCACTGTCCAGTTGCTACAATTTTCAAATGTCATCCGTGTTTGCTTAAATGTTAAAAATATGATACGAGCCAACGCAATTATGTCGTTTTCTTATTCTTACTTCTGTTGAACGAACAACTTGAGAGATTCGCAGGAGACAAAGACAGCCGCGACCACGACGGTCATGAGTAACTGAATACTGAGCAAGCCATAGACTTTCCGTAAAAAGGCTGCAAGTATACGCGAATAAAATAATGAATATTATCATTGTGTCATCAGTACATACGAACAATATTTCGCATTTCGGGGTTCCTTTAGTGCGTCGTGTAATTGAAAAATTTACCCATCCGAATCCTGATGTTGGCATTTTTCACGTTATTGTTGTATGCAAAGTCATTTTGTATACCACCAATCGCACCTCCTCCGTCCCTAATAGACTCCTCTTTTCCACCACTTTCAACATCCTCCTCGGCCAACAAAAGTGGAATTCCAGCCATTCTTTACGGCGATTGCGGCAATAAATATACAGGTTCGATTATATATCGTCGTGTAGCGTCTTCGATGCACAACGAGCGACCCTCGGCCAATTGTACTAATATTTCGGGAGTAGTAACCCTTTACTTTGTATACGATGATAAAATTGACGCCACGACGTGAGCGATAGAAGCCTGCTAATAACTACGACGACAGGCGCAATGCTGACATCTGTCGTGACGTCACACGAGGTGGCAACGGTCACGAGTGGGATGGCGCACGCGCGCGCGCGCCACGTTCGCTGCTGACAAAACAGCGCTGGTGATGGGGAAAACGGTTGCCATGGTTATATACGACGCGTTGCTCGTGTCGTGTTTAAAAAAGAAGGCATACTTTATTTAATATACAAATTGTTTTTTAAAAGTATAGACTCGAGCGATCATCGTACGAATTGTCATGTATAATAATGCAACTATCAGAATTGGCAATTGGATCGAGGATATTGCGATGGACAAAGTAAGACGAATAATATAGTATAATCGCACGTATATTAATGTGCGCTAATGATAACGACGAACGCAGGAGACGATATTGGCGTTTATAAAAAAACGACAAGAGGAAAAATTACTCGTTCAACATACGAGACGATTGTTGAATAATTTGCTACGAGAAACGCGCTTGTCGAAAAACGATGGTTACCTCAAATTTGGAAATTGCATTCAACTGAAAGCGCCCGATATGCCCGGCCGTCCGCCACCGTTTGGTCGTATCCTCGATAGGAGTAAAAACGCTGTCGATGATGGAAATGAACATTGCGAGGGGGTCGTTATTACGGGGACGATACACGACAAGCATATTAACGAAACATCGTCGGGTTTGATAAACGATTGTTGTATGATCGCATCGCCGATACTCGTACCTTCCATACGCAACAGCTTCGTCATCGAGTCGGCCGACCATTTCGATAGAACCACGCAACAACTACTATTTGGACAAGAATTTACGTTACGGGTGCGCATCGACCATAATTGTATTGAATTTTTTAATACGATCCTGTGCGTATCGATAATTTTACTGACGACACTGAAACGCACGACGTGGATCGTTGTATAGAGCGTCGATTCGGCGAAAGAACCATTGTACGTAAGGGCGGAAACACCATTGGTCGACGACCCACGCGGTCCTTTGGAGCACAATCCAGTTCGATTGAGCAACAAAAAAGATGTTTACTCGATATGGAAAATTCTTCATTGGGACAAAGAAATGAGATTCGAGTCTGAGGGTGCACCTTTTGTACCATTTACGAGGTCTTGACATTTCTACATAATAGTGGGCGCGAGCGCGCGGTGAGAAAAAAAACCGATACAAAATAATACGTATTGACACCGTTGACTGCAGAATCGTCGTTAGGCATTTAATGAGCGGACTCGATTTGGCGGTGGAAGGTACCGTATGGTGGCAGAGTATTTTTGGAACTGAATGTGGACTGTCCGTTCATACTTATACGAACAGCATGAAACGGGAGAGCGCCGAATGTCTTTGGACCTTCGTAACTCGTACAGCCAATGCCGAATTCTAATTCTTGTCATTGATAACTGAAATTTATTACTTCGTTGGGGCAAACAATGGTGAAGTATCGCCAATTTGCTTCTTTGATTTTGAAATAAAATTTCCAATGTGCCAGACTCCGTGATGATTCTTGGCTTTTCGAGTCTTCTTGGATTTGTAATTGTTGCTGCCGTTGGCATTCTCCCCCGTCGTCGACATTAATGGATTTCGCGATTTTAAGTTGTTCGGAAAACGAGGTGGCGCGACGATATTTCCTCGATTTACAAATTGTTCTTCGTCGTGCTTTACTTCTTCTTCTTCTTCTTCTCGATCCTGTCTCTCCTGTGTCGAGATTGTCTCGTTGCTGGATTTGCAACGAGTCAACTGGATCGAGCCAACTGGTCTGATATTGGCTAAAAGGATCAAGTGAAAAATGATGACGTATTGTGTTCGAGTCGCGGCATCGACAAACTCGCAATTGATACTTACCAATCTTGTATCGTGCTTTTTCCTTGTTTTCGATCGGTAAAATAACAGATACGGATTTATCGTATTTACGAATTATATCGTACGTAGCTTGTCCGATTCTCATAGTTGTTCTCTCTAGTGACAAACTTTGTCCGAGAAGCTGATGATCTCTCGCTATCTACGCCGACACAACGATATGTCTATTAAAGAAAAAGAAGAAACCAATGCTCCGCACTAAAAATATGTCCTCACCATTTTAGGAATTTCCAACAACCATATCTCGTCTTCCTGATCTTTTTTTCCACCGATAGCCACTTCGTCGATAGCGATGGTTGATAATTTAGGCGTGGCACTTAATCCTTGTCTGGTTATGAAATCCATCAGCTGAAAACATCGCGATATAATTGCATAGCCGTTCGATAATATATAATGCTAGAGATGCTTAATTCATACCGTACCTCGATTGGTCTGCATATTGTTTCGTCGAGTTCCCCATCGCATTCAGTTTTATTTATATTTGCCTCGGTGCTAGTATTATTATTATTCGTATTATCCAACAGCAGATCTCCGTTAATGCTTCTTGTAGAAACATCATTTGAAACGTATCTGGAGGGAGAGTGGGGATCGGTTGCCGCCGTAATCGTTCGGCCATCGCCGATCAATCTTCGTTTCTTCTTTATCGGACTATCATCGGATTTGGTCGCAAGGATCTTGTTCGTTTTGGTCAAGGAAGAATCGAGAGTCGTTGAATTACTCTGAAATTTGTCCAACGGTTCGCCATTACCTCCACTCTCTTGCTCTTCGATCTGACACTTGATTGACCTTTTCTCTGCTGTCGTTGCTACGTTATTTCGCCGTATTCCATCATCATCGTTCGATCTTTGCGACGATTGACCATTATCAACGATATCGTGGCTCCTCTCTGGCGACTCGATGGATTCGATAGATTCGTCCGAGTCGGAAAATTCGCTGATTATTCGAGACGATTGTAAAAAATGAGTGCCTTTGGCATACTTGGTTTCATCTTTTGCTTGGTTAGAATCACTCTCGGTGTCGCTGCTGCTACTACTACTGCTCATTAGATTAATGCGTTTAAGTTGTCCCAGCCGTCTGCTCTCTGACGACGGTCCATCCAACTTGATCGATTCTTCGTCTTGCGTTTCAATCTCGCTCCGATTGTCGACTGGGACTCGCCGGGGTTCCACCTTTTCATTCTCGTCGCGAATTATCATGTATCTTGACTTGACTATTGCCGTAGACGTTATCGTTGGTTGCAATTTTTGTTTTTGCTCCTCATCCGCAATGACACTCGGTTCTTCCCCTTCCTTATCTTTCATTTCTATTCCATTATTGCTCGTTGATATCGCACGTGTCACGATCGATTTATCGCCATCGTCCAAAACCTCACTATCGTGCGTTTGATTATCAATGGATACATTGTTCTGACTGTCGTCGTCGATACTCAAACCGATGGACTGTGGATTGGCCATTTGTGAATACGATGAAAGCGATTCTCGATTAGTGATGTCCCTTGGCTTTCTATCGTCATTGACATTGTCATCATCATCAGTGCCACCGTTGTCGTTACCGTCGCTGTCGCTATCATTATTATTATTATTATTGTTATTATTATTATTATCATCGTCATCATCATCATCATCACCATCATTACCATCATCGCCATCATTATTATTATTATTATTGTTGTTACTGCTACTATTATTAGCATAATCCCAATAACTCTCGGCCATTTGTGTACTCTGTACAACGTCCATTATTGGGTCGGCGATATTCGCATGAAAATTTTCGAGTAACGTAGTCAAATTCTTCCTTGCGTTTGTTCTCGATTTATGGCCCCTGTCTTGTTGATGATCCGATTCTATATCGATATCTTCCTCATTATCGCTACGTCGGTCTACACCACAGTGATAGGATTTCTTTTTGTTTCGAGATTTTTTTTGCACATTGGTCATTTCAGCATTATCGTAGCTAGTCCGAGTAGTCTTAGGTTTGTGGTTTGATTGCTCAATGGAGAGAAACATGGCACAACCGTCGACGCGCGGGCATTGCGATTTTGAAAATACATGATCGTCCTCGTCGCTGTTGTAGATCTCATCTTCGGTATCCTCGTTATCGGATATATCTCTCAATATCATGGTCTTTGTCTTGACATATTGGCTGTAACTCTTTAATCTAGCAAACTTTTTTAATTCACAATTGAGACGAAGAGTTCGCTTTTTGATTCTTTTTACTGGCTTTGAGGTATGATTAAAGGTAGAACAACCGTTCGTCATTTTTGTATGAATCTTTTCGTCGACCGGCTGCCAGCCCATTGTCATATACGATGAAATACTCGAGTTTAACATTTTACTTAATTTATCACTCTCTTTCTCCAATATCTGAAATAATAATAATAACGATATTGAGGATAAAACGTCGGTATAAAAGGTCGTATTTGTAAGAAAGTTTGAAATACCGATTTAAGGTTATAGCGCCGCTTTTGATTTAAATCAAGTTGATGTTTCTGCGAATGAAAATTCATACAATACTGTAAAAGTTCAAAATAACTCTGGCGCGATGTTAATGACATTTTGGCTGAATATATTCATCGAAACGAATTTTGATGATCGTGTACGTGCGTATAACCTCTACACATGTTTCGAATTGGCTGGACGGCCCGGACGACATATTATACATAAATTCGTTAATCCGTTACTAAAACTGTAACGTAACGTTTGTTTGAATTGCTTGGACTTTGTGCATTTTTCCAATGTAGATGTATAAATAGATATATATATATATAGAGACATTTATAGATGTAAAAAAGAAAGGTTATGTATTACAAGGTTGGAGGAAATATATGGAGAAACGTGTACGAGCACCGAGTCCGAAAAGTATTATGATAGGGTAGAATTGTCAACATAGACGTACCTGGTCTGAAAATTAGGTCAAGTTTAATCGTTGTTTGTTCCGGCACTGACTTTTTTTTGGTAAGCTATTAGTAGCAATAAAGGATGGCGAATGAGAGGCGAGAATTGATGAGCCGAGAGAGAATCGAGCCGGCGACCATTCATATGGCTAATGAACCGTTCCGTGACATTAGTGAGAATAATAGAATTCGTCGAGGACGTGCTTGTTGTGTGTATAAAAGTGATTGCAATGATGAATTATTATGAAAGTTGTGTAAATAATAGGGCAAGTCGTTAAATTTGGGGCGTAAATAGTTCGGATAAATGTTAATCAGTGTCAATTGGATAGATCCAAGTCCGGGGGTAGAGAGAAAGAGAGAAATATAGTATAGTAGTACTGAAGGGTGAGGTGAGATGGGGTGTATTAACAATGGTACTAGTAGTAGCGTAGTGTAGTTGTAGTATAAAATAGATTAATAGTAAATGAAATAATATGTTACATATGCAGATCCGTGGAGTACCCTGGGAAAGAGAGGGTAGCGATTGACCCTCCATCATGGAGAGTGGCTTCTAATAAAGGAAACTAATAGAGACGCAAAGGCGGAATGATAAGTGAAATGGAAAACTTGGAAAAGATATGTCCAACGACAAAAAGGAAGGAAAAGACGGATCGTAGTCACATAAGGGTAATAGCAGGCACTCCCGAGATGTACAAGTGCCAAGTATGCGAAAAAGTATTTCGCGATAAGAAAGGGAAATGCTATCACGATGCGTGTATTACGGGTATAAGACCGTACAAATGCAACACCTGCGAGCGCAGCTTTGTCAAACGCTCTCACTTTGAGTACCACGAGCGTACTCACACTGGTTACAAGCCATTCAAGTGTTCTCTGTGCGAGAAAGCTTTTCCTCAGAGGAATAAATTGAACAGACACATGAGATCGCACAACCGTGAGTCTTTCCTTTGTTTTTGTTTGCCGCGGTAGGTTCTCTCGCGACGAGATGTTAATGCGAGAGAGATGACGCGCCGAGACGGCGTATACGAGATAATACGCACGAGGACACGTGCGGATATGGATATTTTACAGGGGAGAAGGAATACCGGTGCGATAAATGTGACAAGCGTTACAGCAAGAGGGACGATCTGAGTAATCACGCATCGCTAGTTCACACTGGAATAAGGCCATACGTTTGCAAATCGTGCGGCAAGGCGTTCGGGCTGCAGAACAATCTGAACCGACACGCGCGTATACACTCGAGTAAGTCGTTTCATGCCCCGTATTTGACTCCTCTAGATGAATCAGCTTTTCTTTTGTATAATTAACAATTGATACATGTAAACCCAAACATAGACGAAAGACCTTACGGGTGTGACGTTTGTGGCAAAAGCTTCAAGGATAGCTCGTTGTTGATACGTCATAAGAAAATTCACGGTAAAGAGAGACCGTTCGTATGCGTCCACTGTACTCGGTCTTTTTTGTCCAAGAGCGAACTCGCTCGTCACGTCGCTATACATACCGGTGAGCAACAAGATAAAGAGCTAGAATTAATTGTTTGGTGATCGCACCGGGGTGTTACGGTGCGTCGATTTAAAAATATCCTCGTTGCATTATTGCATTGAATTATTTCTCAGACACGAAACCATTTTGCTGCGCTTATTGCAATACGATATTTCGAAGAAAGGACAATCTCGATCGACACATTAGGCATCATCACAACGACGATGGGAATGGTCACGATGACGAGAAGAACGAGAGGAGAGAGAAAGAGTGTAACGAGATAGGCGATAAGAACAAGCCGGTAGCTAAGAAAAAGTGTCAAAAATCAAATTTACTAAAAGGAGAGAATACGAGGAGTGTATCGAAAGAAGAGCAAGTGTATCAGGGTGTGGTGTCGCGCGGCAATTCCCGCGACCAAATAAATTCTCGGATGGATTCGTTGGGTAATATAACACCGATAATACGTGGGCCGGGAGAGTCGAGTAACGCAGTGCCCGTTATCAACGGGCCGATCGCCCATGCAACTTGGACTCGAACGGTCGAGGATAAAAACGAGAGAAAGAAAAAAAAGAAGACGTACACGTACACGGAACCGATACCTCTGGCCGAAGCGGTTGTTATAAATCGACGAATCGAAGAAAAGCTTTATCCTCAGACTCTCGGTTGTTCGACCAATAACTATTATTTCTATAGAAAGACAGGTCCGAGCGTCGGTGTTGGGATCGTTGGAACCAGTGACCCAACGGGAAATCTGCCTGTGCCCGTAATAACCTCGACGAGCCGTGTTCTCGATGCCAATGAACCAACGACGGACGGAACTCGATCGATCGCAAATGATAATTCCATTCTTGCCGAGACGATCGATACTCATCACTGGAGACGGAGAACGGCCGAATCGTTTAAATCATCTCGTTCGATCGCCAGTTAGATTCGAATCAACTTGACCCATTATATAGTTTATTACTTTTTATTTAATAAAAAAGAGAATAAAAATATGAGTCTTTCGTTGGTACGGTATATATGTCGATTTCGTAAGCGCGTGTACGACGTCGCAGTTGACAAAAAGGAAATTTGAACGAAAAGAATGGATAAATGGTATGTGTACGGACCAATCTCCAAGCTCTGAGGATACAAGTTTTTTCATCGCTCGAGTAAAATGGGGTTTATAATTTGAGACAGAAAACACGACGGAATACCTCCCTGAAATGAGATTCAATGTTGTTGTAATTTAGCTGTGTTCCAGGTAAGCCTATCCTCGTAAAACTGAATAACTACTTGGGGACAGAGGACATTAGCCTCTTTGGCGGTAACCAAGTCCGATGCGTCCGTACCTTTCCTACAAGAATACAAAATATTAGGCGATGAGTTAGGTTAGATCGCGTGGTAAAAATATTGTCATCTCTTGAATATAGCCAATATATACGTCAAGAAGACCGACCATTTCATCAAAAACATGAGTTCCCCGCTTAAATCTGTAGCACCGATAATTTTATCCGGTTCGAGCTCCCTCTTAAATCCGTGCAACTTTTTGTCATCGTTGATGGCGGCGGCGGCGGCGGCGGCGGCGGCGGCGGCGGTGACGCTTTTTTTATCATTCATCTCTATGAGAGAATTTGCGGTGTACGGATTGGTGAGAAGAATTATGGGCTGAAAGAGTAAGAATGTCCGATGTCCGATGTCAAATCGAAGAACCGTTCGTCGTAAAATCCTCCATTATGAGTTATGATCAAGTTGCATGCGAGTATTGTTTATTATAATAGATAGGTTACCAATTGAAGGGGGTGTATTTCATATAGGGCATTCAAGCGGTACGAGTTACGCACCCGTTCAAATGTTTGTACCAATCACATATTCGTCGTACGCACGTTTGATGCACCAATATTGAATTCGAAGAAATTTCGATCAATTTGACTCGAAATTGGAACGAACCGTACCGATCGACGCGAAATCCATAACTAGATAGATCGGATAAATCGAGGTTATGTTTTGCCGAGAACTTTATAAACGTACGTGCGTGACGTTGGTTGGGAAACTTGGATCGTTTAAATGATGATTCGATCGATAGATTGGCGATCAGTAAATTTTTTGGTAAAACTTTATTCGATGGTTAGGAGGAAGGACGGAAGCGTTAACAAAAATATAAAGGTATCAAAGGCTGATAAAAGCGGATAAGTATCGGTGCGATATTCGAGCAGACGAAGGGTGAATTATTTGCACCAACGTTAAGTTGGCCGCGAGCTATCGTATTCGTGTATGCATGGCAAAGGTAACAATATGTATACGATCTGGCGGTCCGCAGATAACGCGCGGGTGTTTTCGGTGACTGACAAGATAGTCTGTACTCTGTGCCGGTACGTGCCGTTACCGTTACCCGATGCTCCGTGCAGTATAGTTCGAGGCAATTTTAATTG
Organism: Netelia fuscicornis; assembly: GCA_946811545.1. Taxonomy (NCBI): domain Eukaryota; kingdom Metazoa; phylum Arthropoda; class Insecta; order Hymenoptera; family Ichneumonidae; genus Netelia; species Netelia fuscicornis. The sequence goes on from OX328014.1 coordinate 69,925, forward strand.
CACATTCTGCCTTGTCAGTGACGAAAAGACCCGAGTGTCGTGTACTCACTGTCCGATTATCTACAATATTGTTCTCATTGTTCTCATTGCCCTATATGTATGTGACTACAATAGTTTGCGGCCAACTTAAGGTGAGTATAAAGGCGCTGAGCCTTGACCGTTTGCGACCGAATAAACGGAAAGATAATTAATTGGTAAGATTGGTAGGCACATATGCGGCCAACGTCACATAGGTTACAAACGGCGGTATGGCGATGAGATGCTGCGGCGATCGGGTTTAACGGATCACGAGCCGGAGCAGCGTAGGTTGGCGGGCTTATACCAAGCGGCGAGTGGTCGTGTCGTGGCGGTCGGGGCTCGTATACGTTTTCGAAACAATCGCTAGTCGCGAACGTAGTTCAGAGATGATGATGATGATGATGATGATATATATTTATTATGCCCTAGGCAAGCTATGGGGCAATATAGAGATATCGTAGATACACAACACCGCAAATACGCAAATTAACCAGTTTACATATTGTGCCAGTTGCACGAATTTTCGACATAGTTATGATCAACATGTTTACATGTTGTACAAGCTGCGAAAAACCTACAGTCAATACGATAGTGTATAGTCTTAAAACTAAAAACTAAATCTAAAGAATGTAAAGATTCGGTCAAAGCTACAATCCTAGTGAAAACAATAACTGCTCAGCAGATCACTGAGTGGTGCACAATAGTAAATTTATAGATAATAGTAAACTTATAGATACAATAATCGTGGTAATACAATGTCGTAGGAGAGAGAGAGAGAGAGAGAGAGAGAGAGAGAGAGAGAGAGAGAGAGAGAGAGAACTGTGAATCGATAGGATCTCGGCGTAACGAATCAAAGCTCGAGTTTGGTTGGCGAAAATGGGGGGGTTCGAGCGGTTTCGGTCTGGCGGCAGTCGAGCAAGGGGGGAAATACGGATCGCTACTAACGGGGCGTAAGCGTAATAGATGCGGGAAAAGAAAAGCGGTATGTAAGCCAGCTCGATGGATATCGATAAATATTGTCTATAAAAGCTCGTGGCGAACAAATATTCCCATTACCAAAATGATAAAGAGAAGGAATATCGCACTTTTAAAAAGAACGCTATCAGTGTTTACGGTATTCGCGGTTTTCTAGAAAGAAATCAAATGCTCTAAGAAGAGTAGGGACGTTGGCGTTTTATGACCAAATTTGGTCTCCGTGTCGCAGTTGGAAGATATGGTTTATTCATATAAGTAATTAGGAGGGCAGGTAAGATCTTAAAAACGTAGGCTGCGCAAATTGTCGCGAAACGAACGAATAAAAAAATAAAGAAATAACGAAAGGATCGGCGAGATCCGGATAACATGCACGTGCACATCTTTGCGCATTCTGCCGGTTATGAGGAAAAGCCGCGCGCGCGCGACGAGGGACGAGGCTGGGCAACGGTGGCGGATTAGTCTCGATCTAAAAAGATTCCTTGTTAAAATAGAAGGTTCGTTTGGTCGTGACTGGTCGATATGGACCGCGTTAATGAATATAGCGGGTGCGTATATAGCAGGTAATCCAGCTTTTTGTCGATACGGGTTGATGACTTTCGGACGGATAGAAATTCGTATTAACTATATAGTCAATGATAGAACGGAGTAGCGGCTCTTGTTTTGGCGTACGCGCTCGTTATCCAAATAATCGGTGAAAATGAAAATGAAAATGAAAATAAATGGAGGAGGGAGGTGGGGGTATAGGAGATAGGCCTAGTTTGGACGTTGGATATTGGTTGGTAAGTAGTAAGAAGTTACGTAACGAATCGCGTCGAGCGGACGAGATTGGGCGTAGGTTACGAAAATTTGAATGTACGTAGGTGGGCGAGGCGGAAGTGGAGAAGTGGTGGGCACCCCCGGTGGTCGCGAGAGTCGGGTGAGTGAACGGCTTTATCGGAACTCAGCGGGCTCTGATGCGCGAACGGTGTAAATACCGGACCCCCCGACCGTTCGTTTTTTCGTCCGTTTTATTTTCTCGTACGATTAACAGCTATTCGAAATAGACGCGGGCAAGGTGGAGAAATAGTCGCGCAATCCGAAAGTAAGTAAGTAAGTAAGTACGTACGTAGGAGGTACCCATGGTAGTTGCCAAGAGTATAGAGAGGCTCGTCTCTCGGAAGGTCGATGCGTCCTTGGAGGTTCGAGGGGCAGGCTCGAAGTAATGAATCGCGAGGGAGATTTTGTGCGCGACGAGGCATCCTCGAGACTCGTTCGCATAATGCACCGATGCTCAACAAAGTCAGAAGGGTTCGTGGACCAAGGCGCGTTAGTAAATACGAATGCACGAATAAGGATAAGCGCGCGGTCGTCTGAAACGAGGTTTACGCTCCTCGAGGTTGCCGAGACGAGAGTCGAGAGACCTAGCTACGATGCGCGTTCGCGCCTAATGGACGAACAAGAAACGTTGGTCCACGCGGTTCTGGTTTACGCGGGATGGTACTCGCAACGGAATGAGACATAATCCGACAATTTGTCGTTGCGGGTATAGCCTACATATATTATAGTGATACAAAACCCCCTCGCATTATTTACACTAGAGTGCGACGTAGCACGTATAGGCTAGAGAACGGAAAAGTACGTACGTACAGAATCGTTATTACGTAGATAGTACGGTACCGCAGGAGTAGGAGGAGGAAGAGGAGGTCCTCTCGTTTGAACGGAGTATAATCGGAGCTATATCGCATAGAAGACGCGGGTGTAGGTATAGGTATATAGGTCGTTGGGTAGGGGAGAAAATGCGAGGAGTAACGAGAAACTCGCAGGGCGCATGTATATTATTCGCTATGTGGCATTTTCCCCGTGCGAGAGCCAGTCGGCCAACGAACGAACGAATGGAGAGTAGTGGGGGGCAGGAGAGATGTATTTGAAGACGGTGCGAGCGGCATTTATCCGTCAAATAGAATCGTGGAAGCGACTCCGCGATATCTAACCTCGTGCAACCGGTCCTTCGTTGACTCGAACCGTAACTCATTGTCGAGCCCGCTCGAAAAGATCGCGAATTGTTGAGGGTCAGTCGCGAGCAAGTTTCATCATGAACGTAAGTTTGGTAGCGTCCGAGATTCGCCCCGCTCTTTCCTGCGCGCACGTACGACACGCGACAATTTGAATTTCCTTCGGCGTTTCAACTCGCTCCTCTCCAACGGATGTTGTAGGTATCTACTTTTCGATAAACTCGATCGGAATAATGGAGCGGAGAGGGCGTCGAGTTATCTACGGCCTATTCGAGTTGGTGCGAAAGAGAGAGATTTTTTTTATATCGAAACGCAATAACGTCCCCGACGACGCGCTCTTTTACGATTGTAACAATTGGATGTAAAAGGGGCTGATTGCGTCGTTTATCGCTATTAAGCCGCGTTACAATATCGGGGCTCTATCGCGATACGGAGGTACGAGGCGCGACGTAATATCGTACGTAACATATTTCGCGAGTGTTTATCGAACGATCCGATTTTGCGTGCCTATCGAGACATTTATTAAGGATACGATATACAGGTACCTATTAGGAAGGTATGTCGATAGAGCCACGGGGATTGGGTTGGCGCGATCGCGTTCGTTTCTTACTAGAATCGGTCTCGAGAGTCAAACGACGATCGAAGGTGAAATAATAAAATTATGGAGAATAAGGGCCAAGTATGTAGGTTTGAGTTTTGGCGTTTTGGCGAGGAAGCCACATTGATAAAGCCCTCATCGAGTTTTGGACGGTACCTAGTTGTCGCGGTACGATACGAGAAGCTCGTCTCCCTCGAGGTTAAGAAAATCCGGCCGGATAACGGCCGATCGTTGTAGATAGCAATGCGAGACCGAAGCCCCTATGCGTACAGCGAGAGTCATTAATAACCGATTAGGCATGGGGCATCGATGTGAAAAATTAGTGCGCGTTATCGCATCGTTTATTAAATCCGAGTTCGACCGACCGACCTAACTGCAATGCCTCTCGTCGTAATAACGAAATACATAATGTGTAAAGGAGGCTCGCTCTCATATCGTTATTACAATTAATTAAGCCGTCGTATAGAGATAAAAATGAAGAATTAAGCCGAGGGAGGGGTCGAGCGAATAGCGCGATTATCGGGATAATCGCGATTAACGCGTACTGTAACGAGAAGGAATTGGTGTTACGGTCGGTCGTATTAGTAGTGTAGATACCTAAACGTATACGGGATACTCGCGTTGTTATTTTAATTAATGAATAAGCAGCGGACGTAACGCCGCAAATGATCGATTCTCCCATTGTAATCGTGTATCGTTACGAACGCATATTGACCGACAGGTTGTCGGATACCTGTGCTGGACGATGGGTCTCGTCTCCGTAATTTCTACGATCGAGGCGATTGATTATTCGGGAACCAAGGTGAGAGAGAGAGAGAGAGAGAGAGATGGGTGGACGCGGGGAGCGAGACGTACGACAATTGTATATGTACGTATTTAACATTAATAACGGCTTCTCGGCCGATTATTCAGATCCCTCGACACCGATTGTACGAGCCATCGTTGATGGAAGATTCGGCCAAGGAGAAGAGACCGTTCTGCAACGCCTTTACCGGTCAGTATATTCGCGGAGAATAAGATTAAGAGTTTAGCTTTAAAAAACATTATTATACACAGGCTGCGGTAAAAAGAGATCGACGTACTCGTCGGATAATTCGATGATGGCGGAGGACCGAGCCGGATACCGAGTCGCGCCGGAGAACGTTCAAATTCCAGTTCCGATATATCGAGCTCTTGTGCGAGCGGCGAATCGGGATATCGGTCGACGCGCGCTCGATCGAGAATCTATCCTGTTGGAGAGTGGAAGCGTCGTTTCAGTGCCGGCTGCTGCCGATCCTGGGATCGATTATTCGTATTCAAGCGAGCATTCGGGAGCCGACGAGGAGATACCGATCGTCAACGGGCCCGAGCGGACGCGATATCAGAGTTAATCGGTACGACGCCTTTCAAGATCGCCCCGATCCTCGTTTCTCGCTGCAGCTCGTTCCAGCAAACAAACAAAAATCACATAAAACAAAACTCACGCGCAAATGAAATAACAAACGTAATGACGTATATGCCGGTATATGTAATCTGAATTATCGGTATGTCGAATATTGTCGATTCTGCGCTCATCCGGCAGACCGGCGCATCCCACGCTTTCCCCTACAAACCTATCTACATAAGGACATATATTTATCATTTTTCTTATTCCACATTGTTCCTCTCGGATGTAATAAAGCAGCGCGTTAAATGTAACAACACATTTCCTTCTTCTTACATATATTAGCCTACACGATATTTCCCCGATGTCTCGTAGCATCGCGTTTATCATCCGACTGGCGAATTATTTAAATCATCAATCTTGCTAAATAATTGTCTTTCTCTCTCTCTCTCTCGCCGTACCAACAACACTTACCTACCTACCTACCTATCTATATATGTATGGGTGTAAAGTTTGAGTTTGCCGCGTGTACCATCGTTGATAATGAAATGTAGTATAAAATATAGAATTTGACGCAACTCGGTATATCGTTGTTTATCCAAACCACGGTGTTGATATTTCGAATAAGATCGAGATACGAAACTACGTCTCTGATAATCTCGAGGATTGCTTTATTAGAGGAATCTCTGGCTCGAATCGAGGATGCGGTATCTTGACAAATATAATGTATTTAAGACAGAGTTTACAAGTACACGCTCAGTTTGACGAGCAGGCAATCGTTCGAGATGTATTTTCCGGTCGACGACGACGAAGACGAGGATGATGACGAGGACTTTACAAACAATCGTCTTGGTAAACTGAGACCGACGCATTCAGGATTATCGTACAAAGATCCTTTGGCAAACGAGAATGTATCGGATGCGATGGGTGGACGTGCCCAAAAAAATGGAGGACATAGAGTGGCTGGATCCCATAGCCGCGAGCTTCGATCGTCCCTCGGTGACCCGTTGTTATTTTCCGGTGTATCGAGATCGAGAATCTAAATATGGTCAAACAATATCGTGCAAGGGTAAGAAAATCGCGTTCGATAGCGTCAAAAGGTCCTTTCGAGTTACGGACCTAGGTAAGTATTTTATTAGGATACCGCACGCGATTCTCACCTCCAAACGAATTTTTAATGGAAATGGCCAGATCATGTTCGAATCGTATTGGCCCCTCGTTAATCCGACACTGACGAAGATCGTTCCGTCGGGGAAGTATTTCGGGGTGAATCTCAGATACATCGCGTATCCGGAAGCGTTCGTCGGGCCTGAACCCTTGATGCGAAAAGTTCGACTGCGCTCGGAACGTCCGATATCCCATTCGAACAATTTTTCACGTACGTTCGAGACTCTCCAATAATAACTATAAACTTTGGAGTTTTTGCTGCTTCCTCCATGTTCGCCGGCTACAATTCGAAAATCATTTTTTAAATAAAACAAAAACAAAAAAAAACAACAAACGGAGAAAATGGAAAGTAGCGTTTAAACTAGCCGGTATGATCGGGATTCGTTCGGATCTCGCGTACGCTGTCGTTGAAACGTTCGATCTCGGCCCGACGGATCGTCATTATTTCTTGGCCGTTGGTCGTGTTTGAATGTACGTCGCCACCGCCGCCACCGCCACCACCGCCGCCACCGCCGCCGCCGCAGCCACTACTTGATTTTCTCAAATCGATGCCGACGATCAATCGTTCGATCTCGTCCAGTCGTCCATTCAATGAACGTTCCAATTTTTCGAATCGTTCGTTCATTGTTTCTACAAAGAGAGAAGGAAAGAGGAGAAAAAACATACATTGAAATGTAATGCCATCGTCGCGGTTTAAATCGACGAGAAAAAGAAAAAAAAACGGTCGGTGGAGGTTGTTGGTACGCACGCGCATCGCAAGCCCTCGAGAGAATCCTCGTGAACGTTGCCTGTGCGTCGGCAACAAATTCTTTCGTTTTTATTTTACAAGTTGCATGATGAATTTCGGTTGTATCGTCACCGTTCCTGCCCCCGGCGTTTCCATTTTCCGTTGAATTATCTATAAAATTGAAAAAAACGAAAGCACGTCTTTTGTTTATTCGTTTGAGATTGGGAAGCCAATCCGTGATGAGCATATATGCGTCGGATATGCTTACCTGTTGCTGCCGCTGCTGCCACCGCTGCCATGTCGAACAACGTTGTTGAAGAACCATCGCAATAACAATTGCGTACGATAAACAAAAATGCAATAAAAATGAATGAGGAACGGGGAGAAACGAGCATGTCGAAAGAACGTCGTTCGCTCTGGTGGGGAAAATGTGTCTGGTCTCTCTCGAGGAAAGAGCCAAGGAGGAAGCCAATGACGATGACGATGATGATGGTTGTCGGGGCGAAAATGACAAAAATAGATCGTATCGTAATTTGGTAGTCCCAAGACTGGAATATTCAAGAGTTATTTCCAATGATACGCGTTACGAGTCGGAAATAGCAGGCGATCCCTCGGTTCTTACATTCCCGGAGCATCGTCGCGTCGATAGATAAACCCATCGCTGTCTTACCGGTAATGAAAAGATCTACGCAATTGAGCATTTAATTTAGTCCCAAACATGAGGCAAACGTTATTTCTTACGATATATTTATGTATTGGACAATTCGTACGTACTTTTCTTTGTATTTTATTGTGTACAACAACAGCGCAAAATGGCTGTACGAATTATATTACATATGTATAAATTGTAATCGGCATTTTTACATTTAAATTTCGAGGGGTATCGTATTTATGATTCGGATTAAAGCGAGACCCGGCGCACACGCCCGTCGCAAAAACGGCGAAACGCTCGGGCATCGGCCGGTCAGCTAGCTAATTGGTAGATCTCGCGCACATGCATCGCCATCTCCGCGTTGGCGATCAACCAATGTAGGATAGAGGCGTGCATGCGCGCACCAGCGACGATGCACCGAATCGAACCATGTTCCGATATTTCCGGTGAGTCGGTGAATGCGAGCGAGTCAACGAGATTGCCAGAAATACTGATCGTAGAACCTCGACCAACGTTGCGAGCACGATTATTTTTTTAATGATGAGTAAAAAAACAGATTTTTCTTCATCCTATATAGGTTGACTCTCGTACTGTCTTACACTTATTTCCTAATCAGCGAATTTTTGGGTACATCTTTCTTTCTCCGCAACCTTTTTTTCACACACTCCCACGCACGCACGCATAACACACACATACACGGCCAGATATACCATAGAAAGTAGTTTACAATTTGTTTTGCCATATTTCCATCATTTGCTTCATATAATTATCATCAATTATAATATTATAATAGATCTTGCGTGCTTTTCGGCGCTTAACGCAATTCAATTTTTCCCCTATCTCTCTCTCTCTCTCTCTCTCCCTCTCTCCCCGTGTGCTTATAAAATTTATCTCGTTCATTCTAACATTAACCGTTCATCCATTTTGTCGCCATAGCTTTGTTTTTCGTTCGGGTTTATTTTTATTTTTTATATTCGTGTTTCTTTTTATTATCGGCAGACAAGTAGTAGTCTGCCGCTCGCTGGACTAGAGATTTCACTACCGCTTTATTGCGTATCTGTTTGCATGAACGTTGATTCGACCATTTTCCACGTTTACTTTCTTTTAACCGGAATACAATTTTTGGACAATGAGCGTCGCGCTAGTTGGCGATTGCACACAGTACGGTATCCGTCGGAGATACTTGGAAGAATCATAATTTTGTGTGTGCGTGTGTGTGTGTGTGTGTGTGTGCGTGTGTGTGTGTGTGTGTCAGTGTGGTGTATGTGTGTATGCGCGTGCGTGTGCGTGCGCGCGTTCAATCTGGACAAGTTTCAGTGAGAGCGTGACGGCGGCGACTACCGTCTCCGAAGCCCGTTACCATTTTCTTTAAAAAAAAAAAAAAAAAAAAAAAACAATCTTGCGCCACTCGTCGCAGCATAATGTCACACTCGATAAAAAGCTATAGCTAAACTAGAGTATCAAAAGTTTCGCCCAGTTATTATTTGCCCTTGGTTCTATGAGGTCAGTTCGCAAACGTCGTGCTCCTCTTACGATCTCTTTGGCAATGGACTACGAGGGCCCCCGACTGTTTTTGCTTTTTTTCTGTCGTTGGCCGCGCGACGCACGCGTGCACGCGACACGTTTCACCTGACGACATTCATGATGTATATGAGGAATGGACCGATCGAACGAGCGATCGATTGAGAAACAAAAAAACACCAATTTCAGAAGAAAAAAAAAGCGTAAAAAATCATTCAAGTGCCACGATGCACTTTGAGCAATATCGAATAATGGTACTATCGACGATCCTATTGCGTCGTTGATACAGTCGTAACGAATAATTATCGACAACGTGGACGATGACAATCACGATAATAATGACAATAATGACAATAATGATAATAATAATAATAGCAATAATATTAATAATTAATGATAATAATAATAATAGTTGTAATAATAATGATAATGGATAATAGATGATATATACGGTAGTGGCGGTAACGAGACCGATATTACTATTATTAGTAATATGTTGTTGATTAACACGAATCATCAACACGATGGAGTTGTGAAAATAAGCGAGAAGGAAAATGATAACCGAAACGATAGTAAAGTTTGCCTTTGAGTTGCGGATATATATATACGCGCATGAACGTGTCACTATCGAATCCGCTAAACCAACGGCGACGATACGAGTAAGATAGTCTTTGATCAAGAAATCATTGTTACACGCACGACACGAATATGTTTGGGTTTGGGTTCGGCGTAGCTTCGGCCCGGCAGTGAATACGGAGCATGATGTATGGAAGCGCGATAATGCTTAAGCATAGATAGTCTCGCGCACCACGGAATACGAGTGACGTTTGTTGCGAATTTGGAACCTGGTTCGAAGCGAAAGATCGTTTTAGTTTGTTTATTGTTTCGAATAGAGAGACGATTGTAGGCGAGGCTCCGCCGCGTCGTACGGCAACACTGCTCTCCACTTTTGTTCTCCGCGGTTGGTCGTCCGCTCAGGATCTATAAATTCGTATAACGTCACGGATCGGGGCTCTGCACAGAGGACAGTGGCCTCCTCCCTTGCCTCTCCATTGTTGAATCGCGCATGGGAAACACATGCACATATGACCACACATGTAGAGAACGCTGTCGATACTTCTTTCGTAGCAGATGGAACACTCGCTCGGCTGTCCGGGTGCCGGCTGAAATCGTTCGCTCCACTGTTGTAGATGCGACGAGGAGGAGGACGAGGCAGACGACGAGGAGGACGCCTGGGAGGGCAAAACAACGGCGTCGACGCTCTGATAACTGACTGGATCGACGTACGTCGAGGAGCCGGTGCTTGCCATCGTGCCGGTCAGCGGTAACGGGGTTTGCCTCGACGAGCCCGATACCACCGGAACTGATACCGATGGTAAATGAACGTTGGACGATGGATTACGATGAATCTGCTGCGTCGAGGGTAACGCCGCACCGGTCGAGGACGCGGTCGTCGCGTAAATGGGTTGTGGATTGAGCGTCGGTTGGGCCGGATACCCACCCTGGGGAGGAAGATTCACGACGAGTACGGTACCGCCGCCGACGACGGGCTTGAACTGAACCATTTCCGAAAATCTCGATAATTCGGTCGCCGTATTGCTATTGTTCGAGTGTTGTTGTTGCTGTTGTTGTTGTTGCTGTTGCTGTTGCTGCTGCTGCTGCTGCTGCTGCTGCTGCTGCTGCTGTTGCTGCTGCTGATGTTGCGACGAAAGATTGGGCGTTGCACTCGTAACTGGAAGAACGGATATCGCCGCGGTCGACGGGGTCGGCGTAATTTGATTAGCATTTGGTTGACGTTGCCTCGGCGGGGAGGTTGGTCTACTCGCCAACATTCTAACTCGTTGCGTACTTCCGTAAACATCGACAAAGGCCCACAATTGAAGGCTCTGATCGACGTGCATAACGACATTAGGTGGACCACCATTTTTGCTCATCATAACCTCGCCATAATGCGTTACGGTAAAGGCGATCTCGTCACCGGACTGCGGACTCATTGCGACGTCCTTCGATACGACCCAGTATTCGGGTCGATCGAGAAGTAGATCGCTGTCGTCGGGAAGATCCTCGGCGGAGAGCCTCGCCGGGTCGCAGGATGTAAGACCAAGGGCCAATGCCCCGACGTACATGGGCTCGGTCGATAAGATCTGAACGACGAGACGCTCGCCTAGAACGAGAGGTCGACCGGTGAAGGCGTAACCGTGACAAAATTCTGTGTCACTGCGCGTCGCTACGCACTGCTGATTGCTGAACCGGATGTTTCTACCTCGAACCCTGTGAAACAGAATCGAAGAATGAGACTCGGAGATAGAGGGGGTTGAGTGAATGGGGCTCTAGATGGGGAAAGGAGTACGGTGGAGCGGCGAGGCGGTAAAGGCGAGAAGGCTTACGAAGAAAGATACTTACGAGTGAAACGAGAGGGGAGTGAAGAGAACGCCCGAGGGTTGAAACCTGAGACCGGGCAGATCGACATCGGGCTCGGACTGATGAACGCACATATTTTGCATCGACGTTACGATTATTCTCTCGACATCGCGACCGGCGTTGCTCGCGTCGTCCATAGCGGTGTGCCTGCTGTGTTGGGCATTATCCTCGTTGCTGTGATCGGCGCCCCGTCTTATATTATTAAAGTGTTGTCTGTTGGGATCGAGGAACTCGATGGCAGTGCTGTTTCCGTAAACGTCGATGATCGCCCATAGGGGCGCCCGGGTCTCGACCCCGCTGAAGAATACACCTTTTTCCTCGCCATTAACGCCAAAGTGTACGTCACCGGCGGAAGTGACGTAGTAAAAGAGGACGGTGTCGCGCTCGGCGAATCTTTCGGCAAGGGCTTTGGCCCAATAGCCGGGCTTGTTGGTCAAGTCCGGACAGGCGTATCTCGGCAGACCGCTTCGTAGATTGGTCGGGTCGTTGCTCGTGAAACCGAAACGTATCACACCGCTCCAGTTGTCGGACATTTCGAGAAACTTGACGCAAACCTGAATCGTTGAAAACAATTAATTCTCTATTAGTAATCGGGTTCGGTCGTACGTGGGTGTGGACGCGTGTGGGTGTGTCGGCATTTTATTTAACGCTGGGTCGATACGAAATTTAACAAACTGGCCAATATATTCGAGCTTGCTTTCAAGGACTTTCAGATATTACGTATATGTACGTCGTACGCAACGTCGCGCAATCGGCCCACGCCGCTCGCCGCCTCCTTTTACAAAGATAACGTCACGGAGGAAGAAGCGGTAAGGAACGTACCTTTTCACCGACTCGTACGGGCCTCGCGCTGAACGTAACACCCTTGCAGAAGCTTTCGTGCCGCCTGGCAATAGTTCCACCATTGCACAGCCTTATATTGTCCCCGTGAACTTGGTGAAAAGTCATAGGCGGCAGATTGTTGGTCCCTGCGCTCGAAGATCTCGGAGCTGTAATCCACCAAAGCGGAGAAGAAAATATTAGACGAGCCAAAACCAGGTTTAACCTTTTCAACGTGGAGTAGCTACTCGTATAGGTATGTTTTGAACGTCGAGTAAGAGTAGTGTGTATAGGTACCTCCGCAATGGGTTCGAGCGTGAAATTGGAGCGAGGCAGGCCGTGACAGCAGCTGCGAGTCACCACCTTCCGGGCTCCTACGCCGATACCGATATTTCATAACGACCGATAAGAGATGGTTGACGCGAGAGAGAACGACACGCTCGTAGGTACAAATATTATTTGGCCGTGTTTGTCAGCGAGTGTACGAGGGTCGCGCGCTTGTTGGTTTGATTTGTAATGGTACGCGAGGCGTGACATCCACCGAGCTTACGAGCGACGATATACGGAACGGGAAAAAGAGAGAAAGAGAGAGGAGGCTGGCTCCGCGAGTGTGACGAGTTGCGCGTTCGAGCCTCGCTTTCCGACTGATGATAGCCGAACGGGCGCGAACGGTGGAGAACGCGGTAGGTAATATCGATACTCGCGAGAAGCCAACGCGGTGCGGCGAGGAGCCAATGCCAAACCCGTGACTCGATCCTTTATTGTCTCTACCCCACCTCCTTTACCGAAACCCACCGGCGTCCGAGACGACCGAGACCACCGTTTCCGTACACATACCGTCCTTCTTAAATAACTCTCGGACAGCCACACGAAACGGAGGAGACCGGAAAACGCACACGCGACCGTGACGGAAGTGCGAAACACTGGCGAGGCGGGCTCATTGGTGAGAGGACGTACGAGGATGAGAAACGATCGTGCCGCGTATACAACCGGTGGCTATATCTACGGCGATCGCGCATGCCGGAAACGATCGTACGTTACTTATTATCGTAACAAAGCCAAAAGAGAGCCTTCATTTTTTGTTCTCGCAACGCAACTCGTCCGCTCCCTTTTTTCCCCTTTTCATATACGTTCGATCATAAATACTGTTAATATTTATCATCGCGTCGCGACTACCGGTGAATCTTACCAATTGTAAGAGGTAAAGATCGAACGATCGTGTAAGAACGAACGAGAAATGTTTGATGGAGCGAAATAAGAGAGCGAGCGTGAGAGGGGGGTGGAATGGCAAGGTAGACTCTCCCGAGTGTTGCAACAGCCAAGTAAGTTAGTTCTCGCAGCAACGGTACGTCGTCCTGATATTTCCCACGCTGTGGTTAGGTATACTCGGGCCGTGGAGTCGCCGGGGTGCAGCAGCAGCAGCAGCAGCAGCAGCAGCAGCAGCAGCGCAAATCGGTGATGCACTCTCCGCGCACGTCCTAGAATCTGCCCCCCCCCCCCCCCCCCCCCGCCCCTCCCTCCCTCCCTCGCCACAGGTTCCAGCTCGACGCGCGGAACAATGAACACGAGCATACACCACGCCTATCGCCAGCATATTTTTGGGATTGGTTTTTGGTTCGAATCGTCTTAGCGAGTAAAAGTCGAGAATAGCGCGCGCTATTTATCGTTTTTGGAGTAACCATCGCGGACCGACCGACCGATCGACCGAACGCGGCTCGGAATTCGAATAGGAAAAAAAAGTGAAAAAAAAAAGAGGACGGACGTAGGAGGGAGAGGAAGAAGCGGTGATCGCGAACGTCGAGGTCACCGAACCATTCAATAAAGGAAAGAAGAAAAAAAGACACGGTCGAGAAGCACGCTCGTCCAAGAGAGAGATGGATTGTGCACACGCGATACAGATGGAAGAGAAATAATTTTGTTGGTGAAAGTCATCGGAACAATCTCCCCCTCTGGCCCGCCTTCGGTACAATAACAGACGAGCCAGTCGATACTAACGTACGCTATTCGTACACTTATTACGGATTGGTATCGAGCGAATTCCGTAACGAAAGCGAGGATCGATCGGAAGACGTAGCTACATTGTTGGGATTAGCGGGATGCTGTTTTGATTGTACGTTCGGCACGGTCCTCGGTGCGGGCGCGCGTGCCTATACATTCGCGGATAAATAAAGTCGTCTTTATTGTTTTACAAGCTCGATCGGCGAGAACGTATATCCCCGGCCCGTACGACTATCGCGTTACGTACCTGCTCGAAAGTACGAACGTGTGCGCGCGTATGCGGCACGCGCGCTCATTGCCACGCTCGCGTGGGAAACTCGTGACACACATAGCGTCCCGAGAATCATCCTCTCTCTCTCGCTCTCTCTCTCTCTCTCTCTCTCTCTCTCCCCCGGTCTCTGTTAATTCTCGGATTTACACCGTCTTTAAAATATGATAATAAACCCCCTGTGATAATTTCATTGGTTGGGTTCGCCTTTTCTTGCGGCAATCGAAAAGAAAAACAGAGAGAGAAAAAAAATGGGGATGACTCGTGTTGTTTTCGTCGATGTTGGGCCATTGCGGGCTGCGCTCTCTCCTTGGAAGATAATTTTCCGAGATACACACATAGATGCGAATAGCGGCGATATACGTATATATCGAGCACAAGGGACTATGCGCGTCTAGCACTACCCAGTATAATCCGAGAGGCGCAGGCTGTTCGTTCCCACGCCCGATGCCGTGATCTTTGGTGTTGCTGCTGCTGCTGCCGTTGCCGTTGCAGCTACCTCGACTGACTCCCTCCTCCTCCTCCTCCTCCTCCTCGCCGTGTCTTTGACTCTGCTTAGAACGAGCCCGAGAGCCCATCTATCCTTCCTTCTCCTACTCCGACCTCGTCCGCCCTCGCCTTCTCTCACTCTCACTCTCTCCTTCTCGTTCCATGGCCTCTCCGTGTATATATGTAGGCAGAGCGGAGGACGTAGCGCGTATATCTCCGTGACTCTTTTCCTTTACCTCCCTCGCGGGCTCGTCCGTGCTCGTAGCGACTGGATGTGGGTTACGCAACTGGTGTATTTCTTCTCTCTCTCTCCGTCTACGACTAATAGCAGATATACCTCCTGCAGCGAAGAATCGCAGCCCCGCGTGATCGTTCGTCGAATAGCTGCTCGACGTTGCGTTGGTAATAATTTTCGATGGAAACCGTTGGAATTGGAGGATAATCTGGCGAATATCCCGGCATCCCAATGTATGGTGCGTTATGGAAGAGTAGCGGGGTTGACGGGAATGGGTAAAGAGAAAATGCCAGAGCGACAAGTGCGTATTCCCATAGTAGGTAGGGGAGAGACTCGAACCCGAGTGTGTTTTTCGTTTTTGGCCAGCCTTCTCCACGATCGTCCGTAGGATCGGATTAACGAGGGGACTCTGGTCGATAGGAGTCGCGCCGCGGCCTCGGTTGATCCCGTCGAGGGGCGTCGGTGGATTTACATTTAGAATTATATATTTATATAGGCGAAGACTCGAGGATAACTCGATGCGGGAGGGCGCGCATCTGTCGCGATCGCACGCGTGGTTCGGTCTCCCTCGAGACCACGCGTGGATGACGAACGAGGGGTCGAACGAGGGATAGAACGAGCGAAATGTTGGATCGATCGATAACCGTAGATAACCCGGAGACATCGCTCGGAATTGAAAGGAAAGAGCGCGTTAAAGGGGGGCTAGGGAGACGCATGGTACGCACCTCTCGTATGCCCACTCTCCGTACGCGTTTCTCTCATCGACGATTCGACCTATTCGATAGTCTATCGTACGAATGGAAACGTAAACGGTCCAACGTAGGAGGACCAACGCTGAAAATCAACTGTCTCCGTTTCATAGAGCTCGCTCGTTGACGTAAAAGGTAGGGAGGGAAGGAAGGAAGGAAGGAAGGAAGGAAGGAAGGAAGGAAGGAAGGAAGGAAGGAAGGAAGGAAGGAAGAAAGAAAGGAAGAAGGTCAGGATTGATTACAGCGCAAACAAACAGCGAGGTTGCAAGCTTACAAAATGAGAAGAGAGAAGATGGGATTTTCGAGACTCACCGGATGCATTGGCAGCAGAGAGACGAATACGGGCGAGTCGGGTGGCTCTGTGAACGGTAAGGGGGGGTGGTCGTCGCCCGGACCTCTGGACCGAGAGATACGCCGCTCGTCGTTCCTCGTGCCTCGAGTCTCGAGCGATGTCGTACGCCGCTTCCAGCATCGCGTCGCAACGACGCGGCACTTCCGCGCCTTTACTATTTATTTCCTCCAAAATACGTCGACGGCGACGACGGCGACCATGACGACGAATCAATCGTTTCGACAGATATCCGCGAGGATATCGCGCGCAGACTCGCTCCGTGGGGATCGCCACTCGTTACGGAAGCAAACATTTACGCATGCGCATATATTTGTCTCTCTCTCTCTCTCTCTCTCTCTCTCTCTCTCTCTCTCTGTCGTTCGGCTGGGCGCGCGAGCGATCTCGAGTTCCGGAACGACGGGAAAGAACGAGATTCGAGAGACCGGAAGAGCGGTAGAGTTCCGTCTCGGTTACGTGGGCGTCTCTCGTACGATATTTTGTGCCGAACAAAGGAAATTAATAAAGTGAAATAACGCGTTGACGTATGATACTGATAACGAGGAGAGAATATGCGATAGAAACGCGCGAGAGCGAGCCTCGTTGTTATACAAGAGGAGGAGCAGCAGCAGCAGCACTGGACGAAGCCGCTGTAACGACTGTGGCGGGTTGGC
This sequence comes from Netelia fuscicornis, assembly GCA_946811545.1. NCBI lineage: Eukaryota > Metazoa > Arthropoda > Insecta > Hymenoptera > Ichneumonidae > Netelia > Netelia fuscicornis. The sequence goes on from OX328014.1 coordinate 86,918, forward strand.
GAACGAAGCCGCGGCGTGCCCCGTGCTCGCAGCTGCCGCTGCCGCTGCCGCTACTACCTCCTGCTTGTTACCCCAACTCGACCATTCGATTTGATGTGTACCAACGTTGAGCGAGAAGCACGAAATAGCGGCGCGACAGCGCGTATTGTTGTCAGACCTCGCTACCTCCAAAGTGCATATCTCCCGCGTGCTTTCACTCTCGCATCCAGACCTGTCTCTACGCGCGCTTCACGCACTCGAGCGACCCTTAGCTTTGCAAAGCCGCGATTTATTCGCGAACGTGACATCGCGCTTGTGCCTATTCGTCGTACTCGATATAATCGTAAACTCGACTCTTATCTTGTCTTATCTCATGGCGTCGTCTTATCTCGTAGTATCCACGTGGAACAAGAGGCAGAGAAAACAAAGGCGGGGATCATCGATGCGTCACTCGGCCGGTCCGACGATTTCACCTCGACCACGACCAAATATATCGACAAATAGTAGGTACTTTTCCTTCTTCGACGGGCACATGGCTGCTCGGAGGAAGGGAGTGCCACCGCGTGACACGATGTATGCACGTTTATGCTCTCTCTCTTTCTCTACCCCTCTGTACAGAGAGAATAAACTGCGTGAGGGAGGGAGGGAATCGGTTGCAGCTGCTTCGCCGGAACTTGGCAGGCAGGCAGGCAGGCAGGCAGGCAGGCAAGCGGGCGGACGAGCGGGCAACGTGTGCGTTGCGAGAACCCGCACCAGAGGGATAGAAAGCCTGCTGCTGCGGCTGCTACTGCTGTTTCTCGTCCGATGCGCGTATACGTATAATATATGACACGACATAGCTAGAGGGGTATTGGTACGAGAGTGTACGTGCGCTCGTACAAAGGAAGCAAGGGCGAAGGGTAGGAGGGAGGGTTGCACACCACCTGGCCTGGCGGCGGGTCCCTCGATACACGACGCACCCTCTTGCCGCTTTTGGTCGCGGCATTGGCGTAGCTCTCTCGTCGTTCCCTCGCCCCAACCCCGTTGTAACGATCGCGTCTCTCGCTATCGAATTGGTCGTACACGCGTACCGGCGAGCCGGCGACCTTCCACCACTACCGACCAATTTATCTCTCAAGCAACGCGCTCGTATTTTTTTAATACGATTCTCGAGTCATCTGGTATGTCAATGATTTTGATCTTATCGTTGCGAATATAGGTGACCAAGATAGTGGGTTTGCGACAGAGGGGTGGGGGTAGCGAGACGACGACACACGCCGAATGTTCAAAGTTGAGATATAGTGTGTCGGTCGTGTATAGGCGAGATACTTGGCGAGAGTGATAAGTATACACATGCATCGCGCGACACACGCACATACCTCTCTCTCTCTCTCTCTCTCTCTCTCTATAAGCTGGATCGATCGTTGTCCGGTTTGCCCAAAGTCTGGCTAGACGGCCGGACGATCGCGCGTGCACGAACTCGGTTGCATTGGTTGGCTACTCGGTTGTCCGCCGCTCGATATATCTCCTCCACCCCGTACCAATCGTACAACGACCAAACTTCTCATTGTAATAATTAGTCACGAGCTCTCTCCCATACGCAGCGTCCTCGGTAATTTCCTTGGCAATGAAATTTGAAGCCATACCTATGTATCAACGATGGAGAGTGTATGGCATATGCTTTCGTGACTCCGTTCTTCTCATCTTGTACGTCCTCTCGCCAATATATTTATTCCGTCCTTGCTCTTAAACGAAAAGTCGAGAATGAAAATCGAATAATTGGATTAAAAGGAAACTCGTATCTTTGCTGTAGGCACTTTTTTGGGGGAGTCAAATACTCGGTTCTTTCGTCGGAGTCGTTTTCGTCGCCATCTGACGAAATTACGCGTTAAAAAGCTGTTTGCGTCGCGAATGGCAGCTATAGAAACGAGATTCGTTACGAACCTTTTTATATTTCCTCGCGCCAACGTTTTTCTCTCGTTCGATTTTTTTCGTAGCAAGCCGATGCCCGGCTTACTACGGAGGGGGAGGCAACGAACGGCGGTCTATAGGTACTATGTACATGTACGGACGAATTTCGGAATAAGAAAGCACATACGCTCGAGGAATCTACGAGGATCGAAATCTACTATATGCGCCTTTAATGAAAGGTACCTACTTATATGGAATCGAGATGAAAGAATAATACGGCGACGGGCGGCTGTCGTCCACGAATGAACGCATCGACAAAGGCTACGCGGGGAGGACGAGGAGGTGGGGAGGCGCTCGTGACCGACCGTCACCACTAGGTTTTGCTCGACGCCGTTTCTTACTGCTAAAACGCCGGGAGACCAATTTTTATTTCTCGATAACGCGTCGTCGGCGTTTCGCGATAATAAAGGCAGAGACGACGACGACGACGACGACGACGACGACGAGGACGACGTGTAACGAGATACACGAGGGCGCATCACTAGGAGGTGGAGGAGAGACGCTTGCTCGGACGGCTCGAGTACGAGAGTCACGTACGTGCGACGAGCCTCCCCCGCCACTCTCGTTGATTAGCGCGACACGAGGCGACACGACGCACGGAACTCGATCATCCTCGTAATCTCGTCTCGGTCGTTCGCAGTCATTGACTCGGACTCGCGAACCACGAGGAGAGACTCGAGTCAGAGGTCGAAAGAGGTTGGAAGAGGGTTCTGTAATTGAACGTGGGCCGATCCTGCCGATCGGACCGAATTTTCCTACTTTTATAAAATTTCTTCGTTTCATCCTTTTGTTGCCCTCTAAATTGGCCAAAAGGAGGAACCGACGCTCGGTATAGATATCTCGAAAATGTCAAAACCTAATTTCCCGCTACAATGGAGGAAGCACGCGAGAAAGGAAGGAGGGTTTGCGCGCGTTTCTCTCGAGGGATTCGCACGTACCGCACCGATACCGCGTTACGACAATGGAATGAATAATCCTGTATGTAGCGGTATAAGAGGGCATCACGATGGCCAAAGGCGGTGATGAACGAGTCGCAGCTCGGGAGAGCTAGTTGGAAATGAAGAAGGAGATTATGTTGAGCCTTCTGCCGTCGCTACTGCTGCCGCTTGGGAACGAAAGGGGTGATGTAATCAAATTGAGAAAGAAAAATCGTCACGGGAGGCTCGAGGGCCTCCCGCGACGTTGCTTTCCTCCTCCTCCCTATAAAAATACGCACCCACGAAATAGCCGATACACCGAGTAATAACGTAGGTGGTGAGCTCGCTCTCGGAGCTCGGCGAGGTATGACCACGTTTCCGATCTATTGCCCGCGTTTCCTTGCCCCCCCTCAAATTACTGCATACTCCACCGCCTCTTTTAAAGATGCGATTCAACTTGACAAAATTGTCACGCATCGATCAACCCAATGGCTATATAGAAAAGTTGCGTCCCTTTGCTCGTTTCGTCGGATGCGTAAGATTAGTACACGCGAGTAGGGAGCGACAGAGAGAGAGAGAGAAAGAGAGAGAGAGAGAGAGAGAGAGAGAGAGAGAGAGAGAGAGAAGAGAGGTCACCGGGAAAGCCGATCGTTCCGGCATGATCGAGCGAACGAGAGGGAAAGAGAAATATCGTCGTCGCTTTTGCTTCGATTCAACGGTGCACAAAGCTGCACAGCTGATGGCGAAGGCAATACGGAACAAGAACCGGTTCGTCAAACGGCGCCTGTGGGAACAAAGACAGGTTATTCTCGGCTGACGTCACACACCCGAGGATCGAGCGAGCGAGAGAGCCGTGAGGTAAGAGAAGGTAAGGAGGTAGTAAGAAGAAGAAGAAGAAGAAGAAGAAGAAGAAGAAGAGAAAATGAAAGACGGACGGACGATGGTCGTACCAGTTGGCAAAGTTTCGACGCTGGGTACCAATTTCCGCGAGAAGAATACGTTCTCCCGTTCTATTGGAATTTAGGCCGTTATCGCGCCGTCAATTAGCCTCTCGAAAAGGAGATGCCGGATGCGTAGGTCGCCGATTAACAAAACTTGGTTGAGAATCTCTCGGAACTAAACGAGTGATTCATCGAGTTGGCGAGACGATAAACGAGAGTCAACGAGAAGGGGCAACCGAGTCACGGAGTCAATGCCGGTCATCTTCTCATTCGGATCGCGGTTCGTGTCGTACGTGTCGACACGAGCGATGTGTAACGAGAGACTCGGGGAATAATAACGCGCCGAGCTATTCTCCAAATCTTTCTTTTCGAAGGTGAAGAGATTTTATGGCAACGTGTATACTATACGTACGTATATAGACATACCTAGGATCTATTCTATGGATAAATGAAGAACGTCGGGACACGCAGCTGCGATATTTTGTCTCTCTCTCTCTCTCTCTCTCTCTCTCTCTCTCTGCCTCCCCGAGGCAAGCCCCAAACAAGTTCCTTCAACCGCACCCTCGCGCGCAACAGCAAAATCAACGGCAGTCTCGACGCTAGGGTCGACCGTATGTTCCGAGAGTTTTCCAAGATCTCGACGCTACGAGCCACAATCGTCAGCTGTTGAACGTCTATACGTATGGAAGTATACAGCGATGAAAGAAACTGAACGATCGACGTACCGCAGAGCTAGGCGTATTCTCGGCCGAAAGACGAGAGACAAAATGTGAAAAAGATGTCGATGGTGGTGGTGGTGGCAGCGGTAGACACGGATTGCGCAATGTTGCGCTCATACCGACAGAGTATGGACATTTTTTGCCGAATTATGTATTTATTGTTCGTAAAGAAGTAGCGAAGCTCGGCGATTAGATATCCACCGCGTGCTCTCAGCACACTCAATGACCGCTGATGGTCCAAAGTATGTAGACACAGAGGGAAATACGGGGCCATCTCGTTGGTAGGACTGACGCACGCACGCACGCACGCACGCACGCATCCCATCTATCTCCCCCGTCCGCGTAGTATATTTAAATGTTCACGGGCCTCGTGCCAAGTTGCTTGCGCGACGCTACTTTTTCCTCTATTCTTTTGTTTTCCTCGTTCGTATAATCGGAGCCCCGAGAGTCCAATACTCGGAAGCAACGACGAGGATTAACGTTCCCAAAAATTCTGTCCCTACCCGTGCCCCCCCCCCTCTCCCCCTGTCCGATCGACTCGTGCAGTTTAAAGGGACGACAATGGATGGCAAAAGCGTAAAAAACAAACGTACAGAAAGAAGAGAGAAAGCTGGCTCTTGTCAGACTCACCCAGGCCCATTCTTCGTTTAAGCTTCTTGAGTACTTTCATCTTGCTCCTTAGCGGTGCGAGAATATTCGTGTCGACTGTGTTCTGATTATGACCGTTCTCGACCGCGTGCTTTCCCTGAGCGTTGTGTTGATGATTCTGATGATGATGATGATGATGATGATGATGTTGCTGCTGTTGCTGCTGCTGCTGTTGAAGGTGATGGTTTTGTTGGTGTTGTTGGTGTTGTTGGTGCTGATGTTGCTGTTGCTGATGATGATTACGCTGATGTATCTGTTGATGCATGTGCAACTGTTGCTGCTGTTGTTGTTGTTGATTGATGCGATGATTATTGGAACGAAGAACCGGTAAGCTCGGGACGACGCTCGCGACTTGACTACCGCAGCAGTGACAAGGGTGGCTGCTCTTGTTGCCGGTACCTTTGACCGCGCACTCTCCGGACACCCCCATAAATGTGGCCGGTTTATTTTCTTTCGTTCTTCTTACTTTACCGTTCCCTTCGCGTCCACTTTCGCTCGGCCGTCCTTCCTCTCTCTCTCTCTCTCTCTCTCTACATTCGCTAGGTAATCCTTTTAGCGCTTATATATTTGTATCCAACACGTAATATAGGCACGATAAATGGTAAGAGAGAAAAAAAGGAAATTGGCACGTAATCGCCAAATATCAATTAAAAATACGCGGTGGCCGGGCGATTGGAATACCGAACGTTTGTGTTCGCGTCAACGTTAATCCCGATTGGTAACGAACGGCAAAATATCGAGCGATAATGGGTGTTGGGAAAAGAAATAATGGGCTGGGAGCCGCAGCAACGGCTGCATCGACGACGATATGCTCCTCCTCGAGCAGCCAGGGTCGACTGACGATTTCGCGGACGTGCGTTCGAGTATCCGAGCGGTAGGCGCGAGCCATCGACCAATCCTCGACTCTCCGTTCTCCCCCACTCGATCCCAAAGGGAATCCATTCCCCTCTCGGCCCCACCGTTTTTTCGTCACTGTTGTTGGTCGGTACGGCTCCCTCTCTCGCCGTGTGCCTGTGTGTGTGTGTGTGTGCGTGCGAATGCGTGCGCGCGCGCATATACACGTTGTATAGGGAGGCAGAAGGAGTGGTGGGGAAGGAGAGAGAGAGAGAGAGAGAGAGAGATAGAAACATATATAGAATAGACGTACAGGCGCGCGCGCACACACACACAAAGAGACGGAGAGACACACGCACGGAAACGAGGAGTAAGAGATCCTTTCCTCGCAGGCGAATGCCGATTTCGAAGCAACACAAGAGGGATACGAGGCACCTGGTGGACAGCTGCTGGGCTTACCTGGTCGCGCACCGGGCTGGTTCACCCCGGTACTCGTATAGGCTGCTCCGCTCTCATTGCCCTATGCTCTCCAGCGTCTCTCGCTCGCTCCCTCGTTCGCTCTCTCGGCAGCTTTTTCTTAATTTTTTCATTCTCGTTACTCGTTGACTCGTCCGACTCAATTTCCAATCAACGAACGGGAGATCGAGCCGACTTTGGATCCGGCGTCGGTCACTCGCGTATAGGCTTTCGTTCCATCTTTCGTGTACTCTTTCCAATTGGTCCCTTTCTTATCGGATTCCGTAACTTATTTCGAAATAGCGGGCGCAGGATCGACCGGAAATTGAGGGTGCGATAGTGAATTATATTGGTTTAATTGGTCGAGGCGCGGGTAGTTATAGGTGCAAGCAGCTACTTCGTGGTAGATCGCAGCACGCGACTTGTAGGTACCTAGTGGCTGGCTACGTTCCTCGAGAACGAGGAGATGCGTCGCTCGTCTCTTCGTTCATTGTCGGACGAACCGATAGTAGGATAGAAATTAGGAGGTATGTACGGGACGTCGAAGTAATTAGAGCTACGTACGGTAGGCAAAAATCGGAAAGAGAGACACGCGGAGCCGCGTAAAAGTTGATGGAAGTGAAAAAAAAAGGTCGTTCATCGACACACCGGATAGAGAAGACTCGCGCGCACTCGAGGAAACGGAGACACGCCTGGCTTGCGCGAGATTGCTTCATAGCCCCCTCTCGGCGCGTTTTTTTCTGCTTCGGGGCCTATAGCTTCCTTCCTTCGCGTAGGTACGACGATCGAGTACGCCGGCGTTGCCTCTCGCTTCGAAAACAATCTCTCGACTATTCTCGGCTACATATTATATATATTTCTCGATCGTTGACGGCAAATCTTTCCGCCTATTTGAGACTATCTTAACATTTCTGACGCGTTTTACAACTTTTGTCGAAAAAGGGTATTGTAACTGCCTATGTAAAAAATTGAAAAGACAAAAAAAGCTCTCTCGATCCGTCTTGTTTCGGGGCGTCGTCTTACCTTCCATGTGGCGTGCGATGCCGATGGCTCGCGGCGCTCGCCAAAAAACGACAGACGTTCGATTCATTCGCCAACCGGTGTCGTCGAGAATCGCAATTACACGCGACACCAAGCCTCGTCGTACCGTTTCTCATCTACGATACGCGTGAAAAAGACGTTCCTCTCGCGTCATCCACTATTCGCCGAGGAGGAGACGAACTAACCGTTTAATAAAGAGGAGGCGGCGGCGGCGGCTCGATCCGACGCAACGAGGCTCCATTATTCCATAGAAACGTATACGCAAAGACCGGACGAGCGTGATTACATACGCGTTGATACATTCGTGTCTTTCTCTCCCTCTCCGATTGTCTCGTTATCGCATAAGCGCGCAAAGCGTCGGCGGATCTTAGCCACGTACACGCGTACCTATAGTAAGAGGCTCGCGTTGGCAGGCACAATGCCATGGCTACCACCATCGAGACTCTCGATTGAAATAACTTATTCTTTTTATCGTCTACTCGCACGCGCTCCTACCGTCGATTGTATTTACGTTCATACAATCGAGTATTCAACGAATAATATAATAAGTAATGAGAAATTTAACCTCATCCCGGAAACTCGTATCTCGTATTCTTTTGTTTGTTTTGTATTCTTTTGGAGGATGCGTCGTCGAATATACGGACGCGCATGCGTGCTCCGTTTGTGGCAGCACGCGCCACTGAACGCCGCTGCTGACCGTTGAAAACTCGACTCGTACACGCTTTGGTTAAGAAAAGTAGGTGCAACCGCATCGCGTTTGTACAACAATCTCTTGGGGAGGGCCAACTTGACATTTTATATGGCCGCGAGATAAGGCTCGGGGTGATACGGTTTCGTATGCTTCCGCGCGCGATGGCCTCGCCGCCCGGTACATCGTTTAATGTTGTATAACGCGCGTCTTATAAACGCAAACGCCCGACGGTGCGACAAAGGAGTCTCGATGCCCCCTCCGGCTCGTCCGCTTATCTCGTTGCTGTAATTCCAACATACGCCGCCTGCTTCGCCGTACTCATCTACCGCGATTCACCGCGTAATCGCGCCATTACTAATAATACCTATATTATACGTCCGTTTGCTTCTCGTCGCTCGTATACATATATATAGGTATATACGTACGTTCGTATATAGATACGCGCACCCGAAACAACCATCCTCTATTTGCCTGTTTGTTTTCGCGACGATATTGTACTATAATAGTCGAAGGATTACATCGGATTATATGGAGAGTGCACGCGGGAGAGAAGATAAATAATACGAGGAGATGGCGATATAGGCTCGTCATCGGCCCGCGCGTCGATACGAGGTTCGGCAGGTGCGATGCACGGGATCGGCCCGAGATGACTTATCGGTACGAGCGTATACGACATTTTGGCGAACGCACCTTTCCGCACCACGAGGACCCCCGACTCGCGGAGAAAGCCGGGGAACGAGCCCGTTGGCCCATATTACTCTCGGACTTTGTTCCTACGTCTTACAATTAATAGAGTTTTCGAGTATCACGAAGCGTTATGGTCTCGCCAACGTCGCGGTCGGCGAGGCATTAACCACTCTATATACAATATGTGCTTACCTACCCGCACACCTACGTACACGTCGTGTTGTCGCAAATATATATATATATATATATTCGCGATACTCGGATGACGTTTGAAAAATATTTGGCGGATACGTCGAGGCATTGATCGTAGCGACGGACGGTTGGTTGAATGAGCCCTCTTACTCTCTTACTACCTCCGCTCGACGTTGCTCGTTACTTTGGAATTCATTGATTTTGAGAGAGGACGCAGCTGCGCCCCGACGACCGATACCCTTCGCGACCCATCTATATCTACAACTAACCCCGTACGTCGGCCGTCGTTTCTCTCGATCCGACAATCGATGAAAGTTCCGAGCCGCGATTCAATCGGAGCTAGTAGACTATCCCCCCCACTTTTTCTCACAGTCAGTAACATAGATAGGTAGGTAGGTATGCTATCCGTGTATAAGCGACGTTTGCGTTATCACTCCAAGACGAAGATTTTGGCTGGGTCGAGGAGATGTCGTCCTCGAGATGGAACCGAGTTAGTCGCGCGCACAGTCTCGCATCAGCTGTCGTCTCTCAGTTCGGAGCTCGCACGTGGCGCTCGAGCTTCATCGAGCCAGACGCCATTGTCTCGTCCCACAATAGATACGGATAAAGAGAAACGCCGAGACGCTTTTGCACGATACTCGACCCGATCGGACGATCAATTGTGATTAATTAATTCGAACGAGCTTGACCTAGCTATTACCCCCCCCCCCCCCCCCCCCCCCATTATAGGTCGTCGAGTAAAACGACGACGAGTATCGAACGGTATCGTTACGCGTTCTAGCCACCAATACCTACGCCTCGAATTTCAAGGTTGGGAGAACGATGATTCCGAGTTACAGCGAGTAGCACGCGTAGGTAAGTACGTATATCTACGGCCCGGAATGGGAGCAGTAAGTAGGTATAAGTACATTAACGCGATTGAGAGGTGCACGGAGCGAGCCGGAGGGGTGGCAAAGTTGGGAGGAAGAGACACGCGCCTGCACGATGTGCAGGCGCGTGTCTCTTCTCGTGTCCTTCCTCTTTCTCTCCCGTATCGTATTATTATTATCATCATCATCATCATCATTTCTCTACACCGCCGCAACACCCAAATTCTAAAGGCATCTGTCGTATGGGCCTCCTGCTCGCGCACTCTCCCCTCCTCGCTCTTCGATACCTACCTTCGCTTGGTAACAGCCGCAAACTCTCTCGATCCTCCGCCACCCTCCTGCGCTTTTATCATCGTTCTTGTACAGACGTGTACGCGATCAAGGAGACGTCGATAGAGGGACGGAAAGCCAAGTATACCTATCGAGAAATACGTAGTAATAGGAGGACGAGGGCATACTCACCCCGTCTGCGGGCTTCTGACCTAATACCCGGAAAATAGTCGTAGTATCCGCGCGGCGGAGTTCTTCGCGCCCTGACATTCATCCGCGCGCGCCTTATCGTTCTCTCGTGGTGATAAGCGCGCTGCATCGGCAACGCACGGACGGCGATATTGCCTTCGGTACGAGAGTCGCGAATTTGAGGGTCGAACGTCGCAAATGTGTCCGTCCGCCGCTCTCCTCCGCTCGCCACCGCTTCTTCATTCCTCGAGATACGATACATAGCTGCTGCTCGCTAAAGCGCACATCTGCCGATTCGTAGCAGCAACGAGGCAGGTGGCCGATGCCTTCGTTCCATTCTCGGTTTTCTCATCTCTCTCTCTGCCTCTCCCTCGCACTTCTCGTACATATCGCCGTGTGTCGGTGCGTCGTCCGCCTCGTACATGCACACCCATCCATTCCCTTTCATTCTTTCGCTCTTTCGCCGTGTTTGTACGATCACCACGGAACTTTCTCCCCACTCACGATAAAAGAGATGCCGAGAGCCACGCGACGGCACGTCGGGCGCGTGTCGTTCCTGCCACCTTGATGCTGCGATGGTGGGGATTTTCTGCCGGAATGACCTCTTCTCTCTCTCTCACTCACTCACTCACAACCCCTCTATTCTTCGACGAGACTCCAAGAGTCGGCTCGCGGCTCTCAAACTTTTATTCACCCCCCCCCCCCCCCCCGACGCCCACGGTGGTAATGCGCGGATGCTCGATCGAGATGATCGAACAAAAAGGAGACGCGACGACGGCTGACATATGTTAGATACGCGTATACACATACGCTATCCGCCACGTTCGGACCAATTATTAGATAGTTTGGGCCCAATACTCGTTTATGATCGTAGGTACGTGCCAGCTATCTTTTATGGGAGCCAATGGAACGATGTATGCAAGATCGACGTTGATCGACCGTGGTGGTGGTGGTGGTGGTGGTGGTGTGCCCGTTGTAAATATTATCCAATTCGATACGTACCTACCACCAATGGGTATTTAGTGATAGGTAGGCGCGACTGAGACACGGCCCTCGGCGACCCATTTTTCGAGACTTTATCGTCAGTAGGTACGAGGCATACCTCTCTTTTTCTTTTCGTTGTTCTCCCTTTTTCTCTCTCTCTCTCTCTCGCTCTCTCTACTAGCTCCGATATCGAATTAAATTTTCTCAAACTTAATCGCCGCGGCTCGACTCGCGTCGCGTCGAGTGGCTGGTCCGATTCGACGCGCCGATCATACCACCGGATCCCAAAACCTTTTTCGATTGACGTCATTGCCGAACAACACACTGACACCCGTATTTTCTAACCTCTGTCCCTCGTTGGGTTAAGAATACCATACGGCAGTGGGGCGTTGCAAAGTACTAGGATCTGCGTTCTCTTAGCCGTACTCGTTCGGCTATACGCGTATGCGCGTATTCGTGTCTATGAACCGGAATAGATACCGCGACCGCGACGGTAATAGCCGCGATCGAGACGCTCCTGTCTTTTTGGGGACTTTGGTAAATTCGCAATGGGGACTGTCACCCTCTCTCTCTCTCTCTCTCTCTCTCTCTGCCCCGGGAGATTATATCTTCTTTTTCTTTTTTTACAAACGAGACCAGACTATGCCTTTACATACGTATACTCGTGTCCTGATATACGCCAAAATGCGTATTGCAGAGGCGGCTAAACGCCACTCTTTTTCGCCAATATTGTGTATCAATAAAATATGGGAGAGAATCGAGGGATCGTCGTGCCTCGTGCTTTGCGCGAGTGTGCGCGTATGTTCGTGCGAGAGAGAGAGAGAGAGAGAGAGAGAGAGAGAGAGAGAGAGAGAGAGAGAGAGAGAGAGAGAGAGAGAGAGAGAGAGAGAGAGAGAGAGAGAGAGAGAGAGAGAGAGAGAGAGAGAGAGAGGAAACAGCGGATACGTACGACGCCGGAACGACGAGTCCGACGACGCGACGAAAATAGCAACAGCCAGTGTGCAGCTGCTATTTTCCGTGTAGTTCAATCCTATTCCTCGTTCGCATCTCGGTCGTCGTCTCGTTCGCGTCTCTAATTATATCCGTCGATACGACTCGCATTTTTGTATGAAATATTGTAGCATTATTAAGATCTTGAGCCATGTATCCGTAGAATATCGAATTGTATCGAAACACTGAAATACGAGCAAGATGCCTCAACGACGTAGCCAATTGATTGTACAATTATGGAGCGCGATCGTATGATAAGGACGATTATAGGCGAATATAAACGGTGCTGGTTTACCGATCGAGCCGTCTACCGTAGTCGGTATATAGCGAGAGAGAGAGAGAGAGACCGAGAGGTCACCGACACGGTGCTCGTGTCGTCTTATAGGATCCCTGTAGGCTTGCGCGTTATTTCTCGTACGCGACCAACTACCGCCGATACAGTGACACATTAACAGCTTGTGCAGTGAAAATCCGGTCGGAACGCATGCGGTACCGCAGTGCGCTTACCGTTCGACCTACCCATACCGCCATTGTAAACAAACCTTTCTCTCTCTCTCTCTCTCTCTCTCCCTCTCATCGATAACAAAGAATTCCCGCCGCTTCGCTGTATCCACGCGATGTGTACGATTTTTATTCCATCTTTGTGTCATTGTGAAACAAGGTGTCGTTGAACGTAGCGTTACCATTGTAATAATCGTAACGGCAGAATCAACATCGAGTATATGGAAAAACCCGAGTGGAACGATATGCTTACGACAACGAAATGCTTTCATTACCGAGTCTAAATGAAAATAACGAGAAAGCAACTAAAAAAGGCATTCCGTGCGAATTATGGGAAACTCGTATAAACGTTGGCGTAGCATTCCTACGATCGCATCATTGTTACGATTACTTGGAACAAAAGTCGAATGCCCGAATCGCGTGCTGTTACAGCTGTGTGAAAAGGCCGGAGGCGGTTTTAATACATTTAGAGAGAGAGAGAGAGAGAGAGAGAGAGAGAGAGAGAGTGAAGAAAGCGGGACCTAACCTAAAATTCTGGGAGCACACGCGTACACCGAAGAACGAGGATGAACGAAAGGTATACACGGATGTAAGGGCGCTCGTGTCACCGACGAGATGGTAAATTATTAATTATCAGGTCGGTCAACGAAAACCGAGGAATACGAATTAATTTGATACTCCGCGGACTATCGAATTCTCGACTATCATTTTGACACGTACGAAGCGTACCGGTGAGCTTGACACGAATGGAAACGCGGAGAAGAATCGCGAGGAGTGGGGTGGTGGGGGGGGGGCTTTAAGCTACAGCTCGAAAATTGGGGAACCGAGGAAAAATAAGGAAATATGAAGTATATTTTTGGGCAACTCGTTGGTCCATTTGGATTGGCCGGCCGGCCGACTTTTTCGCTCTAGCTACTAAGATAATTACAAAATCTAATAATTATTATCATCATCATCGGCATCGTGACGTTCGGGATCCTATTTGTTGGACTTACCGCTGTGACCGGTGTTGCTCGAGGACTGACCCATCGTCTCGGTCGTTGCCGTGGCCGTCGTTGTCGTTGTCGTTGTCGTCGTCGTCGTCGTCGTCGCGGTGGAGCTCCTCCAACGCCTCCACCACCACCGCCACCACCACCACCGCCGCCACCGCCGCCACCACTTCCTCGTACTCGTTGCACCTCGTCGTTGGATGATGTCTCGAATAATACGTTAATGGTGGATGTTATTGAATCGGAGCATCGCCACCTCGCGTCAAAAAGCACCAGCTGCATTGATTCACGATCGACGGATACATATTTCGAAAAATATAAGGCAAAAAAAAAGTATAAAACGAGCGTAATATCACATCGCGAACTACTAGCGCACAAGTGCTGCGGCCTGCGACAGAGAGAGGAACGGTATAGACCAGCGGGCTCTAGCGACGAATAAAAGAAGCAACGCGCGCTTGCGCTCTCACCGGGTAAGAAGCAAATATCGTTCACGGCCGCCGAGGCTCGTCAGGCTCTGTTCGCACGGTTCGCACGAGGCGCGCCATCGGACGTATGTACGTAGGTACGTACCGACGGTCTACCACCGTATTACATCCATATGCGCCATTGGCCGGTAACCTCTCTAGACATCATATACGTATATGTATAAAATTATGAAAGCCCGCAAAACAATAGAAACGTCTCTCTGCGGGCCAACATATGAATTTGAATTGCCGCCGACATTGGCGTATGCGCAGGTACGCGCTTCTATATTCATCGCTATGACAAAACGCGTTCGAACGACCCGTATCATACGCGCCCAAAAATTGCGTGCGGTAGACGCACGCAATCAACACGATCTATACGAATACTGGACTCGAGGAGCACGCGACGATTCGCCAACGAGTCACGCAAAATTCGCATTATGCCCATGCACGTATATACGTGAATATCCATACACGCAGGCATATCGTATATGGTGGGTGCGACGCTACACAATATTGGATAGAGGATTTTGCCACATTTTTGTAGAAAAATCGAGATCGTTCGGTTCGGACGAGTCTGCCATTCGGGATTTGCAACTTGAGCGGGTCTTCTCGTTATATAGGACGCGAGGTATATCCTCTACTTTCCAACATTTATAAACCTAGCAACGGTTTAATAAATAGCAAGTACTTGCGATCCGAGGGTATCTTAATCCACCGTTTCCCTAGTTACATAGGATCACAACATATTGTGTACTACTCGTATTACCTCGATGATAAGTCGCACGGCTCGATAGTGTACATCGGGCATATAAACAGAACCCGTACGTACAACCCGTTGTCGTTCGTAACATTTGGCCGCTCATATTGTATCAATAGACGAGAATACAGGTACGTACGAATATTAATCTGACAACAAAACATTTATATACGTGTTTCCATCTGGATGTTGGTGCATGTGTGTGTGTGTGTGCGTGTGTGTGTGCTTGCGCGCGCGCGTTTCCATATACATATATAGATATCACAATGAGAGGAGAGCAGCGGCGAGGAATGTGAATGGAATTATAATGAAGAATAATGCGTCGCTAAGGTGATGATGGTTTTATCCAGACGAGTAATCGAACCGTCATCAGCATCTACTCTGTTCTCCCTCTCCACCCATGCCATTGAACGTCATCTGATATTATAGAGGGCGGCTGGTCATTTAATATAAAATAATCGTATAAAATGGAAAAGCATCGTCGATTAAACGACAACGTCGCTCGCACCTTCGTCACCGTCAGCCTCGTTTTTCTGCTCCTCGACATTATCGAACAAGGTAAACAAACAAACAAACAAACAAACAAACAAAAGAGAAAAAAAAAACTTTGATCGAGTTATAAGTACTGGAAGAGGCCTGCGCGCTATAACGTTGTATAGCCGCAACGAACAATGAATAACCGATGGTAAGAAACAAAAGTGGTTCCGCACGGTGTCAAGCAGGAAAAGCCCTGGACTGTTTCAAATGCGTTTCGAGGGGTGGTGACAATAAGGCGTGCGACGATCCGTTTCACAACAACGGCAGTCTGGAATTTTTCGAATCGCCGTGCCAGGGAGGACGCAAAGGTCGCGATGGTCTCTTTCCCGCTACGGCTTGCATCAAAATTGCTGGAATATACGGTACCTATATATGTACTTGAATAATTATTATTAATCCGAGGCAAAACAAAAAATAAAGCCATCATCTCGATGTTGCTCGCAGACGAATCGGGAATATCACTGACGGTACGAAGTTGCGCTCTGGATAGCGGAACTCTCACGACGGATTCGGAATTGATAAGAATGTCGCATTGCGGTGGTTTCTACTACGATGACAAGTGCGTATTATACGATTCTCGACCAATCGGCCAGCCAGGCTCGTATCGAACTTGGGCCGGTCATATAATACTCAAAAAAAACGTACAAACGTACATCTCTCTCTCTCTCTCTCTCTCTCTCTCCGTTTCTCCGATCGTACAGATACGTACGGGGCTGCGTACAATCGTGCAGCGACGCGGACGCTTGCAATCGTGCCACCACCATGCACGATCGACTACTACCCTTATTTACAGTAACGAGTTCGGCAGCGATCCTCGCTGTAGCATGGACGTTCATTCTTCTTGGCAGACACTTCTGATCTTCTCATTATCTGTATGGGTCCTCGAGACTAATCCCGTACATATTTTTATCAAACGTGTACGCACGCAGCTGCCTTATCATAATAATAATAGTAACAACAATAAGTTGCCGCATCGCTCGCATCCTTCATTATTATCTAATAAAACCGCCATACGGCACAAGCCATATCAACATTGCGAGGGTGCCAGTCGTCATCGCGTTGTGTAATAAAAAAACTATACTGCCGATTAAATCATTACATTTATTATCGATATGTTTATTATTGTTATTTTCCTCGATGATGGCCACGACGTCGACAACGACGATGATAATAGCCCAACGACGAAACCAAGGACGAAACATCTCGAATCGACGAATCGATCTCCGTCTTGTTTCTTGTTTTTTGTTTTTCTTTTCTTTTTTCTTTCCTGCCTCGTTTGGCAGCAACGGCGGTTATTTTAAAGAGAGCATGTTGGACGAAATTTGTGTCAATGTTGGGCAAAAGAGCGCGGTCGTGTAGATGATAAATGTATAAGTAATAAGACGATTTGACAGCATGCGAAACCGTGTGTCGAACGTGTGCGATCGGCTCCTCGATTTTACAACGGGAATCGTAAACTGGCTCTGGGACACGTTTGAGCTCGTTCTTGACATCCTTCTCGAGTTTTTCGCCCGGGCGATCGAGCTCGTAATAGCGATTCTTCATCTAACCTTTCAGATCATATGCTTTCTGAGGGATCTCTGTATCGAGGCGTTGCAAACCTTCGTCAACGTATTTCGCGGAATCGTCAATGTCATAAGCTCGATCAAGTGCGAGGACGTCGAGGAATTTGCATCCGCTTGCATGGTGGTAATTCTCTGGATCGGAGCCGTAAAGATAGCGCACCGCGTACTCGACGGGGTAATTTATTATTTCTTTTCTCTCTCTATAGACTCGTCGTCCAAATAATCATTCTTTGACCTACCCCATTTGCCATTTGCCAATTGCCTCGCCATCAGCAAAGACTGCGGCCTCTTCCAAATCCGTTCAACCTATTGAAAGCAACCGTCCAATGTGTTCCCTCGCCTCGAGACCAAATTCTCGGTCCTCTCAAGAGTTCGACGAGAAGGAGGGCGAGAAGAGTAACGACGAATCAAGCGAGAAGAGCTAAACGCGCGATGAATTCTTCGAAATCGTCGACCTCCTCCGTCCTATCGAACGAACAAGATCATTCATGATTGTGGCGAAGCAGCTTTTAGCTCTCTCGGGCTAAAACTTGCTGAACCCTTGAAACTTTAAAGGTTTGATCAAATAAATACGGCGATCGAAAATTCTTTGTTCCAATGCATCTTGGTGCTCGGCCTGCTGCCGTTCAATAATGCTGTCGGAAAACACTCTGCACCGCGATCGCGACTCATCAACACTGAAAGCGATCTGTCTTAAAGTTATTGGAACGGTGCCGCGTTTATCTATGTACAAACTTTATTAAATCATACAACGACAAGTTTATCATTGCGAATTCCATATAAATTTTAATTCGTATACTCTATTTCTATATACATATTAATTGACCTCTTTCCTCTTTCAATACCACCTCCCTCCCTCTCCTCTCTTTGTCACCCAAATTTTCTTCGATAAATAACATTCTCTCGTACCATGCTCCAAGTAAACCATTTTGTAAACAAACGTTTGCAGAGTCATCAAAATTGATAATAAATAAAAGTAACGTATGTAAAAAATTGCCAACAGGTTTAGTAGAAAGGAAAAAAAAAACGTTCTATACAATATAATGTAAATTAAGATAATACTTGGATGCTGCTCAATACGCATCGATGCTCGAGGTACCAAAGGGCTAAAGGAGCTAAGAGCTATTTCGCGCGGAATCGATAAAACACACCGAGTTTTGAAACCTCCTCGATCAATCGTTGACGATGGTGATGGCCAATTTGTGATCGGGCCACGAAAATGTCCTCGGAAGGCCAATCTAGAAGGAAACATATGGGGGGCAGTGTTTCATGAGGATAAGGCACAGAATGCGAGGGCTTGGTGCAACAGGAAAAATAACTTTAACTCACGCGATCCAGAGAATTCAATACTTGAAATTCGTAAGCCATTTTTTCCGTGAGATCCTCGGGCAACAAAACTTGGAGCCAGGGCCCTTGTACGACGTAGGGCTTTTCTCTGGTAACGAGTGTGCCAGTGACTGTGGGCGCCACTATCGTAATTGCAGAGTGTGAAAGGATCGATTTAAACGTGAAATGTCGTCCGTGCATTACGCGTCCTCTGTAAACGAAGGAGGTAGATATACTATAAGAGAGATAGATCGACACTGGCGCTTGGTCTTATCCCAAAACATTTGCAAAAAAGAAACAAACTTTATGGCGAGGGGCAAGAGACTTCCAGCCTCCAGGTTAAACGTCAAATGCAGACCGGGTAAAGTCTTGATGGAATTTTCAGCCTGAAAATTAATAACTTGGTTCTCACAGGGCGACAGTCGTTCCGATTTTATACGAGGTTTTCGGAGCTCGTCATCGACATCCTCTTCCGTCGTTCTCCATTTCCCCTCCTCGTCCTCGTCGTCCTCGTCACCCGACACCGTATCCCGTCTCTCTCTATATTTATCTGTACTCGTCTCACTGGCCATTTGAACCCACCTACGAATCGATTACATCTCATTGGATCGACATATTATCTTTGATAGAAAATATAGAGGGAAAAAGACAGTTTCCTTACCAACACTTGGCAGATACACCACTTAGATTCGAGCCTTCTCTCTCGATACCGGACTGAATTTTTTCCGCCACGGAGGGATCTTCCTCCATCGCCGAATGTACTCTATTGGTGTCGGTGACGAGCCAAGCTCCGCAACCGCGTGTAGTCTTCAACAGATTTACAACTCCCAAACCATTCCAGTGCTGAGCGGCCTGAAGTTCCTCGGAAGTTACGCCCACTATTTGTACAAAGGTAACCTGCGAGTGACAATGAAGAAAGAAGACGGTAATTTTGTTCCCTTTTGCATTTCGTCTATCGAAACACATGCCAAATGCGACTCCGATCGTAGTCTTTTCAAATTTCGTACCTCTCCATTGGGGGTTTGGGCCGATGTAGGAAACTGCGGATCTCTGCTCATCAATATTTGCGTTATCCGTCCTGTATTACCGTTTCCGAGAGGCGTGTGCCATGATACGTGATCGCCCGGAAGCAACATGTTGCCCGAATTGAATACGTACTTGGCTAATTGTTGCATGACATTGGCTGGCCAAGTAGGTGGTGTCGTTTCGCCTCGTTCCCGTACCAAACGAAATGTAAGCTCGAAACCAAACCCACTGGGTCGACCGGGTCCGGTTTTTGGATGAAGTCGTCCGTCCCCGTGAAGATCGGAAAGACCCAGGCTATCGAGACGATTGATTAACTACGTTTTTGTTTTTCCGCAGCTCCGTCTCGAGGTTGTTCTCGTGCCAAGTGGGAATAAAGGAGAAAATGGGCCAGTTGGTCCACGAGCCGATTCGACAACGAGATCATTACTGAGACATGCAAGATGCGACAGCGTCCTTTATTTTACAACGTTTCTTCTTTTAACGTATTTTAAGAAGTTTCGATAAATGCACAGCAGAGACAGATTTTGTTCGGAGAATCATTCCGAGGGCATGACACGCTCGTTTTTCCTCCTCGCCGACTATGAAGATGGACGAGGAGGCGAGTCGACTTATTGAATCGTGTACTATACTGGGGAGTAAGGCTGCGACCGTATCGGTAGCGCATATACACACACGCACACACACAGACATCGAAAAAACGAAACGCGCAAGCTGTCTTTCGTCGTCCTTCTATTACGGTCTGAGATCGTAGCCCCCCCCCCCCCCCCCACTTCCTGCTCCAAGTAAATCGACAGATTTTAGGACCGACGAGACCGACGTTTCCGCTTTGGTAGGTTACCGCGTTACCGTTCCCGGGCTACGCGATAATTTACGCCTCCCCTCGGCATGTACCATTCGTGCTCGCCGAGCCTATAAATAGCCACGTCTTCTCCGGAACATCAAGGGTTATACTCCCTCATGCGGAAGCGGAGAGAAAAGAATGTAAAAAAGCATCCTTGCATCTGCAACTTTGAAGGCACGTACATCCTCGCGTCTCAACGATTACTCGTTACACGTACATGCACCCATTTCAAGATTTTCATAATTCATGATAGTCGATATGACGGATCTATTTTGATTACAAGACCAATTGCACAAAGCCAAAAGACGATTGATTACAGCGGAAACTCGTTAATGAGTACAACGATGCGTACCATGGTTGCGCAAAGTAATTTGTACCGACCTGATGTAATGCCAGTGGGGAGGTACCCCTAACTCCGGACAGCCGGCATTCTCGTACATGCTTATGTAGTCCAGTGGATCGGGTCCTCCCAACCTGTATTGCGAGACAATTATTCGTATAATGCATCGGGTCATTGTCGCAAAAGTATGCGATACCTAAGCTAAATCGATCGAAACAAATGTAAATTTGTCCTTTGTTTCGTAATCCTTTCGTCGTCCATCTAACATAGAAAGAAGATGATCAAGTAGATGTGTATTGAGCGTATGCGATAAAATTACCAGTATTTGACAATCGCTGTGACAGTCAGAGGGTTGCTCTGGTCGGGGTAGATCTCTTTGCACAGAGTATGAAGAGCGTCGAGACCAAGGGCACGGGGCGAGGGTACTTGAGTCGAATGACCCGAGGGAAAATTCCTCGATAAATCTTGTCTCTCGCGCATATTTCCGTACATAAACGGGACCTTGGTGTACAAATGCAAGATCGGTATATGCAAGATAATATTGTTTATGTATCGTGAGAGTTAACTCGGCGCGGTGCACGTTTCTAGACAAAATAACAACCAAAAGAACACCGCGAATTCTCAACTGCACACGACGGGGTACACTACGCTACGACGTACCGAGGGCCCCTGCGATAGCCCAAAAACGATGACCAAAACAAAGTGCTTGAGATTCCTAGCACGAGTTTTGTCATTTGCACGCCGTGGCCACGTCCTCTTTAAATCCCGGCACTAAATTTATCATGTACAAGTCGAACGTTTCGAACAACGATCCACCGAGTACTCCCGTCTTCTGTTTTCTGTCTCGACAGCGATACCTATCGCTACATATCTGTGCCCAAGTTTACAAGACCGTACAACTACGCGAGACTCCATCCACTCCTCGCTCGACAGTGCTCAAACAAGCTCAACAGGGTTCACCAAAAATTCTCCTCGATGCATTCTCATTCGCTGACGTCCACCCGAACCATTGAAAACAGAGATTAGGCGA
Organism: Netelia fuscicornis; assembly: GCA_946811545.1. Lineage (NCBI taxonomy): Eukaryota > Metazoa > Arthropoda > Insecta > Hymenoptera > Ichneumonidae > Netelia > Netelia fuscicornis. Next base: position 108,654 of record OX328014.1, read on the forward strand.
GAAATGAGCGTCACTCGAGAAGAGCTGAAACCTCGAGAGTTGTCTCTGCGACATCTGAGCGGTCAAAGGTTGAACTTTTTTGTACCAACGTTAAGTTGGCCGCAAACGATCGTAGTAAAATATACGCGCGACGGGAGCATAAGCATATACCTATAATATGCTACATGTTCCCTTCGCCAATCTTCTCCTAATCTCTGTTGAACTTTTTTCTCCGTCGATGGCTACATGATATAACTACGAAACCATACTGTTGTTGTAATATAATAATTTTCAAGCAAGATCCAAGAGATTGCGAATTAAATTTAACAGCTTGGATGATAACTATCTTTTTAAGATCATGAAGATATGATGATTATTTGTTTCAAATTGGCAAAGTAAAGGTTTTCCGGTGGCGTTGAACGAAAATTCCATGACTTTGGTTACTCAAAAAAAGTGTCAAGTCTCGTAGAGGGCACACTATTACGACCGAGTTTGGACCTGACCCGACAAATCTTGTAAGCTGACCGTCTGAAAACTAATTGTTTGGTCAACGACGGCGATGGTATAAAGATCCCAAGAATTTTAACGTCACGTCCGCAAACTAATATAATGCTACATAAACATCTAAATATCGACATAAAATATTAAATATTCAGTTCAGGAATTAGTTACAACCATGATCACGAGGTGAGAAATAATTGAATACTGAACGTGTAAACGAGAGACATGGAATCCAAAGAGTGTTATCGACGGGCAACTGCATACATCAAACATAACCACACAATAAATTCTCCGATCAACGTCTATGAGTCTGATCGAAAGCACCGCCAGTTTCACACACGGCTAATTCAATTCATGCAAGATTATTGCCAAATAATGTAATTTATCGTATAGAGAACGATTACACCTCGCGCCATTAGAATTAACGCGATCTGTCGTGAATGACATAGATTAACAGCTTTATTATTTACTTTTTGGAGACTACATTGATTTCGGTGATTTCGTATAAATTGTTTGTAATTGTCGGAGCGTTTTTTGAAGAGCGACGATGCTCATTATGACACGATCGTATCGCGCAGTATCCAATAGATAGATGCGTAGAGAGCGTATTAATAATAATAGAAGGGTAAAAAACGCATCGATACCATTTGTCTCGTACACACGCATGCTCTGTCGGGCCCATTAGACGCATCTTTGTTAATCCGCTTGTGCACAATTATTGTTGTCAGGTGTACCACTGGTATCGTAATGTCGCTTCGATCCGGATACATAATCGAACGGTCAATGGCAACATTCTTATCGCCAATGACAAGAGCCCAAGTACGAATGCGGAGAAGCAATATATTTGAGGATGAAAAGAAAAGACAGCGCGTCGCTGTCGGTAGAATAGACAAGATTCAGGTTAAATATAACACATGGGACGAAGATATAATTATGTCGATGAATAAACATATATCGACGCCGTACGATTGCGCTCGTCATATCTCCGAAGGCATGGCAAAAATATCAGCACTGGCGATCGTGAATGGTAGTCCATGGGACATGCACAGACCCCTTACCGAGGATTGCGAGCTCAAGCTCGCGACAATGAGAACGCCTTTGGATAGAAGCGTAAACAATGCTTTTTGGAGAACGTGCTCTTTGATGCTGGGCTCGGTGATCGAGTCCGCGTTCAAGGACGATATAGACGTTCAGTTGCATAGCTTTATAGGTCCGAACATAAAATCTGGGAGTTTCGTATACGACGTACAGCTTGGCTTGACCGATTGGCAACCAACAGTTTCGGAGACCCGATCGATATCGGCTCTCTTTGTCAAACTCGCGCATATGAGTTTACCGATCGAACGGCTTGAAACGAGTCCACGGCTCGCTCTCGACCTCTTCAAAGAGAATCCTCACAAAAGTAAACAGATTCCCGACATAGCGAGCAATAACGATGACAAGATCGTTCTGTATCGAATAGGCGATCACGTAGACATCAGCAAGGGACCGGTAATCGGCAATACCGGTATCATCGGTCGCTGTACGATCGCTGCCATTCACCAAATTCAAACGGAAGATGGGGAACGCCTTTACAGATTTCAGGGGGTCGCTATACCCACTGGTATTCTTCTCAATCATTTTACTTATGGAATTCTCGAGGAACGGGCGAAAAAGCTCAATCGAACGACGTGGATACCTCACCGACTCAACGACGAGACTGATGATAATTTACTCATAGCCGCGAAAAATTAATATCTCTTAAAGCATTATTGGTCAGTTTGGATGTAACGGTGGTGAGTCGCCTCCCCCTTTCTATAAATAAATCAATAAAGTTGCCAACTGAAATATAGCACAGAAGTATAATAGTTGTGTATTTATAACCGGGCATGTAATATAATTACGGGTAAGACCGGTAGGTCGTTTATTCGTTTAAAATAGGAAATTTGATGGGACTAATGGGAGAGGAGATACGTACGCGAGAGTCAACGTCCGTTGGAAAATCTTGGTCTTTTCGAGCGAGAATGCGTTGCTGGATCTCGTAGTTCCCATGTAAAATTAGCTGGTAATCTATTGGCCGAGGATGCTGGACACGTTATGTTTAGCTTGAGATAGAGCTCGGAGTTTCCATGCGAAATGCTATGATCGTCGAGGTCGCTCGTCCTTAGACTCGAGATAACGGCGAGGGGAGCAAGATCGCTCGAGCAACGTAATTCGACAAGTATAACGAGATCAAACGCTCGAGAATCGTTCCGAAACGACGAGGATATATCGTTGGGCCGTTCGCTCTCATTATCTTGATGCTCGTCGTCGTCGTCGTCGTCGTCGTCGTCGTCGTCGTCATCGCGACCAGATTCGTCGCTGGAATCAACATTGGTCGTGCGATCGTTGGCGTCTTTGAATTTGTTCTCGTACGCATATTTGTTCATATTGCCATAATAAAAGAAACGGCCGGCGTAAACACCGTAGCCAGAATAAATAGAGCCGGGTGGTGGTCGTCTCGTTAGTGAACGATGAGGAAGGATCCGGGAAATAACCGATCTATATGTATGCGGCCTTCTTAGAACGAGCAAATCTCTCTCGAAATGTGCCTTTTCGAAATAATGCTCATTGACGCTACCGACGAGACGGCGAAGTCGCAGGTACATGAAGCTTTGATCCTCTCTCCAGGAATTTTCATCCGGCGCGTGTGGTACTTGAAGACAGGTGAACCAAGCTCTTGGCATTACGTAACGAAGTCGCATCGTAACAATTCGAGATTCGTATCTGGCACTAGTCTCGTTGCGATGGGGAGCCTTAATTTTTTTTAACGACGCGAGACGTTTCGTCGAGGACATTCGGAAGGACATTACTTGGCGACCTTCGGCGAGGCAGTCAAGAATGTCGATGGCTTTGCAGCCCGATATCATGGCCGATCTTGTATAACGCATTATAGAGTCATGATCGTTGTTATTAATTATCCGAGCAGCTGGGTGTCTAGGCATATCGAGGATGGTCTTTTATCCGAGACTTACCTGTTGAGCGCTCTATATTCCGAGACCTTCTCGAAATAATTCATAAAACGCTTGCACAATGCGATAAAAGATAGGACACGAGGTGGCGGAGAACTCGGTCCGGAGGGCGACAAGAGGCTTTCCGGTCCTAGCCTCGCGACATCGAGGATCCCATTGAGTTCATCGAGTAGACTACCCGCGTAGAAGCATACCCGATTGAATTTGGCCCATTTCGGAGGATCCGTATACCTCCATGTAACCGCTTTGAGCATTTTGTATTGGGCCTTGATCAATTGGAGAACGTACAAGAGCTTGCTCCACGCCAACAGATTGGAGCTCGCCTCCGAACTTGTAGCCTCGTCCATATTAGAATTTGTCGTTGGTACAGGACCTATCGCCGTTCTGCCTTTGATATAATTAATGGTAGTCTCGAGCCGAATACCCGCCGCGATGAAAGCCCCGTTCAAAACGGCCATTGCGATCGTCGAACAACGTCTGGTGAAGGTGAATTTTCATTCTTATACGAGTACGAAAACGGTAGTACCACTGGTAATGTTGGCCGCTCACCTGGACACCAATCGAATCGAGCCTGCGACATCGCGAAACGGCAATAGACGAAGGATCATTTCAAAAACTTCGGGTGGAAGGCTTTCGAGGGTGTATCCTTCCACGGCTATACACTCGTTTTCATCTTGAATCAGCGACGACGAACACAATGATCTACGCCGCTTGCCTTCTCTTGTATTCATTTTTCCCAAATATTTATAAAATTATACGTATGGGACAGGCGGACGCGACTCCGATACCGTATACCGTACAATCAAAATTTCGTAATGAAACTTTTTACTGTTTGCACAGTGTGAATATAACCCCGAGCCTGATGTGCGCGCTTTGTACAGATGAAATAAAGGACGTCCCGGACGATCGTACATTGGCCAATTGCCTCCTAATTCGTCTATAAAATGAATTTAATAAAAGGGATTGTATTTTTTCTCGGCGCTTAGTCTCCGACAGATACGGAACAAAAGACTCGTGTACGTGACATTTTTTTCGTAATCGAGCGTTGCACAGTTGCTTGTTATTATCGTTTTGTTTTTATTTTTTGTTTGCATCATCGAGAATGACTCGCGTATCATTGCCATTAATGGTAAGCGCGTTGTCCCTATTTACTATTTCCTATATATACATACACTCACTCACACACACACACACACACACACACATATATGTTATATCGTGCGGTAATAATAACGTATATGATACGCATAGACGAACAAGACGCAGACGCGCGGCAAGTGCCAATGTTGTTTGAGAGAAACGAGTATTGTAGAGCGTAGAAGCGACAAATTGTATAAGAAATAATAATGCTGATCAAAGACACTCGTACAAACGTACCGGATGAAGTGATACAAGAAAACGCTCTGCTATACGGGGACTCGATTGATAAATGTTTTAAAAATAAACATATTGGCAAGGTTAATAAAGTAATTGGATGGATAACGATTAGCCGGCAAAGTTGATGGGCATTAGAAGAGTAAATTTAGCTGTTGGCTCGACGGACGGTTCTTCGGATACACAAGCGCTGATGCTATCGAGAAGGTTTTGTATAGCATTTTGATTTCCCGGGTGTTTTCGCTTGGTATGCTCGCGACGATGCTTGAGCTCCTTGAAAGTCTTTCCGCACTGTTCGCATACATAGGGTCGGGCGGCTTCGTGCGAACGAACGTGTCCTTCAAAGTGGCTCTTTCTGACAAATTTTTTGCCGCACCGCGCGCAGCCAAATTGGAAGCGTCCCTCGTGCGCGGCCACGTGAGAGCTCAGAGTCCATTTAGTTTTAAACGTCTTTGAACAATAATCACAGCGTATCTTATTAGCGCTGTTATTAGTTGCGGGAGAATACGAGTTTGAGGATGGACCAACCGCCGTTGTTGCTCTCGTCACGACCGGAATAGCGGTACCAGTCGCGACGCCGGAATTATATTCTCCGCTCGATAAGCCGTCGATCCTTGGATTCTTTTTCAATAGGAGCATTTCCTCGAGCATATACTCATCCTCGCCGTCTTCTCTTTCGTTTTCGTCCTTTACTTCCTCGTCCTCTTTATCTCGTTGTCTTGCGTCCTCCTCCTCCTCCTCCTCCTCCACCGTCTTCTCGTTCCTCTTCTTCTCCTTCTTTTTCTTCTTCATCTCCTCAGCCTGTACCGATTTATCAAGAGTATTATTGGATGCCCGTGACATATTCGTTCCGTGCTCGATCATATGACTTCGAAGCTCTTCTTCCCGATCATATAGGCAACCACAGATCGTACAAACGTTATTGTGCCGGGGCTTCTGAAACAAATGCAACGAGGGTACAAATACGAATAACCGGGTAATAATACAGATACAAGGATACAAGTGACAAGAGACCAATCCGTTTTACGTGATTGACGAGGCATACCTTGAGTTTGCTCTCTTCGGCATACATTTTCTTGCCCATGAGGCAGCGATAGGATGTTGTCGAGGATAGCGCCACCGATGGCAATACCGATGGCAATACCACCGGTGGATGAAATTCGTGCTCGGCGTGTTCCTGCTTGACCAAGTGGGAACGCGTGTGTCTCTCGAGTATCGCAGCATTTAGAAAACTTTCGCCGCAGAGAGAACACGTGGGAATAATGTCCGCTGCAGTCGCCTCGACCAGGCGTTCTTTCCTCATTTCATGACGCGCTATATGACGCTTGAGATCGTGAGCTCGCGAGAAAGCTCGGCCATATCGCGAGCAAGTTGGAAATGGACAGCCCTTTGTTTTATCCGTTCGTTGTTGCCGCTGTTGCTTAGTCCTGTTTTTTGCGATCATGTTTGTCGCAACATCGGGTTCCAACATTTCCAGTTTGATCTCTTTGGTATTCTCCGTAAAAGAGTCTTTGAGCGACGAACACTCGTCGATGCGGTTCGGCAATATCGAGAGCCCTCCCGATAATGGAATAACGATCGAGATTGTTTCGTTCGAGCCTGGATTCATTATGGTAGAACCCACATGAATCGTCGAAGGGGGGGGAGGAGGTGGCGGGTTCGCAATTATCGCACTATTATTTTCATTCGCCTCGTCCATACTGTTGATTCGTTCACTCGCCTGCTTCAGAGCCATCGTACTTTCATTTGTATTTTCTTATGCCGACGTGTCATCCATGAGCCAGATTGTACTCGTTGTTGTGGTGTGTGGCTGGATCCCTGTCAACCGAGTAGATACAAATGACAAGTAGCACCACGGAGTACGAGGGTACGCATAACGATAAATACGTATAAATGTAGAGTATGTTGAAGAAACGAAAAATTAACTTACACATGGTGCATCGTGAGCTACATCAACCGCCTATATATCGCCACGACGCGATGGCTATCCCTTTTTTTTCTTTCAAAAATAGCACTATATTAATAACAGAAAGTGTGCAGAGGCATTTTTCGCCGCTGCTCCAATTGTCGAGTACAGCCATTCACGATAGATCGGGAGGAAGTGGTGGACCACACGTACGAGGATATGCATCCGTATATTTTACGAGATTTTATTATTACGAACCGTGTTTTACTACGAGCGCACGGCAACGAGGGTTATGGCCTCGGTTTGTTTTCGGGATTGAGAAGCACGAGCTGGAATAGAGGCGAGCGGAGAGTGGACGCTGTTCGCACAGGGGTAAAAAGGTTAAAGGGAAAAGGAGGTCGTTGGTGAATTTATACACTCGACAGGGAGACACTCTCGACTGACAAAACGAGAGATCCGATGCTTTCCACGTACCGTCGATGACTCTCTCTCTCTCCCGCTCTCTCGCTCTCTCGCTCTCGCCGCACCCCACCCTACCCCTCGGTATTCCTGCCGAACGCCCCTCTCTAACGTGAATGCGACCACTGCGCTATGGCTGTCAATTTCTCTCGACTGTTTTTCTACACGATTGGTTACCGTGTATTATAGTAGATAGCTATAGGTACATATAGGTGCATATAGGTTATACATTATAAATGATGTACGCTCACTTTCCTCGATTCGACGAAAGTGTCCTACTAATATAATACGAATGGACAGCAGCATGCTTTTCGAGATCGCATCAACATTGCAAGGCTTCGCTTCGCTCGCTCGCTCCCTCTCGCTTTCTCTCTGTCTCTCTGTCTCTCTGTCTCTCTCTCTCTTGCTCTCTCATCGTGTGCTACTCGCGTGTATCGTACGTACGCACGTAGCACCTATAGTTGTATACAGAATCTGTATATGCGAAACTATCGTAGTATAGCTATTATGGTCCTAGGGGTTTGGTAAAATGAGGAAAAAAGAAGCAGGGAGCTTCAGGCGTACGAGGCTGCTTGGCCATCCCCTAGTCGTTGTCGATGCTCGTGTCAAAATCTGTCGACGCGGCGATTGTCCTTTTAATCCAATCGAGGTAATACCGGACTCTGGTATAAACGTCCGGAAAGCCAGGTCTCGCGCATCCCGATCCGAAGGAAGTGATAGCCGCGAGTTGCCAGAGCCCGTCCCGACGTCGGCATTGCAACGGCCCTCCGGAATCTCCCTGATACGGACAAAGGAGTGAGACGACGTGGTTATAGAGAGTCGGACGAGCCGAGAATTGAAAAAATACGAATGTATTAGGTTTTGGATAGTGTACCACGCAACTTCCGGATGAACCATCGGTGTGTCCGGCGCACAAATGTCCGGGACCAATCGGCACCGCGTTTCCGTAAGCTCTCTGACAATCCTCGAGATCGAGAATCGGCGTGTTGGCCTCGAGAAGAGCATTCGAGAGAGATGGCGAAGGTCCGGAACGTCCCCAACCGGAAGCAACGCACTCGTCGTTGGTCTCATCCGTCTCATCGCCATCGTTTTGTTGTTCCTCATCAAAATCGGGCAAACAAATTGCTCGAATAATGTTGGAGAATGGGGCCGGTCTACTCAGCTTCATCAGGGCTTGACGAACAATCGGACAAAGGATAGTTCGAGGGCATTGCGTCGATCGGGTATCGTTAGTATCGATCACATCGGAGTGTGTGGCTCCTCCATAAAAAATAAGCCGCGTTAAACGTGAAATACACCCGACACTTACCGATATCGTTAACGTAATTGTTGAATCTCTCGTGAAGAATAACACGCTCGACGGGAATACGGGCCGAGCCCCGATGTCCCGAGTCCAATTGCCACTCCCCGAGTACGGCGGTCCAAAGGGCTCCGATCGGCAGATTGAAAAGATCGCTACTCGTCCCCGTGTATGTGTGTGTACGTTTTATGTATGTATGGATCCACCGTTCCGAATCCAGATCCCCAAATTCAAATGATTTTCGTATGATTTTATTGGCTGGGCGTATAATGTCGCGGCGTGCGCGGCGACTTATTAACATATATCTATACTGACTTGTGAATGCAATGAGCGGCGGTCAGTATCCAAGTAGATTCGATGAGGACCCCTCCGCACCAGTGACCGATAAAACCAAGTTTCGGATGTAAAAGTTGAAGCGATACTTGCCACGGCCAAGAGCCTCTTTTACTCGGTTTTCCATTGAAAATTCTTCCGGTCATTATGTTTTTGGGGGGAGCGAGGACATCCTCGACAGCGACGATTCGTTCGCTGATATGATTTTCGTCGGTCGACGTAGCCCGCGGCCGGTCCTCAAAATCGACAGAGGTAATAATGGTAGTAGTAGTAGTATGACGGGGTTGTCTCTGGCTCTTTGCCGCTCGACCACAGTCCGCTTCTGCTTCGGTTGCTGGCAAGGGCGCTGCTGCGGCAAACGCGGGCGTTCAAAACAAATATCGCCAACGATAAAATAAATGAGGGAGCGATGAAAGAGTAACGAGGCATATGTGATGAACGGGAGCGACGCGAGCTTACCGGTCCCATGCTCCCACCACTCGTTCTCGACCCCCAATGAATTAACAACGTTGTCCCTCAGTTCGATTAACAATACGGCGCGAAAAACGAAAATTACGATAACACGAGATAAAGGCGACATATCGCTAATTCGTTCTTATCTCACGCGATCAATTGCTTCGACAGGGTGAAGCAAATAGCCGTAAGCGGACCACGAGACAACAATCGAGACCCGAAAGCCGCATCATCCTTATTGTTATCTCTTTGGCAAGGTCGTGTGACTACGCGACGAGCGGTCTTGAGCCGATTCTATCTTCAAAGTGGTAGTGAGTTTGACTCTCGGAGCCTGACTCTATTTTATGGCGAACGCGTCGGTCACGCACGGTCTTTCCGGCTTCGATCTCCAACAACGACTGGATCATATATTGATTGGCCACGACGATAGCCACGGCAAAGACCTTCTCTTCTTCTTCTTCTTCTTCTTCTTCTTCTTCATCTTCTTCCTCTTCCTCTTCTTCTTCTCCTTCTTCTTCTTGTTCTTGTTCTTGTTCTCGTCACGCGGCTTGCTCGCCATTTGGAAAGTCACGTTGTTCATAACTATTCGTGTGTATCATATAGGTATATCTCTATATAGTTGTCGGCGCAAGCGCGCGGCGGTGAATGTATACAGCCTACAATCTCCGGAGCATCGAAATAACAATACCTACGCGTAAATGCGATGTCTCGATGATTGCCGCTACCGGAACAATATATGGATCGCACGTACCTACGCGTGGCATGCCCATACTACAACGGATACTATCTTTCAATATCGCGCGCTTGACCGAGCCAACGAATTTTCTCCACGATTTGGCTCGCTCGCTCGCTCAATGCTCGATTCCGTTTTCTCGTAATAAGTACCTTCGTCTCCGCCTCGTTTCTCTCGTCCGACCTTTGAATTTCGGTCTTTCGGCTGTTCCGCGATGGAGCGAAGCGCACAGCAACAAGAAAAACATCCAACGATGAGAGAAAGTGAGAAAATATTTCATCCGAATATAATAAAACGATGCATGCTGGGAATACTCGTACGCCGGCCGACTTGTACTTTCAGTGCTTTCTAACGCTCGCGCAGGTTCGTGCAGCCCTCTGGTGGGGGGCCCCATTACACGCTTCTTCGTGGCTAGTTTTCATTAATTACCATCTACCAATAAATATTCCGTCACAAGTGTGCACAAACGTCTAATGATGATATGCCCAACGTATCCAAGTACAAACATATTTTATTACATTCATTATGTATTTAAAATATTTGACAACAGGTATCGTCGTCAACAAGTAGGATCTCTGCTACGATGCGCGTTACACATACATATTATGTTTCTCTATTTGGTACGATATTCGACGAGAATAGGGCATCACCTGCCGAAAGTCGCGGTGTAGGCAAACGGTGAAAGGAAGTAAATAATACACGCTTCGGCGATACGCGGCTTACCACTTTAAGAATAATTTTTTATATGTTTTTTGTTCCTTGTTTTTCGAGTACCTCATCGGATAGAAAGTCTAATTTATCGTTCAAGCGCGTGCGTGCGGCATTAATACGTTAAAATCGCAACTGTGCTACCTGTGCTATTTTACGGCGGTGCGAGATGGCCGACCATCGAACAACGACGCATAACGATGCTTTGCCCCTCGCACAATTTCGGGGTAGAATGTACTTTCAGACCGACTTTGAGGGCTGCGCTATCATCTGTGATGAAATTATGTAATACGAGGGAGATCTTTGGCCGCGATATGAATCCGCCGAGTCTCTCGCCAACGTCACGCTCTAACCTCTCTGTTTTAGTCGGAGAATAGACAAATTGGACGAAAATATCGTACCCATTGGCTTCGATTTGGAATGGTCGATTAATTACTGTCCCCGCGATAAAGCTACTTTCACCAACAAAACGGCTTTGGCACAACTGTGCATTTCTCCAAGAACCTGCCATCTTTTCCATATTTACAAACTTGCCAAGCTGCCAGCTGCTTTCGTCCTACTCCTCGGTCACCCAAAGGTTAAGCTCGTCGGAGTCAATGTAACGCAGTAAGTGTACAAACGTCGACGTCCTCGTCCTCCTCGTTAGCGTCGTCGTCATACTCATCCTCTTCTTCTTCTTCTTCTCAATCATCGACGCGTCCCGCACATTTGATGTAAGAGAAAGAAGGTTCGTGCCAGTCTCCCTTTCTGCATGCTCGGTGATGATGACTCTTTGCTTTAAATTAAGCATCAAACTGCGTGGTGGGTTCACCATATGTAGTAAGACAGCGGCTAGATTTGCACGCCGCTCCATCTTTAGACCATTTTTTCTTATACGATGCGCAGAGATATAAGAAAACTTGGCAGAGACTTTCCTGGATTTCCAGCGCAAAAAATCGTTCAAGACAATTGTATCGAATGTGGAAAATTGATCAATCATCGTTTCAAGACCGCGCAAAGGTGGAGTCTGGCAAAATCAGCCGCTTTTCTGGTTCGTTGTCTCGTTACTACCGCTGCTATTGTCGGATGTTAACATCACCCGAAACCACTCGTCCGCTGCTGTACCTGATAGTAATTTTATTTTTCGTTTTGGTTACAGCTGAAACTACGATTGGAAAAACGGGATGCTGTAAGAAAGAGTAAATGGCACAAATTGCCTCTAAACGATGACCAAAAGACATATGCGGCAACGGACGCTTACGTAGGTCATCGCTTATGTTTTTCCTTATTATTTTTCTACTGTCGGAAACAAACCCCGATCAATTGTTACAAACTTATGCTCTTCGTCATTTTAGGTTTCGCTGTTATTATATTTGAGTATACAAAAAAAATGCAACGAGTCACTAATGAATGATCATACGGACATAAGAAAAAACAATTGACGATAAACAGACATTAATTGTTGTTCCTTGTCGAAATATTGCCATGTCCAGCAAGAGATTCGTCAAGGTGTTATGGGCCGGCCGGCTCGAATACGGAGCGGCTCTACGTTTGCAGCGAGCTCTGGCAGAAAAACACAAAGAGAAAAATAATGGAATAAAGGTCGCGGAAGAGAGTTCAGCGGAAAGTTCAGCCAACAGTCTGATATTGGTCGAACACGAGCCCGTTTACACGGTGGGCATACGCGACAAGTTGTACGATAACGATACCGAGATGAAACTCCGAAGCCTTGGTGCAGACTATTACAGAACGAATCGAGGTGGCCTCATAACGTATCATGGACCCGGCCAATTGGTCGCTTATCCCATTATCGATCTCAAGCTATTCGTTATGGGCGTACGCCGATACGTCTGCATTATGGAGCAATTGATAATAAGAGTATGCGCCGAATTTGGAATAAAAGCCGGTACGTCGCCCGATACTGGTGTTTGGGTCGATGATCGAAAGATTTGTGCAATCGGTATACACGCGAGCCGATACATAACCACTCATGGGCTTGCTCTCAACTGTAACACAGATCTCAAATGGTACGATCACATAGTGCCATGTGGCATCGTTGGAAAAGGTGTTACGAGCATAAGTGAGCAGCTCGGAACCAAGGTCTCTATCGAGGATGTTATACCCATATTTAAAAATGCCTTCGAGGATCATTTTGAATGTTCGCTCGTCCAATTCCCGATCGAAGAAGCCTCCAGACTGGTTCGCTCGGCGTCCTCCTCCGCTTCCACATCTCGAATCCATATCCCACCTTCTTGATGCTCGTACCTACTTATCTTTTCCCCCTTTCCTATTTATTATTACAAATATTAGTCCATTATTTGCGTACCTTCTCTCATATACCACCTTGATATTCTCTTTTCGTACATAGCTACATACATATCGATATATATTCGTACATCTCTATATTTTTCTTTTTATCACAATAGGCGTTATATAAGCTAGGATAATCGCACACCTTTTTAACCAGAATCACAATCAACTTTTTATCAACGAGAAAATATCATATTTATTCGTATAATTATGCAAAATAAAATAAAAATATCACAGTTGAAGCCAAGATAGTTGATTGAAAAATAGACCGAGTGTCGAGTGAGTTAAAACGTTTCAACACAAATACGTGTGCGCGTCCTAGTTGTATACCCTCGCGGGCAGGTTGCGTCAAGATCCGTGTTTGAGCCCTGCTTCTATCCTATTGTGTGGCCAAATGTGCATCTACACTACCGACGAAACGCGCGTCCACGCGCACTTCCTTCGAGAGAGTCAACTCTGGCGAGTGCTACAACAGAGGTAAAGCCTACTGGTAAGTTGCTTTGAAAATCTATCGGTCAATGACGATCGGTCAATATTACCTGATGGCGAAACGATCGAGCGAGCAGGGTGGCGGCAGAAGGACCTTCTAATCGATCAATACGTGTAGATATCGTTGAGCGTACAGCTCGGTAGCGAGCAATCCAGTTATTGCGATTGCGTTGTGAAGAGAGTTTGCCGAATCCTTGATCATTTTAATGGCTTGTTCCACGTCGGTCTTAACTTGGGCATATTGTTTGTTGCCGACGAGAGCCTCGAGACTCTGCATTGCCTTAATCGCTTCTAAACTAGGCCGTATTTCCATTATATCGGAATCGTTTGATCTCGTGGGCGCAACGCCTGGTGAGTGCGGAGTAAATCGGACAAATTGCTGTTCGGATTTGGATTCGGGTAGCTGAGCGAGCGAGTAAACTCCGAGAGCGCGACACATGAATCTGCATCTGCGAATCGAGATGACGAATTAGCGATGCGGGTGGTGGCTGGTTGTTTCACCAGAAAAACGAAAATAGAAAAAGCGAAAGAAATGAGGAATACACATACTTGATTGTGAGCGGCGAAGCCTTCCTGAGACCGATAGCACCGAGGATACCCCAGCCTTGGCCCGCGTCATCAGCTATCGCGAGAAGTGCGCGAGCAAATTTTTTCAGCGATCGAGCGGCCACGATCGTATTGTCGCTATACTGGCACTGCCTGTATATAAGTTCGAAGGTTTTTGCCCACAGTAGAGGTAACTTTTCCTCAATGGCGTTCCTGAATGAAAAAACGATGGAGGATGAGCGACTATGTTTAGACATGTTTTGTGCGACCAAAAGCAATAGCGCAAATATTAAAGCAAGTAATGGGTAAGTAGTACATGGGTTTTATCGCCGTTATCCATTCGATCAAATTAACCAGAAGCATTCCTTCCTCCCGAATATCTCGACAGGATGGTAATCTTTTGAGAAGCAGCGCGTACAACGCGAGGATTCGTCCATCCGCGACCAAGACTCCTTCGACGGGTGGTTGGCGAGGAACGATCGGCTGAATTATCGCCAATACGACAGTCCATGTTGGCTCGTATTGATCGGTAACTTTATCATCATTTCATGTTAAAAAATCAAACGTCAATCGTTGATTCGGACCCGTATAGTACCTTATGTTTTCGTATATATTTTCGTGTACCAACCACTGTGCTTGAAATAGGCTTCGAGGGCTGCTTCCAACAATTGGCCGAGAGTAGCCGGCGATATCGCTGCTATTCCAACGACGCGAAGTATACCGAGTAGAACGGGACTCGACGAAGCTGTTTTTTCCGAAAGCCAACTCGCCCAACTTGTTCGAAGCTGTTCTACCAACAGACCGCTCTGATTCACCGCATGCAGCAATTCGCTTATCAATAATCCGGCCTCTGGCGCTTGTTGACCCTCGGATACGGCTTCGAATGAATTAAGAGCGAACCCTCAGTGATTTGTTGCTTATTGGCCAAAGGCTGTATATCTATTGTTTTTTTTTTCTTTTTTTTTTAAATTATCACTCACTGCTCGTCAATATAGTTTCCATGTCGTCGAGCATCCGCGAAAGAGCACTTGTAAAAGCTGTCATATTGGTTGAAAGCAGGGCCTTATGTCGCGTTGTACAGTTGACGAGTAATTTGACCCAGGATCTCACATACATTTGACGCTTCTTAAGCGTTGTAGGATGAAAATGAGTGACGGTTGGCTCGTAAGCGGCAACTACCTTTAACAGACTATGCGAGAGATCGCTGCGATTAGTGTCTTCAAATGTATTTATCTTCGTAAATGAAGGTACATAAAACGAAGAAAAAGGGGAACTCACTCGTTGACAGCAACGTCGATCGGATGAGGTTGTTCGGAACAAGATGATAGGACAACTCTCGGGTCGCAGCTCATAACGTGCCAATTTATTACTTGATCGTAGGCCGTTGCGTCAACGAGATGCCACGCAAATTTCTCCGCCTCGATTATTGCCTGGACCGCTCGTTCGTTCTGTCGATGAAGAGATGGCCGGATGTTTGTTCATAACATCATTAATCGCCACGTATATAGTTACGAACTCGAGGGATCGAAAATACTTACTTGCCTGACGTTGGGCTCGTTCGAAAGTTTGACCATCAAATTCAAAAGACAGACGTGCATTCTCGCGGCCACGGTCAGTGGCTGGGAAAGCATCGACTGATTGATCCACGTTGTCCAATCGATCGAGACGAAGACACTACCGAGAAAGAGATGACTGTCGGGTAGATACTGATCGACAACTTTAACCATGAGCTCAACATCGCTGATTCCAGGTGTAAACTTTTCCCATGGCAGAGACATAAAATTTCCATGTATCACGTTTAAGATGTGATCCTTGACCGAAACGTGAGCAAAATTCGTAACATAAAATTGCCAGAGGAAACATAGTATCTTGCTCGATGCTGGCAATGTATCGATTACAAATCGTATGCATTCGACAAACATTCCAACGGTCCTATTGGCGCACGGTCCATCGGTTATTATCCATGGAAGAAGAACCGATCGATCGTCTGTCAGTTGTTGAATCCAGGCCGCGGTCGGTTCTCTCAAATTTCGTGTCCAATACGGTGTCATCCAAGGTGCAAACATTTCACTTAGAACCGGCCATATCTGCTCGCAAACTGCATAATAATGTAAAACACGCGACAGCGAGAGAGATTTTAAATTATCTAGGTAATGCAAAATATTGTTCGTGCTTACAACGAGGCACCAAACGAGACTTACGTTGATCGGCAAGTGAGCCCCTGTCGCATTGAACCGTAGAAACAACGAGAGCATGACCGACCATACCGAGAAACGTGACGAGAGGTTCGTTGTAAATTCGATATTTCGGGTATAGACCGTACAATCCGTACTGCAGACGTTCCTTCATAAAATGTTTGCTCAATAGTATCGCCGTATCGTACATCTGGAATATAACGCAACGTCATTAAATTTAATTATAAATAAATAATATTATGGCGAATGATTCTTGTGTATGAGATTAAGAATCTAAAATAAAAGGTGAGAAGTGAAACCTCTTGACGAGACAGGAGTCTCTGTTCGGTTGCGTATCGTCGTATTTCTTCCCTGAGTTTGGTGGGTTGTATCGGAGCGGCCGTCTTAGATCTTCCGCTAAGAGCTCCCAATAAATCGCGCCATACATCGAGGGAAAGACTCTGGCCTTCGCTTCCTCGTAATATTGTACCAAGCACTTCGCCGTAGTGTTCGGGAAATTCGTGTAGAAGTACCAGGCGTAGATGATTTCTAAAAAGCTACGACGATACCGAGCGAGTAAATTTAACTTTATCCGTATTAACCATCGTTATTGTTGTTGTTGTTACTGTTATTATTATTATTGGTGCAATTAATATTGTAATGGCATACCTCGTGTAATATGAGCTTGCTGTCTTCGGGATTGAGGCCTACGTTGCACAGAGCTCGGGATACCAAATCGATGAAAGTCGAGCGTTCGCTAAGTCTCGGTCGTCTGTAATTGAGCCAACTCGCTACGTCGAACTATCCAATTAACGAATTTCGAATTAGATTTCATTGTCAATTTCGAGCTTCGGTCGCGTTTATGATTATTTGCAAAAAAAAGATATGGACGGATAACCTTGGAGAGAAGGACGAAGGAGAGATCGTCGTTGGGTCCGGTACAAAGATCTACGACGGTTTGATACATCTGTAAAAAAGTCGTCGCTCCACCGGCAACTGGCGTAAAATGAGGACCGAGAAGACCACCGAGATTCGGCCGTTGAATGATACTTTTGAGCAACGACGGACCTTGTATTTCCTCTCCGCTTATAAAGGCCTGACCCAATTTTTCAATGCACGTTGTTATGAGCTGTTTAGTGGGTGGACAATGAGCCGCCTCTTCGGTATAAAATTCCACTAAGTGATGGAACAATGTAACGCCACTTTCCTGTACTTTTTGCAAAACAATGCCGCTCTCACAAGTACGATTCAGATTCAATTCGTACTCGAGTAACCTGAATAAATATCATACGATATATACATATTGTTGCTTTTCACGAATCAATGATTAATATAGGTATATTAGAAACACGGATAGTAATAATGGATGAAAGGCTTACGCGACAAGATGATCGGCAAAGGCACATCCCTGAGTAACTCTTGTAGGAGGTGGTTGACTCGCTTTGACAAGTAAATTTTCATAGAGACCTCTGTTTTGAGCTATCATGTGGTCAACTCCCTCGCTGACGCGTGCCTCCGCGATCTGATGGCAGGAAGCGAATAAGGTACAACAATAATATAATTTGCAGCTATGATGATGCGCCATGCGATCGTTAGAATCTTGATTCAATACGGACGCGGACAAATTGATACCTTGATCCGAATAATTGCCGGTCCGGCACAGTGAACGGTAGGCGGTGTACCTGAACGAGAACGGCGAGATCCGGTACTTCCCGCCGGGGCCGGATCACATAGGGCATGCAGTGTCACTCGATTCTCGACCTCTCGATATAGCGTTGGAACGAGTTCCAAAAAATTGCAATCTACGGCAGTGTGCTCCGAGACAAGGATATTATATGTTTGAGCGTAGTCCATAATGATCTTCAAGTGTGGCTTTATTGTTTCGAGCACCGTTTCAGGCTCGTAGAGAATTTCCCTAGGTACGTTATCGAGGAGACAGGTATTTCGTACAAGAGCCGGTGGAGCCTTGGGCCTCTCGTAATTACCAAAACGTCGATTAATTATGCCGCGCTGCTGCTTTCTCGATGGATTCTCATCCTCCTCCAGTCCCTTGTCACCCGTCGAATCATCGCGATGACAAAGATGTTGCCAATCTTGTACGGACTTGAGTGAATATTGTTGCACGGACCAATAATCAACGTACTCGTACCATGGTTCCTGGAATCAGACGTTTCGCTCAAGCGGACACGATGAAGAACGATCTCTGGCTAATCACTCGCTTACCGCATCTCCTTGCATGAGCATCGATAACTTTTGGGACATGTATTGAGGTGGCAATGCCGAAAGATAGAGGCCGGTCTCTTGCAATCGCGGCTCTTCGAGCCACAGACTAAGCGTTTTGTACAGCCTGAATTTATGAAATATGTTTTAGCGTTTATTCGTGACGTATAAAACACGATAGACACCTATTTCGCATACGTACTTTGCCGCGTTTAGATAAAATACTCTTCTCTCGTCCGTTATAGGCTTGTCATCGGTGTCCGTGTCCTTTTCGGCTTTATTCTGGAAATACGCGACGGTATCGTACAGACGCTTCTTAACTCTTTTCAAATAGCTCAGATTGAGCATTCCGTCGAAAAATTTGTCTCCCAGACCACCCGGTGCGGCATTCCTTCGATTATAACACAGTCATTGTCACTTGGACAATTCGTCACCCAAATAAAAACAATAATAACGATTGCGATAATAATAATAATAATAATAATAATAATAATAAGAGAGTCACCCGGGTATCGTGGGGCATCTGGCCAAAAACAGTGTAAAGAAATTCTGCCATAGGAGAGCCAAAAGGGGATGATCCATGGGAGCATCGAGAGCTTGCTGGGACCATTTGTAAATCGCCAATTCATTTGCTCCAAACACTGGCAACTTGAGACACGTGCAGGCCCGCTGCGGGAAATCATCGCTCTCAATTAACGTATCTAACGTAATGCGTTTGTCGATAATGACAATTCGATAGACGCTTAGTTATCGCACCTTGAGGGCAGTGTCGAGAGAGGTTTTCGTCTGCACGGATAATTCGACCAATAATTGTCGCCAAAGGCCGTTCTTGAGCTCTCTCTCACACTGTTCCGTACGTAGAACGTGATATGCCACCCAGATGGATTGCACCGGTCCTCCGAGTAAACTCGGTGTATTTGCTGCACCGGTTGCCCAGCTTATAAACGACCCGAGAGATCCCGTACCCCGGCTCGTGCCCAAATTCTAAAACCAATAATTACGACGAAATTATGCATGTAGTCAAGTTAAAGGTTCCTTTTCTCGTACATACATACCTCGTTCATTGCTTCTTTTGCTCGCTAACGTTTATAATAAGTATTAAAATACGGCATTAATCGCGATTTGTATGAAAAAATCGCATAATGGATGGATGCTCACGACGCTTACCGTAAAAAGATTGTGAAACATGTCCTCGATCGTCGTTCTCGCATCGAGATGGAAAAAAGATCCGCGAACTACGGTATCGATGAGAAAAAGAACGTTTTCATCGCGGTTCCATTCTGGCACGAGAATGAGTATCTCGAGCCATAAATGCGCCAGAACCATTGGGCTCGATAAACCGTACCTTAAACAATTCACCATTAAACCATTAAACATTCACCATCCGCTCTTTGCTCGCTCATCTCGCGTAACATTATTGACCAATTATTGACTATATGTCTTCTTACCTCTTGTAATCGAACATGTGAGTCTCGATCATGTTTGAAAAGTGCTTCAAGACAGGTCCGGGAAACGCCGGTGCTATAAAATTCTTTGCCATTTTCATGTAGGTTCGATCGTGGTTAACGATCGAAACGATGAGTTTTAAAAATGACTTATTTTTCAGCAAAGACTCGGAGCAGTCGAGAAACAATGGAACGATATGATGCAGAGCCATGAGTAGGTGCTCGTACTTTTGAAAGGATTGAAGTGCAAGAAGATGTCGAAAGCCCTCGTTGCAAAGTAACGGTATCGAGTGGCCGTAGAGAGTCATAGTAACGGCAACGTAGCAGGCTATCGGATGTACGTCTCGTACTCCGCGTGCTATTATCTCGAGGCTCGCGTCCGAATCGAGATCGGGCACGTTTAAGAACGCCTCACCCGGTGATGTCACAGCCTTGCGACAAGCTGCCTCCGACTGATCGAGCCGATGAAGTCGCAATTTTAACATCATTTCCCAAGCCCACACACTAAACGCCTGTTCATTATTTTGCGGTCGGACGATTGAAGATACCTGAATGTCGCGGTGCAGGGGCTTTCTTAATCAAGGTTTTCGGGTTTTTTGTTTCCACGTGAGGATTTTACACAGCCATCTTACCTGTCTGACACTCTCCGATATAAGGGAGGCCTTTGAATTCTCGACGGGGAGGTACTTGATGGCCAATTCCACGACGAGTATGGCGATCCGGCGGTGCAAATAAGCAGGTAAGTATAGTTCAATGATACCGGTTCTGTAACAGCAACGAGATAACGATAATGACGATGACGACAACGTGGAGGAGAAGGAGGAGTTGAACGACTTATTTCTAAATAAGCCCTATTTGAGAAGGAATCTTACTGCCTGTTGCGGTGGGTTGACCAATTGAGGCGAGACAGAATTAGACGCGCCAAATGATTTTCCGTAGAGGACAATGGATACTGGTGTAACCAATTGGAGAGAATGAGAATGTCATCATCCTGGGGAATCCACTTGTCCATTGTCAGCTCCATAAACAGGTAGAGGCTCAGCTGTTTTTGGAGCAGAACGATTCAGTATAATATCGCAAAATGCTTGATACACAAAGATCTTTACCTTGCCGATGGATTCAAAGTTATCCCGAAGCTTGGCGATTATATCGGATAAAAGTGACGGATGCTTGCTAACCAGATTCGATAAGAGCGATTTAGCATCTTTGGAGCACGATATTTGACTTTTCTTGCTGAGAAAGCCAATCTGCAACGAAAAGTAGAAGAATTTTTGGTCGTGCTACCAAATGGGAACATTGATATACGATGGAAAAAGTATTGGATACTCGCTTGAAAAAGATGAATCGTTGTGGCTCGAATAAACTCGTAATCGATACTATTCGATCTGGCCATGGCCATATTGGCAAAAGTCGTAAGAAGAAAGTACGACTCGTCCCCAGGCATATCGCTCAATTTTTCCTCAAAAGCATCACAGAGTCTTGAATCGTTTAATTCCTTCTCCCAATCTAGGATGGTACACCGTATAATAAAATTATTATTATTACTAACGATACTCACAATAATAACAATAATAATAATAATAGATGGAAGATTGGAGAATTTTTACCTGAGGGAGATACGTCCAACCGAATGCAATCAACGCCCGTTTCATCTCTATGAAGGGTACACAAGATTTGCCATAAAGTGCAGCTCGACACAAGATGATAGGGAATCGCAGCGAGATACTGCCATGCTCCAAGACGACGTGACGAGAAAATACACAGTATAGCCCGTATAAAGAAACTGTCGTACTCGATCTCGAGTCTCGAATATAACGCTGCGTCTATAATCTATAACGACGTAACACGTTATCAACGAGTATTAGCTATCGCGTACATAATAACAAAAAACATGAGCAATAACGGTAAATGACGACGAGAATAAGAAAAGGAAAAGGAAAAGAGCTCACCTCGTTGCCGTTGCCGAATGTTTGCCACTCGTCACTCGCGTACTGCACAATGTCCCTTATGAGGGCGCTCAGCCGTTTGGCAAGCTGACGATATCTCGGCGAGTCATACGTTTTCAAACCCTGTTTCAAGAGCCTTACGAGAACGGTCGAAAAGGCAAATAAACGAAGAATACGATGAGGTTGGCTCGGGGCCGATGAGGATTGTTCTCGACGTTGATGATGATCAGCGTCGTATTTGTCGGTGAAATCTGTGGCCTTGGCAGACTCTCGTTCCCTCGAACAAATATGCTCGAACAATTTATCAAGGGGAATTTGATGGAGGAGGGCCATGAGATCGCTCTCGGTGAGATTAGCCCCGGTATCGGCAATATCTTCATCCTCCTCACCCTCCTCGTCAAGCATTACCCAAACTGTGTCACTCGGATTACCGCCCACGGTATCTTGCAACGATATCTTCACTTGTTGTAGAAACTTGTCTCTTTCCCTTATAGGCAACAGTATAACGGCCAAAGTCGCTACCATATGATCGAGATAGGGATCGTTGAAGGGAGAGAGAGTGAGGGCAGCGAGAGGATGATTTCTCGCAGGTAGAGGTGTTTGCACGAAGCCTATCGCCCAATTGGTAACACCACCTGGACATCTGAGTATGTGATTGAGAATGAACATGTGATCTTGCCAATTGGCGACCCGAAGCAAGACAGCTACCAGCCTAGAGAGCCATTCTCTCGAATCGAGAACAAACTTGCCGTCTCGAATGATTCGCCTTTGAAAATTGAATAGTATTGTTATGGAAGTTCTGAGTTGGTCAAATTCGTTCGTATTGAGAGTTTCCGTCGTTGTATGTGCCAAATTAAGGGGCGCATTCTGGGCAAGAGCGACAAATTGTTTGCACGACGTACATACGCGATTAATGTAATGTTCGATCTGCAGCTTTAGGAGCTCGGCCTCGTAAGAATACAGGGCCTGAGAGTTGTGAAGCAAATCCTTTATGCTAGAGAGGTTTTTCGTCAATCCTACGAGAGCTTGTTGATTAAAACGAGCTATGGAATACTCGTGGCTCGCGCTAACCGGATTACCATCTTGACATTCGCCGGATTCGCTTATTACAGCCTTATCCAAACACCACAGCTGCTTCTGTACCTCTTTACAATTCTTTTTGAGATCTTCCAATTCGTGGCAATTCACTATAAGATTATTCCTTACTCGCAAATAACTCATGAGTAGCTCGTGCAGACGATGATGCTGCCTAGCGGCGTTGTTTCGCAATACGTTTTCCATAAAATCCGTGACAAACGAATCAACCAACGACAATTCCTCATTGTGGTAAAGAGTTGCCAATTGATTATCCGTAAATGGTATCAGGTTCTTCCATCTCTTGTCCAGTGTGTTATCTCTGTCCGATTTAGCTGAGGTTTTGGTCTCGGGCGTCATTGCGCTTCCCACGTTGGTTTGTTCGTGACTCGGCTCTCCTTCTGATAAAGGTGACGACGAGTTGACACACACCGAAGTATCGAGAAAAGGCGCGCTTGGTGAAACAGTTTCGGCCATTGTTTTCAGACGAATGGACGATACGCTCGAAATCATACAATCGATATCACAATCGTCGGTAGTTGTCGCAATGGCCGCAACGTCCGATGGAATCTCCATTACTGGTGCGGTCGGTTGTCCTACGATAGCGATACTTTCGGCCTGATCCAGTACGCCGGACGAATCTTGCATCTGCTTTAATAAACGTGAGATATAAGCGAATAATCACCAAACTAAGAAGCATGTAGAAATGGGCAAGTACCTCGACCTTTGCGCCGTTGTCAGATATATTGGTGCAACTATCATTATCGTCGTATTCATCGTGGTTCATATCTATAGCTGCCGAATGAAGCTGACTCTCGATATCTTCGACGCCTTCTGCGCGTGGATAGTTTGTCGGCGATTCGCCCAGTAAGCATTCAAATTCTTCCAATGTCGGAGCATCCGGTATTTGACGTTCCAAATTGTATGTCCGAACTCGCTCCTTCTTCTTTTTCTACGCATTGTATCGGTAAATTTTTGAGCAACTATTCTTCGACTCGACGCTATATGCAAAGAGATTGTCTTACCTGGCGCGTCTTGGTTCTTTCCATCGTGACAATATCGTACGTTCCCTCGCTTTGTGTTTCTACTTATATATGTGTATATGGGTATGTATGCCCTGTATGGCTAGACTGTACCAAGGTGTATTTCAAAAAGCCGAGGGAGAAGAAAGTTTGAAAAAAAAATCGTTGAATATACATGATATCGCGTACCGCATGTTACAACGATTTTTATTTATAGAGTTGAAAAATCATTAGCCAAATAGGATAAACGAAATGAGTAACGATGACGACTGTACGCACTGGCTCTGTTGGCACAACCGTCCACCACTCACCCCGACCTCGTCGATCACTGCACCTGACCCGCGGTATATGGCGCAGTACGAACGTGTATACCCAAGTCGAAATACTATTTTACATATTGTTCTAATACACGATACCACCGACAGCGTATGAGCAAGTA
Source organism: Netelia fuscicornis (assembly GCA_946811545.1). NCBI lineage: Eukaryota > Metazoa > Arthropoda > Insecta > Hymenoptera > Ichneumonidae > Netelia > Netelia fuscicornis. The sequence goes on from OX328014.1 coordinate 133,034, forward strand.
GTACTACGTCCAATGACTAATGATTTGTTTCATCAGCTGACAGATCCGATTGCTGGGTCGTACATACGTACGTGCGTCCGCATAGGTTTGGTTTGGTTCGATTCATGCGTACGTACGTTCGTATCGACAATTCACGGGGTAATCGTGTGCCCTGTTTTACTCCTTGAGTACCTGAAATTCCTTCGATCGTGCATTTTCTAATAAAAACTGAGAATTAAACGGCGCCACGTGTGGTGCAACAGTCGGTAACGTCCTGTGGTTCAATATACAGACAGACGGTCTCTTATATATGCTTTTGATTTTCTCCACCGAGAGCATTGTTTTCAATGAAAACATGGTAGTAAAATAATGATATCTCTCTCGTAGGCAAAAGTTTGTATCTGTCATGCGTATGGCAGAGTGATCGTATCGTTACAAGATGGATTCGAAGCTAATATGTATAATGATCGGTTTCGCGGCAAGGTAATTTAGATCACGAAGCATCTTGGTGGGGTAAAATAGATTAACGTTGTATCTCTGCCGAGGTAATAATGTGCAACGTTGCGAGAATTGGCTCGATAATTGTTAATGGGCGATGCGTCATTAACTTAAATTTGACGTACATAACTGCACGTTTCGGCGCGCGCATGTTTTTCATTCTCTGTCTATATATCTTCGTGTCACAGGGCCGATTATATCCGAAGCTCTCTCTCTCTCTCTCTCTCTCTCTCTCTCTCTCTCTTGGTTTATCTTCATTTGGGCTACCTTGGGAGTTGCGCGTTGTCATTACTATAGTTCTGAAATAGTTTACCGCGCGAGTCTCGATAGATTTTGCGCGATAAAATGACTCGTTTTCTCTCTCCTACTCCCCGTAAGTCGATGAATCGCATGATAAATAAAATTCTTCGTTTTACGACACCTGTGTAAAGTCGAGCAATAATCGCACACGATGATAAAATTATTGTATATACCGGGTGCTCTACGAGAACTGTATGATTTTCGATACGTTCCTAGATTATGTTATATATCGAGCGAATTGACCCGAAGCATAGACCATCCGAGCGGATCCACAGGTAAGAGCGAAATATCTACTCGTAGTTTATATTTGCGCCGCTGATTTTGCATGTCGTGTATACGCATCGCGTGTACCTATCTTTCCGTGACTGCACCTACGGTGGGGGCACGCAACCGTCATTATCCACTCTATGCGATATATGTATAATGGGGCTCAATAATATATAACTTAACTTGTATTAATGGTCGAACTCGATTAATTATATGCAGGAAGGTTAAACAACGAGCTGCTTAAATTTATGACGAATAAAATTATTTAAAAAATGTGATTCTGATATTTAATGTGTTAATGCGCGTATCGATATTGAGTTCGATCTCTCTCTCCCTCCCGCTCTGTACGCGTCTCTCCTCACCGTTGAATCGGTAAATACGATAGAGACGTCAAATTGCTTTATATTTTTGTCAAAAGATGGGTGAAGTTTTGTGCACTTTTTTGACCAATGTGTGCAACTACCGATGTATCATCGATATTTATTCCATTGCGATAATTGGTCGAAGGAAACTCGCTTTTCCGTAAAGTGAGAAAAGGTGTCGAAAGGGTTTACAAATAAGTACACGGGGTACGTAATATTTCGATGCGTATGACGTATATGCCTCGAGTATAGCGCTCAGCACTCGAAAATACAGAGAGACGACAGAAATCTGCTTACGTATGACTCATCGTCTATGTCCTAGCGGGAATGTACGTACGTATGTATGTATGTATGTTTGAGTAACGAGAGCGATAGTAGGGCTGTAAGGTGAGAGTCGCGCACGCGGTCACACGCACGGTTCGTACGCGGGTGGCGGCGGGAGGGGGGGTCAGAAAGAAACGATCGCACGGTGGCGAGCGGAGGAGAGTGTCTTCGCGACTCGAGTATTATTTACCAGTCTTACCAGTAGTACATAACGATTACGACCGGTAACATCGTTATAGTGACGGGAGGAGGAGCGCGAGTTCGCGACACTCGACGACCAATGAACGGAGTAAACAATCGAGAACTAGCACCGCGGGTTTAGCTCTCTCGCTATATATATATATATATATCTATATATATAACGAAAGCTCGTGGTGTGCGTGCTCGATCCGTTGAAAATTGTGCACTATCTACGTACATCGAAGATCAAAAAACACGTATCATCCTCGTCCTTTTTATTGTCTCTCGGGAAGTGTATTATAAAAATAAGAATTGCATAAGATGTGAATGGACGGAAGTAGAGGATCGTTCGGTATAATCGGGCTATAGGAGCGATACCTGCGCGGATATATAGCTAAATAAGACGGGATATGCGATGAGCGATTTGATTAAGCGATAAGCCTTCCTGTCAAAATATTGACAACGTAGGGACGTATATTGGTATAGAATGAAAAATGTGTAAAAGAGGAGGGCGGTGCGGAGAATCTTGTTCGAACGTACGATACACGATGCTGCACCTATACCCGATGGAGAATCACGAAACGTCATTGCGATTATTGTCACGAGATTCGAAAACACAATAAGATAAAACATACTCAATGTGACATTGCGAAGAAACAATATTATTTCAGTTGTACTTGGTCGTGGATCGTATCAGTACGTATACACGCCTGTATACTATAGCGGTATACATTTTGTACGCGTACTTTAAATTCGCAGACGCATTAATATATATTATATATAAGAAAGTGACATTCCTGGCATAAAATTGATATGGTTGGAGGCGGGATCTATGTAAGAGCGAGGTAGTGGAAATATAATAATAAGGATAATAATGTATACGGCGGGTCAACCTTCGTCGGTGCAGGGAAGCGCTCGAGCAAGCGCGACAGGAAGTCGTGCTGCAATATACCATGTACGTATATCGAATACGTAATATAGTAGGTACGCTAAAGGTGATTATTAGTGGCGGTATGCGAATTCATTTCAGTCATGCGGACGGAACGCAGGCGCATTGTTATTGAGGCAGTACGACAGGAAATAGCTCTCCGGGCGCGTCTCCTCGGACCTAATCGAAGAAAGTGCGACCATCACCGAGAATAAGAAGGGAAAGCGAGCCTCGCTTTGAAACACGCCGATCAACGAGGAGAACAACAAGGCAAAGCTGTACCAATACGCGGAGTCGCATTTAGCAAGGGGCATGCCAAAAAATAGTCGCGTGGGGGTGCGAGGACGTCTGTGCTTTCGATGTACTATACCAGTTTATGGTGGCTACGGCGAACAGCGATACGAGTTACCGCTTCGTCGATCAGTGGGACTTTTCCATAATGTCACTTACCTCCGGAACGAACAAATGGGCATCGAGAGCCGTTATCGCCCTCCAGCTTGCTGCATGGAGCGCGGTCGGCATCGTTCTCATCGAGAAGGGTGTCGCCTCTCTTCAAATTAAGAGCGGAGCTTCCAACAACTCGTCGTACGCCGATGATGCCAAATATCACAGTCATCATGAGGTATTATTACCTGCGTGACTTTCGACGCATTTATGCATCGCCTCGATGCATATTGCGCTAACGATAACACATACGTACCTACATACCTACATATTATACTTGGATCATTTTTGCATAAATACTTGATACATACGGGTCTCTCTCTCTCTCTCTCTCTGTGTGTGTGTTTCTGTGCGTGCGTGGGTGCGTGCGTGTGGGTGTGTATGCGCATTATAGGAAACAAGGCCGCAAGAAGACGCACCAGCCGGCGGCTCATCGATAGGACCCAGTGACTCGATGATCGGCTCAACGTTTCAGCTACCGGCGGACGCTCTTTCGGTCATCCCACTCGTACAGGGGGTAAGGGATCGTCAGGTGGGCCAAAAAGTGGTGGCGGACGAGGAGAAGAAAAAAAATGATCTGGAGAGTGAAACGAGAAACAGCAAAGTGAGACGAATCATTGGTCCTATCATCGAGACCAATGAAAAGGAGAATGATACGATAGGACCGAAAGAAAGTATCGAATCGGAAGTATCTTCTCGATCGCCGGTGACGATGGGCAGAAAGCGTTTCCGACTTGGACAAGTGAACCACAGCGGAAATTCGAACGGCGGTGGTGGAGCGGCCGCGGCCATCGCGATGGTTGCCGTTGGTACGATTATGCTCGTCCTTGGCCCGGCGGTCATTGTTCTTCGGTCCCTCGATGAGAGGCGTCAGGAGAGAAGATTTCTCAAATTGTCCGGGGACGAGGATCTTCCTCCGAGTTACGAACAAGCGACTGCGAGCATCGAACAAGCTCCTACTTATTCGAGCCTAAACTTGAGTATAGTCGTTTCGTGCCCCTCGGGTGCGGTGACAGCAGCGGCGACGACGACGACGACGACGACGACGACAACGGCCGCGAATAATACGACGCTCGTTCAAGATTCCCCGTCGGTTTAACGATATTTTATCTATTCATTTTCTTAATATCCTCCGCGACTATATTTATTACAATCTCCCATTAACTCCGTCCATGGATTTTACCCGTTTTATATAAAATCTGACAAATACACGCTGTACAAAAGACGTCCATTTACAAAATAATATGGAATATAATAAATAAGAAAGAGAGAACGGTAAAGCACCAATGTGTTTCGTACGCCGTTTACACGTACAGATACTTAGGCGGGGATAATCGAGTTTTTGTGTGACGAAAATATACGTAGTTCGGCTCTCGAGACCTATCAGTGAAATATTTGCGTTGCCTGTTGCGCTCGACGATATACGTCAACCATCGGACCTCCGCGACAATTTATTAATTCTTAATCATTAGTCATAATTGACCCTAGCATTAACCCCGCGCGGTGATCTATAACGCTCTCGTAGTATTTATTATACATATATCGCCCAATAATACACCTATAGACGACAAATATTACAATCTTTCTAACGACGTATACTTTTTTGTAATAAACCAGATATATCTAAATATAGCTATATTGCGAGACGATGATAATGAAAGTGGAGAACCCTCCCGGACAATCCCGTAGGTGTATCCCCACTCGAACGAATTGCCCAAAATTCGTCAGCCTCGAAAATACTGTTGCGCCACTTTTCTTTCCAGTGGTCGGTTATATAGAACGAGAGGAAGTAGATTTATCGACGATACTTGATATTTCATGCTCGAACGATGCTGCCCTGCGCGTTGCCATGACAACGTCTCAAACTTCTATACACTTTCGACTCTGGTATATAAGTATATAAGGAGAAGAAAGTTGTACGAACGAGGAAAAACAACTTGTTATCAATCATTTTTTGTACGTAACGCACAATTCACGCTTAATTCATAAATCTCTTTCTAAACGTTAAAAAAATAATCGGTCTCGTAGACGTCGCGTATGTTTCGAATCCAGTGTTCGTTACTGTTGAAATGGATTGTTTATCGACAGCCCTTCGTTATGCACGTACGCGCCCTGTACGGGGTACGACATAACGCCAAACGGGGCATTTTTTACGTTCGCCTCGAAGACGATGGTACTTTATTATAGACAACTTACGCATTCTTTATGCAATTTTTAACGAGTTTAGTGATTAATTCGGTCCATGCTACGTACCGGCTGTACCGAGCAATTATAGGAACGTGGGGGAGCGCGGCAGCGTTTTAACCTCGCGATATAACCTTAAAAACATTTTCCGCCGACGTACGAATCGTTCATAAAATCAAAATCAAGCACGGCCACCAATGTGTCAAATTCAATGGATTCTCGACCAATTTATGAGAATAGCCTATTGAAATTTTATATCTCTCCTGTACCTTTCGGCAGATACGGCCGTCTTGTCGTACAAAGCTCATGGCAAAATCTTGGATATGCGATCAATCGGTGTACCTCGTCATCACCAGGGTCATGGATTGGCGAGATTATTAGCAGAGGTAATCTTCCTTTTGGTTTATCCAAGGGCTTGGTTTATTTGTTGGCGCTAGATTCGACGGTGCTACTTTACAGGGACGCCCGTACGTTTATTCTTTTTTCGCTAGTCTCCAACATCGATAATTGAATATTTTGTTTCCAACAGGCGGCATTTACATACGCGATAGTAAACGACTATTATATGGTCTTGAGCTGCGAGTATATGCAAAAATTATACCGCGCGACGAAAAGTCGGGAACTGGAGGAACGCGTCGTCGGACCTAAGCACATTCTGGAAGGTCCCGACGCGGCACCCTTGGATACCGAATCTATGTACGAGCTGCCCGATCCGGAGGACTTTACAGCGGGCGAGTAAACCCTTGAATAAATTCAATCGATTACTTTTTTAATTCTGTCCAAAGACATTAAACAACACGGAAATATGGAGGGTATGGTTTTGGACGAGTCGGACCGTGAGGCCGAAGCGATGTGGCTGTGTCGAGAGAATTATTACAACGAGATGACGAAACGAGCCAAGGAAGCGAGCAACTTGTATCCGACGAACGAATTCTTTAAACTGCTCGTCGCGGTTGGATATGCGCTCATCGGCAAAATCGATGATTCTCTTCAACAAATATCCCAACTGCTGGACGATACGCGAGACTCCACGTTGGCAGCTTTGTTCGTTCGTAGTATCGCGCATCGTCTCGGGGACAGGTCCGAACGTACGAATCTAACACAAATTGAGGCTCGTATAAGAGACGAGAGACGAAGAGCGTCGCCTCTTGGGTTTGCTCGAGCGGCCGCCGTATTGTTTCTTTTTAAAAAGATCGAGAAAGCCAAAGAGTACGGGGAGAGAGCTCGTAAAATCGATTCGAATGACAAAAATGTTTCATCGATATGTGTCTGGATCTATTTGTACATGTCGAGAACCGATCGTGAGGGAGAAACGCTGGATAAGGCGCGGCAACTTTTGGCATCCGTGTCAAAAAATGGAACGAAAGACTTGAATTTCTTCTTGGCCTCGGCAAAACTGGAACAATTGTCCGGTCGTCACGACGAAGCGATTGCGATATTAAATGGTCTCGTTGTGCGCTATCCGAAAATGACTCTCCCGCTCATCGAAAGGATGCACAATCAACTGGCCGTCAAAGATTGGGACGAGACCATTAATACGGCAAATCGGATCCTCTCGATCGACCAAAACTCGATAGATTCGATCAAAGCAAAAGCCGTAGTAACGATATGCCGAGACGGCGATTGTACATCGGGCTTAAAGTATATTCAAATATTTTTAAGAAATTTGATTCTGGCCGAGCCGACGAACCTCGATCTCGTACTGGACAGTGTTCAATTATTTTCCCGCATCACGAACCGAGATATCGGAATATTGTCCGAATTGTTGAGAATAACGGAGAAACTGATCGACGAACGGGGTGGAGGCGCGGGCGACGATGCCCCGAAGCCGATGATCCAACTCGCTAATTTATACGTACTCGCTGGAAAGCTTACCGAAGCCGAACACTGGTACAGAAGAGCGGTGCGAATCGACGAATCGTCGTTTCCGGCTTTGGCCGGGCTCGCCAATTGTCAAGTTCTCGAAACTCCGAGTGATCCGACCTCGATGGATCTGGCTCGTCAACAACTCGATTTTCTCATGGAGCTCGAAACGAGCACGATCGACGCCACTCTTTTATTCATGTCGGCGAAAATAGTGGCCAACGAGCCCAATAAAGCTTTGGATTTTCTCGCCCGTACCGTTAACAGTATACTGAGCCTAGTTATGGACGGTAAAACGGATCGGCATTACGATTATCGATACTTGAACGACCTTAACCCCGTATTTTGCCTCGACGTCGTTCAAGAGTATCTCGTTCATTGTCCGTGCCGGTTCGTATCGCCCGACGCCTGGTCTCGCGATTTCGAGATTAATAACACCGGTGAAAATCCGACCAGCTCGGACAATGGAAGAGATCTCGCCTGTCTCTTGTTGGAAAAAGTTGTCGAGTCGTGTCCCGGAATGGGAGTCGCCCTCGTAATGCTCGCCAAAGTTCGGATACAGGCAGGGCATATGGACGAGGCACTCGCTGTATTAAAGAAGCTCTTGGATTCGGTTGATCCGGCCAATTCCGCCGGTCATTTGATCATAGCCCAGATTTATGCTAATCAGGCTCAATACGACCTAGCCGCTCAGAGTCTCGAACTCGGGCTAAGCTTTGACTTTCGTGTTCGCGACGATCCCATTTATCACTTGATCGCCTCGATTATCGAGAGAGAAAACGGTCGCACCGAGTCTCGTATCGAGAGTCTGAAGCTCGCGATCGAGCTACTCGATTCCAAGATGATCGCTGATTCGACAACCCGGCTGTCGGCGTCGGTGCCAATTTCCACCTCCGACAAAGCTACCCTCTATCTAGAACTGGTCGACGCCTACGGAAAACTTGGACAATTTGAGGAAGCTATTTCAGTGATGGACCGTGCCAAAGCCCTCTTTGGCCATAGTCTGGAGGGAGCGCGTCTTCTCATCACCAGTGCCGAATTGTCCTTGGAAATGGGTAATATTGACGAGGCAATAGAATGCTTGACGAGAGTCGTGCCTGGCAAGCCTTACTATCTCGAAGCCCATACGAAATTGGCGCATATTCACTTGGAAAAGAGAAAAGACAGGCAGGCCTTCGCCAAATGTTTCAGGTCGGTGGACAGATCTTGGGCTATGTATAATATTCAAACGCAAATTAATGCCCAATTCCGATCATACCCAACCTCGTTAACGACACGAATAATAATAATAATAATAAATTTTTAAATGTCTTTTTAGGCAACTCGTGGAACATTGTCCTGGTCCGAGGACCTTTAGCATGCTCGGCGATGCGTATATAGCGATACAAGAGCCCGAGAGAGCGATCGAGGCTTACGAACAGTCCCTTGCGAAGAATCCAACGGACAAGAGGTTGGCCGAGAGAATGGGAAAGGCCCTTATCAAGACTCATCAATATGGAAAGGCGATTGCTTATTACCGAGAGATCGTTAAGCATAAAGCTTGCAACGATCTCAAACTCGATCTTGCCGAGCTGTACACTAGTGTCAAACAATTCGACAAAGCCGAGAGTCTTCTCGTTCAGGAGCTCCAAGTTGAGTAAACGAGTGTCCGATTTAATGGTTAAATATCGAAAGCAAAAATACGTAACCCCAGTGGTAATCGATTATATTGATTTGATTGAACGAGCAGATGGTCGAGGTGCGAACGACTTGCCGAGCTTGGAAAAACGAGGTCGTCGATTGTTGTTGCTCGGAAAAATACGTGAAAGAGCGGGAAATCTTCAATCGGCCCTTTCGACCTTAAAAGAAGCCAAGGACAATCAAACGAGATGTATACAACGATCGTCGGGTACAGGTGGATCGATCCTCGTTCAAAAGCAAATGTTGGCTCGTATCTGTCTGAACATGGCCGATCACGCCTCCTCGCTCAGAGATTATAATCAGGCAATAGAATATTATAAGGAAGCTTTGAGTCACAAACCGGCGGACGTCAAGGCTCTGCTCTCTCTCGCCAAGCTGTATATGCAGGCAGGTTGCTTTAAATTGTGTCTTGACTACCATCGTTATATACCATTAATATTTAGCTCGTGCATAATATCGCGTTATACGGTGTAATAGGTCAACGACTTGGATCGTTGTGGACAAAGTTGCTTGGCACTGTTGAACGCCGATCCGGAGAACGAAGCAGCCTCCGTTATGATGGCCGATCTTGCCTTTAGAAAGGTTGACTTTGAGACTGCTGCATTTCACTTTCGTCAATTGTTACTTCGACGTCCGACTTATTGGACGGCATTGGCAAGACTGATCGAGGTCTCTCGTCGTACCGGTATGTACGGAAATTTCCTCTTGCGTGCGCATTGCGTTCTCGATAAAAGTGTATGACGACGGGATACAACGGGATTTTGTTATTATTATGGAGCAGGAAATATGGGCGATCTGGATGAGTGGTTAGCGCGTGGAGCAGCTGCGATAGATGGTTCGAATCGCGAGGCTGGTTATCATTATTGCTCGGGCCTGCTTGATTGGCGAACGGGGAAATTAAATTCGGCACTTCGAAACTTCAATTGTGCTCGTCGGGATCCCGAATGGGGCCAACAAGCCATCTATAACATGATCGAGATCTGTCTCGATCCAGATGACGACTCGGCATTATCGAGCGAGGCTTTCAATGACGATTCCGATAGCGAGTATCAAGATTCCCGAACTATGGCATTGAAAACCGCTCAACGATTGCTGCTCGTACGTATTTTTCTTTTCTCGCCTCGATACTTTTTCTTATCGTAGAGTTTCGAATCGCTCGGACCGCCGCGCTTCTTCATCGTCATTCTTTATCGCAGGAATTAAGTCCTAAAGGAAATGCGCACGAGATGTTGACGCATCGATTGTTGGGCGATTTTTTCTTGCTTGCTACGAAACAAAAGGGGAACATCGAAAGAGCGTTGCAGGATTGTACGAACTTGGCGAGCCAAGAGAGCCTTCGAGATCACGTTGGTCCTGCACTCGGTTTGGCTATGGCTCACATATTGATGAAGCAAACACCACGAGCTCGCAACCATCTCAAGCGCGTATGCAAAAATGTTTGGACGTTCGAGGACGCCGAGTATCTCGAGCGATGTTGGTTACTGCTTGCCGATATTTACGTACAATCGAGCAAGTACGAGTTGGCTAATGAGCTGCTCAAGCGGGTTTTACAGCACAATGCGACTTGCGTCCGAGCTCACGAGCTCTCGGGGCATATTGCCGAAAGGGAACAAAATTATCGGGAAGCGGCGCTTCGTTACAGTCAAGCATGGAAATATGGTGGCAGGACGAAACTCTCCGTCGGTTATAAGCTCGCATATTGCTCCACAAAGTGTAAAGCTTATGCGGATGCTATACAAGTTTGTAATCAAGTTTTGAGACAAAATCCCGACTTTCCTCGTATAAAGAAAGATATTTTGGAAAAGTCTATTAATAATATTCGCACGTGAGTCTTCGTATACGATCGTACTACGCTATTATGTACTACTAAGAATTATGTTAATATTACGTTTTTTTCGTGTTGTTTCGTACGCTCAGCTTCTATCGACTTTGCCCACAAACTCACGATTTTCAGGTGCTTATATATGTATATATGTAACCTGTATTAATTGTAATTAACGCCTTCACGAATAAAGATATAGAAATGTTGCGAGGTAGATGCTCGAAAACTGTGTTTTAAATTTGCCACCATGGAACTTTACGGCCGGAAACGAGGTTTATAAAAATTATATAAAGCAACCACAGCAATTTAGTATAGATTTATATCCGAGGGGCGATACTAGCGCCGATGTAACAAGAGTAAACGTAGCGTATTCGGGTTCGCCGGAATATACCATACAAAATTATATTCCACATAATAAAATAATGATAGGCGAAGAAAAAATTGTTCGTTTATTCGAAACATTCTCCAATTGACAAGAACGAGGCGTAACTATATGCGATCAAGTTGAGAAAATAATTTGACGCATGCGCATTTCTATATTTCCTTGCGTTCTTTGACTTCCGGAATGAGGGCTTACTCGAGTTAACGAAAGGACTCGTCAAATGACGCACAAGCCATAAGGACCAATAAGGACGACGAACGGAGCTGTGGCAGCCATCGTGGTGGGAGAAGAGACGTCGAAATTGTAATCGATCGGCATTCGGCCTGGCGTGGTAGACGAGAGTGCTCCGATAGTCGAGACCTTAAGTTGTTAGTTATTGAATCGTAATTTCGTCTCGGAGTACGGCGAAGGTGTTTCTTGCGAGCAGAGCTGGGCGCTTTCTTTTCTCTTATTTGTGAATATTTCTTAATATTTCTCGGACCGCCCACATAATTCATCGAGAATGGTGAAAATGGAGCACGAGGTAAGGAAGGGATCACATATACATTAACGTAATACACGTTGTTATACGCGTAAATTCAATTTCTTTTTCACAATTGGGACGGCGTCGTAATAATTAAAATACGGTAAATAAAGGCTCGATATAACGAAGTGAAAAATGTCCAATCGGAGTTGGTCGGGTATGAAAATTGTTGGCGTTCCGCGGACATTTGTGTGTAATATTTACGAATATCTTGAGAATTCGTGGTCGCTACATTTTTAATTCGCTAAATGGTCCAAGATAGTCCGCAAAATTCAAAGATCATCGTAAATTGATACGGTGCGATTTTGTTCTATGGCTATATCGGACGAAATTGATGCGTCGAGATAAAGATGGCGTCGGTTTTAGCGGTATGTCGGCAGGCAGGCGGGCGGGCGGGCGGGCGGTCAGGCAGACAGGCAGGCTTGTGTATTATACGGCAATGTAGCGAACCGAGATGCACGATCTGACGCGTTACACTACTAGTACTGCCACCAAACGTTTAATTTCTCAACAACTGGGCTATTCCAACGCCATTTGTAAATAGCCTTGTTGGATATGTTTGTAGTATGTCGTATAGCCGCAATGTACACGAAAGCGTCGTTTATCTACAAAAAAATGATGTTCGAGGCTTCGAAGAGTCGGCTTTCGGTACATAATGCAGCGGTATCGTATTTTTCATTGGATCGTGTAACGCCATTTGATTCAACAGGATAGTAAAAATGAACCGGAGCATGTACGCAAGCTGTTCATCGGAGGATTGGACTACAGAACTACCGATGACTCGTTGAAAAAACATTTTGAGCAATGGGGTGAAATCGTCGATGTGGTAGTGATGAAAGATCCAAAAACGAAAAGATCCAGGGGCTTCGGTTTTATCACTTATTCACGCGCTCACATGGTGGATGATGCACAAAATGCGAGGTAAGAATCGATACTAGGAAGGTTCGCTTATTATTCTCGATTCACGAATCTCGAATTATGGATCGAAAAGATTTTTTTAAGCGCAAGACAATAAAAAATGTATTTTATACGATGAATGATATTTTTTGTTACAAGACCACATCGCGTGGATGGTCGTATAGTGGAACCAAAGCGGGCTGTGCCTAGGCAAGAAATTGGTAGACCCGAAGCAGGAGCTACGGTTAAAAAGTTATTCGTTGGTGGTTTGAAGGACGATCACGAGGAAGAAGATTTACGACAATACTTCCAAGGCTATGGTAGTATAAACTCGATAAGCATCGTTACCGATAAGGAGAGTGGAAAAAAGAGAGGCTTTGGTTTCGTCGAGTTCGATGATTATGACCCCGTCGACAAGATATGTCTTCAACGGAATCATCAAATACGTGGCAAACACGTGGATGTAAAGAAGGCATTGAGCCGTGCCGAGATGGCTTCGGCAAGTGGCGGTAGCGGAGGCGGCGGAGGCGGTGGAGGTGGTAACGCAGGTGGAGTAGGTGGCCGCGGTGGACAGGGCGGACAGGGTGTTGGAGGTCGTGGACCACGCGGTGGAAATCAAGGTGGCGGCGGAGGTGGGGGTGGAAATTGGAGCGGACGAGGCAATGTTAGCGGCGGAGCGGGTGGTGGTGATTGGAACAACGGCGGCGGAGGTGGTAGCGTTGGTGGTGGTGGCGGTAGTGGCGGTAATCAGGGTGGATACGGTGGAGGGAATCAAGGTGGATGGGGTGGCAATGGACCTTGGGAAAATCAGAATCAGGGTAAGTCTCTTGTACTCCTGTATTATATAAAGAAACGTACGAATTTCTGGACGTGTAGTAATAGGCGTATCGGTGATCGGTAATATGACGAATGTTGTCGGTGTTGCAGGTGGGGGCGGCGGTGGATGGGGTGGACAGGGCCAAGGTCAGGGCCAGGGTGGTTACAACAGCGGTGGCAATTGGAGCAACGATAACTTTGGTGGTGGATATCAACAGGGGTACGGCGGTGGGCCCGTTCGGAACAACTTCAACTCCGGAGGCCGTCCTGCACCCTACGGTAGTAATATGGGTCCTAGTGGCCGTCAATCCGGAGACTCGAGATGGCTACCGCCCTTCGGTGGACAAGGTTGCTTCCCTCCTTCTGAAAAAGGCTTCCCCTATTCCCAAACCAGCCAGTAGTAGCATCTATTTAGTGCTAAATCTCTAATTTGTCCCAAAAGAAGGAGAGAAACTGGACCTTTTTGCGTACTTTTTGTTCACATACTCGCTTTTTCTCTCTTTCTCTCTGTCTCTATCTATCGAATCGCATCGTTCTATATGGTCATTTAGCTACTGTCTCGTTACACCCATCCCGTTGAACGCGAAAATGTTAATACCTGACTGACGGTGTCATTTGCTTCGGCATTCTGTTTCTCGCAATCGACAGGTCCAATGGGAGGCGGTAATTCAGGAGGAGGTGGAAGCGGAGGCGGAGGTGGATATGGCGGCGGAAACCAGGGTGGTTACGGGGGTAACAACATGGGCGGTGGTAATATGGGCGGCGGCGGCGGTGGCGGCGGAGGCGGCGGGGGTGTCGGTAGACGATACTAGAGTGTCAACGTTCGTCCATCCAGCCAGCGGTCAACCCCGATTTCCTCCCTCTCTCTCTCTCTCTCTCTCTCTCTCGTTGACGGTGAGTATCTCATACCTGTAGTCCTCTCTTTCCAAGTGAGAAATTCATTTCAGCGAGCGTCTTTTCGTACGAGCTGTCTCTCGCTACTCTAAATTAATATACCAATTTGTGATAATAATCCGATACGACGAAACGAGCAATGTCTCGTATTTATTAGTAACAATAGTAGTCAGAGGCTCGTTTGTTCTTGCAAGGCAAAGGCTCTAGCCGAGGTATAGCCACCTACCCGCTCCCACTTACCTACTAAACCACTACACCATACCACAGCCCCCCACCAGCCCCTTACTCATCGAATGTGGCGAAACATAATGAAACGTTTGTGTCTAGGAATTTGTCGTACATGCGGAAACGAGTCTTTGACCATTGCCAATAAGGGTTGATCGAAGGACACGAGCACGCGAATACATGTATTAGAATTAATTGGTAAAGAAAGAGCTCGGATATCGCAAATAGAGTGTATCAAACAATACGTCTTTATCAAACTGAATTTTGTGTCCGTTTATAATGAAATCTAACGGATTTGTACATTTTAAATCTCAGGTCACCCCCCCTACTACTTGTCTTCTAGTCGCCGGTACATTGGTACCGTTTAGTTTGGAGCAGGCAGGGCTAAAAGGCTAGAGAGGCAGGACAAGGCAGGACAATCGTACAGGATACAGGAGAAAGAACAATGAATCGTCACCCCGTTAGCTTGCAGTAAGGGAGGCTTGAGTGTCTATAAATATCTTTGACATCGTTCAACAACCGCATCTATACAACATGTACTGCGTCCGTCGTGAACAAGCGAAAGAGAGAAAGAGAGAGAGGGAGAGAGAACGAATGAATGCGAGTGCGACTGTGTGTGTGAATGCGCAAGGGAAAGATACGCAAAGAGACAATCTTCTTGTATGTAACAATTGACAAGGGCACGAAATGTTAAAACTGATATATGAGTCGATAGGCCGTATTCGAGTCCCTGACATTATACAATTTCCAACTCTGAAACATCTTACGATTCGAACGGTATATGCATCGTTTTTTTTCTATTTCTTTCGGCAAGTATAAAGAGAGGAAGGATGTAGGTTTTACATTGCTTACAAGAGAATACGGTATATGTGCCGAACGACGATAGTAACAGGAGACTAATGACGATTTTTCGTGTCGACCAAAGATACATGGGAATATCGGGGTGATGAGGCTCAAGTGGTGGGCAGCCTATGGCTAGTGGAGGGAGGGAGGGGGAGGGCTGGATAAATAAAACGCCAACAAGAGTGACAAAAGTCGGGCAAACTAACGTTGACAGCATTTCGTTTACTTCGGATAACCGATTAATTTCTAAGTTGTAATGTTTTAAGAATTAGCTAATAAAAAATGACCAGAACCTTTTCCACGTAAGTTTTTCATTCTCAAACAGGAGCGACAAAGAGAGCAAGGAAGCCCGCAGCACGAGCGAGCTTTAGGCTTATAAGATCGTAGATGTGTGTACGTGTCGCGTCGAGATAGTTACGACTTTGAATCGAACGAAAGTTCGCCCGGGTTACCGATTATCTCTACATCATCAATATTATAATTATTATGATAACTAGTACTGTTATAAGTATATAGGAATAGGAGTAGTAAAGAATGTCTGTACCATTTGTCAAAGAGTGTTGTGTCGACGGCAGGAAAGTGGCCTCCGGGAGCCTGCGCTCGCTGTCTACGTGTAAGCACAGTATTAAACAATTTGTACATAATCAAGATTCATCGTCAGAATTGTCCAGTACTTGTGTATTTCGGTAGTTTTATTACGACAACGAGTTATGCAATATTGCATGAATTTGATTATTCCTCCGTACGAGTTGCGACATTTGAGCCATAATTGAAGAAAGAGCGCGAGAGAGAGAGAGAGAGGGAGGAAGAGAAATAGATGTCCATAGGATTGTTATGTTTCATCGTTAGTCAAGATTGGAAGTCTGTACCTACCTTCGCGGAAAGCGCGTTTTCATCTGTAATGCCGCCAGGAAGTGTTGCGCTGACAGGCAGGTAGAACGAAGCAACTAGACACCATCTCTTAACAGACTTCTCGGCAAACGAGCATGCCCTGTAGAACGAAAGCAGGTAGGCACGTCGATTTTTAGTTCCAGAGGTAATCAACCCGTAGTTACACGACGCGTGCTGACTTTTTTTTTTTTTTTTTTTTTTTTTTTTTCACGCACCTGTTACGACTGGAAATATTTTCATGATCGGTTCAGAAATTCATAATATTTAACGATGCCTCGAATTTATAGCACAAATTTGCCAAGCCAGTTTCTCGTTCGTTTAGCAAGGAGACAAATGTCTGAGAGAGGCCCGACGAATAATACAATTTTTCTATTTATTTCTTCGTTTCACCGGTATTAATAGATGTTTTTCGTTTTCATTAATTTCTGGTTTACCGTTTGGCCCGGTACGACGAGAAAAAAAACCGAGAGACCGCGTCTCCTCACGAACAACTCCCAGAGACTCGACGAGGTAAGTTTCTCAATGCATATCGCATACAACACGTAGAAGAGTAGTCGAGCATATTATTCGTCCGTCTACACACGAAGAGTTCTCTAGTAATAAGTAAGTCGCCAAAATAGTGAGAAAAACAAAAC
This sequence comes from Netelia fuscicornis, assembly GCA_946811545.1. Classification (NCBI taxonomy): domain Eukaryota; kingdom Metazoa; phylum Arthropoda; class Insecta; order Hymenoptera; family Ichneumonidae; genus Netelia; species Netelia fuscicornis. Next base: position 149,971 of record OX328014.1, read on the forward strand.
GAAAACGTTTTAACAAAAACAATCTGTAATCTGTAAAAATTGCATTCGTCGACGAACGAATCACTCGATCGATGATTTATATCGACGGCGTTAATAAAGTTTCTTTTTTCAGTCAAAACAATAAACGCGCGTGTGTGTTGAATTTTTCAATCTCTTGTTCGTTTTCATATGCATATATATATACCGTCGTTTTCGAACGAAACTCTCGTTTCCCATCCGTCGATTTTACAGCAACGCTGGGACAGACGGTGCGTACGCAAGTATGTTTCCCTCGCACGTTTGTACATGCGCGTCTCTACCTATGTTATATGTATTTCCACATCACGGACCTAATGGATCTTGGGCATATGTTACTTGTTATTGCCTGAAAAATAAAGACACAATAAACGAATAATAAATGGTCTTATTACATTTACATTGAACGACAGCTTTCTCTCGCCACACGTTTTATTTTCCAAACTCTTATATCGATGAAATTGTGGTAAGCATTGGAAGCGCATAAGTGCTGCCATCGGGATTGATGCTGCTGCTGCTGCCGGTGGTCCTGCTGTTGCTGCTACTGCTACTACTACTACTACTGCTGCTGCTACTACTACTACTACTATTACTACCACCACCGCCGCGATTACTACTAACACTGGTACGAGCATTGTTAGTACCGTTGACGGGATTGAGACTGTCGCTGGGGTGCTCGACATATTGTTGAGCGAGAGAGGCGAAACGGCTTGCGATCGTCGGCGGACGTTGTTGACCCATCACCGAAACGATACAATTACACGAGGTATACCGGGTAGTAGCCTGGTTATTCTTGCAAAAGCAAAAGTTGTGCAAGTTCGCTGCTCCAGTAGCACCGGTATATAATGACAAATTAGGAAGTCCATTCGATGCAACGAGATTCCTGAAAGGAAAATAAATGCCGATATGTATATAAGGAGGGTGGTAATAAGGTACGAATACGAAGGTATGCGTATACGTAAGTTTAACGAACGCGAGTCCATTGAATTAAAAGGATCGTATGTGTGGGCATAATTGGCGTGTAAATAGATTAGCATCGATAATGGAAATGGGCGAATTACGAGAGGTTACCGGTAATGCTGATCCAGTTGGGCCTTTTCGATTCTCTTATCTTTGGCGCGTCGATTTTGGAACCAGATTTTGATCTGAGTCTCGGTGAGAGCGAGGGAGGCCGCGAGTTCGAATCTTCGTCCTCGGGATATGTACTCGCCCCGATGGTATTCCAATTCGAGTCGAGCGGTCTGTCGTCCACTGAAGGTAGTTCTCTGCCTTCGGGGTCTGCTCTCCTTTCGTCTTCGTCGTGCAACTGGGTACAAAGAAAAAGCTTTTCGTAAAAAATGAAAAATAATACTTTACGGTTGTGCGTCTATTATAGGTACGGAAGAGATTTTCGCGCTATACGGAATATAATATTATGGATGGGGTGGTGGGAGGTATCGCGCGGTCGGTGCTACGAGGATCGGACGAAACGAGCGAGAATGACGCCGCGGCGACAGATACGCCAGCCTCACGGGGCTTAAACCCTAGGCTGTACGTGTTCGACATTGAGACGCGGCCAACTGATTCTCTCGTAATCTCATAACAATATGCGCTACGCGGTGTGTGTTGCGGTGGAGCGAGCAGGCGTTTCGAGAGGCGATGCGACGGGGAGATAAACCCTTACGCGTCGCGTTTCCGACTCGCGCTCTCACGGCCGCGAGCTACTACGCTACCTCACTCACACATCCGCACACACACACACACATACACACACACACACACACACACACACACACACACACAGGCACATATCCCCACCTCGGCGTGGGCCCGCGTCAACGCTGGGTATTTACGCGTTATTACATTTATTCGCTACTCCAAACGGACAATGGGTCTGACCGATCGTGAGAGGGTAGTAGGAGGAAGAGACTGCTGAGCTTTATCCTCGTGTATCTATACGGGCGTCGCCTATCTAAATGCTTACCATATATCCCGTTCGATATCCGTGGGCGCCTCTCTCGCCCGAGTCGCCCCGGCCGCGCTTACCGTATTTACAATACGTATCGACGTAATAACTTAATTGCTCGTTGAAGCGATAGTTTTTCATTCGAATGCGAATAAACGGCTTTATCTTCCAAGATTCTGTATGTACGCGGTACATAACGTAAGATGTACATAATGTATATACCTATAAGCGTTTAAGGGTTTACGTTACGAGGATGCGGAAGACTTACGAAAAGCTGAGAAACCGTGAAAGTGTAGTTGTGCATCGAACGGAGGAACGAGCAGATGTTCCCGATGCGCCGCCGTACCATCATCAAGACCGGACGAAAGAACGGAAGTAAGGACAGGACCACCCGGATTTAATGTCGGGAGGCTTTTGGAAAGAGATCCTCGAGTGGTTTCGATTTTGTAAGCGTCATCGTTTCTCGTACGCTCCTCGTTCGCTTCTTCGTCGTTTTCGTCATCATCGTCGTCGTCATCGTCGTCGTCGTCGTCGTCGTCGTCATCGACGTCGTCGTCATCCACCACCTCCTCTTCCTCCTCCTCCTCCTCCTCTTCCTCCTCCTCCTCCTCCTTCGCCACCTCTTCCTCGTCCACTTCCACATGATCCACATCGTCCTCATCGTCCGTACCGATCGGCCGCTCGGGCGATTCGGAAAAATTCGTCGAGGGTTTTGATCCACTTTCTCGGCCATTGTCGTTCGCGTTTGATTTCGAGTTGAAATAAACCGGTAAGGTCGGGTCGGCGGTTATCGGGCTCGCGGTGGTCTTCGCGATCGCCGTCGTAGTCGGCGTGGTCGTTGACGTTGACGTTTCGAAGCGATCATTGTCGGCTTTCGTCTCGAGATGACCATATATACGGGCAAAAAAATGTCGGGGCGAGGATGGTCTCGCGACGACTCTATCGCTCCCAAATTGTCTATAATCACCGATGCTCATTCGCTTCGCGTTACTTTAAATAGAGCGTCCGCTCGAATCACCACTCAAACGAATACGGATAAAGAAAAACTGATCGAAGGACGGCGGACGGCGCTAACCGGGGATCGTAGTATCGTTTCCCGAATGCGAGTGAGACTTGAATTTCAATTGCGCGCGTATATATCGTACGCGAGTACAGGAGGTACCGGCGTCGGTCGGGGGCGGCCGCGTCGGCGGCGTCGTCGAGAAAAGAGCGGAGGGGACTAGCGAGCGACACCTCCCGCCGAATCTTCTCGCGCGAATGTTCGACTAGCGGATTCGGCGGCCGTTGCCGCTGCTGCTCCTCCTCCTTATAGGTACCTAACGATACGCACGATACGTCCTGTTCGCGATCCTGGCTCCCGTGGATTCTCGTGGATTCTCGACTCTCGATCAAATACTTTCATATCGGCACTTCCCGAACCCTCCAAATTCGTTTTCCTCCAAAAGACCGCGCGACGACAACATCGCCATTATAAAATCTCGATATATTCCAATTTACGGAAATATTTATTTTTTTCGACTTTTAAAAAAACGACTTTACTTATTTTTCATGGGCTTACCGAGACGGCAAGTATGGGCCAAGGAACATCCGAATAGCTCCACATTTGTAGCCGCGGTGACTCCTGAAAAAGCCTTTATTTCACGATAAGTACCTGTTCGTGTTACACGTCAAAATTCCGATTCCAAAATAACCCTGCAAAGTCATTCTGAACGAAAAAAAAATGTTAACCCTCGCTGCCCCCTTCGCTCGCACCCTATCTTCTTCCTATGTACCTATATGTTGGTATAGGCGCGATCCCAACAATAAACTTTACAATACTTTTTGGCGTCCGCGTGGTTAAACACGGTCTGCCGATTCGTTCCAATATCTTTATTCTTTTTTTATGAGTTATACGATAAGAAAACACGGGTAGCGAGCGATATAAATATATAATGGACGAATATACGAGTAGAGGAATATGTAAATCACTCACGGGCTAGCGACCGCCGTCCAATCTTGGGTGTATCGAGTTGCCTCCGCAGAAACATTCCTTCCTCGTTAATCCACCCATTCATCCACGCGGATGTTCCACCTTGGTTTTTCTTCGTTACGAAGATTGCGCTCTACCATACGCGTTCCCGAGCTTCTTACCTTCCGTCGATTTTCGACGAACCTCTTTCCCGGTGAATAATGAAGAAAGAACCCCATGCATCGATGAAACGTAGTACGTACGTAAGAATATCGCGAACGCAATCTCGTCATCGTGAAATAACAAAGTGCAAAGTTGAAACGGCAAAACGATCGATATTTTCAAATAACCATATTCGATGAAGGCAACGCTGCCCAAAAGTTTGCGTTCATTGCACGCGTTTTTATCGCGCGATGCTAATCGCATCAAAATTCTTTTCACCGTTCGATATAAAAAGTTCCAAAATAACTGGATATTTGGCGATTGTATTGTACATATATACATATACAGGTTGGAAAAATTTATTTTTAGCCATTTTCCTTCCGAGACTATCACTATAGGTATATTCGTTCAAATACCCGAATGAATCATTTCAAGTTATACTACATTCTAATAAAAATCATCAAGTCCCTTTGGCGCAGAGGATAGCGCGTTGGACTTCTAATCCAAAGGTCGTGGGTTCGATCCCCACAAGGGATGACTTTTTTTTTTATTCGATTCTTCGAATATTATCACCTTTTTCCATCGATCCTCGTCTCTTTATTAATTTTCATTCGCGTAATTGTGCGTTTTTGTCATAATTATTAATACGAAAGATAGTTGAGCGCGTTGTGCCATTGGTCCGTATTTGACTTCCCTCCGCATATTCTCCAACAAATAAACGAAACATTCGAATTTTTACGTTTTAATTAATTTTTCAACTAGTATTTTATATATCCGAAGAGGAAGGAACCGGGATCGTCGACTGGGGGTGAACTAGATCATATAACATACGTATAATCAGGTGCCAAGAATTCGAATAATTAAAGAGTGGACGCGAGTAACGAAAACGGCATTGGCGAGAGCTATTGCAGAGTTTTTTTTATTCTCATATGCGTCGATGAATCTAGTATAATTGAGATACCCGCTCATCTCCCCTCTCGACACTCGCCTCATAGTCGACAATCTCTGAATATAGTATCACGAGGTGCGAGCATACATTTGATCGCTCGTTCCTGCGACAAGAGTTATAACGTGCATGAAAAAGATGAACCGTTTGTTTATTCTTCGTATTTTCCCATTGGTCTCTGTCTCGTTCTAAACCTAATAATATATATTAATATTCGGCTAAAAATCAATCGCCGAAGCAGTTTTTCTCCAATAATAACGTCTAGTAGTATATTAAGATTACTGACCCGTTGGACATAACTTTTGATCGAGTAATATGTATTTTTATACTATACTATTTAGTTACATCAAATAAATGCATTCGTGGGTGATCCATCGATATATATTATATACGGGCCTCAACGCATTCAACGCATAATTTGTGATTGTTTTTGCCATAATAATATCGCGTTTGTTTCGTCGTTGATAATCAGCCGACCGAACGAATGCATTTCTCAACCTGTTTATGTAAAAATCGCAATGGGACGCCATTATATATATATATATATATATACATATATATATATATATATATATATATATTTGTGGGTGGGTGGGAGTGTATGTACGTATGCCGTATATTATAGTTATTTATAAATATCGAACAATAATACAGAGTAATTGCGTTATTCTTTTATTAGTATCATAATCGAATGATGACGATGATGGTTCTCCGAGCTCTATTCCCTTGAGTTTCTGTGAAATTGAAGCGGGAATCGATAATCGTTGCCGATGCAAATTATCTTGCATCCATATCTGTATTTCGGTCGAAATTTAAATTTATTCGTGACTGGAATTTGGCGTCTCGAACAGTGCGAGACGATAGCGAATGAGTAATATAGAGCACTCGATCGTTTCCGTTGCGAGAATCTTTGAAAACTCACGAGACGCGTGAAAAATGTGCGATGGTTATAAATTCAAGATAATGAGAATATAGTAATAGACCCGATCAACAAGTTTTCCACCAATTCTATCGTCTGTACAGCGAGAAAACTTGAGACAATATAATAATAATAATAATAATATAGTACAGAAAGACGACAGAGGGCGAGCAGGTTCGATGATATTTGATGCGAATGAAGGAAACCTCGTTTATCGCGTACCAGTTCAAGTCGAGGACGAATTTGTTGCGGAGCGACCGAGATGGTGGCGATGAGCGGGGACCTGGGCCAGCGAGGGCTTTTTGTACAGCGAAGATGCATACAACTAACGTAATAAGGCGCGTTGGATAGAATATCTCATAGGTCAACGAAAGAGTCTTGGCGCTCTCTCTCTCTCTCTCTCTCTAGATTCGTCGTTTGTGCCACAGCGAATTTTAGTACACTTTATTAATGCTAGTGAATAATAAGTAGAATGAATTTATAGAAGATACAAGACGATGGTTCAAACGATACGATTTCAATAAATGTACAAAAGAGGTGGGAGTTGAGTGGAACTAAAGGGACGTCACGAACACGACATAACGAGGCAATCGGGTCGACGAGAGGTCGTTGAATGTCCGTGTAGCGCGTGCACAGGCAGGCAGGTGTCTCGTCGGTTATAATAATCAACTTATCGGCCACTCGGTGGAGCATTTTCATTGAAAATCACGTCGGTGATGAGAATGAGAGGATGAACGGATAAATAGATAGGAGGCGAAGCGCGAATCGAGGACGCAAAAATTCTTGCCCTTTCGTTAAAGCTTTTTGTTTTTCAATAAACGCAACGCGAGACGATAAGCTGTGCTTCGTTATTAATACTAATACATATTGCCAGAGCGAGATTTGCATCTATAGCCCTCCCTCGAGGCAACAAGCTTCATAGGCCATTGTTTGGCTTAAGGCAGCACGAACCCAAAACGGGGATCCAATTAAAGATTACGCTCGTCGAATAAAATAAGCCAAATTTCAACATAATTTAGATCTCGTTACGAGCGTCGCACCGCTGGGACGAGAAGACGAGCGAGCGAGCGAGCGATCGATCGATCGATCGACGCCTCGATGGCAGTCTCTGTGGTTGGCTAACGGCCACGTGTAGGGTGATGCATGGAACGATGCTAGCTGCATCGTTATCGAGAAAGAGGGATCAAAGAATTCAAGAAACAAAAGAGAAAAAGTAATGGTATACGTGCTAAATATCGGGATGACACGACGGCGTTCATCATATTGCAGGCTTTCATCCTTTACACACTGTAATATACTTTTAGACGCATCGCGCCACGTGGCGATACGCATTATTCGCATTATAAAACACGTTGTACGTCGTACAGTTATTTTGTTCGTAAAGCCTCTCGGCGGTCGTCTCTCGGCACGCAGCGTTGATGTCGGTGTGTCTCGGCTTCGACGTTGGCCTCGATGATGAAAATACATCTCCCGCGTACCGCGCGATTATCGTTACAATCGCTCAATTAATCGTGGGAGGGCTCGCCACTCTCTTGGCTTCTAAATACATGACGCGCGAGACTCAACAAATTAAAAACGTAAAAACATTAACAATATAATATAGTTTCCTTATCGAAGATGTAATGTGAATGGCAGTCTTGAGTCCTGGAAATATGCTGTGATTGTAGCTCTCTTGCTGCTGCTGCTGCTGCTGCTGCTGCTGCAGGTCTCGGTCGATTCGATTACTACTCATTGGTGCCCGTTCGCATTTCGATCTCCAATCTCGATTGAAACTTGCGCTTCACTCACGATAAGCTTTCATTTGCGGCAGTGTCTGCAATAACGTAAAATAAATAACATCTTTAATAATGTTGAAGTGGACCTGAGGAAACTGTAAAGTAATTATTTCAATGACCCGTTATTATTGGTTTATATTGGGGGAATAAAGACGTACATAAATAGATATTTAATGAAGGGCAATCGGCGTGGAAACGATCAAATGGCATTCGCGAGAGACTAGAAAGAGAATGAAAAAAAGGAAAAGAGCTACGTGTATTCTATGAATATGTATATGCCATAGGCGCGTCTATTCCAAGCATTTCAGCGAGTATTAATAATTACTCAAGTTGCTATTAAAAATAAATTGGAAGGCTTTCGTTGCTCGTATACGTACGATATTTCGATAAGAGTATAGTGTGAAAAAAAGTAAGACGGACGCGAGTTTTACTAACCCAATTCGGGCAGACATCACCTACGCCTCGATCGGCTTCTTCTTCTCCTTCTTCTTCTTCAGGAAAGACGGTGTCCTCAAGCCCTTCTTCTTCTTTTTCTCCTTCTTAGGCGATTCCTCGCTTACGCTCACGTCCTGCGACATGGAACCCTTAACACGGAAGGTCCACATATACATAAACCACGAAGCTTCGCATGCACATGCACCGCGCTTACGACACATCGACTTTCTTTTTTTGTTTTTCACATTTTTTTCTTCTCGTGTAAATCATGCAAGCGGTATCGGGTCTACTACTCAAAGTCTGTAGCGTGTACGTGTGCTGTTGTTCTTCGTATACGAATATAAATATGATATTAGGTATTTGAAAAGTTATGCGCCACTCGTGATCTAAGATCCAACGAATCAAGCCCGCTCTCTAGCGACGCAAAGCTCCGAACATTGTAACGAGGACAAACAGAAATCAAACTCGAGCGAGATGTAACGATGAACGATTTACGAATAGGTACGTAATATTATTTTTGTTCGTGTCATTGAGTCTGGATAGTCGAGGGAATGAATGCCTTTTAAGTTTTCTTTCGATTTAACGAAAACCCAAATCCAAACAAAAAGCCCACCCCCGCCCGTGTAATCAACGATCGTAAAGTCAATACCTGTCCAAGAAAAATAAACGAACCTCTTTGCTGCTCTGAGAAAAGGTACTGTGATGAGCGTCCGAATGATCGCCGTTTATCGTATTTTCTCCTGAAACAAAAATACAAGCATTGCCAAATTCAAGTGTGCCCTTTGAATTCGCATTGGATCTTTCTTCGCCCAAATACCTCGCCCACCTTTACACACTCTCTTTTCTTTCTCATTTATTTACAAAAACATCAACCCGAACAAGTTGCCTTTTCTCGGTTATAACAGAATCATCCATCGTTCTTGGCCAACGAACGATAGAAAAATTATTGAAAAGCGTTAACGAATGGAAAAAGCCTTACCTCGCTAAAGTATGTTAGTAGCTTGTTGGATTATTATTATTATTACCTTCCTTAACTTAGTTACGCAGTATTTTCTTTTCTTCTTGTTATTCCATTGACCATTTGCGCGAAACAAAAAATCGTGTACGAACAAAAACAAATGAACAATTCGTGTATTATGGATTTAAGTATGATAAAGCGTGTATATACATCCAGCCGGAGGAGAATAGTGGTAATGTATAATCCATTGCGCATTATAAAAAGTAATTACCGTTACATTTTTTACAATGCCGATATGGCGATTATCGCGTGTTTACCAATGATTCTTTCGACGGACCCTGTTAAACACCGAATGGTTACCAAACAAACGTAACGTTACAAACTTTAAGTGGTTATCGGTGATAAAGTGCAAAAAGTAAAAATCGTATTGAAAAAAAAAAAAATAAAGAAATAAACAAAAACTGGATCCGCTTGGGAGAAAGCACACCATCGATCGTAAAAGGTAAAAAATGCAAGTCACAAATGAAAAACAAAAATGTAGCATATCGTGGAGGGGGATGGGGTGGTTTCGTGCCCTCGACGAGTGCCGCCGTCACGGAAATGGAAAATTCTCGTGGCAAATGTCGTCCTATCTCGGTGCAATCGGGGCGAAAAAATAATAATAATGGAGGGAAAAAAAAAAGAAAAAAAAAAAAAAAAAAAAAACAGCCGCAATGCAAAAGGAAAAGAAGAAGCCGGCAGATTTGGGGAGATATTTAGTTGAAATCGGCGTTAATGCTCATTATCGTGTCCGTCAGATTGATATTCGATACAACTCTGCAGAGAGTAGTATCCTCGTATCGCGGTGGTGGTTTCAGGGGCGAAGCACAAAGCGTAGAAGGCAAAGACCATGACGCGGGCGATGGTACTGGCGATGGCGATGGCGACGGCGATGGCGACGGCGATGACGCTGACGTACGTAGATAAACCGAATCTTGACGAGCATCTCGATCGCGATAGACCAAATTGGTCGTCTCATCGTCAACCACGGATAATTGACGTTCCAATTGAATAAATTCACGCGTTTCGTACGAACAAGTCATACAATCTCCCGGTTCTTCGTCAATTACCTTCGTTGAAGTGTCCCGGACTATCGTTGGCTTAAAATTATAATTAGAGTTGGTAATTGTCGATATATCGGCAAGATTGGCGGTTGTGTCGATGGCATCATCGTCGTTGTCGTCATAGTCGTCGTAGTCGTCGTAAGCGAAAACAGCTGCCGATGTTCTTTGACGAGTTTCGTCAATAGCGTTCGATATATCAGCGTTGTACGGACAGTCGAACTCTTCTCCAGCATCTACATCCTCCTCGCTACTGTCCATGATGGTGTAAGTCGCGTTACAAGTATCCTCGTCGGTGTTGGATTCCTCGTACGCGTACGACTCATTGACATTAAGGCACGATTGGTGCCCCGTATCATCGGGCTCGTCCAACAGTCGATCGTCGTTCGATTCTTCCGGTATACAAGCAAGAGGATCTCGCGAATTCATTTCTCTAAATATTACTACATTCACATGGTCGTCTTGGGTTTGAAATTTTATCGGTGACTCGACACCGTCATAGTGGATGATACAGAAATGAGCCGGTTCACCGATGCTCGGATCTTTAGATCGATCTTTCCCGCAGAATGGAGAATCCATTGAACCATCTTTTTCTTTGCCATCGTCGGATTTTGTATCATTTTCCGTTGATTCGGAAGTCTGTCCATCCTCGGGGGCTTGTGGCAGTCGATCGCCAATGTCGATTCTCCTCTCATCGTCGTCGGTAAAGCTGTTGAAAATTTGTTGGCCTTGGTCGCCAACCTCCCCAACATCGGCCAACTCTTTGTTCGTCTCGATGCTCGTTTGCATCTCCTTCAGTATACCAATATTTGTGTTCTCCTTGACTCTCTTCGAATCAAAAATATTACATTCGTTGTCTAATTTATCGACGATGTGATGAACAAGTTCATCGATAACAATGAGAGAGTTGGCCCCCTTCACCTCCTCCTCGCCGTTGGCTCGATCGTTATTAGCTTCCTCGCTCTCGGTCTCTGCCGTCATTTTATCTTCTTCGTTTTGAAACAAATGTCCTTGTCTCGTTTGGCCATATGGATTTGAAACGACAATGCCGACGAGAGGGGAGATTGGCTCGGATATAACATCGAGATGAGCGATAATCTCATCGGCGGAGGTGCTTATGTCCTTTTCGAAGGTTTCGTTCGCAGCCTCGGTAATCTCGGATATCGTCGATATCGAGGGTTCAAGAACCTGCGATAAATCGTTGGTGACGTGGCAACGATCAATTCGTTCGGCATCCGAGTCCCATTCTTCGTCGATCTCGATCGACGAGTCCGAAGGCTCGTGATCTTCGTTCGGATCGGTGACTCTCATCGTAGACGTCCAAACGGTGCTGCTCCTGGAGATTGTCCGAGTATTCTCCCGATTTGCGCCAGCAATTAAATCTTCCCACGTAAAGTCAGACGTTTCGTCCCGTGTACTACTCGTCGAGGAACTAGGCGAATCGGCAACGAGGCTCTCGTTCGCTCCCCGAGATTCGAGATCATCCTCGATAGATGCGTTCGGAGTCAGACTGTATAGCAAGCGCATGTCGAGAGGATTGAGATTATACTTGATCGAAGCATCCGTTTTTGGTAACGAGTCCACTACGATCTTGGACGGAATTATATTGGCGTTCAGATCGCCAATTGCCTCGATTATACTGTCTTGTTTGAGTACTACGGGTTTTTTCGACGAACAGCAATATATATCGTTCGCGCTCGCATCTTCTTCTTCCTCTTGGCTCTCTCCTCGCTCTCCTCCCCCCTTCATCGCCTTCTGTTTCTCACGTCGAGAGGTTTGCTCGATGTCGCGCTTGTTCACAATGTTACCACGAAAGAGATTGTTTGTCGAAACAACCTCGCGGTTGTTCGTCTCGAGCCATGTATTTCCATTTTCATCAGACTCATTTTCATTGGTACGGGGTGGTATCCACGAGCTTTCGTCGTTCCTATTCTTATTCAACGTATCACAATCGATGGTATACGATAACGTGTGTTTCTTCGTTGTTTCTGTCGTCGTTATTTTTCCTCCCTCGTCGATTATCTCCTCTTGTCTCTCGGCACTTTTGACCGGGGCGACCACTACAACATCATTATCGTCATTATCCATCGTATCTTGAGTTTTATCCAAGCTAAGATTAATGTTCGGACCGATATACACTCGTTCGTCAACGAACTCGATTTCCGCATTTCTTTCGACTCTCCAACCGATCATTTCTCTCTGACAAAGTTCATTACCAATCGTCTCGTTACCGGTCCTTCGCTTCTCCGATCTTGAATCTTTCGGGAATGCATCGTGAACGGAACCGGGACTATTGAGAGACGAGCCGTTCGCCAACCTCGTGTATCTTTCGATAATGCTTCTTACGTAGCCAGGCCTGATAAAGGATAAAAATTGGGTGGACGATACCGAACGAAGAGGATCGCGAGAGAGCCACGTGTTTGCGTTAAAATCCTTAATCGCGCCGATAGTGCGCCTCTCGTTATGAGATTCGGAGAAGCAAGCGATCTTTTCGACGAGCTTGTCAGACTTTACATGAAACCGACCCGTTCGATAAACGGGATCGATCGAGGTCGTTTCGTCGGACCGATGCCCGAAATAAAAAGCGTTTCTCAAACTGTTGGCAAATGGAGAGGCTCGATTGACCGATAAATTATCCTCGTGATTGTTAGTTGGTCTTTTTTCGCTATTCGCGAGTCCGCCGTTCGTCCCTCGATCGTCGTTCAAAGCGACGTGCACGCTGCGTTTCGCGACAGTGGAACTCGTTGCTACCTTTACGCGAAGAACATCGTAGCGAAGTTGAAACGAAGATCCCTCCTCGTTAACGTTGTCGTAACTGCACTCTATTAAATCTGTAACCAGCACATTGTCCAACACACAACTGAGAGTACTGTCAGCTTCGGTGGCTCGCCCGTGGCACATCGCCGTTTACCACCTCCCACCTCGCCTCTCCTCATTGTCACTGTCAATCGCCATCACGATCCATTTATCGTTGCTTTTTCTTCTACTTTCCTTTTTTTCGCGTATTAAAGCGCAAATGCTTGATTAATGCGCAAATTTATAAGATGCGCCGATCATAAGTTGCAAGCGGTCTCGTTATGAGAATGAAGACAAGCAAGATGGGAGGGGTTCGCCCGGTGACGAGAATGCCACTCTTACGGCTGTGCGACAATAATATACCGATTGTAGCCGTTTACCGTATTCCTTTGTTTTTCTATTACGTTTAGTACAAAACATATCGTTGTTAAGAGTCGCGCAGAGACGCGAGAGCGCGCTCAAGAGGCCACGAGGAGATGAAATATGAACGATGAAAGACGGGAATAGAGGACATTCTCGCAGTAATGGGCGCGTCGATTGATACGCAAATCGCGCTAGGCATGCAAAGAGCCAAGGTTGTGTCAAGGGTGCCAAGGATCAAAGCCTGTTCGATCGTGCTTATCGAACGGAAGAACGAACAAATAAATACCTCGTTTGCTTCTGTTGTGCTCGTTTCGGGGCTCGATCGCCGTGCGTCGCATCTCGTCAAGAAATTGGCTCGTAGCGTCCTGAGCTGAACATCGAGAACAGGGCAAGAGAACAAGACGTGTGGGTGTGTGCAAAAAAGTTAAACAAAATGAGACACGATCATCGGGAAAACTATAGAGAGTCGTCTGTAATAATATATCGGCTGGAACGCGACAACATCGAGTAAAGTAGAAGGAAAAAAAAAAAAAAAAAAAAAAAAAAAAAAAGTATCAAAGAGGAAAGAAGCCGTGATGGGGATTCTCACCTGTTGTTTTCTCTATCGCACGCGAACCATATCTCTTCGAGAGATTTTCGAAACGATGATTTTTCCACAAGTTGCTCTCGTGGCTGTCAATGTCGCTCGCGCATGCATTAAATTTACGTAACGATTGGTATAATTTGATGGATTTGATCGAAACGTGCAATGATTATTATCGACGGTAGGAAAAAAACGACGAAAATTCTAGAACCGCCGCGCAGAGAGACCAACTAACTCTCGAGGACGGGGAACACAACGTGTTCGAGTCGTTGAATGCCCGAGAAAATCATGCGATCGATGCAAGTGGAATCGAACGCGAACGAGATAACTCACCATCGCTCAATACCATCTCTGGTTGACTCGGGAGAGGCACTTGTTTCGTTTCTATCCGTAAGACCCGTGGTTCTGTAAAATAAAATCGTATTGACGAAAGAGGGATGAACATGTGGAGAATTATTAGGAGCCTCCGGGCGGCGCAAACGTACCATCTCTGCTCTCTTCCTCGGTCTCCGATGTCACAGAGATTGGCGACTGAATTGGACTTTTGGCAGTGCTGGATTCGTGCGTAGCACGGCTGACATTAAACGAGGACAAAGCTTCCGATTCGGATTGTGACTCGTCGTCTGTGGATTTACGATATCGATTAGGGCCCATTGATTCGTGGTTTTATGGATTTTGGGGATTAAAAAAGGCTCGCGGGGCGAGATTATAATACGTGATTCCGGACGACTCACATGGATCCGATCCACCTCCTCTGTGTTTGCGTTCTACCTCTTTCTTATATTGATCAAGCTCCTGATCGGTAACGGCGTCAAATGGATTTTTGGCATAGGGCGTCTTGTATACCATTGCGTTGTGCTGAAAACCTCGCTGTATTATTCCTTTGCTGGCTGCGCCTACGAGCACCACCTGTTCCCCAGTTCCGCTGATTGTCGCGTCCTGCTTCCAACAATGATAATCATGTCATGACGATCCGATGGTAATCGCATGTCCGAAAACCAAAAGATTCCTTTTTCAATAAAATGTTGACTGACCTGCATTTTTTTCGCTTCTTCCCACGAGACTCCTTCGAGAATGTGCGATTGAGGTCCCGCTGATATTTTATCAGCCCTGCGATAATCTTTTATCTGTGCGGAACGTCGAGAAGGGAAGGACAAAAAGCGTGAAAAATTATTGCTCGAAATGATCGAGTAAACCAAGTATCGATCGGAGCGAGATTCGATCGATCACAACTCACCTGTTGCTGCAATTGCTTGAATTCTTTTGGATTGGTATTCTTCGGCACAAATTGAAGGGCACTTTCGATCTTGACCGGTGTACTGCTGTGCGTCGGCGATCCATCTGACACCCACTGCACACAAAACCAGAACGTTAGAGGCGACCCATACAACGATCAACGATCTTTTTTGCAGAGCTAAGCGATTTTGGCTAACAAGACTTTTCGCAATGACCATCCATCTTCCCATATATAATGTGTGCCTACATGCCCTGGTCTCTCCCGCTCAATCTCACTCCTCCTCCTCCTCCTCCTTTCACCCCTTCGATCGATTCATTCATCCGTCTATCCATCTATCCGTCTACTGTGATAATTTATATTTTGGCTTATGTGTCACGAGTATCGACATATTCTCACCAGGAAAAAACGAAAGATCCGCGACTAGAAAGGGTCGTGCTACGACGATCTGGTTTTGTTGCAGCAGTGGATGTTTTCGTACATGGATCGTCGTATACGACGGATAACGACAGGTAGATTGACGAACCTCACGATTGTCTTTTGGACAATCAACAAGCGCGCAACACACATTCATTCGGAAACTCGCTGATCATTGGAAAATATTATTTGGCGTGTTTATAATAGGAACTATGCAGTGATTCATGATAGGACGAGATAGATGTGTCGATTACTCTAATTCATTGAAGAGAATATTGCAAATTTCGCTTATGTCAATGCTCCATTCGAAATTTTCGGATTGCCTATACGCGATTAAATGAATGATAATGGTGCTACGCGATAATAACGATGGCGGCAATAATAATAATAATAATAATAATAATAACAATACTGATAATAATAATAATGATGATAACGAAAATGACCATTTGCGAAATATCCCATGCAAAACATTAATCGTGGCAAAAGCAGGATGAATCGATGACCGAGCAGTGGCTCAATCTCGGGCTTTTATACAAAGTTAGCGAGTGATTATGACGTAGTATCGTAAAGTACTGGAAATGTAAAAAAAAAACGATCAACTTAGACCAATATCGAAATCCGGGCATATGTATGTGGATTCTGATTACCTCCTCTGCGTTTTGATCCACCCACTATAAATGAGAAGAAGCAAACAAAAATAATATTTCGAATTAGATTTAAAGTTGAATGAAAAAAAAAAAAGAAAAAAAACCCCACAATGTTTCGGGTCTTATTCACAGAGACGGGCGCTGTTACTTATGCTTACGTGTATCGCGCAACTTGATAAAATATCTCTAGTGTGCAATAAACGAGGATCGATTACCGAGTATATTTAATAAAATTTTATAGTTATTTGCTTTATTTTCTCCTTTAGAAGCTACACAGTGATGAGAAGAATATGGGAGAGTAACAAAAACGTCCGCGCTCGAGGCATCGAAGCGATCGGATCGTTGATCGACACAATGTTATTCGCACCAAAAGTCAACGTCCAAGTGGGAATATATTTTGAGGCATAGTTGAATTTTTATGGAATAACGGTGCGGAGTAGCAATGGCGTCAGTGATTACCACGTTTCATGCGTTATACATGACGTAAATATATATATATATATTTGTTCGACGATAATTGCCAATATCTCTGCATGATTGGATGTATACCGTCCGTATTATTATTTGAGATACGCGCTATATTGTTCATTCGAATAATAAACTCTTTATAAGCTAGAAAGCATTTTTGTTCACTAAAAAGAGAGCTTCAACAGTCAAAACACGTAGATATCTCGATAGATTATTACATGAAAGCGTAACATTGAGGTACAAGAGGCCAATAATTAGTATCGGCAAATAACTGGAAAGAAATACGCTTACTATCGCGCGAGTTTTCAATCGTTACGCCGCATAGTCTTGTGGTTGTTGTTGTTGCTGTTGTTGTTGTTGTTGTTATTATTATTATTATTATTATTGTTGTTGTTGTTGTTGAAAAATCCGATTTCGTCTGTACGACAATACTACCGTTTTACTCGACCGGGGACACTGGCTGACTGAATATATTTACCAACGATCCTTTTACAAATACTAAATATGCTTAGTATGCAATGCGGTTATATTCGTTGTGGAATGTTGGGTGGCCCGAAGATTAAAAAATTAAGAAAAAGAATAAAATAAGGAACCATCGCGTAAAGAAGTAGATTCGGGCCGGTCTTTCCTCTATAATGTGACATCTCGTTCAACTGTCTCGATCGAGCGTAGTATCCCCGAGAGTCGATTCGATAAATTACATCGGGTTATACTATCCTCAGAAGTAATTATTGGTTATGATTTCTACCTTAGTGATTTTTTTCGGATCCGGAGTGCCGGTTTCTTGAATTTCGATCTTTTGATATACGTTTGGAGAATTGAGCCAACGCGACCTGTCGGTTCCCTTGCGACCACCTTTCCACAGTCTGAGTCGTTGAGAAGAAAACGAAGAAAAAAAAAAAAAACAAACAAAAGAAAAAGAATTATGGATTAGGAATACGTTAAAGAAAGGAGCCCCAACGAACATACGATATAAAAAGAGTGCAACGTACCCCTGCTTGTACAATTCTTCCTCTTCGAGAAGATAGCCCAACGAGGATACGGCTGGTGGTACTTCAACGTCGTTTCTCGGTCGCGGTGGTTCACCCTTGATCAATGGATGTCTGTATATGTAACCGGTGCGGAAACCCTAAAAGTTAAGCGGAAATATATAACGACCGGTTCGAGCTTTTGTAAACCAATAGAATTGTGATAAAAAAAGGATTATCGTACTGACCGCATTATCCAGCATCCTCATGAGAGCTTCGAACTCGGTGCCGCCGATTCTCCAACGTTTCTCAAGTTTCTCAGCAAGAGGAGAAGGTTCAACCGCTTGGGAGGGAACGGTAGCGGCATTAGTGGGGGCGGTGGCGGAGGCCGCGGTGGCGGAGGCCGCGGTGGCTGCAATAATGCCAGTCTGGGGTATCGGTCCTTTTCGCGAAGCTTCGAATATCGCCTTTTTCGCCTCGTCGGATATGAGATTGAGATTTTCGAGACCAACGGGCATTAATTTGAGCTGCGTCTCGCAGGCAAGTACGGTGTTGTAAACATTGTAAAAAGCTTCCTCGACCGTTTCACCGCAGCACAGTGCGCCTCGATTCGTCAGAAGCATAACTTTGTTTATCGGTCCGAGATTACGAGTTATTTTTTCCCGTTCTTCCGGCTCCAGGACGCTTTCCCCGATATATCGATGGCAGCTGACCTCTCCGATGACTATGCTCTCCTGGCCAAGTGGAAGAAGGCCGTTCTTTAACGAAGATACCTGCAACACAACGTTCGAGAAAAGTTGAAAAAGAGGAAGGAGAAATTGAAAATATGCGTGACTAGAAAGGGGAATACTTACGGCCGTGACGGTCGGCGTCGTAATGTGAATGATGCACTTGATATCGGGTCTGGCAGCGTGTATCGTCGAATGGAGTTGAAATCCCGTTACGTGAACACCAAAATTGGTCGTGCCTTGTTCGACAACGCCACCCTTCATGTCGACCTTGACGAGGCTCGATGCCGTCACCTCGTGATAAAGCAGTCCGTACGGATTAACGAGAAAATGTTCCTGATCTTGATTGAGACGAGCGGTAATCTGACCCCCGACACCCTGAGTCCATCCGTAAAGGTCGAGCAATCGAAAGACAGCCGCGAGTTTACAGCGCAACAATTTTTCACCCTTTGCATAACCCATACTTTCGACACCGCGAATGTCGTTTATAGGCACAACGCAATTTGAATCTGCGAACGGAAAGTAAACTCGTTTATCGTCGATTTTGGAAAGAAGGGGGGAGGGGGGTGAGGGGTGAGGGGTGAAGAAGACAAGAGGTCAAACTCATGGAGCAATGCCACCGTACTTTTGAACACATTGGCATTGAAACGAGCACCTTGGGCGCCCATCATTTCCGAAATTTGTTGCAACAAGCCGGAAGGCCCGGAGCCATCCTTCATTTGCGTCTCGATTATTCGTTCGAGCTCTTCTCGAAATAATCTCGAATTCATCATCATCTCGACCCTCTTCCTTCTCTCCATTTCTCTCATATCCTGTTGAGACGATTCATTTAGTTACGATTCGAGAGGAATGAGATAATCGCAGGTGATATTGGGCACGATCTCGTCGTGCAACACTCACCGCGTCGATATCGGCCGGCCTCATCTTACTCTTCTCCTCCTCCGTCAGGCCGTCCATCACTCCATTCGTGTGGGGCTCCGTGAGCTCCTGTTGGCTCGTGTCTGCCATCTTCGAGGCTCTGCCAGCTGACGAAAGCTGCACCCAAAAAAATTATTAATAAACCAAATTGGATTACGCGTTAGCCCTATTGCCAAGAATTTTGGGCCCCTTCGTCGCTTTTCCATCACTTTCCCGTCAATGCCGATACCTGTATCGGTTACAATTACAGTTTCTGTTTCATTTCCGGCGCGACACTCGTCAACGCTGACCGAGATTCGATGAATAAAGACGAACAGTAATGCGCGACACGCCGACCGATCTCATTTCGTATCATCCGTACTCAAGGGCAAACCCGATCGCGAATCAAAGTTTCTCGTTATACGCGCAGCGAGGGGAGGTATTATCGATCAACGTTATTACATAGCTCCGGTACATACATAATGTGTTGTACCACGCCCGGTCGCACAGTCTCTCGGGTTTCTTCAACGTCCATTTCGACGGACAGCAATGGCGCTCAACTTTTACATATGTGGAGCAAACTGAAACGGGGTTCGGGAGAGTGGGAAAAGGGTCAAGTGGCACGAATGACTTGGTTCATTGAGACTCAAAGAGGCTAAACGAACACGAGGCGGTAGGTGCCGTCGTCGTCGTCGTCGTCGTCGTCGTTGTCCTCTTCTTTTTCAATGTACGCGTACCGGCGCGTATAAAATGTACTGCCGATTAAGCAAGAGTTTGGCTCTGTGTGGGAGATAGAGTGAGAGAGGAAAAGAGATGAGGTCAGCAACGTATCCTGGATTGGACGCGGTAAAGCCGCGAGCGAGCGAACAAACGAGCCACGGGGCTTTGCTCTTGCGTCGTAAAACCAATTTTTGACTACGTTTGCCACGCGTCTACGAGATATTCGCTCGACGCAAACGCAATTTTTCCATTTGTCAATAATGAGCAGCGACGATAGTCGGTGAAGTCGGGGGGAGCGATCGAGTAAAAATTCAGGACGAGGAGAGTGACGCGATGGTAAAAGAGAATGGGCGTTGGCGAGATCGATTCTATCGGTAGCCCCTACTATCGTCTTATTATTTTTCGTGGATTCGGTCAAGATCCGAAAGTTCGAGCAGACGATACCCAACCAAGGCTCCTTTCTCGACCATCGATATATTTGGAGGCAATTGGCCTCGGTTGTCGGTTGTTATTTAAAAATGCATAGTACAATATCGATGCGAGAGGAGTTACATCGTGAAAGCGGGTAGGTTCGCTCGCGCCAGTGATTAACCCGAATTCGCGGCTTCCTGGATCGAAGCGACTCTCCCGCCGCTTCTCGGCTTACCAAACGACAACGAACCCCCTCGCCGGCGGACCTTACAGTATTTAACGTGCTCGCGCAGTTTCCATTACGAATAGCGCGCCAGACTTGCCAAACGGAATAAAAGGATGAAACACGCGCACGCGAGAATTTATACCGAGATAGAAAATAAAAAAAAAAAAAAAAGAGGAGAGGAAGGGCTAGCTAGCGGTGGAAAGAGGAATAAGCGTTTCGATCCGTCTCGAGGCGCGTGCAACCGGCGTCACCGCCAGCAGGTCCGGGATATATTGATCGAACGGGAGAGTCGTCGGTGAGAACCGCGCGCCTCGACCAGCACTCATCGTTACGTTTATTGCGATGGCTGCGCACCGAAACGATTCTCGTTGCGATTTTCCGACTTATTCGGGACTCTTCGTTTCATTCCTTTTAATTCTTTTTTCTCCGTCAAAATAAAGGGGACGAAGATCGCGGGCGGGTGGGTGTGAGGCAGCGGACGGACGGACGGACGGACGGGCGGGCGGGCGAGCCAACTCGCCCGCGCGCTTCCACCGGCGGCGCCATTATGGAAATGCTAATCGAAACATTTACCTTGATCCACTGACCCTGCGAACCAGGAGGAGCAGAGGGCAGCGAACTCTTTACTTCTTCTTCTTCCTCCTCCTCCTCCTCCTCGACACCGACATCCGCCCGCCGCGCCGGCTTGTACTACTATACGACAAAAACTAGATTCGACGAACCAAATGCCGTGTATTAGAATGGCTTCGCGT
The DNA here is from genome assembly GCA_946811545.1 of Netelia fuscicornis. NCBI lineage: Eukaryota > Metazoa > Arthropoda > Insecta > Hymenoptera > Ichneumonidae > Netelia > Netelia fuscicornis. The sequence continues at coordinate 171,387 of OX328014.1, forward strand.
TCGTTACCCACTCGTCGAACTGTCAAACATCGAGCATGAAAATAATAACAAAGCCTCGTAATTCGTCTTCGTGTTATTATTCGCACGAGAAGGGTTGGATGGTAGTGTGGGTGGTCCTATACTCCGGTGGTGTAACGAGCTTCCGCGTAAGAACCGAATACAACGGAGACCGGGATTCGTTTGACGCATCGGACGCCTCTGCCCATTTTGTTACATAATTCGGCCTTGAACGTTTATTCAAACACCGTGCATGCTTATACGTATCACCTTCGTATGGTATATACACACACACACACACTTGTAATAAAATAGTTATAGGAGCGATAGGTACTAACGATCTGGGTTTTCTCGTCGTTCGTAACAACAGATCGGGGGGAGCACGGGCAGAGAGGGCGGAGAGAGAGAGAGAGAGAGAGAGAGAGAGAACGCGAACCTTTGTTCCAACGAGACGAGTAGGACGAACCCGTTTGAAAACATTCTCCCGAAAACATGCAACCGCCTCCTGTTTACGATAGTTGATCTTGTCGCGTTTAAAGTTGTATGAAAAGGGCGGGGTAGAAGTAACACTGGAAAATAGAGTAGGTCATCTTTTTCCATGCATATATATGTCTGCGCGTGTGTGTGTGTGTGTGTGTATGATTAATGTTATTGTCGTAAACGGCATTAACAGTTGATGGTCCAAAAGTCGAATACCCATCACACCCATATTTGCTATCTCGTATTGTTCGTATCGTCTTGTGTAGGCGATGGCGGTGGTAGTACCATGATCTTGGAAAGAGATGGATAGAGCGAAGCGACGAGCGACGTTAGGGGAAAACGTTGTATACGTATAGGTATCATGGGCGAAGCCGTTACGGGACTGACGTCATGCTTATACATAGAGATTGCCCGCGGCATCGCGTATCAACCGACGGAATAATCAGACATATAACCGCGTCGCGCTCGATTCGAGTCTTCGACCCGCGCTCCTTTATATTTATGAAAATGAAATTTTCAACGAAATTTGAGATTCGAGCACTATACCGCATTTACCACGACTATAAAGACGCCGGTAAGAAAGCAGTGGTGGAAAATGGCGGCAGGCTAAATTCCGAGAATATACAAATACATTGTAAACGATGGTACGAACGTTTTTATTCGGCTATTCGATCTAAGATTCGATGATGAAATAATGTATACACTGTACCGATCCGGTTCGTTTATCGAATGTCGATACTTTTCGATAATATTGCAATAGTCTTTTGAGATGAAAAATTGTTGTAATATCGATACACGTATAATATATACGATCGAGGCCTGTGTACACATAGAGTGACAAAACTCTTTGACACACCCCTCGATGGCTTGCCAACTTGACGTGAAAGCGCGCAGCCTGATCCGGTGCGACTGTCTTTACGAACCAGCCGAACGAGCTTCCTTCCTAGTACAAAGTCATTATAAGTAGGACTCGCCGTTTTTCGTCCATCACTTCACAAAAATCTTGCCACCTATCGCGACGCTCGTTGGTGACACGGCTTGTACGCATTTTGCTCGAATCTCGTCTTATCTCGATCAACGCCGAACAAATTGTTGCACGATCTAGCATCGACGGTACTACTCCGTTTCCACTACTACGGCTACTACTATGCGCGCACTTGGACCGATCCCTAGTACCAATAATAATAGGAATAGTAGTTGAAATATATTAGTAATAGTCGTCGTCGTCGTCGTCGTAGTAGTAGTAGTAGTGTTGTAGTAGTAGTAGTAGTGGCAACAGTAGTAGCTGTATTAAAAAAGGTACTTTCGCCGACCACAAAAGCTCACCTGTACTCGAAAACGGCTGGAATGAGTTTGTAGTTATGTAGGTACGATGGGGATGATGGGAGCACGATAATTTTTCCTTGTCGCCCTTGTCACGTTACCGTTGTCTTTGCCCTCGACGAAACGTTGAACCAGGTAGGGTTGCGAGTATCGCTCGCAAACGGACGTTACGCTTGGCGGACAGCCTCCCCGTCACTTTCTCGCGCTATCTCTGTCTCTCGATTCACCCGACACCACACTAAACAGAGCACTACTAATATCACACTTTGCCTCCGTCGGCGTTCATCGGCCAACTAACCACGCGCTACACCACTCTTGGCTCACTACGAGAGCAACCGGTGATAATTTCTTGAAGCAACTACCGCGATACGGCCAACTCACAAACTGTCAACGTTCCCCGTCGCTTTGTCACGCGACACGCACATACACATACGCGCGCGCAGCGGATAGAAGCCGCCCCTACTAATGGCCTACTGCGCGAGATGGTCGCTCGGTTCTTGACCAAACGAGCGGCTTTCCCGACGACCAATTTCTCTTCCTCCACTCTGCCGACACCGTGACGACTAATCACGGTTTTACTTAACCTTATTTTATACAGATTTGAAAACAGAGTCTCGTTTTCGTTCTCATTTATCGCCAACACAATATTTCCATTCGTCGACGCGATACAACGCGCCTATCGGTCTACGAATATGCTGAATATCTTTCTTTAAAACTCTACGGATGCTACGGATGCTACAGATGTGATTGAGACCGTTGCGCTATCCGTGTGCCTCGAGCGCTCCGGTGGTGTAACGAAGAAGCTAAACGAGCGAGTGGGGATCTCGTAGTTACCTCCGTGATGTTGGTCGGACAATACCAATTTTTTCATATTTTTTAACTTTTTAAAATTAACGATCGCTATAAACAACGACAACGAAACCAACGACAAGTCGATCGAACGAACAGAAGTATACTTTTAAAACGCAGAAACGTCGTACGACTGTTTTCATAGAGATCTCTGCAACTAGATTACTCGTTGTGTCGAATGAGTGCGCGACTGTAGCGCGCGCTTTATTCAAATGTATTTTCGATTGGTAAATAACTTGCTGGCCGTGCTTCTACGGCATATTTGTCGATAAGTTCGAGATCTTCGTCTTGGATGAAAAAATGTTATTATATTCGCGTTCTGTGAGAATTAACCGAGTTGGTAAGTATTTTACGAGTATAAGCGATATAGGCGCTCGTTCGGTCATGTACGCATTTTTACAAGAGTCTACGATTCGTTCGCTCGTCCGTCCTCGTATTCCTCTTCTCGATCGTATACCATATACATATTGTGGGATGGAATAAAAAATCTAAACCGAGCACCTCATTTACATACCTTTTGTTTTGTATTTTTAAATGGGTCTACTTATCGTGTCACGTTGTTGCCTGATTTATATAGGATTTTTCGCGAGCCGGCATCGTCCCAGCATGAATTGGCATCCTAATCTTTCATGATATGCAATCGCGCCTCTCCGTCGCCCGCGCATAATCTTACATAAGGAGGTGCCCGTTTGGTGCTCGAACGGGGACTCATTCGGGTTCCAGCCACTGCCAGCACCCAATATACCAAAAGTAACCGTTTCCCATTGGCGGGCTCTTAAACTCGTTGATTAACTCTATATGTATAAGAAATAACACTTGGCGCCAATCGAACCGATTTCACAAGATCCCTTCCATTCGCGACGTATCGCCGACTTGGCAGCGAACACAGTTACGATCTGGAATATATCCTTCACTCGTACTTCTACTCGTAATAAACGAAGAAAGGACAAACCGATTCAACCAACCAAACGGCAATAACTATATAACGAAATGAATTCGTTCAAGTCGTTTCTTCCCAAGGTGAGTCCCAACGACTAATTTATACGTATAAAACATAACACGTCTGTGCCATGTAGACATTTTTTTCGCCTCCCTAACACGCAATTATTCGATCGTCTTTATATACTTGACACGCGTCGGAACCTTATAACGCATTCCAGCCAATACATTTTTCACTTTTATCGATGTATTTCAACTTGTACTACAATATCATATACATATATCAAACAAAAGAATTAACATTCCAAGTACACATGTATGTATATATATATATATATGTATACACACACATTTCACCTTCTTGATATTCTACATGCGCGATAAGACACAGCTGTGGAAAAAAACGCACGAGTACGAAAGCAGTCGGAGAGAATGAAAAATATGATAAAAGCACGAATGTGAATATATATATGGACATCGATATACCGAGGATTATCGTTCGAGTATAGATAAACGCATACACATATAAAATCAATGATTGGAGATAATGAGTATATAATAGCGCGTGAGAGCGCGATTACAAAATAGGGCGAAAAATGAAGGAAGGACAAATGAAGAGAAGAAGAAGAAGAAAGAAAGAAACGTAATAATTTCGTTCCAGATTCGTAACAAGCTGGTGATCGATCCAAGCTGCAGAAAGCTGCACGTGTGTCGATCGGTGTCTCAGCGAGTCGACGGTCCAAGACCTTTGACGCAATTAACGGAGGATGAAGCAATGATGAAGGAAACTGGTAGGGTATAGCGATTATCGAAGCTTCTTACCGATAAAGCATGTTGTCTACGTATTACAATATATAATATACATTATATACATAGAGTAGCTATTATACTATTATAGAGTCCGTGAATATACATAGGTACATATATAGTTAAACGATCGTTGTACTTTTACCCTGCGATAAATAGTGGCGAAACTGGCCAAGGAGGAGATAACACCCCTCGTACGAAAAATGGAAAAAGAAGGAAAAATCGACGATTCGATATTGAAAATGTTATTCGACAATGGCGTGAGTACAAATGTTGATTTTGAAAGAGGACGAGGATCGATCGATCGGGTGAGCGAGCGACGTTGAAATAATGGTCGAACGGCGACGGGACACGTTTCGCAGTTGATGGGCATAGAGATACCGGAAGATTGCGGCGGTACCGGAAGCAATTTCATGACGACGATTCTTACCGTGGAGGAGGTTGCCAAGGTGGACGGCGCGGTCGCGGCTCTCGTCGATATTCACAATACCCTAGTTAATTCTTTGATTATTAAAGTCGCTACCGAGGAACAGAAGAAAAAGTATTTGCCCAAACTCGCTCAGAATTACGTGAGTTAAGTTGCCCAGTAGCGCCTACCTAATTAAACTTTTATACAGATCGAAGGAGATTCTCTCTTTTAATGTTTTACTACGAATCTCGTTTTCGCAGGCCGGAAGTTTCTGTTTGACCGAGCCAGGTGCTGGCTCGGATGCTTTCTCGTTAAAAACCGTAGCGAAAAAGGATGGCTCGGACTACGTCATAAATGGTACTAAAATGTGGATCTCCAATTCCGATATAGCCGGACTCTTTTTAGTATTTGCCAATGCAAATCCTTCCGAGGTGAGTTACGAAGAAATTATTTTCTATCTATATAGAATATGGTATATACGAGAAATTAATCTATATATGTATATTAATCGGGGAAATAGGGTTATCGTGGAATCACGACGTTCTTCGTGGAAAGAGATACGCCGGGATTGACCGTAGCCAAGCCCGAAGAAAAGTTGGGAATCAAGGCATCCGGAACGTGTATGGTTAATTTTGATAACGTCAGGGTAAGTCTAACCACCGGACTCCACGACGAGGACGACGACGATCCGAGTTTATTATTCGACTGTTTTTTTCATTCTTTTCTAACGCGTGTGATTCGTGTACCGAAAAAAGATCCCAGCGAGCAACGTACTCGGCCAGTTGGGTCACGGTTATAAGTACGCCGCAGGATTTTTGAACGAGGGAAGAATCGGAATTGGGGCCCAAATGATTGGAATGGCTCAGGGTTGCCTCGACGCAACGATACCCTACACTCTCGAGCGAAAACAATTTGGACAAGACATTTTTTCGTTCCAGGTAAATGACGCTAAAATAGCGATGAGCGCGAGTCTGCCTTCTTCGTACGTGCCTTCGATCTTAATTTTGTTTATTTTCATCGACAGTCGATGCAGCATCAGATTGCCCAAGTCGCGACGGACCTCGAGTGCGCCAGACTCCTCGTTTACAATGCGGCAAGAATGGTCGAAGCGAAACAAGACTTTGTGAAAGAAGCGGCGATGGCCAAGCTCGTTGCTTCCGGTAAATATTATCATTATTTATTTATTACCTTATTAGGGTATATTACTAACTTTTCCGATAGCCAATAATAACGACCACCAATATCTCGGCAGAAACGGCTCTCAAGGTTACCGCAAAGTGCATCGACTTTATGGGAGGCGTTGGATTCACGACCGACTTTCCTCAAGAGAAATTCTTCAGGGACTGTAAGATTGGTACGATTTACGAGGGAACGAGCAACATGCAGCTCTCCACGATAGCGAAATGCATACGCAAGGCATACTCGTCATGATTCGATCTCGATCGTTCAATACCATGTCGGTACTCTATCCTTCTTCCAATAAAAATACAACAAATATATACATATATCGTTTATCGTATCTACGTCGTCCAAATGTAAATAACAAGATGATTATTTTGGATCGTGGGGCAGTTTGAAGCCAACGAGATCGGCAGTTTCTCGTACGGTTCTCTCCCCGGCACCGGCATACTCATTCCGAATATGATGGTGAAGCCGCTGCGAGGCGAGATAACAGGTGTACGTCTCCGCCAAGTGCTTGAGCTCCTCTCGGGCCTTGCACAATACCTCCGAGGTATCTCTGTGCGCGCGTGCTTGCTCCATAATGTATCGCACCATTATATTCTCGTTGGTAAGATTTTTTTTATCGCTCGCGGTCCATCTTATTTCCCTTATGAGGGACCGAATCAGTTTCATGTTATCCCTCATCTTCGCCGCTCGACCTCACAAATTCACAATTTTTTATGCCACTGTAATTCGGGGAATCGCGCTTTTTCCAACAGTCGGTGGGAATACGAGAGAGATTTTCACGAGAAAATGTATGTATCGAGCTACCGTTAAACACTTCGTCGTACTCAAACGTATTTTTCAGTTCAATTTCCGTCGTATATGGATATATTCTGGCGATATAATTTTCCAATGGTTCTAAATCTTTGGTGTATATTGAATCAACGAGCTCACCGAAGCTATTCGACAGAACAATGCAGTTAGCGAGATGACGAGCGCTCCAGTTGGCGTAGATGAGATTATTCGTCAATTGATAGGGACAATGCGGCAGATAGATGAGAGTCGCGCTTGTTTCTTGGACGGTGTGCTTTGCTTCTTCGTTCTTTTCGATCGATTCTATCCCAAATTTCTTCAGTATGGCAACTTCCTGATTTAAGAATAGCGGGTCGTAAGCGTGTACGGTGCTTTTGTAGCGCGACTTGATCGTTAAAATCGCCGCTAGTTGAAATTTCGAAGCTCGCGATTGAGAAAAATTGCCCAAACCGTAGCAAATTATTTCCCTTATATCCAAAGCTTCTATCGTTTTCAGAGCTTTGTCCAATCCGTTTAACAATATATTTCCATAGCCAGATTCCTCGATGAGTCCAATAGCCCCCGATACTCCTCTGCAACAAAGGTTCAAAGTTGTCTGATAGCATCGTGCTTCTCATTCCTCGGCATCGTTGCCCATCGTACGCTACACGTTTTCATCATTTACATTTACACAGATTGATGCGCGTTCGCTTAGAACTTTCCTTATTTATCAACCGATGTATTCCATAGAGCCGTGCCAGGATTTCGGATTGTGCTCTTGAACTTATTTTTGTGCCAACGAATTTCGTCGAACAAATCCCTTTCTAACGATTTTTAAACATTTCCCGTTCCAACGTTTGCGGGCATTTTTTTTATTTTTTCAGACAAATTAAGTTTCAAATAGCTTACCAACTTGATTCGCGTAAAGTATCATTTCTATAACCTAAAATACTAGTTCGATCGACCCATTATTTTACGTTTGAAGTTTTAGGTTTTAGAAAGGTTAAATCGTCGTTCCTTTAATCTTTGATTAACATTATATTTGTGAATAAAATACATAAGCTGTATACATGGTTCTCTCACCGACCAACTCGCTCAACGTCGATTTCGGGTTCTTCTTGCGGTTCTATCCTTCCAACCTGTGCCAATGTGCGCACTTGGCGTCGAAACCTTGTTGACCCTCTGCGTCGGGTTACAACTTTATACTCATCGTGTCCAGACATTTAACACTCTTGTATCTCTGCGAGTTGCTAGTACATGTATCGTGTAAATTTATAATAATAGCATTTACCTGCGTCGATGTAAAATCTCGACGATGTCTCTACGAAACGGCAATGTTCTTCATCTACGCGGTATACATTATAAATACATCAAAACATATCAGAAAATACGAACGAGAGAGTCGCAAGCGCTAAACGGCCGACGGGATGGAATGGAAGTAACAATTACAAATTGATCGATAAAAGAGCGGACTGCCGTAGCGTCTGCTAATTCGCCAGATGTGTGTCGCCGTCAACCACCGTCGTTCAGCTTCCATTCCATTCTGGTAACGGTGCTAGTGCTAACATACCACAATCTCATGGTATAGGGGCATCTATTATCTTCCGTTTTTTCGTGCACGTTAGGTTCAGCGTTCAGTCTCGTTGAGAAGGTTGAAAAACGGACACGGGCCCAGAAAGTGGGTAAAATACTCGCGCCCGCTAAACATTTTCAAATCGCCCGACATTCCGAAAAGGCTTCTCGGTAATTCGGAACGAGCGTCGACAAGAATCAAGAAGAAAGCTCGCGTCTTTGAAACGTGATCGAACGAGTCCGAACGAGGGGCAATATCATTAAAGGAGGGGAAGGAAGCGTTGGGAGGTTATGGCCAAGTATTTGGCGCAGATAATCGTGCTCGGTACGAAGGTAATCGGGCGAGCATTTGCTCGTGCCTTACGTCAGGAGATTGCCGCGAGCCAGGAAGCCGCGCGTCGAGCCGGCGGCGGGACTCAGGGTGCTCAACGAGTAGCGGCTAATGCTAAAACTGGTCTGTCTCTCGAAGAAGCTTTACGTATCCTAAATGTCGAACGACCCGACCAAAAGGACATTATTGAGAAAAATTACAAATTTTTGATGGAAGCCAATGACAGAACGAAAGGTGGTTCCTTTTACCTTCAATCCAAAGTCGTGCGTGCCAAGGAACGTCTGGACGAAGAAAATCAACATCTCAAAGACGCATTGCCTCCGCGCGGTCCTACCACCGTTGATTCTCAAAGACCAGAAACGAGATAGTAACCTGCTTTCTGGTTTTCTAGTCCAATTGCCTTTAATTTTTAAAAACCGATGTACATATACACATGCAAATGTATAAAAATAGCGCCACTGTAAAATGTCCTCCTAGTAGCATAAGATTAGGGAGCATAGATGAACGATTATTAAAGAACAAATTTCCTATATGACGCAAAGGCTTTTTTCATATCGTCAGATCGCAATACCGAAAGCCGTGGTGGGTCCTTATTCATTCAAGAACGTCGCATAACCTATAAATCGCACATACCAGCTGCGACAAGTTTGTGCAATGGAGGGAAGGGGCACTTAATGTCCACATGATTTTGGCATGGTACATGGTCGGAAACGGAGCCCTTCTATTCCAAGATGATCGGCTATGGAAAATGAGTAATTATCGAAAGGTAATTGAAATGAGTCGTTATTATGTCAAAAGATATAAATTATATTGGTCAGCAGGTACGGATGAATAATCTCTTGCAGTCTTGTATAAAGGAGTACTCGCTCTTATACGAGTCCCTGTATTAATAATGACAAATATTTTTCATTCTTTCAATGCGGTCTGTTGCGTCAAACCAGCGAGTTTTGCATCGCTTGGCTCGATTCTCCTCTGAGTCTGACGAATAACGAGTCTCTCTTGATTGTGAGATATGGACCATAAATTTGGTAGAAAACGAGGCCTCATAGTGTCAAGAAAATGTTCTCTCCACATTCTTTCGAGTAATACGAGGCCACCCTCCTGCTCCGCGAAATAACGAACAACCTGCCAAAAGAGAGACAAAAGATTAATGGAAAGTCGCAAATGATAACACGAGATCCATAACAAACCCGACAAACCTTTGGGCCATGCGGTTGGCATCTCTCTTGTAAGGGAGATGAGGAAGATGCAATGGCGCGAGGTTGATTCTTAAATCGTTCGTACAGAATATGCGGAAATTCGGGCTTCATTTCATGCTCTCCCATAAATTCTAAAATGTGAGCCTCGAGTTGTTTACGTCGTCGAGGCGGTATCGAAGGGCCCTCTCTGAGTGCATTAACAGCCGATAAAAGGCTTCTCCACTCTCTTGGATTTTGCCCCTTCGGAGGAGATGTCGGACCGTCGGCTTTACTAGCCGACTTCATTAAGGGTGCATCGCACATATCCGCCAATTTTCTTCTTAGCTCGAGATCCTGTCGATTACTAATCTCGTGACAATTCGAACACAATAGCAACACATCGTGCGACTGATGAGCCTTCATCACAACTGAGATAAGAAGAATGATGCATTAATAACTATCAATGCTACTTGGTGAGTTCTCATTACGTTTTCGCTGTTACAACTTACGGGGAAAGTATTTGCGATATTCTCGTGGAACGACATTTTTTTTTATAAAACTTTCCGTCGATCCACATACGACGCATTGATTTACTTTGATTTGGGTGTAATATTGTCCAACTGGTCCAAAAGCTCGACCCGATGGTTCAAAATTCAATCGCACGGTGAAAGGCTCTTCCTTAACAATCCCACCGAGATTTCTGCTAACGTACCACTCGGCTTTTTTACGATCGCACGTACACAAAACTTCTCCATCGGGTGCTTCCAAATAACAATTATGATACAGCGGTTCTTTTCTCGTACCTAAATTATTCTTGCGCGGTGTGCCTCCGCTCTTGTAATTATTTATTATTTTTTGAATTCCTTGACGAGATCCGACATTATTGTTCGGCTCGGATTTTACCGATAGGCCCTTGAACCTGTGCAATATTCCAACATAAACTCGTCACATATTTTATCTATAGATACATGTACATTGAAACGAGTCCTTATATTCGGTAATAATGTTCTCGGTACCTCGTGTCGATGATCTCTTCTGGCAATTCGTCCAATCTCTGGTATTCCTCCCTTTTCCACACACTTTTAACATAAATTAAAATATTTTTCCAGATGGAACGCTGTTGCCTGGCTCTTTCTTGTATCTGGATTGTTAACAGAACAAAATCAAATAATTAGATAATGCCAATAACTTGAACTACCTCTACTGTGCGTAGAGGATGATTTCAGGACCGAGTGAAAATTGGTGTATACCTTGCGATAAATGAGGACAGAGGCAATCGCATCGTAGGCAGCATACGTCGTCTGTTGATCAGTGAGAATGTCGGCATTCCAATCGCCGCATCTGATTTGTAAAATTTTATCCATTTCGACACCAAGATACTCCAGGGTGAGAGCAGCCAGACTTTTCCGACTTGGTACACCGAGACGATCGGCCAGCGTTCTCAAATCTACCGTTCCAAAAACGCGACATCCATAGTCATTGGTGAGCTTTCGTCCGTCCTCGAACGATGCTACACCAACTTTGAGTATACATTTATTAGCCAGCAGCTCCTGCGCCAGGGACAAAAAACCAACATTATCAGAGAATGAGACAAATGGAAGAGGCAATTACGTTTTCTTAACGTCATACGATAGTCTCAACCTTGAGCTTGGCCGGAACGTATCCTATTTTTCCAAGGCGAAAGAGAGCGCAAACACCGTTAAATGTGGCCAATTGTAAAAGTGCGACAGCCCCCTCGTTGACCCATTCACAGTCAAAGCCCAATACACCATTGGACAAGTCACTGAAAAACAAAAGTATCCCATCAAAAACCAGTAAACGCAAATGAGTCAAATTTTAACGGGAAACGATAATATCGGCAAAAGGAAATAGTGTCGCTCATCTAGGTATGTACTAAAAGAACATTAGCTTGAAACAATGCGATGCCGAAAAATTATTAAAGCTTTTTCTTATTCCATATGAAATGTTATCAAATGTTTCATCTCTCGGCAGAAACGCGTTCTCTTTCAGTATTCATTCATTCTCTTTATCTTTATCCGCCTGCTACATAAATTCTAAAACTATGACAAATATTACAACTTTAGCGATGTTTACATTTGGTAATTGAAGTTTACCAGGCCAGAACAAGTAGCGACTAATAATACGCAAAGTGCTAGCTGATTCGAACGCAGAGTACATACTTATTAATCTTGCGTTGGTTGGGGGGGGGGGGGATACGTTTTTGTTTTCATTGTCTCTTTCCAACGCGTACTTTGAACCGCGAATCTCATAATAGCATGTTTTTATGTGTATACAAGGTAGAATAAATACAAGTAGCTCGTGTATTATCCGCAAATCTCTGAGTAGATAGGTATTATTGTCCGCTACAGGACGTAAGCAACAACAGGTTATAATACGTTAGAGAGACGTTACCGGCGAATACGTTGAACGGCGTAATCACACTTTTCTGGAGAATCAGCCAGAATGATCTTGTCCAACGGGAAAACACTGCTGCAAATATTGTCATCGGCGGGGACAGCGGTGGACGAGATATCGTCGATACTGTTACTTGCATTTGCAATATTGTGGCAAAATTTCTTGACGCTCCGTAAAACGTTGCTTCGATATTTGGAGGCCAAGATGACGAGGCCGACAGTCACGCACACGAAAAACATGATTGAATGGATGGATATGTTATCGCTTATTGATACGTTAAGAAGCCCAAGGCTTATTCTGATTTAGAATCGGGCCACTACTCGGTTCTTTCGCGTTTGTACCTATATCGTATATCTTTTCGTTCCGTTTTCTTTATGAACACTGCGTTTGAGACTCATCGTATATGGCCATATTAAGCCGGTTTATCAAGATTTTTAGGTATAATGTGCAACGATACGATTCAACGATTGTATCGGAGATGATAAATTCATGTACGATGAAACATTTGACGATCGATTATATACAAAGTATGATTAAGAGGACACAAAACGAAACGAACGCAATAATATGTCACGGTGCTGACGTGGGTTAAAAATCGTACAAAGCTGACGAATTATGTATTGGGATGAATATTATTTTCGTGTACGATAATTCATTAAAAATCACAAAAAACACACATTCGATACAACGGATGATATATTAAGAGACATACGAGTATTGTAATTGTATACCGTACTATAAGCCGATATATGGAAAACACGCAGTTTACTATCGAGGACGCGTTAAAAGTGCAACATTTAATAACGATGATATACGGTATAATAGGAGGTTGAAAAGAGGCCGGACATCCGACGGAGAGGTTCCACGGCGAATGATGTTATCACGCGGAAATCTCGGCTACAACTGAACGGGAATCACTGGGAATTGTCTGTTGTCTCTACTTTGGACTCGGTTATACCGGAATCCACCGCAGAAACCAAGCATGGCGAGCGCCATTTTTCTGTTATCTCTTTTGCTTCGACATATAATATATTTATATGTATATCGGAAGACTGTATACGTATAGCCTTCGTACCGGGACGGGAGTACAATACAATATGACGGAAACGAAACGGCTATATAATTTGGATCAGCTGCTGGTCGTAAGCTCTCGTCGCACCAACGTACGCACTGCCTCTTTCTCCTCGTGTTATTCTCATTAATTCGTCGGTGTATTATCGGCGGATTGTGTATACGTATAGGTTATGCTCGATGTAACGGTGTTGTATGCGTGTGATGATACGCGGACAAGCTCGTGGAAGAAGGGCGAATGGGGATGGAAAATCAAGTTTGTCGAGCTCAACGGTGTAAAGGTAAAGTGAACAACGAGATACGAGAAGTGACGGCTGACGGGCCAATTCGAGGATTTATATAAATTGGAATAAACACTTGTGATTGGGGCCTCGAGTAATAAAATACTCGTTTTCGATGAAAAATTAATTGTCAATTGGTTGAGTGAGAGCAGTAAGTCGCGTTGTCGAAACGAGTGGCTGTAGTCCGATGCTTATGACTCGCGTCACAGTGTGCGTCATATATCTACGACGGTGGATAGTCCCGAATAAATGAGACAATGAGATAATGATATTATCGGTTTATCCGATGTGTCGAGTGACCCGAAGCTGACGGGGTGGTGTGAGAGCCAGAGAGAGAACGAACGAACGAACGAAAGAAAGAAAGAAAGAGCGAGGTAACCAAAGAAAGAAAGGAAGGAAGGAACGAAAGAAAAAATAAAGAGAAAAGCACGTTATTATTGGGCCGAACGTTAACAACAATAATAACGTGTCGAGAATCAGACGGGAAAGGCGCGGATTGTATCGTCGCAGCTTTGGAGGACGAGCATATATATCTACACACTTTTACTGATCGTTGCATGCGTCATTGACAGGTGGTCAGCTGGATGGTGGATGGTGGAGGAACAATGTCGCAAACGATATGATAGTGCGCCGTGAATGATATCGGCTCGGTAAAAATTCATTGCTACACTCGAAGGGAATAATTGGGTTATTCTCTAATCGGCGTAATAACCGGTCGACCAAGATATTTCGCTGTAATGAGTGACTCGGAACAGCGCCAATTGCACGTGCCTTATCGAGAGTATCACAGTCAGAACAGCACAAGTGCAGCGGCGGCCCTTGTCGAAACCGATGCGCTCGTCGATCTCTCATTGTCAGTCTGCAACAGCAACAAATCTCCGCCGTTACCATCGTCGCTCTCCGTCCTATCGAAAGAGGAACCACCAACGTCGGAGCTACTGCCCGAAGTTGATTTTGTTCAAAACACGAGTAACGAACAAAGTATAGTCATTGATTCGCCAGGAATCGACCGGGAGAGCCAGCCTCTCCTTGGTCGTCTAGAACTCGACGTTGCGTTTAATCGTTTTCCAGGTGAGCGACGTATTACCTACACCATTTACTTAGGTAAATATTTCTTCCGTCTCCCGCTTAATCTTTATTCTTATCAGATGACCCACAATTCTCGGAGCTTGTGTGGCAGGCCGAATGCGCAATAGACGCTGGCATTTACCCCGAAAGAATCTATCAAGGATCCAGCGGCAGTTACTTCGTGAAGAATCCTGGAGGCGTAAGTCCGAGTTTAAGAAAAGTGGCGATAAGAGGACGGAGGAACTCTCTTTGCCAATTGTTGAATCGAACATTTGAAAATTGGTCCTATGAAAGAAATTGAAGAATCATATTTTTGAAAGGCAAACGAATCGCTTTCATTAAATGATGAGAATAAAGGGTGATGTAACCTCAAAATTTGTTTTTCCAAAATTCTCCGCATATGAGAGAGAGAGAGAGAGAGAGAGAGAAATGTTAACTGTTTCTATCATAGACCATTTTGTACTTGAAATGTTCGTAGAATTGTTTTGTTAATAAGAGTCGGTGTTTAAAACCATATTGATTTTGTTCCATTTGGACATCTTTGGCAGAAAGTGATTGGGGTATTTAAGCCAAAGGACGAGGAGCCATATGGAAGGCTGAATCCAAAGTGGACAAAATGGATGCACAAGTTATGCTGTCCCTGCTGCTTCGGACGAAGTTGTCTCATACCGAATCAGGGATATTTGAGCGAGGCCGGTGCAAGCTTGGTCGATCGTAAGTTAGGTCTGGGCGTAGTGCCGAACACACGGGTCGTCAAGCTCGTCAGTGGAACGTTCAACTATCCCCGGATAGATAGGCAAAAAGCACGAATGAAACAAGCCATAATGGATCAGTTCCCGACCGTCGGTTGTCAATTCAAACGAATCGGTTTACCACCTAAAATTGGCTCGTTCCAAGTGTTTATGGACGGCTACAAGGATGCCGATTACTGGCTAAGAAGATGGGAAAGCGACCCTCTGCCGGCCCGACTATCGCGCAACTTTCAGCTTTACTTCGAGCGACTGGTCATACTCGACTACATCATCAGAAATACGGATCGTGGTAACTATCGGATGCCGATTTAGAAGAAATGAAAAGGAAGGAGATTTGAATGACCGGTATCATCGTTATCCGGACAATCGGGGACGATCGTTGATTGTGATTTGTGTTGCAGGCAATGACAATTGGCTTATAAAATATGATCCTAGTCTGACGAAAAGTTCACCCGAGTGTAGCGAGGTCAAGATCGCGGCGATAGATAACGGATTGGCATTTCCTTTTAAACATCCGGACTCGTGGCGCGCGTACCCGTATCATTGGGCGTGGCTGAGTCAAGCAAAATTGCCGTTCAGCGAGGCGACCAGAGAACTCGTTTTGCCTCAACTCTCAGATCAAAACTTTGTACAGGACCTCTGCGATGATTTGTATCATTTGTTCAAAGTAAGAGCTAACCACGATTGAGGAACGGATGATGCAAAAATGTTATTGTTTCGTTCACGAACCAACTAATTTGACATTGGATTTTAAACATTTTTTAGCAAGACAAGGGCTTCGATAGGCATCATTTCGACAGACAAATGAGCGTTATGCGTGGCCAGATTTTGAATCTTCAACAAGCGCTGAAAGATGCCAAGAGTCCTGTACAACTCGTCCAAATGCCTGCGGTCATCGTTGAAAAGTATGTGTATACAAATTATAGGAAACGCTTGTGTGACCAGGCATTATTTTATCAATATCATAGTATATGTGTTTTAAATATAAATGGGCAAATGTGTATTTTACAGGGCTAAAGGAAACGGAGCACCAAAGCTTTTTTCATTCTCGGACACCTTTACTCAGCGCTTCCAGAATAAAAGTCCGTTTTTTTCTTGGTGTTGATGAACACGGTGATTCTCCATCCGCCTCGTCCTCTTCCTTCTCCTCCTCTCCGCCTCCTACCACCACCACCACTACTATCAAACCCTTTCCCAATTTCTCTCTGTATTCTTTGTTCTCTGCTCGCGATTACCGATTCAAGCATCATGACTTATCCATTGCGATTACATTATACACGTCTTTATGATCGAAATATCATTTCAATTGGGATATAAATATTATTCGTGTAATGATGATGATGATGATGATGATGATGATGATGATGATGAAGATGATATTGTATACATGAAATATATGTAACGTTGGAAACTTTATTTTCCATTTAACGCACTCTTTAACATAAAAAAGAACATACGATAGTTAACGTAAAACAAACGATGGGGGATGTCCAATTCACGGCGTGGGCGAGGGGAAACGAAGCTATTCCATACCAGGATCGAACCAATGGGACAATATTTCTATGCCATATTTAACCACGTCTTTATGATACGTTGATGTTTGTAAACATAATTTTTATAATTGAACGTATCGAGTGGTTTGTACGCAAATCGAGGCTGGAGCAAAGCCATTGGAGGTATTTGACATCTGAGAACGGGAAAAGGAGGATCGCGCAATGGAAGTGATTGAAATTTGTGAAAAAAGGAGATTGCAAGCTCGGCCAACGACCTGTCCTCCGACATACGGAAAAAAAGTAAAGTTTAATTGTATTTCGTATAATCGGGAACGAGATATCCCGAGAGATGCTGTAAGATAAACCGCACCGGAGATATAATTGACGAACATTTTTTGGTATTTTGTCGGTAAGTGTACAAGAAGATACGTGCAACCAGCGCGCGTCGAGTCTTACGCACCGGAAAGGACTTACCGTCCACCGTCAAAGCCCCTCGATGCAAGTACAACCTATCATTTGTCGTACTTGAACGTTGACCGAAGTGGTAAACTTGGCCGGGCGTTACCGTTTCGTCCGAAGCAAACAATCGATACCGCAAGTGCCAAATTCGAGGACGGAACGACAAACAGATTGAGCTACCAACCGGTATGGGCCGTTGTCAAAGCGAAACCGATAGTTCCTTGCCGAAGGTGAGTCCGTTGGACCTTGCCACGATATCATATTAATTGGCACACTCCTATCTATTAATACAGAACGATGCTCGATCCTCGTGGTGGATCAATGGAATGTACAACAACGGCGCGACAAGACTATTCGGCTAAAAAAATCGAGAGACCCGAAGTTATTGTACCCTGTGGAAATATTCGTACGAGCTCTGGTATTCTCGATGCGACAACGACGGCTGGTCTCTCCTATATGGATCCTGGTCGCGTCGAGCGACCGGCCAGTTTCAAGCCCTCCGTCCGATATTCTCGTTCCGGCGAACCAACGTCCAAAGAGACCACTCAGAAACTGAGCTATCAACCGTTTCGCGTTACACGAAGGGAGACATATCCTTGGGCCCAGAAACCTCTTTACAAGTATCATTATCGTTATAATCATTATTCTTTTCATCATTATTGATAAATAATCGTAAATTACGCTTGGTAAATGAAGAGCCCCTTCATCGTCGATGGACGCTGACACAACGTACTCGAAGAGCTATTATGCCGATGAAGAAAGTGTGCCAATGCGAGAAAAAGCATTCGTACCTCGGGGTACGATCACGTTGCCGGGGGATGCAGAACATTTTAACGGTAAGACGGTGTATAGCCAGAGTTACTTACGTAATTGCGACGAGGATAGCTCGAGGATCGTTCCGTCAGCCATCCTACCTTCCAACAATATTGGCCTCTCTCTCGAGAGAATGACGTGCGATACGACCAACAAAGTTCGTGTACCATTTTTCTTCGTTTTAAAATACGTCGGCGAGCCGATCCTCTGTAATGTGAAATATTGCGACGCGCGACTCACCCCCCCTATAGTTGAGTTATCAAGCTGTAAGCATGCAAAAACGAGTACCCATACGTCCTCGTGCGAATCGAAGCATGCTCGGGGATGGCCCTATGCAGTCGGAAACTACAAATCGTCGGGATTTCGTTGCGAATATACATCCCGTACCACGATCCGATGTCATACTTCCTTGCGATAATATACGAACGAACGAGGATGCTCCATTGGAGGCTTGTACCACCGCCGCCCTCTCTTACATCGATCCTGGACCAATTTTACCAGTTCGGAGTTTCAAACCCCAGGCGGAATACTCGAGGTAACGAGCCTCTCTCTCTCCTCATTCTTCTCATTCTGCCCCAGAGTACCGTGAATTAATGATTAATACGCGTTTAGACCAACCTCGAAGATCGAATCGGACACGGTGAACAAACTTTCGTACCAATCGTGGTCACCGGAACCGAGGCGGACTTTACCAGTTACGCGAAAAAACGAGTACGAACCGCCCAAAGATCCAATGCTAGTTGACACTATTTATCATATGAGCTTTCCTGCACCCGGTTATTTCGTCGAAACCGAACAATGTGAACCAGAGTCGGCGGTGGCCACGGCCGAGACATAATGTATCGGAGGTGACAAAATCGCGTCGACGGTCCAACCAAACCCAAATCCAATGACAAGAAGAAGAAACGAATGTTGTCATATTCGCGTCTATATATATATATATATATATATAGACGCGAATATGATTAAATTATATCGTCATCGAAATACAAACCTCACTTGATACTATCGTCTTATTATTGTATGTGAAAAATAATATAGTAACGAATCTTGATCCATTAGGGTCAAAGTTTATTAAATTGCACGTAGTTACATGTGTGTTGCGTGTCCTCGTATTTTTACAGAGTACATTCATAGCATAACAATAACTAATGCACTATAATAATATACAATCTTGTGTTAGATTTAAACGATATACGTTTAATTTAAAACCGGCGGCCGCCATACCTTGCGATAATAATACAATAAACTCTAATCTTTGATTAAAAAGAGGAGGAGGTAGAAGAAGAAGAAGATGATGAAACGGAAGAAGAGGAAGATAGTATTTACGCAAGGCAAGCGGCGTACATAGCCCGGCTTTTATATCGCATCTATCATTATTTAGCATTATAAATAAACTTAAAAAATTCCTTTCGATTACTTGGCGTTAAGAGGCGGCAACGTCTCTCATTAAAAGTTATTCGCCAGAGATTAAAACATAGAGTAGAAAACATGTATATGATGCAATGGCCGGTCAAGTAAATACGTAATGTATTCGTAAAATCGATGTCCGATGAAAATAGTTCAGCCGCACACCCCGTCGCCTTACTCTTCGCCCGGATTATTATTCCGTTAAAACCGCAAGATAGTAACTCATTCCTGAATGAGCCTTCTCGAAGATAGACATGACAGAGAGAAAGAGAGAGCGAGAAAGAGAAAGAGAGAGAGAGAGAGAGAGAGAGGTAGGGAGCCAGCGGGCGGACGGGGTATGCAAAAATGAGAAGGTTTTATCTCTACGGTATTACATATTTTTGTTAATACGTTAATTGCCAAGTATCACAATTGAAAGATTGTAGCGTCGTGATTAGTATGCACGGTGTGTCGGAGCGCGTCCTCCCAACTGATTTAGACCTAACCAGCGCATGTACAGCGGAGTATGTATCCTCGTGAACGATGATTTAAGGCACTTGATTATCGAAGACTCGCAGCATTCACTCGCTCTAAGAACCGTGAATTTCGAATCGAGGCACTTCCGTCGTCTCACCCGCGTCTCCTCATACTCTATACTATTTAACG
The DNA here is from genome assembly GCA_946811545.1 of Netelia fuscicornis. NCBI lineage: Eukaryota > Metazoa > Arthropoda > Insecta > Hymenoptera > Ichneumonidae > Netelia > Netelia fuscicornis. The sequence goes on from OX328014.1 coordinate 191,635, forward strand.
ATACTGTATAATCTATCATATACAGTTATATTTCTATTTCAAGTTTCCGATGGGTTTGCTTGATCCCCCGTTTGGCGAGCCACCCACCTCCCCGTACATTGAAAATATCGTTTAAATTTCAAGCCCGCTTGAGGAATAAGCTTCCTTCTCCTTTTCTTTTACAAACTAACATTCCGTTGTTACAACGTCGACATATACAACGGTATATGTAGTATATTTATCGTTGCATCTCCACAAGGTCGTTACGAAGTACGCATTTACGTACATAGGTATGCCATTACATGGCAATCTTCGTTATTGATGAAACGAACTTAAAAAAAGAAGAACGCGTATGAATATGTTGAACCAAGGTGGCGGAACGTGCCGCCACTGCCGTCGCCGCCGTCACCGCTATCGCCGCTCTTCTTCTACATCAATTAACGTACGTGCGTGCGACAATTGTTATGTAATCGTACAATTCAACTACTGTACAAACGTCAATCTACGGTTATTATTTAACATCCAAGTGCATCTTCGATGTAGCGGTGCCAACGATTAATCCAGAATACTTTCGTCCCGCGTAGTCTAAAACATTTTCATTCGCCTCTTTATCGCTCTTTGTATTCACGACGTTTCATTCTAATTCTTTCGTTACGAGATTGTTAGTGCTCGATACGGAAATATCGATTGATGCTGCTGCTGTTGCTGCTGTGCAGCTGGATAAAACTGTCGAATCATTTTAAATGTTGGCGTGTAGTGTGTGCGTGTGCGTGTGCGTGTGCGTGTGCGTGTGCGTGCGGCTCTTCTTTATTTTCTTCAATAAACAATCGTTCCGGTATGTTTCCATCTCACAATAACTCGTTACTCGGCTAACGTATGACCAAATTTAATAGGTAATAATAATATATAAAGTTTAGAAGACACAAAGTTAGAGAAGGGACGGGACAAAAAAGATCGGATAAAATGTGACAAATTAATGAAAATCGGTAAAAGAATATTTACGAATGGATTTTTTACCCTTTAATGCCGAACTCGTTTCATTTTCATAGGCACTCGTTTCTCTTTAACAACAACAACAACAAACACAACAGCAACAACAACAATAAATACAACAGCGCACCAAGGATCGTATTCCCGTTATTTTTTTTTTCGCTATAAGACATTTCAATTGTGGATAAAAACGACCGTGTGTATGTGTGTGTGCGTGTATTGGTGTGTCTTGCAGGTTCTTGTGGGAATTTCGACCAATTCGATGGTGTTGAGGAATTGTTGGAAAGAGAGAGAGAGAGAGAGAGAGAGAGAGAGAGAGAGAGAGAGAGAGAGAGAGAGAGAAAGACATACCTATTGCGGTTTGGTGTTGTATGTCTGCATAAAATCGGAAAAAGGAAAGCCGTTGAGCTGATCCAGGTTGAGATTTTCATCGATCGAAGGTAGTTCGCCATGAGCCATCAATTCCACGTAGTCCATATCGGAGCTCGTCCGGGCAACTCCTGTGCCTTGACCGAGACCCGGAGCATAGCTACCACAGAACAAAACACAACCCCAATCACTGGCAATCCTCAAACAGAGAAACGAACAACGTGACGGCGCCCAAAATTTATTCGCCACTCGATGATGAATGGAGAGCGCGAATCGACCGATATAATTGCGACAGTAGTGACCATAACGAAATGTTAAATATAACATGGAAATATAAAAAAAGGAACGAAACAAAACAAAACGATAAGGCGGTGGAAAGACCGAGTGACCGAAAAACATCCGGATAGCCGATACAACGAAGCGCCAAAGTGTCTGATCAACCCAACAAACAATCCCCCGTTTCAGGCAATCGATCCATTATTTCTTTATAACGTATCGATGTGTCGATACAACCGATAATAATCAATCAAACTCGAGGATTCGTTGGATACAGCGGTATTCTCTGCCACTTTACCGTTTCGAAGACACCCCGGATTAATGATTGCCAGTTAATGTATTTAATCATTGATTGGAGTTGCGTTCTGTAACGAGTAAAAAGCGGGACAACTTTATTGCTATCTCTTATGGTTGTACCGGCTTGCTCCAGACACATCTGCCCTCCGAGTCTCCGCCCTCCGTACGTCTCTTTACGTTTCGTTTTAATCGTTTATGCCGTTGAATATTCATCAATTTATTGTAAGCCTACTTTAACCAAATTCTATTATCCGTTTCGTATAGCTTGGGCGCCATTTTTAATATCGAACAAAATGTGGCAGATTTCTTTCTTACAAACGTTTCAATCAACTCTTTACGTCTCTATTTCCTATATACAATACATATATTGTATCATATCATTATATAATAATTCTCGCCATACACTCGGGAAGTAATGATGTTTTTATCAATTCGCAATGTCTGACGATAATAGACGCAACTTGTCTTATCAAATAGTAATACAATAGTAAAAAATAAATCGCCTTTCTCACGGTGGATCGGGCAACTACTAATAACAATGATTATCTTACAAAGGTATCCCCAATAAACAATAGGGAATACTGATGGAATATTTGCTCGAATGAGTCAGTGAGTGAGGGGGGGGGGGACGAGGAGGAGGAGGAGGAGGAGGAGGAGGAGAGAGAGAGAGAATGGTGAACAATCTTACATCCAAGAAACTGACCTGGAGGCAACTGATGGAGTATCTCGAGTGACGGATGGATCAGGACTGTGAGCTTGAAACATAGTGGACGGAGTCGCTGGATAACTTCCACCAGGACCACCTTGACCGCTACTTCCTAAACCAACGACCGAGGAGTGCGAAGGAGTTTGACCGCCTACGGCTGGTCCACCCCAACCGGGCACATGTGTAACCAGCAATGGTTTAACGTATCCATTATTGGAGGTTGGTTGACTCTCTGGAAAAGAGGCGAGTCCATACGATCGAATGAGAATTCTCGAGTCCTCGGGAGTTAGTCGAATGGCGAGTGATACGAACCGGTAAATGGCGTGTAATATTTGGAAAAAGCTTGATCCTTGGACAAATCTGGATAGAGATAGAGAAGATGTTGCAGATCCGAGACTCGATCGGCCAAACTTCGAATAGCAAAATCTTTGCTCGTGAACGGTTGAAGCATAAACACTTCGGTTTGATCTGGAAGATGAAAGTTCTTTTTTAGATATTTTGTATGATCGTTATGTATAAAAAGCGTCCAAGAACCACGCGTAACGTACCTCCGACCCAAGCGATTGTCACCCCTCCGAGTTCAGAGTCAGAAAAACGCATTAGAAAAGTGCCCGATGGGCAACTCGTCAGCATTTCCTCCGCCTGCTTCTTCCGAACGAAACCAAGAATGTAACCGTCAATCCATTGCGCTCGGAGATGCTCGCGAGTGAGTTTCATAACGGCGTAGAACCACTCCCAGAAGGTGAAGTTTCTCTCCGGCAGAGGTTCCTTGCAGAATTGTGCCCAACTTAGGAGCAAATTCGAGTAATCCTGATCGGATGGGTTTGGACCGACCGAATTGGGGGTCGCAGCGCTTGTTCCACCGGCATTCGGATTGGATCCACCTGCTGTCCCGCATCCTCCACCACCGACACCACCACCTCTGAATGCCTTCTCAGCGAGAAATCGTAAATTGTCTTCCATCAAGGAACGTCCGGTTGCCGAACGGAATTTCACGTTGAGGGCTTCGGCGACCTGAGCCCAGGGTACTTTGTCGGGAACGGCAAACGGAACTCTGCCTGGCTCGGCAAACGCATTGTCCCAGGTGACGGTAGCCCATGCGTGCGGCTCTTGATTTCCATGGACGATCACGACGACAGGAAGGCTCAGTGTCCATACTTGAAACACCAATTCACCACCACCTACGCTGAATTGGGATTGAAACAGGAGAGAAAACTTCTCGTCCATCACGGATTCGGTGCCTTTTTTCTCCGTTCGTTTGATCTTCTTGAGCTGCATGTTTCGAAAACTGACCGACAATTGTCGCGTAGCCTGGTGGTACTCCATCGTTCCGGTATTATTCAGAATTTCACCGCTGGCCTCGCCGCTCTTTGCCATTTTGTCGCTCTTCAAAAGAGTATTCGCCTGTACCTCGCTGATTATGCTGACTTTTACCTGCGGCGGTGTCATGTGCACATTGAGCTTGCCACCAACGAGCAAACGTACTGTACTCGTGAAACGCGTGTTCGTCTTCATGACCTGCGGTGGTTGTTTTTCTATTACAAACGTACTGGTGACCAACGAGCTGAGCAATTGGGTTATCTGAGAATTCAGTGTTGGCAAAATATCCTGTACTCCGGGTGGATCCAAGGCCAGTTTCTGCTTCAGACGCTCCGCTTCCTTGATCTGCTGACGATTCAGCCATATGAGCTCGGCCAAACTTTCGCACCATTCTTGAATCGAATCGAGATTGCTATTGAAAGGGGCGCCATTCCCAGCGAGCTGCTGATCTCTCTTCCATCTTATCAGTTCGTCGTCGAGAACCCGAGACTGTAGACTTATGAGACGAGCGATCGTATCCTTCAATTTGTCAGCCAGCGTTAATCTAAGCTGCATCAAGCTTGCAACTTTGTGATTCAACAATTGTTCCTGTTGTTCCTTTTGCCTGTAAGCGTGCGAGCGAGCGCAGTTTATAATGAGAATATTAATTTTGGCATAATATGTTGTTACGACCAAACCTATTGTTCAAATATTCTTACGTACTTGCAAATCTTTTTCTCAACCTCGACGCTCTGTTGACTCTGTGGTTGAGTGGCAAGATGTTGAAGGTGAGCGTTGAGTTTTGTGCATTCGTGATAGCTTATCGCGAATGCCTCTTGTTCCTGTTCCATTTTACGCAGATCTTCGCCAGTCTCTTGGGTTCGCCGTTTTAAGCCTTCGACCTGTTGGGCTATTTCTGCGACTGCGTCACCAACCATCATGCCTACCCTTCCATGCGCCATACTCATCAGAGCGCCTCCCAAATTCTCTACTTGAGCCACTAATTTCATTTCTGTCCCAAGACAATGTCTGATTATACGAAATAAAGTCGCAGGATTCTGGCTGTATCGTTGCTGAAAATCGTTCGATTAAATTATACATCATTTTTATACGTCGATCAATTTTCATGCATTCATTTTTACACATTGCATTATTTTGCGTTGCATTCTTCAGATACCATTGCCAATTTCAAACTCTTTTTTTTCCAAATCAAATGCATACCGTCGTAATTTTTTCAGCTTACCCTGAACGTTTTTGCAGCCTCGATGAGCTTAAGTTTTGTTAAAAACAAATCTTCCGTATATAGAGAAGCGGCTTTTGTTTCCAATTCCTGAATGAGAGATCCTACCAGATTCATTATGTATTGTTCATACTGTGGATTATCCGGCTCTATGTCCGTCCTAAAAACATTATTCATATTTTATACCCTCTCGATCCTGTAAATATCTGTCCTATTCGAGGAATATTTCTCGATATATATACCGAGTGATGCATGCCTCGCCCAAAGCACACTTACCACATTTTATCTTCGATCCATGATGACAAGAAGTGACGCACTTCGATCGGAAAATGTTCGCCGTAAACGGAACGCACTTGTTGCAACGCATCTTGAGGAAGCTGCTGCGCTTTTGCCCACAGCGACATTGTTAAGACGATGAGAATCCTCGAATTTCTGCTTCTGATTCACAATTGTTTGATATCCGTTAACATTAATACTCCTCTTTTATTATTTTTTTATTGCACCTCTACTTCTCGTGATTGCACCGCATCATAAACAAGACATAACCTCGCTAGTCACATAAAAATAATAGTCGTAAAAACATGGCCGCTCGCTAGCTGGAGTCTGGCGTCACGGATATACATATATTGTGGATGAACTTGCCCGCGGCAATTTATGTATCTATATATCTAGAACGAACCAGAGAATCTATCGTCAGGGCTGTAGTATTTATGGTACGCACTTTAGGGAGACTGTTGTGTTGTATCGTCCCGTTTATATATCCATTATATTATTATAGATATACAATATTGTCCGTTGCATGCTCGCGTATACGCAGCCACTACCAAATACGCGCGAGCTCCTTGGTGCCCTGCACTCGCAGTGTAGGAGAGGGGGGGATGAGCGTCTCTATTATACCCGCTTCTGGTCCTTTATAAATTATTGTATTTGGTATACACGTGTTTCAATTGAAAGGGAGATCCCAACTGCAGGACACTTTTTATCAATTACGATAGGCCCAAAAATCATTAAGTCCATGTATTACGTACTACATCGAGCATTTTATTTTATTTTTGCCAGTTTAATGCATACCCTGCGTATCGGCAAGTATATATATAGCGGCCAAACGAAACAGTAGCACGAGTGCGGAATCCTTATTTCGCATTAAATTTCTAACCAATGTACGTTCTTTATTCCTCCACGAGACATAATTTCTGTAGATGACTTGCTGCGGACGTACCTGGTCTGGTTTTCACTCAACGCACCCAAAGATTCTCTCCGGGGCAGAGTGCGTTCGCTACACGACAATCAGAGTCCCTGCGTAAGTGAACTAAGCTCGGATAACCTATTATTATTATTATACGAGATACGACGCTATATGCTCCGCTCACGACAGTATTGAACGAGTATCGAGTACTATTCTGTATCAGCGGCAGATGTATACATTGGTTTTCTTGAAACGAATCGTATGTTATCGCGCGATTATGTCGCCAATACGATTTGTGTTATTTTCATAATGCCATCGCGTAAAAATAAATCGCGTATCTCTTTCACTACCCTCAGACTCGACGATTCGCAACTGATTCGATAGTGCTGATGCCGCCTGCTCGAGCGGTGGAGTTGTGTCGAACCAAATGCGCCGATCAAAGAATTCCAAGAACTCTTTACTTGTGGCTCGTGGCTGAGAAGTGCGGGAGACAAATTTTCCGAAGGAAGGGATGAATCACGTGATATTCCGAATGCGCGGAAGGGCGCGCATGCGTACCGCTATTTAAAAAAATGAAAATTATGCCTCGTCTATTCCGTGTGAACGACGAGAATGGTAAAATAATGAAAAATCATATTTTTATGTACATCTTAAATCAGCAGAGTATGCGAAAAATTTAATTTACAGAAATATATGATACGTCGATGCTTGATATTATATATCAAAGTGTCATATAGTATTTATCATAAAAAATTCATCATTGGGTCTTCCTCGCGTTTCCGTTTCATTTGATAGGCTTCAATCTCGTCAACGGTTGGTTCCTTAGCTTGATACATACTGTTATAAGGACGCTTTCGTTCGTCCATTTTCAAAAGCCTCTCAGCCTCTTTCTGACTCTCAACTTCCTTCTCAAGAGCTTTTTTCAATGCATCCTCCTGTTCCGTTTTCTTATTTTTTTTCCTATTACGCCGTTTTTCCTTTTGATTACGTCGTTTTTTCTTCTTCGAAGTTAACTTGCGTTCGGTTTTTAATTTGATACACTCATCTTCCGACTGGCTCGATGACTCGTTGGTACTAGAGGCTCGAGATTCACCCTCATCGTAACCCTTTGGCGGCTGTTGCTCAAGCATCGCGAACGGAGCCGCGTTCACGATCGACGACGAAGGTGGGACCAGTTTGCTGCTCGTTGCCATCTCACTGCCAGTCTGCGCTGCCTCGAGAGCTCGCTTCCCCGCTTCACCCGTACAATACGAGTTCTTTATGAAGGACTTACAACATCGGAATCCCCATTGAGATGATTCCCAGTAAGAGCCCCACACTGATGTGTGATTAGATGGAAATACATCCTCCTCGTATTTCGATCGAATAATCTGGCGCTCTTGGCCCTTGATGATCTGAGCACAAGAATAATGTTAGACAAAATGAAGAAATTTTGTGTGAGCATCTCGAGCATGTTGGTTATTTACGAGACATTACCTTTCCGCATCTTGAATATTCGACGTAATTTTCGGTCTGTGCCAATAAGAGAGATGGGTCAGGTGTCTGTAGATGCTGCTCGCCACCGTATCGGCTGATAACACTGCCTCGAACTTTATCCTTGAGCTCATCGCGCTTCGAGTCGTAGGCTTGCTTCAGTAATTCCAGTTTTGTAGGTTCGGCAAGCAGATGAACGTCGACACCTTTCTCGTGAGCATCCCAGGCGAATAATTGAGCTGTAGCGTGTTCCTGAGTATCGCCGGAAAACCGTACAAAATTTTCGCCCTTATAATCGACCCTGTCATGAAAATGGTATAAATTAATGCACATTGAAACGACGCTTTGTTCTCCGACATATAGTTCCAGTGTTCATAAGTATTACTCACTCTTGTTCCGTTCCTGCGTAAGGATTGTCACGCATGGATCTCGTTTTTGGGTCGTAGTAAGCCGAATTTGGATCAAGATTTCGCAAATATTTGGCGGTATCTTCGCGAATGCGCAAATTTCTCACGGTTATCCTTTGTTTAGAATCTACTTTTGTTCCAGGCATGTCCACCTCGTCGACATATTTATCCTCGTCCTTGTCCGAGTCGAGTTCGTCGTTTTCTTCTGCGTTTAACTTGTCGGCTCTCATTTGCCTCTTGGCTTCCTCTATTTTCTGATACTCTTCTACAATTGCTCTATGCTCGGCTGGGTCGTAACCAGCCCACCTGTCCCTTTTGCCGTCGTAATCTATCGAAAGATCCGGTTGTACATACTCGTCAGGTGCTATATTTGTGTTTGTAAAACGTGCCCCAACTTTGCGCGGCCTGTCCATACAATCTTTTCTCTTGTGAGTCATTGCGCCACAATTTTCACAAGCTCCTTTGCGAAATTTCTTGGCTGTGCGGGTCGCATCTACACCACGTTTGTACCATTCGTCAAGGTGACTGAATTCCTTTTGCTTTTCAGGTTGCGGTCTTTGATGCTTCAATGTGGGACCCTGTCGGTTAAATATATCGTTTTATTCAAAGACCATCCGTTTGCAATATACTCCGGACGTTTATATCGAAGACATAGGTTTCTAAATATCATATTCATGGACTTGTTGGCGCATTTTATTGCATGACACGTATCTTTCAATGTTGCACACTAAACCCCATGATAATTTTGCGAAAATTTGGTAGCGACGAGCCTACCTGTGCTCCAAAGTACCATGGCGTTGTACTTATATATTGAGGTATGTGTGGATTAATATCTTTGCCCTCCTCATCGACGGCTGCTGGTGCTGTACCAGCTTTTCTCGCCTCCTCGAGTTCCTTAGCTTTCCTCCAATCTTCCCTGCTCTTTTTTCTTGGTTCATCCTCGAAGGTGCTCTTTTTCTTTAGGATCTCCGACACTGGCACATTTGCCAACGGGTTGGCCATGTCGAAGCTACTTTGTTGTTTTTATCTGCGCAGACAACTTTGTCTGCTATCCCTATGCGATATTTGGGTTTATTATTAACATTGCGTTGATACAACTCGATACAACCAGTGATTAGGAGGGAGAACAGTAACGCCCGACAAAAACCGAAACCTCGAAAGTTGGTTCTGACATACCCGAGCGGCGAAAGAGTGAACTATTTTGCACCCACGTGAAGTTGACCGCAAGCTATCGCATTTCGGATTCCGAAATAACGTTACAAAGTCTTTTTGGACAAAGAGAAATTTTGTCAGCCCTCGAGAAGGCGTAAACAAAATTACGAATGCCAACTATCGGCCCCCGCTGAGGGTAAAGATTTGTTGTCCCAAAAGCCTATATTGGTTACGGAATCGGAAATTTCCTCCGCAACAAGAATATCACGATTATAATCTCGATATTTTACAGCTTGCAGACATAATCACTTTTTCGACCTTTTCATCGACAAATACAGATGCCAACAAAAAGCATAGGCGTTCGATTCTCCAGCCAAAAAGAAAGTGGTTACTTGAACTCCTGGATCTCCGATCACTGAGGGAAACGTGTGTGCGTACCCGCGTTCGGAACTCTATATTCTTCTGCAGTTCAACTGCGGTCGGTACATACAGATGCCGGTATTTACCGACATTTGGTACACCCCTCCTACACCCCCGTGAAGTTGGCCGGACAACTTTGACTTTATTAATTGACTTTTTTTATATCGTTAGGTGGTCGTTAGGTAGTGTTAGGTAGTCTAATTAAAACGTTAGGTAGTCAATAGTTTTAAAAAAAAAAAATGATTAAAAATGTATGTGAAGTACTGCGAAATTTTTTTTTTTTCCTTCATTTATCTTTTCAAGATGCTCAAATGATGCGTAATCGTTAGGTGGTCGTGAATATACGAATTAAAACGTTGGGTAGTCAACCATATCCTTACAAATCCAAAAAACAATTTTGCGAATTATGCATGCGCAACGGCTAATGCGCACTTGTGCGAACTAGCCAGTCGAGCGACAATTGCGATCTTTGCCCGTTACACATGCGTCGCGCATGCAGGTTTCTCAAAATTGTTTTTTGGCTTTTGCAAGGATTTAGTTGACCACCTAACGTTTTAATTAGACTACCTAACAGTACCTAACGACCACCTAACGATATAAAAAAAAGTCAATTAATAAAGTGCCAGTTGTCCGGCCAACTTCACGGGGGTCCCTCCTACAGAAGCTTTGACCACAGAACCCGAGTGCCAAAATCTGGTACTTATCCTGGTTGTGTTTCCTTCACGAGGACGCCACTTTCTGTCATTTTTACCCACAAGCTGACGTTCGTTTATTCTACTTTTCATGATTGCTCTACATTTGTTTGTCGCTGCTGCTATCCCATGTGACGCATGTGACTGTCACGTGTGTATTTAAACTTGTTTACAATAACATCAGAGGGATTGTAATCCGTAAGGATTTCAAAAGGATATTGTATAGCGCAGATAAGAATGATTCTAGATTCGACGCCGAGGTGAATTCAAATTTGCTGAAGATTTTTCAATGGCGGACGCGCTGACGGTTCAAACGTCAAAGTGTAAGAATGAAAATGTACAGGATTTCGAGATAGTATCGATGGGAAAGATTCGAAACAATGCATTTCGTTTTAACAACGAATCGAAACGCATGCCGAAGAATGGCCCGGGCCCGACACAGTTTTGGGAGCAATTTTACAGACAAGCAGACGCACTGGAGACAGCTGCCGAACGGTCAAAAATAGAGACTGTCTGTACCTTCGTTTATGAGAAGGAAAACGGTTATCGAGAGTTCATAGTTGCCCACCCGGAAGTGTATTGGTGGCACATAATGCTCCAGCCACCAGAGATGAGATGTTCGTACGAGGTGAGGTCTAGAAGTTTGGACATATTTCTGTATTTTTGGATCTTTAAATTAGAAAACGATTCACGCTCAATTATGGGTTTGTTAGCGATATACCTATATTTTTTTTCGTCTTGTTCTTTGTATAGCTCTGGGTCACTGGAAGTGTTGACATTGTTTCATCCACCGTCTCTCCTTACTTTATTGTACTCTATATAGTACAGAGTATCGCATAGACTTGTATGCTTTTATCGAGTTGAGCATTAAGTGAAATGTTTTGAATTGTTTTTCCGCTTGCAGCTGCTTCCTACTTCTCGAATATGAACACATACACACACGCTATTGTTAATAATTCATTACCCAAGTAAAAGCAACAAACATTCTTCCAGGTTATACCCGCAGATTCTCCGTGCTGTCTGTATCTTGATCTGGAGTTTAAACGGGATTTAAACCAACAAAAAGATGGCGCATGTATGACTCGGACAATCGTAAGACTTTTTTGTTCCTACCTACAGAAGTACTGGGGTCTAACGTGGGACGAGCGGAACATTGTAAATTTGGATTCCACGACCGATATTAAATTCAGTAGACATCTAATTTTTTGTACAAAGGACATAGCATTTTGCAATAATTTGCATGCTGGTCGCCTTGTTAAAGGTGTTTGCAGAGAGATAGAAGAATATTTGGAAAACAGTGTTGTTCTTCACGATATTTTGAGTTGTTACGAACGGAAGGAACTAGAGGATCTCTTTGTGGAGACTGGCAAAGGAAAACAAATATTCATAGACACAGGAGTGTATACACGAAACAGACAGTTTCGAATTTACAAGTCAACCAAATGGGGAAAAATGTCTCATCTCGAGGTTGCACCTGAATCGAAACACGTGTCACTTTGCTCCATTCATAATAAGGAACTCGCGATTTTCTTAGACTCATTGATATCCTATTTTCCCAACAAAAAAAATCTGCGACTTTTGGAAATATGGGACAATGACTCGGTTTGTGTTAAGCGTTATGCGCAATGTTCAAACCGTATTGTGGATAATATTAATCGTGGCAACTTCTCACACTGTCGACAACTCGACGATTTTATATTATCCCTTGTGAAGCCTGGCAAAATACGCATATGCAAGCATATCGCGGGCCGAAACATTATTATTTTCGAAATTATTGGGAATAGGTGAGTCTCATTTCGCATTAAGTGTAATTGCTTTTGTCTTAAAAAGAGAATGATGCGATTGCAACTTTTAGGTATTGCGCCAACATAAGCAGGGAACACAAGAGTAACAACGTATTTTGGATAGCTGATCTCAACATGAACAAAGTTTATCAAAAATGTCACGATGAGGATTGTGCCAGTTTCATGTCAAATACAATAGATATACCACCAGAAGTCTTATTTTACCTGGACAATGAATACGACCGATTGATTTCTCAACTTGAACTTGATGAACAAACCAGTGTCACATAGTAGGAATAGAGTGGTGGCACTAGCTGATACGCAATCATTCCTCCCCATACAGTCTGTACAAAGTTATGTATTTTTTACTTATATAATACATTAGATATATGTTAATGCACACATATATCTCGGTAGATGAAGTTGCTATTTGCTTCTTACACCTGATTCTTTGATTAAAGACCAAAAGCAGAGATCATCGAACGACAGAGAGAGAGAGAGAGAGGGAGATGCCAATGTCGCATAGGGTCGACAGTGACTGTTGTATTTTGGTATGTTTTTAATTTTCATCGCATTTGATAATATGACAATTAGTGAATGAAGGAAATAATGGTCATGGTGGAGCCATTCCTGGTACACTCAATACAATTGTGAAATTTCACTGTATCGACACGATTAACTCTCGTTCATTTTCCCATCTGTAGTGTGATCATTGCACACTCTATATAATACATCAATATTTTATACATACAAATGTCGTCGTCGGGCTTCTGTACATTTTTTAAGGCGGCAATGTCAACAAAAGAATAATTGCAGGGTGCGATCGTAATTGGGGGACTATAATATATTATAAATATTCGACGCAACATTCATGATCATTCAGGGTGTAAAGCGTATTTACTAGCGATTCTCGGTTCTAGTCGTTGTACTAAATTTGTTTTCGTCATTCGAATTTGAAAATCCCGACGAAAATGTATATAATTGTCATGCAAACAATTTCGTGAGGAAGAAATATCTCAAATAACCATGCTCTTGTTCCGGATTTGATTCCTCCAAGCCGCTACCACCTTTGCCATGTTCTAATTCTGTCCTTGCATCATTGGATCCGTCACTCTCTTGCTCAACCTCGTCATTCCTTTCTTTTCTTTCGTTTGGCCGAGCGGTAATCTCGGACGTTACCCGACGAACCTGCTGTTTTTCTTGCTTTATTACTGTAACGGCATCGGCAGTCCGATCGTCGAGTGATTCTTTGACATCTGACACGATCTCGACAATGGAGGGATAATCATCTTTCGGTTTAACCTCGTCATTCGTCATAGCTTTTTGTGGCGTAACTGCTTTTTCTTGCTTCTTTCTATTGCGTTCCTTGTAATTTTTGGCAGCTTGTCTCATACGACAGAGAAAATGTGGGAAATCTAATAGAATAAATTGGGGGGAAAACGCAATTAAAACCAATACTGTAATGAATATAGCGGAGAAAGGAAAGGTCATTGATGTTCTAACTCACTGTTCTCGGATATTCGCGCACTTAGAGCAGATGGTAAATTGACACCGGGATCATCGAAGTAAGTTAATCCGAATTCGATTCCTGGCTCGTTTAACTCTGTAGAAGCTGTTATCACCATGTATGACCAGTATGTCGTTACTCTGTTCCGTAAACATGTGATATTATGATTTTTGTCGGTATGTAATTAAATCCCTAATATACGGTGCTTAATTACTCAATAACTGATAGTAAGTTACGAAATATGAAATTAGAAAAGGTTGTTTCAGTGATTTAACAATATTGGGAAATCGAGTAATACATTTTGTTATATGGACGATATTAAAGATTATCACATACCTGTAAGTATCTGACCTGATCGGTGCATTGGGATGATCCGTCACTTTGCTAACGATCACGATAATTCCTCTATCTCTGTCTATAAACCATCGGCGCTCGTACACGTAATCTCTGTTTGAATAAAACAGCTGCAAAGTTGACGTAAAGAGAAAAACGATCGAACAAATGTAAGTACCCGTCCCATTATTACAGTAAAGAGGAAAAAGGTAAGACGGGACGAAAATTTGTTTACATATTTAAATACTTACGGGCCACGAAATTTCCCAATATACAACGTCGCTTTGACGATCCTTATCCACCATGGATCGTGGATCTGAATCTATGATCTCTAATCTTCTCGCAGTTTCGTCCCATTCTTTTCTGTATTCCACATCAATCTGGACTTGAAGAAAATCCTCGGCGGAAACGTCCGAAAATGTTCCGAACACTTTGTAGGCGTATAAACCACCAGTGTCGGGCTGTTCTTTCTTCCAAACCAACATATCTTTATTCTCCATGAAAGGTTGCCATTCAACTTCTGGAATTACAAATGGAATTGACCCGGACAATGCTCCATCTTACTGTGAAATTGCTGTTCAACCAACTTTATACGTGATTGACCGATGGTCCTTTTTCATTTTCAACAGCGTTGAAAGTGTTAAATTAGTTTAAATTGAATTGGTAGTGGCATCGGGTGCTGCGCTCGCACCGATTAAGTAGTAAACACAATATCACTGTATACTTTTCTTCATTGGGATGACGAATAATGCTTTAAATTCGCTTTAAAACGCGTTAACTTTCTAACCTCTCTTTACAATAAATCTTCCGAGAGGCAATTATGTAATGTACTCTACTTTGCGAGCATTTAATGTACCTATTTGTCCCAACAACACTTTGAATTGTTACCGTTTTTAATGGAGGCGCGATTGGAGCCATGACACGTGCAATATTTGACTTCTGGCTGTGTAACATCTATCACGAGTCTGAGGCGACATTTTTCACAAACAACAGTGGCATCTCGGAGTTTGTGCATTCGTTCAATATCATTGGAGTAGCTGTAACGCAAAAGTAAGATGATTAATAGAGCGATCGGTGTACACCGGCAGCCAAAGATTTTTAATTTATCGGGCAATGACAGCAACAAAACTGATGTTTTCATACTGTTGCTTGAAAGGGAAGATTGATTTTTTATAACAAGGATGAAGAGCGCGAGAGAGCTTAGCAACGAGAAGCATCGAATCGAGGATCGGAAATTCATGAATATATACCTGTAAAGTTCGTCATCCGATATTATTTCTCTCTCCCAATTGTACATCGTTACTCCAACAGCACTGATTAGAAACTCCCGGGTATTGCGTCCGACCCGACGTCTCCATGACCTCATGAACTCTTTGAGGGCAATCTCGTCCCAAATTTTCGTGTACAAATTCAACAATTGTATGGTACGTCGTACACGTTGAGCCGCTATAAATTCGCATTGCCTGGTGCACGCCCGAGCAACCTGGACACCCTGTTCGCCGAGCCACGCGCCTAGTCGTCTTCCATAACCATCAAATTTACCGTAAAATCTACAATGTCCGAGCCGAAGGACGTTCTTCGGACCGGTGCGAGGTAAATAGGGATTCAATCGACGTAATAAAATCGAAGAAACGTGAGGCGAGTACATGATTAGCAACCGTTTAATTACGAATTATAAATTATACACCGGAGTCACAACATTATCGATATCTCGTTCCGAATATTTCACCAGAGATCCCAGTAGTACGTTTGAGGTTTAATAAAGTCTTGCCGTGACCTTTTTCGTGCTGTCGAGACATATATGCATGTCAGTAAGCACAATTCGCGTGCAATGTTCGATACAAGAAAAATAATAATGAGCACAGAGTTTTAAAGAGCGTTGAGAAATATTGTCCCGTGATATTTAGTTGTGCAGATCGAACTTACGAATGAAAGAAGTGTCAGTCACGTGTTATCATCTCTGAGATGCCGCTGCTGGGAGCTGGGATACTTACGACGCTTACGACGTCGCATTAGCCACATTGTTGGTCGTACGTCGTCGGTCGTTATTCTATCTCGCTGGGACATCACGACTCGCCGCGGTTCTTGCTGTCGTTCTTCTGCTCACGAGAAAAAATGTCGACCGCTGAATTAAATCCGAGGGCCGTGAGGGTATCTCCGCTGATTAAGGTGAGGACGTACGCGTGTTTCGAGCGTGTCTCGTACTCCTTACAATCCGGTTCATCCAGTTTCCACCATCATAGAATTTCGAGTATATTACACTTTTGTCACTGTTTTCGTCAATCGATGTAGCGACTCCTCAAAACTAAGCTCTCATTACATAATTTTTCTGACAAACTCAGGGGAAATCTTGTATTAGTTTCTCGTTATTAAAACATTCCTTATTACTTCGAACCGGGGTAATTGATGAATAGGTGGTGGAGTAGCTCGATCCGTAGTTTTGGAAGTCGAATTTGTATACACTTCTAACCTCTATCCACTCTGAAATTGAATTATTTTTGTCAAGTATAGTTCTTCCGATGGAGCTTCTTGGGGGCAGGCATCCTTTATGGAATGGTCAATTATAGCCGGCTCAGCAAAAAGGAAACTGCGTGGCGCGAAGTCGAATCTAAACGCAAGATAATCCGGGATAAAAAACTTGCCGAAGAGAAGAAAATTGCAGGGGAAAGTAAGTTTGTTTGTACTTCCTTTTTAATTACACTCTGCAATATATTCACCATCATGTTGTTCTGTTTTTCTGTTTCAGTCGAAATGAAAGCTCTTGAAGCACTCATGAAGTGAAAGAACTTGGTTCGTCTAGTATACTTTCTCTGTATGTAATAAAGCGCAATCGTACGATGAAACAAGTACCTATCTATTTCATTTCGCAATTCGTTACACGTATATCTCTACGTGAGCACGCCCCGTTAAGAATCAGTGTTACAAGTCGTTAAGAGTCAATTTCGATCAGTACTCCAGCAAGCATTGAACAACCGATCGGGTTAAAGATTGGTAGATATACAGAGAATTATGGTAAAAAGTGGTCCTTGGTAGTTTTTCCACAATTTTGGCAATAGTGTTGCAGGCGACGAGCGATTTAAAAACACCATCCATATTTTTTCCGACACTGAGCGTTAAAGTTTTGGGGGTATTTAGAGAATCGTGACAAGAATTTTGAAAAAAATATCACAAGAGCCACTTTTTGTCATAATGCCGTGTGTACCTGCCAATTTTTAACCCGATTAATTGTTTAGTGCTCGTACGTTTACTAATAAAATTTTCAATGCTTGCGTCGCATGTAACACACACTTACTCTTAAGAGACTCACTAAAGATGGAATAAACCATGATATAACGACTGAGAATGTTTTTACGAGGGTTAGTTTTGATCGATCTTGCTCTTCTTCCAAGCAAATTTATCGGATGTATCTTTATCGAAGCAATTCAGTGGACGTTCGCGTCGTGGTATAAAAGCTTCTTTATTACGTGGTAAGGAGAAAAAAAAATCGCCCGAACAGGGACTCGAACCCTGGACCCTCAGATTAAAAGTCTGATGCTCTACCGACTGAGCTATCCGGGCACTTGGAATTTCTTGGATTTTATTTAGGAACACGATTCAGGAAATATTGGACATTTGTATGCATATACAGTAGCGGACAAAAGTTTAAGACGATGAATTATAATTTGGTTCATGGATCTGTCATATAAATACGAACGTTTCCTTCGTTGGTTGTTGGTTTGTTACAATACATGTGTATGTTTGACTTTCATAATGTAGAAGTCTCGGTCGTCATATGTAAACGATATAGACTGTACTTTTTTTTTTTCTCTTCCGACCATCTGTAAACTGCGGACATTAGTTTAAGACGATCTGTCGAACAAGATACCCACATGCGATCCACGCAATAATTTGATCTATTAATACCGTAAATAGTTTGTGGTGTATCATCCAGTATCTTAAGTTTAATTACGTACGAAAAAAGTATGGGTATTAAAGCCCGTAATTTGTCATCAACTGAACGGAGACTAATAGTATCTCTACGGAAGCAAAATGAGACATTTTCTTCAATTGCAACTAAAATGGATCGATGAGAAACTGCTTGTAAGCAAGCGTGGTACAAGTTTGTAAAGACGGGAGACTATTTTGATCGACGAAAAAGCGGTAGAGCGCGGAAAACGATGCCAACGATGGATCGTCGGATTCATCGATTAAGAGAGAGAGATCGTTTTCATCCAGCGCTCGATATCAAAGCTCAAATATGCAGCAATAATAATGCACAAATTAGTCTAAGAACTGTCCGAAGACGATTAGACGAATTGAATTTGAAAGCGCGAATGCCACGGAAGAAGCAGATGTTGAGTAAAAAGAATCAAAAAGGATTGAGGAGACTGTGCAAAATGTGCTATTTTCGGACGAATCCAAATTCAACCGAATTTCTTCTAACAGGATATTGTATGTAAGACGTCGAATTTTTTTCTTTTTTTTCCTCTCCGTCTTAAACTTTTGTCCGCTACTGTACGTGTACCAAGAATGGCGGGATATATCACTCGCAAATTTGTTCATATGCCGCTCTTATCATCTCACTACGAAATTAATTGTAGATCATGATAAAGTATTAGTTTGGTAAAGGCTCGATCGAGTGGGAGAGATAATGTGGATATTGGATTAAAGTTGAGAGTTAATGAAGATTTCAAGCATCTTGACGAGAGAGTTTTACGGACGGTGCGTACATTTCGAATAATTCTTAGGTCAACATTGCCAATATATAATAGTGTCTTTTATGTATAAACACATTATGGTATAACAAAATATACAGAATTTATTACAACGAAGAAGAGAGATGTAGAAAAAGTGGAATTATTTGGCCACGTGTCGCCTCGCATTTTTTTGTCTACGATGACGGCTGTGAAACGAGATGAAACGAGAACGGAGATTCAAATCCTTTATAACATTGAAGGGAAGAAGTCTGGGAAGATTGATCTCTGCTTATGCCGGAATGATTCGAGTCTCGTTGTCCTTTGTGACGAGTTGCAGAAGGCTACCGTTAACCGGACGATCTTCATTTTGAGACCATTTCCAGAAGAGCCTGTATAAAGTAAATTATTATATTTTCACAGGTTTATATAAGGAATGCTGTAATAACGCTTGAGTAATAAACACATGGGTTATATTTTATCAATATTCATTGGCGATTCATCGAGCTCTCGAACACGTCCGCCGATTGTACGACATAAACTGTGTGACTTACTCGGCTATGAATTGCAGGGGCGTCCATGTACCGGTGTCAGCCTTGGGCATCCATTTTCGATTCATCGGTGTATCGAGTGTTACCGGTAAAATCGAGGCAACGAGGCAATCGGAAGGAAGACCACCGTCTTTAGCCGCAAGGGACTTGGTAAGCTGATGAACTGCGGCCTTTGCCATTCCATAACCGATCATACCAGGCGTTGCCTCAAGAGCCGCCTTTGCACCGGTCAATGAGAGAAAACCGCCCTCTTTCAAATTTGCCGCAGCAAGACTTCCGGAAATCACCGAACTCCATACGCTCTGTCTCCACATGAGTTCGGTATTTGCCAAAAAATCTTTGCTCGCTGCGTTACCTCCGGCCCATCCACCAGCGACGCATATTATCCCATCGAGTTTATCACCCTTGAGAATATCCTCGACTTGCTTCAGGATATAGGTTTCCTATACAGGGACGACGGGGATCATTACAATCTCAAAATCATTCGTTACCATATAAACTCGTTATGAACGATAAAACGGCTGTTACTATATTCATGAACGAGCAATTTTCACCTGTTCTTTCCAGCTGTGCTCAGCTTGTACGATTACATTTGCGTCTGCTTGCTCGTTCGCTTTCATGTCGATCGAGCCGACCCACTGAAGAAGGAAAAAAAACGAAACATTTTATTTTCACAGCATTGCACATTGTTTGAGTCACGTGAAATGCTCGACCACCAGTAGCGTAGCGGCATAACCATCAACGGAATATAACTTTTCTTCTTTTCGATTTACGAACGACTTTTTATACTTATATATCGATATGAATTTAGGAATAATCGGTAAATGGAGAGAGAAAAACAAACTTGATGCTTCTCCGTAATCGGACCAAAAAAACAAACGAATAAAAAAAAACAGCGATAATTAATGGGATGTCGCGGAGATAAGCGATACGCTCGTGGCCTAATTTATGGGAGAAACTGACGTATCGACGACACGAGAATCCAAGGAACATTAGAAAGGTTCGTTATTGGTCCACTACTCGAGCTTGGCCTTCATAACTAACTGATAGATATATGTACTGTTCACAGATTACTTGCAACATTCCGTACATTATCCGTACGTTATATGGAAGTATAGTTTTTTCGGTAGGTACACGAGAATCGTTGATCGATTTGGATGGATAATTTGTGATAATCGTGCGTTCGTATACGTAAATTAAGTGTACCTATAGAGAACGAAAAGATAGGGTCTCGGTTTTTTTTTATCTCAAAGCGGTAAGACGAGGAGTTGGTTTAATGAAAAAATGGTTCGTTATCGGCCCAAACATATGTTTCTTTCGGCTGAATCTCCACCCCGCGAGTCATCGCTGTTTGCATAAAAAAAATCGATGAACGATGGGGTTTACGCCCCATCGTTGTGCAAAATAATCGATATAATGTAAGCGCGTAGACGCGAAACATTTGACGCGGGTTTGAGGAAAAATCTTATGATTTATGTTGTTGGTATGCGGTAAGTCGGCGATAGCTAATCTTCGAGTAAAACCACAGCTCGTGTTAAGCAAAACGAAACGTTAAAGACGCCTTAAGTAAAACGGTCATGATCGATTGGATCGAAATAAAAAAGAAAGAAAATCTATTGGAATATATTTATATTGTTGAAATCAACAAGTTGTCGGTGAGTCGTTGAAGGAATTAAAGGCGAAAAGATGTCACTTGTTTTAAAGAAGATTCGTGTAATTTATACTTGGTTATGATGAAAGAGAGGTTAACGGTAGTTAGTTAGATGAGCGTGCGTTTTAGCCGCGATTCGATCATGACTTACCCAATTTTTTGATTTAAAGTGGGAAACGCAGGCAGAGCCGAGCGCTCCTTTTCCCCCGTAAACGAAAACACGTCCCCCAACGGTCGCCATGGTTCGATGAATGAAAAGATTTGACATTGTGTAGTAGCTGTAATTGTGCGACTTGAATCGAATTTGAGCGTAAACGGCCGAGGCAAGTTCGGGCGTTTCCGCTCATCTCGCCGCAACGTTGTCAAAAATCCTTGTGACCGGAATAATTTGAACGATACTGCCGGCGCCATATTGCCGGGAGACGAGATGTATCGTCCGAATGGACGTCGGACCGCCAACTACAAATGATTACGTTCCTCGAGGCGATATATACGTATATTGGCGGCATCGTTGATCGTTCGCAGATGCAAATTAAAAATTCTTATCATCAGGTTCGTCGATTGATTCCGGAACGCCTCGCCGGGTCCTCGGTAATTTTGGCAACGTTCGAGGTTTGATATTCGCGGGCAAGTTTAAATACACGTAGGTTTGGCAACTCCGCTCGTTCGAGGCCCTGCCCGCAACGCTCTCCGTGCATCTCCGTGAACGTAGGTCTAGTGTGACGTCACGGTAGCCTAGTTGGGTTAGGTTTTACGCTGGAAATTCTTAACGAAAAATTTTTTGTTTGACGATTAATGTTTTTGCTGTCGCGCCTGGCGTATTGACCAACACCGAGGGCTGATACAGGTGACTTGGAATCGTGGGTTGTGAAAGGTGCGACCGCGAGGCCCAACGTATCGGTGTATATGAGATTCTAAACGGAAAATGAGTCGACATGAAGGTACGTACGTGCGCGATCGTTCGGACTAGCGAGTCTGTTTTGGCGACCTCGTGGAATTTAATGGGGATCGAATCGAGGCTCGTCATATCGCGAGACCCGACGGCTATTGTCGAAAGGTTCCATCGTAATTTGTCGCCAAGGATCGAGCATCGAATTTTCTAATTAGATTCATAAAAAAGTAGCTGCTCCGAAACTAGGAACTCGGGGCTCTAATGTCAGAGCTCAGATGGCAGCACTTTCTAAGAAAAATGTAGCCAAATTTTTGCTCATTTGCAATGTTTCTTTCCTTCGGCGATTACATAGATCTAACTTTAGCCGATACTCCCGATTGTATTACGGATACATGCGAGTTTGTGAGAAAGAAAAATTCTAAACCCCAAAAAGGTACTCGAACTGTCATAAGAGTTGACCAGCTGATTCCTTACACATCAAAGACTCTCACCTCTCTTCTCACACTTATCCCCCTTCCCACGATGACTCTTCTTAGCACGAAACAACATATTGCAGCTATTTGTGTCTGATTTGTGGAATATATTTAACCTTCCGATTGACAAAGCATACTACCAAAATTCTCTTATCGATCATCGTCGTGTTTGCTTTTTAACAACGGCATATGCATTCTCTCTTTCTTTCTTAATCGGCAATCCGACTCTTACTACTTCCAATTACGAAAAAATCAACTAGACATCGGTCGTGTCCTTTACTCGCTTCGCGATATCATTGCTGCTTAATTTTCTTTGCTTTCCTCAATTATGCGATGATGTACAAATTTTCAATCCATCGACCTGTCCTTACAAAAAGCTATATTAGTTGCAGTAAAACGCTAAATACTAGAAAGTAAGTAAAATGGGGCCGTTTAAATAGCCAATGTTTTTTGTCGATCAAGAGAGAGGTTGAAAATCTTTGAAGCGATAAGAGAATCATGGTTACGAAAAGTACCTTGTCCTATATGCGAATGCATATGCGCATCCTCTTGTAATATTTCCAACGTTATGGCGCTTCTTATTTTCGACAGTTTAGGCGTCATAATTACTACAGAATTTCGATTAGAAGAGAGTCTCCAAATTTATGAAAAATACAACTGTATCGAGTCGATGGCGTCAAGTTAATATTCATGTACCGATATAGAGCGTTCTTTATAAATTCAGTTTCATCTGAGATCGTTTCGTGCCAAATTTCATAAAGATTATTACAGAAAAGCTTGTTCTACATAATTAAAAATTATTTTTAAATCTTATATAACAATGAGACACAATGATCGCGAAGAAGGTATTTCTGTGTAATATTTTGGCATCCGTGGAGCTCCTTGTAGGATTTCATTGTTCTTTTTGCATGGCTAGAGAAGGGCATTGCCCGTAGCTGTGAAAAATAAGGGGAAATATGCTTTGAGTTTCATTCGTATTAAATATGTTGGTTGTAGTAATAGAGAATTCACACGATAAATTCACACAAGAACTATGAAACTGGATCGAATTTTTATTTGCCAGCTAGCCCCTGATGTAAATACATTGAGGATAACATGATATATAAATAGCTACATCGATGTACGGTGATCTCGACCTAAACACAAAAAGAGATTCTGGTGTTTCATCGGTTGGTGCCCAATGCTTTGGTTGTTAATAAAAATGATGGTATTCATGAAGAGTCGAGGATTTATCATAAATACTGCGTAGCATACAAACATTTAAAAAACGTACACACGTATACACGGACGCAGACGTATATATCGATAAAACTGGGCCCACTATAGATAGCAGCGAAGAACCTGACGAGGACGAAATTATTGGACACGAATCATAGAGTTGACTCGAATTTATTACGATTCCAAGATTTGTACAATATCTTAATAATTGGTAATCTTTCTCAGGGGTAAGCTGTGACTCCTGCTTAAAGGGAAACTTCCGGGGTCGCAGGTATAAGTGCCTGGTGTGCTACGATTATGATCTATGTGCCAGCTGTTACGAGGCGGGTGCGAGTACTACACGCCACCTCACGGATCATCCTATGCAGTGTATACTCACGAGAACCGACTTTGGTAACGATATGTTAATACGTCGATATTGATAGATTATAGTAGAATACACCCTGGACAATGTTGTTCGATCGTGCTTCAATTGAATATAATGTTGCAGAACTGTATTATGGAGGGGAAGGCGTGAGCGTGGAACAACCACAGTCGTTGACTTGTCCTTATTGCACGAGAATGGGTTTTACAGAGGCGACTTTGCAGGAGCACGTTGCAGCGGATCATCCAGACACGACCTTCGAAGTTGTAAGTGGTAAAAGTGAAAATTGGGAAATTGGCAATTTGAACTCGTATCGATTTGACAACGAAAACGCGTAAAGCGACCAAATCGTGATAAAAATTGTGTTTTCAGGTGTGTCCGGTATGCGCGTCTCTGCCTGGTGGAGATCCGAATCACGTTATCGACGACTTTGCCAGTCATTTGACACTCGAGCACAGGAGTGGACCAAGGGATCTAATATCTTTTCTAGATGAGCCAGCAGCTAGTCGGCACGGAGTTCGACGCATACCTCATCCGGGTAGAGGAGTCGGTGGTTCGAGGCCTCGACGGTACGATCCAACCCTCCTTTTATGTTTCGTCGGTATCTTGCAATCGAACGTCTATCCGTTAAATCACGGAAATGTCAATTTTTCCAGGTCCAATATGCATTTCAGTTCGTCCGGGGGCTTGAGCCCCAGTAGTCGAGATGGCATAGACCCCATCGCGGAATTATTGTCCCAGTTGTCGGGTGTTCGCAGAACAGGCGGTGGCACTGGACAAAATTCTCAGTTGCAACAATTGCAAATGCAATTGCAGTTGGAACGTCAACAGGTTCGAGTAAGTATGCATTTGGTAGTGGTGGAATTGTGGAAGATTCGAAATTGGAACCTATCGGATGTTTATCGCACATATTCTTCGCAGGCGGCGAGGCATCAGCTGGAACGATTGCCACGAAGGCAAACGCAGGTGATTGGTTCGGTGAGTGGCAGCGGTGCGACCTCCGGAGGAAATGCCGCCAGTGGTGGAGGTGGAAGCAGCAGCGGTGGTCATTCGGCCACAATGGCCAGTGTCGTTGCCAACAATAGCGGAAGTAACAATAATCCAGCCAATGCTTCGAACCCGTCCAGCTCGTCATCCGCCAGCTCCCAGAATTCAATGTTCTTGCTGCCTAGGTAAATTTCATCACATTCGCTCAAAGATTACGATCGTCAAGCGTGTATGTTGCTTTCGCCGTACCGAACTATAAAAGAGGGCCGAAGAAAAAATGGCATTCGTGGCGGAGCGCACGAATACTATCTTAATGATCGTACTCGCCGAACGTTCTTGAAAAGCGCCGTATTTTTTTAGCACGCTTCGTATATAAATGCAGACTTGCGTGTCATGGTCAGCGAAACTGGTGCCAAAAATTTCGTACCGCGGCATCTCATTTAAGTTTAAACGCGTTCGTGATTTAGACGTACGGGCGCCGAATCATTTTTCCGCTGCTAAGATTATCGTTACAAACGAAGGTCCTTTTGTACATACGAAACGACAAACATGAGGAATCAAGCGGCATTGTTGAAGTAACGCAATATACGTTGTCGTTGTTTTGTTTGCGCCCGTGCGTGTATATTTGTGTGTGTATGTGGGGTGGGGGCGGGGTATCTGTTTTTTTTGTTTCTGTGCTTTTCTTTTCCGGAATTTGCTTTCCTTGTGTTCCGCGTTCGATTAAATAACACCGCGATTTTCATAAATTCCGTATCATTATAAGAATGGAATGATCGACGATCGATCACCGTGGATCGAGCAAAGTTCAACTGACACGCATAACATAATAATCGGCCAAACGATCGATACTCTAGCTCTCGGTGAAATAATGACGGGGGAAACGTCGGATCGCCAAGAGCGCCACGTTACGACGATTCATTCTGTCAAAGCTATTAAAATAATTCCACCTCGACGTTTGCGCAGATGCATAACGACGACACTCTCGGACTCGCAACTTCAGAGCATCGAGCGCGAGAGCGCAAATCGAAGCCTTTTCGCCCGCGAGCTTGTTGTTGGCACGCTCTCGCAGACATTGCCGGAGTTGACGCAACAGCAACACCAACGAGAGCAGCAACAATCGTCGGCAGTTCAGACACCGGCGTCGAGTACAACGACCGCAACGTCGAGCCCCGATACACCGAATGCGAACAGCGCAGCGGAGTCGGTGGCTCCGCTCTCAACAAAAAAACAGCTTCAAGAGGCAAAGAGGGATCAGGGAGCGACCGCATCGACCGCGAATAAGTCGCTTTTGCTGTTGACATCGGCCCAACACCAGCAACAACAGTCGCATCTGTCGCTTCAAGTAGCCGCGGTCGCGGCAAGTAGCGTCGCGTCCGGTCTACCGAGTCAGGGATTGCCCTCGAATCCCAATACTACTCCCATGGTTCAAACGTTAATGCACAGCGTGATACCTCAACCATTGGTGAGTGATTTTTCGACACGGCAGGATCGATAAATCAAATATCCACTATTCGTCATTATTACGCTCCGATAAATGTTTTATCAATCTTTCCGAATGCCGATAATCAAATCGGCATTGACACTTTGCTGCACCTGATTACGCGGACGTCGATTATTCAACTTATTGTCGTTCTCTCTCTCTATATATATATATATATATATATATATATATGGAGCGATCGTCGAGAGTCGATCGTGCGGCAGGATTTGAAATTAAAGATTGTTACAAGTGGCGGGTTGCGCGATCAATAGTGGTACTACTACTACTACTACTGCTGGGGGTGGTGGTGGTGGTGGTGGTGGTACTCGCGAAAGAGTATATAAATTTTGTATCGATTTGGCGATAAAGCCGATTGAACGATCGTTTTTTGTGATATTTTCCTACCCGCAGGTTTTGCAGCAGCCACTGCCACCACCGCCGATCAGAAATACCGGAACGGGAACGATCAGGGAAGCGGTAGCGACACCGGCGCCTGCCTATTTACGGGGCGGTGTCGGTCCAGTTGGAGTTACCGGTACATCGCGCAGAAAGCCCGTGAGAGCCGTAGACGGCCGAAACCAATCTACGGAGCCACCCCCTCCTCACTAACCCCGTCCTAGAATCGTATGCCCAGCCCCCCCGGCCCCGAAGCCCTTCCTCCGAATCACGCAGGTCCCTCCCCTAGCACTAGTCCTAGCACTGTTTAGAACATCTCATCATTGTTGTTATTATTATAATATTATATATTAATTATTTCCAATACCCTTTCCTCTAATCAGATAATGTGCCCATGACCTCGTCGTAATTCCTCACTCGCGCGTAAATGTTATTCGTGATACGAGCATCGTTTCCCTCTCACCCACAATTCCTCTCGTATCCTCGATCCCTGGCTCGTGGCAGGTATTATTCCCTGTTCGTCGATGGACTCACGACGATAATACGAATGTACATAAATCACTTGGAAGTCGTGCGCGCAATTTTGTGCGCTTTTCAAGGAGGGAGGTCTTGCCAATTTTCTTCCAAGGCTTGGAACTATCGAATAGCGAAAGAGTGAGCGGCGCGTATCGTGGCATTTATAATCATTGCGGGAGAGCGTCGAGCCGTGCTCGTGTAACAAATCATTCAAACAGTTCTGCCGATAAGCGAAAATAGCGAGGTTTTACAACACGGTGAGAAGAAAAAGACGGGGAGGAGGAGGATTACGCGGTACGGGGAACGCGCGAGCGTCTTCGGTCGTGTCTATCGAGTCCAAATACAAGATAGCCGAATATCGTTCGTATCGGGAAATCCAGCGTTCCGCATTCGAGGAGGATCGAGATCGTTATCCGCTCGTTTATTCTCCTCACTGCGTTGTACTTGTCCTTACTTGTGATAAGTAACTCGAGGTGTATCGGTCTCGTTCCCGAAAACGAGAGAATTGGATTCATTCGTGTTATCGAAAATCGAGCTCGTGCGCTCCTCTCACCCTTTCCCTCATTCCTCCAATTGTAATTTACACTACGAAATAAAACATAACGCGATAAAGATGTAGGTGTAGCGCGCGTGTTATACACGCGAACGAGAAGGTCTCGATCCTTTTATTAGATGAGAAACGGACTAGCGACTCTTCTCCTTCCTTCCTTCCTTCCTTGCCTCCTTCCTTCCTCTCCCTCTTTCTTCGCCTCTTGTCTCGATTACATCCGTTTCTTTTATTTTTATTTTTTTTTTTCGTTGTTTTTCGTTTAATTGTCTCCGCGTGGCCCCGCTCTCCTTTCCCAGTAATATCCAACAATAGATTTGACTTCTACATCATGTACTTTATTATTGGCTCTTTATTCCCCATTTGTCCTAACATAATTGGAACCTTGCAGCATTCCCTCTCAAACGTGGCTATCTGCAGGCTGAAATATATGTAATCGGAATGGTCATTGCGTCGACAACCGTTCGTAAATGAATATAAGGATAGAGGGGCGGAAAAAAGTGAAGTACCGCAACTAATATTCTCAAGAGAGATTTCGCGCGTGAGTTAAAAATGGCTGTATCGAAAGTATTTGGAAAAAGATAGATTCGAAGAGTGGACCGTATCGTTTGTGCGAACATACTTTCACCGAGGGCAGAATTTCGTTCGTTCGATTCGGCTTCTCGTCCATTGATAAACTCGGTTAACGATAGTTCGATTCGAGATTTTTTTCGGCAGTAAGAAAATTCATTACTCTCGCAACGATGAACACACGGTGGATGATGGCGCGAGGAGGGCGGGTGCGAGAGTCAATTGAAATGTAGAAATAATTCGTAGCTTTCGGCAGTTTTATTATCTCGCTGATAAAATAAAAACAAAAATTCAACAAACGGGAACGCGTATGAAAAGGAGAAAAAAAAAAAATTGTACATTTTTGGAGAAAAGGATGAGAGGAAGTGCCGTAAGGTCGATCAAAGGCATGCCGAAAGATTCGAGCAAAGGTGCCGTTTGATTTGTTGGATTATAGATTTTTAAACGGTCAAAGACCCATTGCTCCCGTAGTATTTATTGTTTATCCAGGCACGTTTGTCGTTAGAACGATGTACGAAGGAGCCGAGTACGGGAGGCGATATAGTTCCGTGGATATGTAGTGGTAGAGGAGTCTCGCGGTTGTATAAAATAATGCGATTGAATTTATTGTTTAGACATTTTGTGTTAATGGAGATTCGTGCCCGTAATCTATTGGCTATGCTTGAAAAAATTCGACAAACTGTGAAAATAGTGTTTACGGTGAGAATCGTGAAGTTTGTCAACCGGATCTCAGCGTAAATGTATTCTTCGGAGGATGTCTGAGGCGCGGTTGGTCCGAATTTGGCGAGATTTAGCAAAATAATTAACGGTACGAGTTTTCAATGCTCTACATTGGTCCATTCTCCCCTATTTACCTTCCGTTTTGCCGTCAAAATACGCATATACGCGTATTAGTTTGATCTAACGAAAGATACATTACTACTATTAACATCCAGTAAATATAGATATACATTGGAGAGAGAGAGAGAGAGAGAGAGGGTAAGTGTCATCAGTCGCTCTCCTTCCGACGGATGGCATCGGCGGTATAAACGTACTAACGCGTGCAAATAGCAATAATTGGCTCGTTGCACTTTTGGTAGAAAGAGGCAAAGAGGGGCGGCTAGTTTATGGGAGGGGGAGGAGGAACGAACGATATTATTTTGCACAATGAATAAACTCGTGTCGCATTACGAGATCCTCGGGAAAACGAGAGGTTCTACAGCTCTTGACGATCCCTTCCTCCTGCTACCAAAAACCTCCGCTACAACCAACCGAACTTACGTGTGTTTACTTTCTCGGTGAATAATATATATATGAATCGCCCTTCGATTTGTATGTACTATATATTTTACGTACCGTTGTCTAACGTATGCATACACATAATAAATAAGCGAATCCGAACGATGCAAAATATGGTCTTATGTATTTCTGTTACGGGCGAACGAACGATAAACAAGACGAAAGAGAGACGAGAACGAACGAAATATAATAATCACGATGAATTCGAGCATTCAAGACGGAACGAGAGAAGAGAAGTGCGAGCGACGAGGTAATTGTCTATATTAAAGCGCGGCGGGACACCCATTTCATAGGGACTATACTCTGTAAGAAAAACTTTCGATTTCATTCATCTTTGATGATTAATTGCTAATTATTAACGCGGTTATTATGATTATCCTCATCATTATTAATAATACTACTAACGATTTAAGGCTTGTATCTAGAAAGTGTGCCCAGGGCTGCAACCGAGATGAGACAAGGGCCAGACAATTGTAATATATATGATTAATAATTTGTAAGCGATTTCAAATCATTGACGATGCTTATCGTCATTGTTGGAAAAATCCTGGATCGCGGCGAGCTGTGTACATTCAGGCGCTTTTTCACGTAGGGGAATATTAGGGTTTTTCTCATTATCGTTTGGATAAATACGTATTATTACATGCCGATATACACACACACACACACACACACACACACACACACACACATGCAGCGTACGTGAGTGGGAGTCAGAGGGATACGGACGCGCAGCATCTAAACACACACACACGCCCGTGATATGTCCAAGGCGAGAATTCTGTTATAGTTTTACGGTATGTGCGAGCTAACCCGAGTGATAATGACGACGGATGATGATACGATGATGGTGTGAAAAGCAGTCTACAAACCTGTTATTAATTATAGAAAATTCAAATGGAAAACTTACGCATAATAATTAATTGAGAAAAATAATGTAAATTGTGTTTAGTTGTATTTTATGTTACACACGCCTCTGATGCTGAATATAATGGAAATTCAATCAAGATATGCGCATACATTTGATTGGATTACGTGGCAAAAGATCACAACGAGATCGTCTCGTTTCGTTATTGCGACAGGTTTCCTCCGTTCGAATAAACATCTCGAGCTTTGTTGCGACAATCGCTCGTCTGACTATGTACGTAACCACCGCTTCCGTCTCGATATTAGTACGCACCGATACACAAACATGATTTCGAAAAGACTCGGCGGCGCGTTAGTCGTAGTCGCGAGACCAGCGCGTTTCGAACATCCAAATAATTTCGTGACACGAGGTCTTGGTCGAACCGAAAAAATCTCAGGAAAAATGGGCCCGCTCGAGAGTGCCAAAAAAGTCGCTGCTTATAAAGCTGTCGACGAATATGTTAAGGTAAATTATTAATAATACCGTGCGCACGTTGTACGGGCTTGAAAGCAAACGAGAGCGAGACGAGCCTCGAGCTTTCGAGGTTATGTTCCCAACCGGTGTTTTACCGATAATTTTATTCTTCGTTATTTACAGGACAATAGTGTAATAGGAATCGGCAGCGGGTCGACGGTCGTTTACGCGGTTCATCGCTTAGGTATGTAATGTTTATTTAACGCCCTTGCCTTATATTTTCTTCGTCTTATACGTCCAGTATTAACACCGAGTCATCGGGGCTTTCGTCACAAACAAAGATGGCCCCTGTAGCAATCTTTTCAAAAGAAACCAATTGAAAATTCATTTGTTTTTATTTTCCAACGGTTTTTCATCATTGTTTTTCAGTCGAGAGAGTGCAGAAAGAAAAGCTGAACATCGTTTGCGTTCCAACGTCATTTCAAGCCAGGCAGCTCATAGTGAACAATCATCTGATCCTTGGAGATCTCGAGACAAATCCCAAAGTAAAGGCATAATACGCGCATTAATGATTGGTATATTTGGCGCATCGTCCGGAATACGCACTTCCGAGTCGGGAACCATGCATGCTCGCGCACAACGCTAATGATAGATAACCAGCGCGTATCGCACTCTGCCCGCTCGTTCGATCAGCGCCATCTCAATTTAGTAGCTACGGGAATCTAGCCACGGTAACGGCCGTTTCGTTGCCCGTGGAGAAGAGTTTGCGCTCGCGGTAACCGAGTTTGCCCCTAAAACGTGCACGGTTCCCGTACGAACTAATACAAACAATTTTATGTTTTCTGTATCGACAGTTGGACTGCGCCATCGATGGAGCCGATGAGGTAGATTCCGAAATGAATCTCATCAAAGGGGGTGGTGGTTGTTTGTTGCAAGAAAAAATTGTAGCTTCATGCGCCGAAAGATTGGTCATCATCGCCGATTATACGTAATTATGAGATTGTGAAAAGTTTAATTTAACGGCTATCCTTGGATCGATCTTCCTCATACACGTTATCCACCTGTTTCAGAAAAAATTCGGAAAAGCTCGGCGATCAGTACAAAAAGGGAATTCCGATTGAAGTAATTCCCATGGCTTATGTTCCGATAAAGACGAGAATCGAAGAGAATTACGGTGGTAGCGCAAATATCCGTATGGCGATTGCAAAGGCGGTACGATCGTTTCGTTTAATGCATTAAGGACAATATTTTTGCACCTTCAAATATTGAAAGAGGCGTGTGAAAGATGAATATTTTTCTTTCTTCACAGGGACCCATCGTAACGGATAATGGAAATTTCATCTTGGATTGGCATTTTCCTCATGGCTTGGATAACTGGAACAAAATCAATACGGAACTGAAGCTCATCCCTGGCATCGTCGAGACCGGATTGTTTATTAAAATGGCAACGAAAGCTTACTTCGGCATGTCCGATGGTAGTGTCAAAGAACAATCTTGATCTAGCTCCAAGTTTGTCGTTTCCTAATCATCGAGAGAAAGCGGAGCCTCCGTTGATTTTCGTGCCATAGTTGAAAATTTCGTTTAATATGAATGCAACATTTTTTTTTAATAATTAAGCGATGTACACACGGCATGTCCATCGAAATATAAAGTTTAACCTTCGTACGAACCATGTATCGTTTCGGTTACTTTTAGCGCTCGTACATCGTCCCATTGCCGATTCTCTCGAATAGCTATTATCGCATTTCCATTGCTCGAGAAAGAAAGGGAAAGTGGGTTTGTGTCCAATATGAGTGTAACGAAGAGAAGATGTAAAAAAAAAACAACCGAGTGTAGTTATGTACGCACATAACAAGTTATTACTTCTTTGGCGCAAGGAAAAAGAAGTTTTTACGCATTCAAACAAGTTTTTAACTTAGTCGAATGATCGATAAACGACATTAAACGGCGTGGAAATTATATCACTTGAATCTGTGGAAATTTTACGTACTATTTTAGTCGGTTACCGTATAGTAGGCGGTAGGCATAGTATACGAGGGGGGACATCTCCTGAGTTAGTGTGCCAAGTTCTGTCGCTGTGAGTACATCGGTTTATCGGTGGTAATTTTTTTAGCGAAACAACTTTTTCCATTTCGCTGAAAACGTGATGGCCGATTGTCGAGAGCAACGCGTGGCCGTGAAATTTTCTTTCCTGTTGGGGAATCGACCATGGAAACTATTGTAATGCTTAATACTGCTTATGGGGTTGCCGCTCTAAGTAAAATCAGAGTCTACGAGTGGTTTTCACGTTTGAAAAATGGAGAAATGTCAATCGAAGACTAACCCCGTTCAGGACGCCCCTCAACATCAAGTGACGAAAACGTCGACAACATCAACAATGCTCTCATTCGGGAAGACCGTCGGCAAACCATTGATCAACTCCTTGATCAATGGTTCGGTTCAGGTCGATAAGATTCGAGCAGATACTTGGCGCACAAGCGACTGGGGTTCTTACATCATCACAACGCGCCGGCTCACGGCGCTATCTTCGTAAAGCAGTTTTTGACAAAAAACGGCATGACGCTAATCCCCCCTTAATTTCATTCTGTTCACTAGACTGAAAAGGGATACGAGAAGAAAGTATTTTGCTATTGTGGGGAACGTAAAACAAAAATCGCTGGAAGGCCTAAGAAACATTCCAACGAGCGAATTTCAAAAATGTTTGGTACAATGGAAGGATCGTTTGCAAAGGTGCGTTGTAGTCAAGGGAGAATACTTCGAAGGTGATGAAAATTAGTTGTAAAAATATTATGAAATAAAGCGGTTATGACGAAATTCCCGTTTTTTTGGGGTCCCCTCTCAGATGTCATATGCGCACCACTTGCATAACTTCGGAACGAAAAGAAAAGAAATTCTCACTCGCAACTAACTTCATGATGCGTAAAGCACATTTCGTGACATCGAGAAAATACACTCCCATTATTAGAACTGGCCAATGCGCCGACATAATTATAACTTCAAAAATAATGCCCGCCCGAACAGGGACTCGAACCCTGGACCCTCAGATTAAAAGTCTGATGCTCTACCGATTGAGCTATCCGGGCTGCTGATTTTCCAAGAACCAACAGCACGTATTAGAAGCCAGAGTTGGATTCGACGTCTCGAGATATACAAAAATAGGTCTTCTTATCGTTCGAGGGATCAAAAAAATCATTTGAAACGATAAGACAATTGCAGGAAATAAAGGATCGTCGGTGGGCAGTGTACGTGCCAAATTCTTTGGAAATGATTCGTTGTGAGAAAAGTTGTTGGCGAAATCCGAAAAAAAAAATAAAAACACGGGTAGCTCGAGAGCCTTTTTGATTTTGCGACCGATACTGGTTGATACTGAAGAACATGCGCATTCGTTATTTCGCGTGGGAGGTGGGAGCGGGGGGGGGGCGATGAAAGGGAGACGATTCCGGCGGTGGGTGGTTTGGAAGGATCGAGGGTACATCCAACTTGTGGCATTTGTCGTCGACGGAAGTAGGGGGTAAGTTGAAAAGTTGGATATATCTCGAGTTTGAGTTTAAACGCGTCACCGCGGTCACCCATCGAGAGTCGCGAGCCTCGACGTCGGATAGTTGTCGCGGGCTATCGCGGCAAAGGGGTTACACGATAGCGTATCAATCTTACCGATAGACAATCATCGATGATAACGGGAGACCGAGTGAATACTGACTCTCGCGCACCTGCAAGATTTCATCGAAGCACGAGTTTTATCGAGGTACGGCACGACGACGGTCAGGCGCGTTGATTTTCAAGTGTCGCTCGTTTCATCTCGATCGCGAGTTCCCGACGACGCCGACGACGACGACGACGACGACGACGACAGCGAATACTAATTGTTTCTCGTTCGTTGGTTTTATCCGTGGATCAAATCATAGTCGTACGGATCAAGCGTGATTTCGACTAATTGATTAGTGAGCGTTTGTTCGACCGATCGATCTATCGATCAATCGACAAGGGCTATTCTAGACGAACTGTACGAAATAAAATCGTGCGCGACAAATAGAAGGATGGAAAGGTCGTCTCGGTCTGGGTTTCGGTTTGACGATTGCATCGGTAATTCGGAAAGGACGATGAACCGGGCCCCCGTTATTGTCGCGAAATAAATAAAAGACATGATTTGAGAGGAAAGGGGATATCCCGGGAATAAGCGCATCTCGTGACGCGACTACGAATTGTGCGGGAGGTGTCGGGAGGTGTCGCGAGGGCCACGGGTCGAGTCGAGATCGATGGGTTCGAGATGGACTCCCGTGATCCCGAGGATGATGGCGAGGATGGTGGTGGTGGTGCTTGTGGTGGTGGATTTGACAGGGTCATGGGCGGAAGGGAGCTGTCGAGAGGCCAAGGCTTTCCGAAAATGCGAGGCCGTCTGCGCCCGAAATCATTTCGGTGTCGAATCGTGCGAGCTCAGAATTGCCGTTCTTCTGCCGGCCGACACGAGCTACGATATCTCGTTGCCCAAAGTTCTTCCTGTACTCGGTGAGAAAATTAGTAATGGCAGGCACCAAGGCTTGTCGAACGTCCCGTAACACCTGGACGTTTATCTATACCTACGTTATCTTAATCTTTATCCTAATGGTCCTCGTCCTTTTCCTTTCTCATTACTTTTGCTCGTTGGTTGTTGTTGACAGATATAGCTGTGGCCGATGCGAGACTTCGGGGTCTATTGCCGGTCTGGTTGAACCTGAAACTTTTCCCGGAGGACGATCGGTGCGACGCGACGTACGCTCAGATCGGGGCGATAAAGAGTTACGAAAATTGCGTTCATCTATTTCTCGGGCCAGCATGCGATTATTGCGTAGGTGAGTCGGCGAAGGCGCCAACACGCGCTCGCGCGCCCACGTCCGCCTTTTTTCACTAATGATCGCGATTATCGCGTTCCCGATACAGCGAACGTCGGAAGGGTCGCAAAGTTTCTGGGAGCACCGGTTCTCACGACCGGTGGTTTTACTTTTGACTTTACGGAAAATAAGACCGAATGTCATCACGAGTACTTCATGACAACGAGAGTCGGCGCGATGTCATTCAGGGACATCAGTAGTGTTTTGATCGACGTGTTGGATCGGTAAGAGAATCGTTCCAAGTCGTGCATGCCGAATGCAGTCCCGATTCCAAATCAAAATCCATCCTTCCATTATTTAACCTCGATGCATTTCGATCTGTCGCAGATACGCTTGGCGCAAGATACAGCTCGTCTACGATCCGAATGGACAGACGTGGGTCGCGGGCCGACACACGTGTCAGCTTATGATGAAATCGATGGTTCAGCTCATAAAGAAACGTCAGGACATGTCTTCCGGTAATATGGACATAGAGGCATTGACACCGGACGATTATGCGGATTCTCTCAAGAGCCACGTCGGCAATGCATACGGCAGTGAGTTTTTTTTTCTTCCTTCTACTATCCGTCTCTTATATATTCTTCGTGATTTTCCGTCCATCCTGTCCTCTCTTGCGATACAGAATACGCTTCGCGAGACCTTAAATTAAAGGCCGCATCGCAAGGACATGGTTTATTTCGAGAACGGGTGATGGATCTCGATCTCGTTACGCAAACAAGTTACAACGATGCGATGCAGCGCCTATTAACGAAGCTCGAAAGGAACCGATCGTGCGATTTTTTGTCCTCCCGTGTCACTTGGAGGACGAAAGACAAAAGATGTTAGGGTGGGGGATGAGTGGCGACGGTGGTCGACGGTTATTAATCATTTTTCGTGGTTCGTCGAAAGTTGGTCGATTAGGACGATTCGCACACGCATTAAAGTCGGAGTTGACCGGAGGGTACTCGACGACGAGATTGTATCAATAATTTCGAGTGGGATCGCATCGGGTCGAGCACCGTCGCTCGATCGTTGGTAACTCGATTCGATTATTTGGGTCCGTCGTACATAGACTCTCAATGATTTATGCGAATTACGCGCGTGTAGTCGTCTGTCTATTGTTAGATCAACGGCGGAGTGATTAATCGATGTTATTTCGTATCTTGCGAAAAGTAAGCTACGTCACAGTCGTATACACCGTATAGAACATGAATCTCGAGGCTTATCGATATAATCGGCGTGTACGCGGGATCGCGATATCGTTCGGCATCGAATTTTAAAAAATAATCCGAACGACCAAACGACGACGATGAGTTCGTAGTCGATCGCGTTTTCAGTCATTTTCGAATCTGTACCGAATTACAAATATCATTATTACTGCATTCGCGAAAGATTTTAAGGAGCGGCGCGGGACGACCGCCTGTCACGATCGTCCCTCGATCGAACGAATAAACAACTCGTTTGTTTTTCGATCGACGGACAACCTCCGCTTTATCGACCGTCAGCAGCGAGGACATCAGTTACGGGAAGACGATAAGCGAAACGTTCACGTCGGTAAAAGGAAACTCCTTCCTAGACCGACACGCATCGATCCTTTTCGAGGATACTTGAATATTTTCTTCTTCAAAGTTCGATCTACCCCCTTTGATATTACGCGCGCGTTCCTCAGTTTCAATTAAATCATCGGTATATGAAATACTGAAAATATGTATAGAGAGCGTGAATATGAAAGTTTTAATGCGTCGGGAATATTAGTCGGCGACTATCTATCTCTAATTCGTGTACGTGCCCGACACGTGGAGAGGAAATGGCAAAGAGCCTGCTAGTAGACGCTCCTCGCTCGGAGGCGTACGCAATCATACGGTTATGGACAAGCCGTTGCGACTCCCGCCGATCCAATCATTACTTCGATTTACCATCGCCACCTAAGGTAATCTACATGGAAATAGAGGTAAACATATTGAGGCGATCTCACGGGCGATGCACGATGTTGCCGCGGCAGTGCGTGTTTTGTATTATGCGATTGATAATGCGATTAGGGGGCAATAATGCAGAGACGAGCGAGTTTCGACGAATACGTTACTCGTGCACACGCGCGCATACAAAATATACCTATTTTATTCCGTGTCGTTCGAAAGCGTACGAAATGATTTGCAAAAATAAAAATGTCGTGACGCGTGAAAGTGCAAATGAGGGCAAAGCGGTTTCTCTCTCTCCCTCTCGCTCGAGAGCAAATCCTTTTTAGGAACCGCTATCATTTGTGTCTGAAATTTGAAATCACGTATCGTTCACTCTCGCTCGTATCTCCGAGACACGATATTTGACGTACCTATATTTAACGGGGGAGAAAGATGGAACGACTATGTAAAAGACAGATGGAAAAGCGGGAGAAGAAGGAATCAGTTGGAAGGAGGGAGAGGACGCGCGCGCGTTTGCTAATATTACTAGAACTCTGCGGATAGCAGAGAGGGCGAGAGTGGCGGGAAGGGACGGTGGGCGGCGGGGGTGGGGGGCTCGAGAGGGAACGAACTGCGTGTGCGCGTCCGGATGAGCCGCCGGACATAGCCTGCTCGGCGCGTTCTCAGTTTGAATCGCGCTCTCCTCGGTCGCACGGAGATAGCCGCTCCGAATCTCGGCGAAACGCGCCCTTCGACCTCTTCCGATGCACCGATCGTAATAATAAATAAATATAGCGCGAAGGAATATAAAAAGCTCGGACGGACCAGGAGAGGGTGAATGTTTTTACGTCGGGTAATAAAATAATAATAATAAATTGTTTATTATTCGTGAATAAAATTGTTGGGGATACCGCGAGGCAAAAAATAGCAATTGCGGGCGGGAGAATCAGTTTTCCAAGCGATGACGTTGATTCGCGAACGTTGAAGGTACTTTCCACATGGTCCGGCTCGTGGTAATTACGTAGTTGACGAGAGCCGAGGAAACGAGACAGCGTGACAGCTCGCTCCGCTCGTCTATTCGGTAAAAAAAAACGAGTCAGGATGGTGCCGTTTTTAAATCTCCGATAAGACCGGAAACCTCGTAAAATGCAAAAATAGCTCGGCCGTGATTTTGAGATAACGCATGCCTCGTGATGTACACGCAAAAACGCATTACCGATCGAACGAGAGAAAGAAATAAGAAATGTTTAGGCGTTTAGGGTACGCGGATCGAACGCGTAAAAAGTACGTATCTCGCCCTCGAAGTGTCGAATCTCGCGATTTTGAATTTTTTGCAAATACGAGACGGGGCCATTAAAGCCTCGTTATAGGGCCCTAATATCAGGTTTTGCTCCAAGGAAAATTTAACTAGAGTCAGTCGATAATACGGCCAATTTATTCGGCCAGATGGACAGATAGGTAGATGGAGAGAGAGAGAGAGGGGGAGGGAGAGAGAGAGAGAGAGAGAGAGAGAGAGAGAGAGAGGAAAGACGATGTAGGTACTCGCTACATTCGCTATTCGTCAATATCGCTCGGATCTCTCCATCCCGCCACCGTCACAATTATTAGAAAGTCCTCAATGCGTATGAGACTCGAAGTAAAACCGATCGCCTTCG
Organism: Netelia fuscicornis; assembly: GCA_946811545.1. Taxonomy (NCBI): domain Eukaryota; kingdom Metazoa; phylum Arthropoda; class Insecta; order Hymenoptera; family Ichneumonidae; genus Netelia; species Netelia fuscicornis. Next base: position 231,062 of record OX328014.1, read on the forward strand.
GCCATCCGCGCTTCGAGGTTGTCGAACCAAAAATCGGCGCGCGACCGTGTCGATCACCTTCGGGAAATAACACATACGAAGCGACTTTCGTTCCTTCGATCGATCGGACGAATAATTGAAAAAATACAAAGCCACGATCTTGACGCGTCCGGATCGGGAAGCCCCGTTATACGCGGACATTCGTAAAAAGAGCCGGGAGTCTTTTTACGATCCAACTATTCTTTCCCGCTTTATCATCGTTATTATTACCGTACGAACAATAATTAACGGTTTTTGATGCTTGGCCGGTACGCCACACCGCCCTCGTCGACAAACAGAGTCATCCAGTACAGCCAGTTATCCGTAAGGAGGTGCCCGATGACGTGGTAATAACGCGAGTTATTTGGCATTACAAGGACAATATTATCGTACAAACGCGATAATTGTTCACAGCTGTAATACACAAGCAGACTGTGTAAACACTGTTGGTAAACGCACGACTCAGCGAGACGCGTTGCATCGCGGCGCGCGTCGCCGTCCCCTCTCGCCTCTTGGCGTCGATTTATCCACGTTGACTGGAGGAACCAACGGCAGTCGGAGCGTGCGTGTCTCCTCGCGTATGCACATCGGACCAGATTACAAGACCCGTCCCTCATTATATACATACACAATTTACAATCGTGCCGCGTACCTTTTGTTATTCGAATTAAATAGATAGGCAGAGGCATGTTGCGATACGGTAACTACTATGTACCTACTCGCCAGACTCACGTCGTCTTTTTATTTTCATTTTGAGAACGACAGCTACGAAAATCCGGCGCGAATTCGTTCGCGAGATTACTTGTTTTCCGTGCCTGTTTCTCAAAAATCATTCTATCGCGTTTCTTCTTTTTGGTTTTTATCAGTCGGATATCGATCGAATAACGGTTGGATAGTCGATCAGGAATTTTAATAACTGCCGTGTCCCCGATTGACTGAGGGGTTCCCTCTTCGTTCGCTAAAGCACGCCGTAGGTAGGTACGGGATGAGCTCAATTTCTCGGCATTACCGTTTCTCCGAGGCGGCATTCTCGGCGAACGCGAATACACGTCGAGGAAAGTCACGTTCGCCTTTTCATAGTTGGATGAATGTTCCGAGGGTGATGACGCTCGAGGGGGAGAAGAAGCCCTTGCGGTTTGGTTCGCGAGACGCCGTCGCGAATCCTTTAAACGTTCCTGTATCGACGGTGCTATCGACGACGACGAGAGATGACGACGACCGGTACCTAGACTTTCTTCGGGTTCTCTTCGTTGAGCAATTTTCCGAGCACAGTCACGTCTACGTTCGTGTTTCCATTCAAGATTGATTTCGCGAATATAACGGAGAGCGAGACCGCGCGGATCGCCGATTGCGCAACATTTCCAGTAGAAAAGTTTCGGTCGAGTCAGACATCGTGGCGTGTATCTCTCACTGACATTGATTCGTTGTCGCGAAGGAGCAGGGGAACGACTCTTTAGCCCTTCGGCCCCTTTATTTTTGACTAATCGACGAGTATGGGGACAAAATTTATTTACGTTTGCACGCCGTAACCTCGTGAGGAATGGCCAGGAGGGGGGGGGGGGGTGGGGGAGGGGAGGATAATAATCCAAGCGCGTGTATCGAACGACCAGAGGTTATAATGGTCGAGGGCTTGGCACGAGGCTAATTTAGCGGGGCGCGAATGAAAATGCGTGTCCTATTAAAGAAAAGCTCGTGTGCGCGCGTACGGATAAATGCATTCGTGCCTAGGTCTTTCCGAACTACTCCCTTAGCAACAGAACCAACAATTTATTATTTTCGCGTAAGCCTACCCCCTCTCTCTCTCCCACTGTTTTAGCCTCGATTTTTCAAAACGTCGCACAACGAGGTGCTCGTTCGTTCTCCGGGCCTCCGACCTTACCCACACTACTCGTTCCTCTTAGCCTTAATCATGACGAACCGTAATAATGCGGAGGTTTTGCGAGGGCCGCGATAGGTGTACCTACCCGTATAGGTACGCAAGAGTGCCACGTGCACCGGCCACTTCCCACACGTTATACGAGAAGGATCGAGCGTTTGACAAAGGGGCGAGAATTTTAAAAAATTTATACGCCACGCGGAGGTCTCGTATTTTGTTGGTGAAAAGAAGAAAAAAGGCTCGTCGACGCGTCGACGACCCGTTCTTCTTTCTCTTCTCCTTCTTTTTCCAACCTCTCTATTTATAAGAACGTTTTTGTCTCCATCAGTGTGTCCGTGTCCCTTTGCGGCCGAGGATAAAGATAGAAAAGAGCCCGAAGAGAGTCGGGCGAAAAGTCGGTTTATCATCGTGAAACATCGTTACGAGCAATAAGCCGAGAGTGACGAGGCTCCGGATGAATTTTTTTCAACCTCTCCGAGTTCAAAGTGTTTTTGTGCCAATGACGAAATGATTCGATAACATCGGGGCGACGGCCGCGGATCTAACCGTATCAAATCGAATATGATTCGACGGGAGAAATTGGATTATCGGTGCTTCGCGTTGCCGGAAAGAATTATGGGGCGAGTGTTGCGATGAAGAACGGAACGAGAAAGCTCGAGGTATAAATGGAATTTGGAGCCAAAGTGACAAAGTTATCGGTACGCGGTAGTTCGGTGTGAGAGAGATATAGCGCGCTCGCGCGTCTCTTCATCTCTCTCGGTTCGTACATGCGCCGAGAACTCATCGCCGAGACAAGAGGCGATCACGGGTTGGAGCGTGCGGCGGGACGAAACAAGGTTCGACTCAGATCGAGAATGGCGGGAACGCGGAAAAAGTTGCGAACCGAAAAGTCGCGGCGTCGCGCCTCTTTGTGTTGTTTGGTGACGATGTTGTTCGCGTCGAGCGTCGCCTCGATCGGAAGCTCGGGGCCTATCGGAGTACGGGGACGGGCGATCCAGCGTACGCGGGGAATCGTCAAGTTGGCGGTAATAGCGCCGGCCGATCCTCATCACGAGCAGAGTCTCCCCCGGATCCTGCCTGCCGTCAGTCTCGCGATCAGAGCCGTCGTCTCGACCAAGGGTCCTCTGCCCGGATGGAACATAACGGTCAACCATCGGGACTCGCAGTGTTCCAGCACATACGGACCTCTAGCCGCTTTTGATTTCTACATTAATCGTACAGCAGGTTAATTCATCTTTTACCCTCGTACTTACCACCTATCCATCTAATTAACTTTGGATATCTGGGATGCCGAATCTATCGAGACGAGGCCAGTGCGAGAGCAGGCGAGGGCGTGGATGTTACGAATGTCTGAAAATATGTCTCGCGCACCCCCGTCGTAGGATCCGCAACCCTCCGATTTTTTTCGTCGAGAGACGACCGATCGGGAACCGATCGGAAACCGATCGATCGTCCTACCAGCGTACTCGCGTCTTCCAACTTATTCGAGTACGTAGTACGTACCTACCTAACCATCCTCGTGTATCTCGCCAAAATACCAGTACGGTTATTAAAAAACGGAGTGGCAGGTCGGAAATATCGTCGATACGCGGAGAAAGCTCGTGGCTCTCGTAGACATACGTGCACGCCAAAGAGACGATAACGACGCTCGGTCGCTCCTACCTTTCCAATCGCGATGATCCCTGTTGCGTTATTGCGTCGTTATCGTTAATCAAATGGTCTGTACGTTGTGTGGTCCGGCATATCGAAGCATCCAGCTGTCGAAGGGCTTTCGTTTCGCGGCTCGTGTCGCTCGGTCACGGTCATTTGCGCGCGGAATCCCGTAGACCCCGAAGAAAATGAGACATAAATTAACCACCGGGTTAGCCATTAGCGAGAGACCGTCGACAATCGAAGCGAACCACGTGGGGAACTAAATCGCACCGTGCAGGCGGCAATTTGCCAGAGCGGGTTCGCCGCTCGGCCACTCAGCCACTCAACCACTCAACCAGCCAGCCAGCCACCTTCCTAGCGTCGAGACCACGCCCGTGTATGAAAATGTACGAGCTTGGCGAGAAACTCGTGCGTGCTCCGTTATCATTTTAGAGTCAAAGTACGAGAGCCGTCAGAACGGACAAACTTTGCGGCAATTTCGCGTCGGGTAATTCTACTTCCGGGCTTTTCCAAACACTACGATTAAGTTTAAATTACTGGGACAGAAGGTAACCGCTGTGCTAACTTGAAATTTTGTTCTACCGAGGATTTTGGGATTCATGAAATAGCTCACAACGGAACAACATTTTTTTTTTCGTAATTTACAAATGTTTTGTTACAATTGATCAAAGTTCCGTCGTCGGGGGGTCTAAATACGTCGATATCGATTGGAGAAGGATTCTTTTTTTATGTTGTCTCATTGTGCGAAAATCTTTTTTGAAATAAGTTTCACATCTTTTAAAGCTAAATTCGTGTGATAAACCTACCTATCGTCTTCTCATAAAGACGCACTCCTGTTTCACTATCGGTGATAAATCAGGCAAACGGATCATGTTCTTCCGACCAATTGGAATTTCTCGTAATCGATTGTGATCGACGGTGAAATATTGTAAGAATTCATAACAATCCAGATATTGGCTATGCGCGCGTGCCGATGGCGTTTATATCGTAGCTTAATATTCCACAGTATAAACACCAAGATATAAACTTTCATGTTTGGCGTATAAGTACCGTAATATCGCATCGCTCCTCTTTCGCGCAATTTTTTCGTGTCTGATTCGCGCTCGCGTTTCAGTTGCGGCTAACGTTTGACAAAAGGATGGGTCGGTCGAGTGGCCGCAAATGCACACTCGTCCCCCTCGTTTTCATAAAATACTACATACGTTGAGCAACGCGTCGCGATGTTGCCGCGGAATCCTTTTTTTCTCTCGTCGGGGGATACATACGGACAAAAAGCGTATTTTTATTTCACAAAGCTCGAAGTAAAGGGTTGACGTAATCGGCTCGAACGTTTCGCAGCTGCAAACAGAGAGAGAGAGAGAGAGAGAGAGAGAGATCGCGGTCAGTCAACCAAAGAGGCAAAAGGCGCGTAGTCGCGACAGCAACGACGGCGAGGCTCTTAACTCCTCGCACCCGTGAGACACTGTGCGGTTCTCTCTTAAATACCTCCTTAATTCCGTTTAATTACGGCATTGTGGTTAGCGTCAAGAAGCGTCGAAGAGAACGCTCTTCGCTCCGGGTCAATTAAAGCCTCGTCGCCGCTCCTCCTCGACGAACCTACTGTCCCATTCCCTTTTCTTTCCATTTCTCCGTCTCTTATTATCCACAAAGTTTAATTGTTTCGACGTTTGGTAATTGACTGCCTGGCATCGCTAATAAAGCATATTTCAGTCGTCCCTACGAGAGAAACGCGTATATACGCCGATTGAGATAAGAAATTGAGCATCGCGGCGATCTTATCCGCGAGGAATAAATAATCCCCGTTCGTAGTACAGCCAGTGGATACCTACCGAAAGCGCGGGAGGAAACGATCTCGTTAATCTCGTGCCGGCGCGTCAACCATCATCGTCGAGCCGAGAAAGAGTGAAATATTGGTCGTATTTCGCGTTCGGATGATCGATTTGCATAGCTCAACGGAAAGAGGAGGCTCGTTCTAACCGTGTATTACGCAATTCGAGTTTGTCCCTTCGGCGTTCGAGCCCCATTAATGTTTATGACTTTGCGTAACCGATTATGTCGCATAAATATCGTATCGTAGTTACGAGAATTAGCATAGTCTCTCTCTCTCTCTCTCCCTCTCTCTCTCTCTCTCTCTCTCTCTCTCTCTCTCGCTCTCTCTGTCTAGATGTCGGAGAAAACGGATTGCGAGCAATCCGACTGGCAACTTCTCACTCCGATCGATCCATTCTCTCAATCTCCCCGCGAGTCGAGATTCTTCCTTTTGTATAATACCTACCCACCGACCTTTTGAACTTGCGTTCATTCCACTCGACCATCGAATAATTATAGAAAACGAGATTTAAGGTGAAAAACGGGATAATAGAAAGGGAACGACAAGAAGATTCGCGAGTTGTAAATTCAGCCGCATCTTTTTCGCTCCGATGCTCTCTACTTGAATAATCCCTCGGTTCGCATTATTTGACCTACACGCCGTCGACCGCTATGGCTCGCTTTTTCTTACCATTCCGTCTTTGAGAATTTCTACTATTTTGTTCAAAAGATTCAATCGATTCCTCTCGCTTCTTTTTTTACACAGAGTAAATAGAATATTAAGTCGGATCCGAAAGTACGTTTCGACGTTAGCTTCAAAATTTTGCCGGCTGCTTCGTTTGAACGAAGTGGTGAGAATTTGTAGTTCGGCGAAAAATGTGGGAAATAAGGGAAATGGACGCGCAACGACCGAGGAGCTATTCATGCGTGGGATTTAACGTTCTCGCGATAGATGAACGGTCTCGCGCTCGAAATAGTCGGCTTCGTTTCTCCACTGGTCGAGTCTATTCAAATAAACAGGCTAGTTTACGGATTTTCGTTCGCAGGTTGATTCACCGGTCCGGGAATGAACCGCGATAAGTCGCGGAGCCGGTTTGTCTTGTACTGTTGGTACTTGGCCGTGGACGGATGAAACTCTTTCTCTCTCAATTTGGACTGCGGAAGTCCACGTATACAGGAAGGAGATAAGATTGCCCATATACGATGTACGAGTACATATATAGGTACTTTGAAATTATGTATCACAAATCTATGTGTTTTTGGAATTGCCCGCGAGAACTCGGGCTATCAGCACATGTGTATCGTATGAATGTACATGAGTCGGCCCAAGGAATAATAACGAGAAGGAAGAGACGAGAAAAAATCTCGAGTTTTCAATGCGAAAGTGTACGATATCGAATTCTCATTCGTCGTTGCTGGGCACGAATCCTCTCCGTCTGTCCGTACCTATAGAGGTAGTTACCGTGTCTATGTTATATCGGTACGTGCTTCGTGCCCCGCTATTTTACTGAAAGCATATCGCGCACGTGCGTCTCGCAGAACGTGGCGTGGATTTAATGCAATGAAAGTATCGTCGGTGACCTGCGAACTTTATCCGAGAAGCGCACGTATCGTAGTTACGGTATCTCGTAGCTTTACCTTACCGGCTGGTAAGATATCCTATTATATTCTCGTGGCTTATTTCAAGATACGCATGTTTTTCCTTCCTTCCTCGGGAGTGCTTTTCGCGCATTTCCACACAACGTACGCGTCGACGTATGACTCGAGTGGAATTAGAGCCGAGCCGCGTCGAGCTGAGCTACGATGCAATACACTTGTTGCTGATATCGAACAACTTCTGTCGAGAGAGCGAAGAGAGCCTCGTCGAACAACGCGCATGGATTTGTCCGCTGGGAACGCTCGTATCTATCGGAATCATCGACATTCTTCACTCGTCGTTCGATCGATTCTTCTACATTTTTCTACAGCCTCGCGGGGCGTCGAGCGCCAAATCCCCGTTGACCCCGTTTGTCCTGCCAAACTTTTTCAGCGGTTTACAACTCTGGATTGAATTTTGTTTTCTTTTCCTTCAACTTTGACCAGACATGTCCTCTTCGAGTATCGCATAGCGGGATCGTGTCTCGATAATGGCTGAGTGAAAAACTGATAAACTCATCGAATCTGTACGGGAAGACTTTTGATATTTTCGTACGAAGAGATCGCGTGCCCGTGCCGCCATTCCTTACTTTATGCGTACGTATAACTTTATACCAGGCGTATGAAGGATATTAGATCGAAAGAGCAAGAGAGGAAAAAAGACAAGTTGGAGCACGATTCTCTCGAGGGGGTAAAAAGTAATTTCTACGTGCGAACGTTATAGTAAATGTAGTTTCTTGAAAGATTTCTTATCGCGAATGTTTCGAGAAAAGGGACGAGACCGGGGATGGTCGTATCGAATCAAAGTTTGTAGTCGAATCGGACCCCCCGTCGAGTACGGGCGTATGCGCGTTTGCCCGTGTGCGTTGTGTGCGTGTGCGTTAGTGAGATTGAGATAAATGTCTATATATATATGGTTGAAAGAATAGTAAAGAAAAGGTGGTTTCCTTTTGTGTTTGGTTGGAGACATTGGCGGCAGTACATATGCCATACGTGTATAGTCAATCGATTCCATTCAATGTTCTCTCCTCGAAAACAGACGCCTTTTTGGGGCCCGTTTGCGATTACGTGATAGCGCCGGTGGCGAGATACGCCGGTGCCTGGGGCATACCCGTACTGACGGCCGGTGCCCAAGCGGATGCGTTTCGTCACAAGGGCGAACATTACCCGACCCTGACGAGAATGATGGGCTCTCATCGTTTGGTCGGAGAGGCCCTGAGGCACATATTGCAAGGTTTTGGTTGGACGACAGCGGGTCTTCTTTATCACAATCATGCGATGGAGAGCAGCCGTGGAAATTCCGATTGCCACTTCACCCTCAGTGCCGTCTTTACCGCTCTCAACCAAACGCCGACTCATCGGAGCTTCAACCAGGAAACGAACAACCACCAAGATTATCGAAACCTACTCACCTTCGTCTCGCATTCAGCCAGGAGTAAGTCTCCCTCTCTCTCTCTCTCTCTCTCTCTCTCTCTTTGCCACTCTCTCTGTCTCTCTCTGTCTCTCTCTCTCTGTCTCTCTCTCTGTCTGTCTCTCTCTCTCTCTCTCTCTCTCTCTCTCTCTCTGTGTCTATCTCTGTCTATCTCTCACACTCACTCACTCACCTACTTACTCACTATGCTCCCCCTTTAAATATTACAATTCATCTTATGCCCACACCTTTATTGCTATAACGTCTCGTACGAATATTTTTCGGTTCATTCGAATGATCGGCATTGAAAAATATTCTCCCTCTATTTCAACAGACATTTCGGATCATATTTCATCACATTCTTTTCATTTTTCATAGTTCCTCGTTTTGAGTTTGATCGTCGTGGAAAGACTGGAGCGTTTCATGGTGAATTAATGAGACAAGTTGTGCGACAACTACATATGTATAAGCGAATGTATCCAACGTCGCGTTATTTCGCTCGGAAAAGTAAGCGAGGCTATGTCTCTATACCTAATAATTTCCTTCCGTGCACTCGAATAACGCTTGGTGTAGATAGGTATAGGTTAGCACAGTACCTCCTTCTTCTCCTATTATCGTATCACGAGATGCGTGCACGGTGGGAAGCTGCGCCGCGACTCGTTATTTCCACGACCGTGCTCATTGTGGCGAAACAAAAATAGCGGGATAATGTCTCAACTTCCGAAACGTCTTGATAATCTTTTCATCGTATTTCGCGAGTCGAATCTCTCGTCTGATTTGCGTCTTTTGTTTTTCGTAGATCGTGGGGTTGTAAGAGAGATCCTAGGACGAGTTCGCGGTAAGTCCCTTGCTTCTGGCAGAGGCTCGCTTTTCACACCCTTGGTGCTGCTGCTGCTGCTGCTGCTGCTGCTGGCGTTGCTGCTGCCGGGACTTTGCCTTACTTTTTCAATCGCTCATCGTTTTCTTCTCCTTGAACGCACGTCTCTCTCTTCCTCCTCGAAACTTTGCACACACAAACAAGCACACGTATATACCCGTGAACGAACGCACGTGCACACGAGTGATTCTTCATAGTACACGATCGAGGGTTCCATCAATGTTCTCATAATCCGTGTGGTATGCGTATCGCGTGCATATGTGTGTGTGTGTATTTTGGTTCCTCTTGTCGTAGCTCGAATTTCATTCGTCACCGATGCTTTCCCCCTCGATATATCTTGGATCATTTCCCGCGCACGCCGAATTCTTTCGAGGAATTGCATGCGAATCGTAAGCCTTTATTCGCAAAGTCGTGCATTTTCATTAAATTTGGATGGGTGCGATTTTCACGATTACGGCCATGCGAGGCATACGTATCTTAAACGATGAAGAGCCTCGTTGAAAATACTTGAGCCACTCACCAGCTAACGGTACCCGACGGTACAGACGTATTTTCTTTAATGATACAAATTTCCCTTTACGAAGTCGCCGTCTTGCAAGCTTACTCGAGCTTCCATTGCCAAATTGAACGAAGCAACTCTTCACTTCTGCCCCACTTGGTTGAGCTTCCATAATAATAGGGCGACATCCCTGTATAACAACGTCACAGCTTCCGAGGAGGAGATAGAGGCAGAGCGGGCGTCCCAAGAAACTTGGATGATCGATCGTCTTGGAATCGAAAGAAATGGTGAAGAGAGAAAGAGAAGTAAAGAAAAAAGATGCGGCGGATGGAGCGCGCAATGATATAACATTACGAGTAGGTACCTATGCGTACACGTCGTTTGCGTGCGCGAGAGAGTACGACAGGCGGGGGATTCACTATTCAGCGACTCCCATGCGTCCGTTGATTACAAAAACGTCTTCTCCCTTTTCGTGATCGATCGATCGATCTTCCCGATAGTCGAGGAAACCAAAAAAAAAAAACTCGCTATAAGTTGTTTCTGACGCATCGTACCAGGAGTCGATAAGATCAGCGATATCGAATGGCGAGAATGCCGATCTATCCATCTTTTGTAGTACGTACGTAAATGTATGTAGGCGTGTATAGGTGTTGGGTCCGCGACCGGACTTGCGTATACTTATCGCGTTTAAAGCAAACCGTCCATTTGCACAAAAGTCGTAAACGACGAGAGTTTCCTTTACGATTCATCGCGCATAAATGTTTATGCCTCGAGACAACGTTTCATGGCTCGTAACGAGACGAATGCGACGCTCGTAGATCGACGTCTCTCGCGTCCGCTCTTCGTTCTAGTTCCGAGAACAGAAAAATCATCAACGACGTTGTCCGTTCCGTCCTTCTCGTACTTTTTATTCAATGAAAACAGCGTCGAACGCGTTGTATAGAAGATTTTCAGTTCTATCGGAGGAAAGGAGCGGTTGTGCAAGCTCGAATACTTTTTGTTTCACGCTAAAGAAGTAGCCTCGTTCTTCCTCGGGGTAGGAAAAAAAGTATAATTCTTGCAACGTCGAGGAAGCCGAGTCGCGAATAACGTCACAGTGGAAGCTCGAGTTTGCGCTCGTACATATCTTATAAAAAGGACGTACCTTTCATCATTAATTAAAAACGAAATGGTTCGGAGACGGCGGAGCTTCGTGGCTCATTAGCATCCGGGAGTGTTAAGCCGAATGTTACACGAGGCGACGAAGTATCGCGAGCGACCCGCTCTCTTCTTGCCGCTCTTTCCATTGCGCTCGAATGCGCTATAGATACGCGGGTATACGTACGTCGACCAAGTTGGGCTACCAATCGGAGAATACCGAGTTGGTAATATTCGTAATATGTGCAAAGACGTCGACTGGGACATGGTCGAATGCCCGTTAAAAATGGAGGTCGCATACGAAAAGGGACGTTTCCGGATGGTAGAGAGAAAGACAGTCGGCATCCCTCGAGGATCGAGAGGTGAGGATCGAGTGAGGATGTAAGAGCGAGGGGCGAAGGGGGGAGGGGGGGGGGGGGGTTGGGGCGGTGGCACCTTTACGAGCATCGCTATCTCTCGATATTCAGCCACTGTCGCTGCTGGCTCTTCTCCTCCGTATAGCCGTCGTTGCCTCGGGCATATCGCAAAAAGGGAGAGGAAACTGACGTGTAAGGAGGAAAAGGAAGCAAGAAGCATGCCAGAGTGTCCTTCCTTCCTTCCTTTCGACGTACATAAATGTGTACTCGTAGGAAGGGGCGAGTTATGGCTGTTATGTGCCATACAGACATCATACGCGTCGCTGCCGACGAAAAATGTCCCGTCGATATCTCGCACGTGACCGGTTAAAGCCGAGTTCGTAGTAAAGGATCCGACGCGTGCTTCGGATGCTCCTCCGACCCCGAGTAGTCGTGGATACCGATAAATTTTGTTCGAGGTTTTTCCTCTCCTTGGATTGTTCCTTGGGCCGCGTCGGTCTTTCTTTTTTCTTTTCTTACCTTTATTCGAGTATACGGGGTACGCGCACGATTGGGGAGAAACCGTTGGGATGTACGAGAATTTTCGTCGCTGATTGGAGCGTTATAAAGCCGTGGTGTTCGCTTACCTAGGTGGCTATACGTCACGTATACCTACGCGCGCGTTCCGTTAGTTTGCCAGGTGCATTATTTCCCAAGGGTATTCTTGAATCTTATTGACTATTCGTCTCACGCCGGGTTTAATCAGCGTACGCGAATTTCTCGGCTCCTGTCTCGTCGAGACCGCCGGTACCTATATCGATTTTCAATGATTCTCGCTGGCCTCTCGAAAAACGACTCGCGCTTGCCCCATTTTCCATCTATTTTCTCGGTATTTCACACATTTCTCCATATTTTTCCACATCTTTGTCACGCCTTATCACATTTTTCCACTTTATTATGTTTCAGTTGTCGTAATGTGCGCAAACTCAACGACCATACGAGAAATACTGTTGGCAGCCGAGGAACTTGGAATGGTCGAATCCGGGGAGTACGTTTTTTTCTCCATCGAACTCTCGTCCAGGTGAGGTGAACGTGTCTCGTTCTAAGAAATGGGAAATAAATGGAATTTTGTTGGCCGGAAAATATTGGATAAAGAGGGGATCGAGTCTCGACAAAGATCGATGAACCAATTGATGAACCAAATATTAATAATGCCAAGTGGAATATGAAATTCGTCAGCGGGTATGGGTGAGCAGGTGATCGAGCGTGAATAATTTTGCAGCGACAACAATTCGAAGGAACCGTGGCACGTCGAGGGCGACACCCCCGAGAGAAACGAAAAAGCGAGAAAAGCTTATCAGGCATTGCTGACGGTTACCGCACGGACACCCGACAATCAAGAGTACTTGAATTTTTCCCGGGAGGTCAAATCACTCGCCGAGAGCAAGTACAATTTCACATTCGGTAATAGCTCCGTCTCGACTTTCGTAACTGCCTTTTACGACGCGGTGTTGCTCTACGCGCTCGCTCTCAAAGAGAGCCTTCCCGAAAAACCTGGCGATATCAATCTGGACGGTGCTAATTTGACCAGGAGGATGTGGGGCAAGAGTTTCAAAGGTCAGTTTATCATTATTCTTGCAGATAAAATACTTATTCAAAGGTTCTTTCGATGAAATTATATTGGGAGAGAATTTGCGAGTATTTGGTGCAACGATCCGCTCAAACTTGCTCGCAACATTTATCCGTTCCGGGTTCCATAGGGAAACGGTCGAGCAAATTATGCATCGGATGTGGCAAATTGCTGTACGATTAATTAGGTTTCGGAGGGACGATGGTAGGGGGAGGCGAGACGGAGGAGGAAGCAGGTGGTTCGAATCCATGCTCCCTCGATCTCTTGCGTATCGACGCTCACGATGAGAACCGGGAACGATGTCTGGCCCGCACGGCTCGCTGGCAAATTGGCATACCATAACGTTGCCGCGCTTCCGTACCTTTGCGTATCCCCACCGGTTGCGGTCTCACCGCTGGTCCACCTATAGGATGCACGAGCGCGTTACACTCTATCGTTACTCTCGGATGATCCTGCCTTTTGTGCCACGTCGATCCTCATCCAACTTGGCCAAATGGAATGACGGTGATGATCGACGTCGGGACGATGCAAGCTTATAAACAAAAATTCGAGCCTAAGTTTTCGTTTCTCACAACTGAGCTAGCCAACGAAATCGTAGGGAATCGAGGCTATCGAGCGAATCCCGATTTGGGTCGCGAGAGATTAAGGGCCCGCGTACGAAATACCCATTGGCCGCTATTAGCAGCACGGATCGCGAATCGTTATAGCCCTCTTATTTCCACTCGTTAAGACCGATCGACCGACCGACCGACCATTACGCCGTTATATCCAATCGTTTCTGCTTCGTACGCTGAATTTCTCTCTCTCTCTCTCTCTCTCTCTCTCTCTCTCTCCCTCCCTCTCTCTCTCTCTTTCTCTCGGTCTCTCTGCCCTTCCGATCCTCTTTGCGCGCCTCGTTTAGTCGTTCGGTATCGGTGGGCGTGGAGACACCGTTTAAAAAACTCAAAGTCGCATCGCCGCGACCAGCGCGACATGCAAATGGCTCTCGTGCCGGATATACGGCCGACGCGAGGAGAGAAGAGTATCGTTATCGGCGTAAATTCCACGATTAAGGTGCCCGTGCACGTTTTTCCATTCGTCGGTTCAAGAACGAGCCGCGCGGACGCGAATGAGAGAGTCGAAAGGTACACGTGCCAGCTGGCTTTTCGTGTTCATTACGTTTCGCGATGTAGTCGCCGCGGGGACCAATCCCTCTATAACCATCTTCGTCTATACTATACGAACGTGTTCAAAAACCTCTCGATTGTCACTTTTCACGACTTGGACGGAAAAGATTCGAGCAATTACTCTCGACCTCGGCTGCAAAATTATCTTCCGACGTTTGGTGACACCGGCTGTCCCGTTCTCTCTCCATCTCGGTCATTCGTACTCGTTCCTAGTCGATACAACGTATAAATGGGATTGGCTCGAAGAACATTGTAATCGAGCGAATCGAGCACTGTCTATTATTAATGCGGTCGTTATCGAGCGTTCTAAATTAGCCTCGACACACGGATACACCGAGTACGTATCCTCTATAATCGACAAAAAGTATTCTAATACACCTGGCTCTATGTTGCTCGATCGATTTGTTTCTAGGAATAACCGGGGATGTTAATATCGACGAGAATGGCGATAGAATTGCGGATTATTCACTATTGGATATGGACCCGGAAACGTCGAAATTCGAGGTATTAAATAATCGCTTCGCATATTTAAAAAAAAAAAAAAAAGAAACAATAAATGATGACGCATGCGCGATTGTAATATTAATTTCAGATCGTCGCTAATTATTACGGGGCTAACAAGACACTGGAATACGTGCCGGGAAAACGCATACATTGGTCGGGTGGGAGACTCGAGCCACCGCCCGACACTCCCAAGTGCGGATACGACGGATCCTTGTGTCCCGATAACTGTAAGTATCCCGCGGATCTTCTTTCCTCATTTACTTCATCGATGAGCCAACGACGACGATACCTTTTATTTTCCATTTGGTCGACAGCTCTACCCGGCTATGCTATACTATCGATCGTACTGAGTTCAATCGTCGTCGGTCTCGTTGCGGTTTCCGTCATCATATATAGGTGAGTATCGACTGTCGGAACCTTTCGAAAAAAGCAATCTGCCACCCCCTTACATACATTTTTCTTCGCAATTATTCGCTCCAAAATCAAACTCCCGTCAACCCCTTTCCAGTCGGATATCTCGAGCTAATATTCCCGACACGATTCTTCGTCTCGCGATACCGAGAAACCCAAATCTTTCATCGCTAGCGTTCCTTTGCCGCTTCTTTTGTGCCTCGGAGAAAGAATGAGGAGGGTCTCGTGGATGAAACGCGGCATCGTTGTGTGTATAACGAAGTACAATACCGTGAGTAACGGAATGGCGATAGGCGGTGGGACGGAGAGGGCTCCTTCTTTCTATATTGTCTGTACGTACATATAGAAGAAAAGGGCAAATTGAACCGAAGCAGGTTTTTTACGCGCTTTATTTATTTTCGTCCCGACGCGTTTGCCGCCCGATTCATTCGTTAGGGAGCATTTATTATTGTACTGGCTGGAATGGTGAGGGGCGAGATTGAGAAGGCTGCGTAAAGTCTCGGAGACATCTCGTACGTATCTTTTTCGACGTAACGAGCTATATTTATCCCGGAGAAAAAAAAACGCCATGTCGGATGTACCGAGGAGACATCGTGTACCTACTCGGTACAAGGGGCGCCGGGTACCTTTTGCGCGACAGTGCGAGATACGTAAATTCCTATTGTCGGCAAGGAACGATGGAACTCGGAACGGAATGCTCTATAACTGTACCTTTGGACGTAGGTACATGCTTGGAAATAAATGATGCGAAATGTAGCGATAGAAATGGCACGTGACACGGACAACGTCGTAGGTATACACGCGTATGTAGGTATCGACGAACGAGTGTTGAAAACATTTTCAGGATACGCCCAACCAACTTGATATGTTTAACGTTGCGTAAACACGATATCTCTATGTATTAATATTTGCCGGGGTTCCGGAATGTATCGGAAAACTCCTCGAATTGACTGATGGCGAGCGTATCGCGAGTTTTCGGCCTATGCACGCCACCGTCGCGACTTTTTTCCACGTCTATTGGATTTTCTCGTTTCCAAGCTTCTCTCCGATAGACGTTTCGCGTTCTTCGGGCTTTGTTCAATTTTACCTTTTTCGTTAAATCAACACGGGAATATCTGCGCTTCGTCTATCCAATAGAGTTTGCGTTCGTTCGAGTCCTCGAATGCAAACTCGAACCAACGGTGTACCTTGGATGCGCACCGAGCCCGGGGTCGTTATTAGACGAGTAAACTGTCGAAGGCAAATTGTCGGAGGTGTACCCCGTCATTATTAGGTCCCATGTACTACTGTAGCTGTTCCGGAACTTGTTTCTTACGTAGCACGCTTAAGTAGGTACTCAACGGTACTATGCCAATGAGCGAACCATCCATCACGGATGATTTAATCATGCGTACCTCGGCGTAGTATGCGTATAGGGAGTGTGTGTGTGCGTGCGTGTGTGTGTGAGAGAGAGAGAGAGAGATAGAGAGCGATCGAGGGAAGAGAAGGGTAGGAGCAACGAAGCTGGTGTTCTTCCACATACGTATGCCGTACACTCACTTGTTGTACGATAAACCACTCGACAACCAAACCTCTCGAGGTCGAAATATATTTCAATACCGGTCTATCGATGTACGATAAAACGGTATTACACTGTGACAGTTTGATAAGCCGATGTATCTATATCGACCCTGCCACTATGCATACCGGCCGATACGCCGCGAATAATAAAGCCGTACGACGACTTGCCGGATTTCGACGATGCAGGATGCAAAATGCTCTCGTTCCTGCTTTTTCTTCGGATATCCTCCTCCCCCTCCTCCTCGCTTTTCTCTCCTCGTCGAGTGACGACTTTAGTGGAAACTCGATAGCAATATTGGTACGTTTGCTTTTATTTTTTTTCACGTACGCGCGAGTAATAAAAAAACTGTTGCGAAAATTGTCGGGTTAGATTGGCGTATAAACGTTATTATTTATAAACACGCGAGAAAGCCGGAAATTTCTTATCGTAGTGATATATCCATCGTGGTAGGTTGTCGGCGAGGTTGCCGATGAGTTACCGTATATGAATTTTTTATCAAGCTTTCCCAGAGGCTTGTGCACAAATCCAGCGCTTGCTCTTCCTCTCTTCGATATACGCGTGTATATTTTGTTCCCGCTTTCTTTTTCTCCGGTACGTGGGCGCCTCTCTTACCACGGCACACATATATACGCTCGCATATATTTTTTTTCCTCTTCTTTTTTTCTAGACGCGAGATTTTGTTCGACTCTCGTACATTCGCATTTATTTATCCGCGACCTATTTCAGAAAGGAACTATGACAATTTCCGAGCCGTAGCGAACGAATTCGCTATACCGAATACTTTCGCTACGGATTTAACGTCTCTTTAGACGGATAAACGTAACGGAATATTCCAAGAAATGTTCGCGTCTATTGTGCCTCTGCACAATGTCGTCCAGACACAATGTCGTCCGATGTTTTTACCGATGTGTTAGAAAGTACATATGTACATACGTATAGGTATAGCATAAATGTCGGCGATCCATGTAGAGCGTGTTTCGCTCGAGATTGGTTAACGATTCGAGGAGGGTGGAATTAAACGCGTAAACCCGTATACGTACTGGCCCGTCGAGATTCTTTCAAAATTGCAAATTTGTTCACGCAAAAAACTCTTTTTTTCCCTCTCCGAATTGCATTTTTATCAATTTTCGCCGGAAATTATCGTCGATGGAAGAGTGACAGACACGCCCGATTCGCGAGATACCCATTATGTACCTACCTATATAGATATTCAGCGCGTATTTCCGCGTATACGCGCCCACCTATTCCCATGTCCTCCATTATTTCGCGAATTTTGTGATAAAAAGAGAATCGATATTCCCAACGCGATCAAAAATAATTCCCGGCCGCAGAAATTACATGAAAAATAAAACAACGTGATACCTACCTATGACGATTGTGCGTTCGAGGCCTTCCGGTTTGCACGAACGTTGGCAGCTAGGGAGGAAAAATTGCAAGTCCTGCGAATCGAGCGACGGGAGTCGATTATTCGTGGATACCTCGGAGTTATATCCCACCTTCGTACCTACACGTATACGGATCCTCGTGTACGATGGACAAATAAAATGTAAGGAGAGCAACGCGAGTCCCGTTAACTCGAGCATCAACGTTTTTACGATCTTCTCGCATTTCATTCGTCCTTTCCGTTGTTTCCTCTCCTTGGAACTAACGACGCAGGAAGCATCGTAGTCGACGCGAGAAGCTTCGTGATAGCCTTTGCCGAGACGCGATAAGTATCGTTGTACTACCGCGATAATCCACCTTATTCTATTCTGAAATATAATAGCCGTGATCGAAGACTGCGCAGACTATGCGTCACACTTTTGCTCGTTCGATAATAAAAAAGGAACTCGGATACTAATAATAATGATAATAATCAATAATATCGGGGAACGATCGTGGTTTGCATGGAGCTTTCGGTCGAGAGAAGCGCTCGTCCCAGCGGTTATGTAACATACGAGGATAACTTTGTACGTATGTGTATCTTTAATTGAACTCGACGACAGGCATTACAAACTGGAGGCGGAAATTGCTTCGATGACGTGGAAAGTACATTGGGAGGACGTTATAGTCGTGCCTCATGGCAAGACGAGAGGCTCCATGTATTCCTTGACAGTGAATAAACAACGTGGCAGTCAACTGGTAAATACCATTGTATCTTTTATGCCGTATACTTTGAAAAATTATTCGTTTGCTTTTTCCGAGTGTTCGCGTTCACGTTTCGTCGCTTAACCGACCACCTAATTCAAGAAAGAAATACGACGATCAAAGAGTCGGTGGTCTCGAGCTTTTACTTTCTTTGCTTACTGGCGCGTGTATATTTATTAAATGATAAATCATCTGGTTATCAATATACCTATGTGTGTATATTAATTAATCAACAGACGATCTATTCGGACGACAATATAAGCTTGCCCGGTGGAGTCGACAGAAAGGTTTACATAGCGACGGGAGTTTACAAGGTAAGCGATCCAATCGGTATATTATACTCGTACATATGTATTATAGGAATGATTTGCGTTTGGGAAAATAGACTCGATGCACGAAAGGGTAAGAAACCGGGGCGTGGTTCGCGCGGGAAGCATCCGGTTCCGTCGAACGGTACTTTTTGCTCTTCGTCGGACATTTTCAACTTCCCGGCCCGGACGTGGATAAAGGACGAAGCGCTCGTCGCGGAAGCTGCCTTTAGGATCGAACGAAGAGTGGCCGCGTCTTGCTAGTGCCTGCGGATCGATGATGAGATACGTGCACGATCTACCTACCGTGGCCTAAAGGGATCACACAAAAAATCTCTTTTCTCCGCTCTACAGGGAATACGTTGATGCGTTTCATGAATATCGCGTAGCCACGCTCCCTTTGTCCTCGGAATCTCGTCGTTGTCTCCGAGTACCGTATAGTAACTGCTCGGATTACCTTCCCGGAGTATCTAACATACTCGAATCGACGTTCTCTGTGTTTCAGTCTGGGCCGAATCGTGCGCGCACACCTTCCCGAGCGAATTAAATCCTTTGTTGTTGTTGTTGTTGTTGTTGTATCGAACGAACCGAGCGATTTATGTATTTTCTATCTATTTCTAGAACTCAAAAGTCGCGATTAAACTCATACCAAGGAACAAAGTGGAGATCTCGCGTCCGCTTCTTCTCGAATTAAAAAAGGTGAGTTATTAAAGCCGGTTTTTCAGCTTTATGGCGTTTCTGCTTTTGATCTTGAAGGAAACGCATTTGATACATTTTGTCGAAACGTTTGATAATCGTTCGTAGATGAAGGATCTTCAACACGATCACCTGGTACGTTTCTACGGTGCCTGTGTCGAGCCACCGCATTGTTGCCTTCTCACCGAATACTGCCCCAAAGGATCTCTTCAGGTAAGATAGCTTTTATCCTCGTTACCTCGTTAAACGATTCTGATTCGTTGGTCGCGTGTACAGGCTCGGTCTGTTCGTTCTCATCTCCTTGTTCATCCTCCAAGTTGCGAATGAAACCGGGTCAATCGGCAATTGTAGGTACATTGATATTCGCGTAATGTCGCCGCGGCTCTATATTTTATCAGATGCTTTTGAAAAATACAAGAATAGACTTACAAAAGAGTTCACTGCTTCGGAATCTCGTGTTTACATATACGTATGTACATATATAAATATATGCGGGATAAAATGCTCGTATCGCGATAAATATGTATGACGTACTCGTGCAATTATTCCGAGTATCGCGCGTCGCTGACGAGGGATGGGCCGGCTCGACTTAGCACGTCCTAGCACGTCGGTGAAAATGAAACTCGTATATTATATGGTAGCGAGCGGTGGTAGCGAGGCGAGTCAATAAGCGAGCGCGAAGGGGGACGCCCCGCTGGCATCGTCCTACGCTTCACGGATATATTTACTAAAATGAAAACTGTTTTCCGTTTGTCCTCTTACCGTGACAGGACATACTGGAGAACGATCAAATAAAGCTGGACCGAGTCTTTCGAGGATCTCTCATCCACGATATCGTGCGCGGCATGGTTTATCTTCACGGTTCCGAAGTTCGGAGCCATGGAAATCTTAAATCATCCAATTGCGTCGTCGATTCGCGATTCGTTCTTAAAATCGCTGACTTTGGACTTCACGAGCTGAGAAAACCGAGTGGTTGCGATCACGAGGACGAGAAGGATAGTTACGCACACTGGAGAAGTACGTATCCTATTACTCTCGATCGATTACTCGGTACCTGGGTATACCTATTTTGTTGAGCCACGCCAACCTATACGTACCTCTATAGATTAAAGCTTAAGGCTGTGTTACGTTTTTCGGTTACGAGATGGCAAGAATTGTCGTTTACAGAACGGCTCTGGACATCGCCGGAGTTGTTGAAAATGGAGAGGCCACCCCCGGAGGGCACTCAGAAAGGCGACGTCTACAGCTTCGCAATAATCGTGCACGAGATCGTGGTACGCCAAGGACCGTTTTACTTAGGCGACGACAGCGACTTCACTCCGAGGGGTGAGTCTCCTTGGTTAGACCGTTTCCTTTTTCTTCTTCTTATTCTCCTCCTCCTCCTCCTCCTCCTCTTTGCTCCTTTCCTTTCTCGTATGTTTTTCTTTCGCGTCTCGTACACGCGGAGGCACACGCGACATCGTAGCCATCCGCAACTCCCCCGAGACTCTCTCGTTGGCGATCTCGTAGCGAGCAAACTTCCTTTCTCTCGTTTTTCCTTCTTTTTTTTTCTCCCCCGGATCGAGCTCTCGCCGGAGCATTATATCGACGTCGCTTGGACATACGGACGTATTGAAGGGGCCGCGCGATGAAGAGGGACAAAAACACCGATAAATACGAATCTTCGGAAAACAAGCGTAACGCTTTTTTCTTCTTTTTTATTCGCGAGACACGTTCGAGTGGTTTATCAGTGATATCCAACGAGTCACGTAGAGAAATATCGTGATCGAAGAGGCGCAAATGGAATCGCCAATTCGACAAAATCGTTCGAAATCCTCGTGGCGGACTTACCTCTCCAATCTTGGCTCAAACAACGATATTTTTGGGGCCGAATGATACGCGCACCCCAATCCATTTCGTACATATTATCTCTCGGAATATCCTCCTTGTGCATGACGCACATGTTTCATCGACCCGTTTCTTCGTCGTGTGTGTCAATTACGTTTTTCAACCGCGAGTTTTCGGTTCCCACCAGTTTGGGAAACGGTACGATTCGAACCAAAAACACACACACACACACACACACAGATAAAGGTCGTTCGATGGATCGGTTCCCGGCACGAGCTTTGACAAACGTATACGCGATTGATTCTTCGTACACGTGCTTTTGAATTGCAGTCTCGACAGAGTTGGCCAGAGTGCATGATGACGAGCGAGGGAGAGGGAGAGAGAACGCTTGCATGTTGGTCTTCGCAGCGGGGGGGGGGGGGGGGGGGTCTTTATCGATGAATAATCAAACACGATCCGCATCAAACGATGCTTACGAAGCGTTCATCGAAACTCTCTGTATGGTTATCGGCCCATTTAGTTGGCTTCTGAAAATCCTTTCAAGCGTGTTTATCCCGGCATACTGTATGCGTATGCGTGGATAAACGTAGAGCTTGTGGAGTTGATGAAAATACATAAACCAAAAAGTGCTGTACCCGTGTATGTCTGACGCGTAAATGCTTCGGCGCACACATTTGACAGAACGTTTGGAGGAAGGTATAGTAGGCAGCTAGGCATTAATAATTAAGAGGTAGTAATAATGTTGAAAGGAAACAAGTGGCGTTCGGTGATTAACCTTACAAGGTACGCAGGTGTCCACCGTTTTAGAATGCATCTGCGTCAGACCGTACGGATATAGCAGCAAGCAGCGAGTACCTACTTAGTTTCGCATAAAGGGCATAAATGGAAAAGTGTTGTAGCGCGGTGAATGTTGTTTCGTTGGCGGTAGGATGAACTCGAAGGCGGAAATGTTAAAGGTACGAGGAGAAAAAGCGTCGGATTTTCACGGTCGGTATTTTCATTGATAGGATAGGTCGCGATGAAGTTGGCGGGGTAGGTAGCCGCGAGGCTCGACGGGCAAGTCTGTCCGATCGGTAGGTAAGGGGGAAAGAATAAGGCCGGCTGGGGGATGAAAACCGAGGGCGAAGCTCTCTGCCGTATTACGAGACCGTGAGATTTTCGCGAGTCGGTAAACGGCTTTCCGGCGGTAAAGGAAACCGTTGAACGCCCGCGTTACCGACACCTTCGAGCCCGATCGATCGTCTTTCGAGTTGTTCGACCGCGGAGGTTTCGCGTGGAGCTTTTGCTCCTTGCATGCCGCGGCATCGCGGGGGACGAAAGCTCTCAGTCGGAGCTTCACCGCGTTCCGGGGAACACGCGGTTTTCGTGCGAACGCTCGCCATCCTGCCCGTCCGATCGTGGCCGACACGTGAAGTGGATTTTTCGTTCTTGTTTTTCGACGATATCGGCTCCTCGATGCCAAAGGAGCCGGCTGATTTTACGACGGATCGTCGCGAATCTCTTTTACCAGGCGAGCTTAGATCGATACATTTTTTTTTACCATTTTTCACCTTCTCCCCCCTAACTCTCCATAGATTTCGATATCGATCCATCGATTATAATAATAGGCACCATTCTTCGCCACCGGACGATACATATATTTTGATTCAATCGCGACTATGCGCGAAAGAAGAATAAGGAGACGAAGGGAACTTACTCCGAGTCTCGGGGTCTAAAAGCAGGCTTTTAGAAGCTTGTACCGTTGCGAGAGAGGGTTGTTGATAGAGGGTCGGCCGGTGTGAGAAATCGCGGAGCGTTTCGACGATTGAGTTAAGCGCGGTGATGCGAACAACGTGCTTTCGGCGATGTCGGCTATACCTACGTGCGTTTTCGTCCGTAAGAATTACCGTGCTAACGGGCCAACGGGCAAACGACTTTGATCCTCGCTCCCTATCTTCTCTCTCTCTCTTTTTCTCACTACCCGCCGACCCTCGGAAGCATACGCGATTAGTTTTTCTTTCCGTTTGCCGACCATTTTATTTTTTTCGCTCAAAGAAACAAACCGTATTTTACATTAAATATAACAAGTTGTGGGTAGTCACGATAAATGATACGGAATCGGAAACATCAAAAAATTCTATTCAAATATGATTGTTGATTCGATCGATTCAGGATTTGTATTCTGGATCGGTGATTCATAAATTAATGAAAACAAACGTCGAGACATTTGGTGATCGAAACGGCACGAGGTTTCTCCCCGATTATAAAGCTCCCGTTCGCGACCAGCCCGAGATTCGACAAGATTAATTACCACGAGCGCACGATTAAGGCGCGAATAATGAGGCGAAGGAGGAGATTTTTGCCGACAGCCTCGTTCCGTGCGGGGGAATGAATAACTCGCCAAGTCGGGCGATCGTGGCGCTTAGTGGCGGCGGGAAATTGGTACGAATTTACTCATAATACAGGTTCGTTCCCCCGAGGATTTGCCCTCCAAACCATGATGAAAAAAGCTCTACGTCAACGCATCAAGATTTCCTCCCCGTCGTATAATATCGATTGACTCGCGGTGAATAACGAGTTCGTTTCACTTGTTCCCGTTTCGATACACTATACGTAACTACGCGTTTGCACAAATCTATCTCGTATTATTATATTATCGGTCGCGAAATATCGATGACGATCTTGTTTCTCGAGTTTGAATGATTCTCTCGATATCTACCCGCAACGTTTCAACTCCTATCGAATATATCGGTGCTGGTCGGCATCGAGCTTTACACACGTCTATGTATATTATATGTATAAGCGGATATAGATATCACTATATCCGCGTTGGTAACGAGGTTCGTAACGATTCGTATCGCGAACGATTATTTATAGTCCTATGAATTATTGTTGATAGTATACGCGATAGTGACGAAAAGAGCGCGTCCGCGAGTGCGCGTGTGACGATCACCGTGATTTTCTTGTAAAAAGGAGGAGGGACGGAAATTGAGTGAAAGTCAAAAGTACAGTGAGAGAGCGTGCTATAGAGAGAAGAATGGCGGAGAGAAGCAACGCTTCGAGTACGAGTAGCCTCGCGTTACCCTCCTTGCAGGGTGCCAGTCCCGATGGGGGTGCGAGTCCACGAAGGGCCGTGAGTCCGCTTCTCGAAGTGCGCAGACCTCATTGTACCTTGAATTGTGAATCATGCAGCGCTTACCTCGAGGACATCTACAGGCACAGTACGTTTTGTAACGCAATATTTAACACCGCTCGCAGCTCGATACATTATTCTCAAACTCGTTCGTATCATCATCCTCCTGTGCGACAACGACTCGTCCGTCCAGTTTCATCGGTATGATTTTATTCGCGAAAACAAATTAATCATTGTTGTTGTTGTTGTTGTTTCTTTTTTTCTTTTCTTATTCCTCTTTGTTCGCTTTTCACCTTCTCCTATATCAACGGGTCGGAATTTAATTTTCTTCCCACGCGACAAGAAAAGAAACGAGGTCTTCCATACATCTCGTCTAAGACGTCATTCCTGTTGGCTGTCCGAAAGCCCGAGGACAAAGATTGACCGGACCTGGCTGCTTCCGGCCTCCCTCTATTCCCTCATTCCCCTTCCAATTTTGCGGTCTTTCCATTTTTGGCATTCTTTTCGAGACTCCGAGTCTCGACAAAAATCGAATTAACTTTGGTTTATCCTTTGGGACACGAAACGCCTTGTACGGGAGACATTATATTCGTGATGGAGTATCTCGCTCGCGATTGGTTCGCAAAAAGAAGCGAATTATCGTCGCGTATAACATTGGCCTCCCTATACGACAAGAGTATTAAAAAAAATGAAGTTTTCGTAGAGGAGGGCCGTATTCACCGGCTTCAAGACGCCTCAAAACGGCATGGAAATGAAAACGACGTGACCTATCGGGTGTCTGGTTATGATCGAGTAGTACAAACCGTGTGTAGTCGGGCAGCCGTGCGCCGGGACAAACCAGTCAAACTGCAATGTTCGCTGTATTCAACGAGCACTCGACACAACACGACACGATGCAAGATTGTCGTTTACCGAATTCATCCACTCGTACACGTGTCTACTTCGTTCATAATCGAGACTCGACGCAAACTTTTCAAAGGTGTAGGTATGGTATAGGAGATAGCGTCCGGAAGTCGGAAAGTAGGTGGGAGTGGGCGCGCGGATACGCGACCAAACTTGCCACTCGATAAATAAATATTTGTAAAGCCTTAATGAATAATTCAATGATATATCTAGGGTGTTTAATGAGAGACACGACGCGCGATCCTGCTCGTGTCGTGACTGGATTAAAAATTCATAGGTCAAGTGTATGTGCGTGCGAGTGCGCGGCAGATCTTTGCCTATACCTATACCTATATCTTTATATATACGAGTACCTGTATCAAAGCTGTGTCGTCACGGTCTCTGTCACGTGTCAACGACGCTTTCGCTCGTCGTGTTGTAATCGATGAATCTCCGTTAAGCATATCGTACATGTGCTTCTCTGATTTGCGCGCTATACGTAAGTATCCGCTAAATATCAAATGAAAAATACGACTTCCGACAAGCAACGAGCCTCGAGTATCTTCTAATGGCAATGCCGGGAGATTGATTCGGATATTGCACCTACGGAAACGCATGTACGTGTTGGAGAAATATTTTAACGCTAAATCAAATGATTTAGTCATTTGATTTAGCGATGAGCTATCGATGAGCTATAGAATCGCGTTCGTTCCTCCGAGAGAACGATTGGACGGAATTAAACATAAGGAAAAGGGTCGAAAGAGAAAAAAGTTTGACGATTGTCCATTAGTGGACTCCGTTGTCCGTAAAGTTTATTCCTCGATTCGTTCTGTTTCAGAAATAGTGGAGGCTGTCAGGAGAGGCGGAGGATCACCTTTGAGGCCGTTGATCGACGAGGCCGCTGTCGAGGAAGAGGTGAGAAACAAAGATTCGTATACGTTTCGTGTACGAATAAATCGTGCATCGACGCTATCGTGCCTGGTATCGTTGACCTTCTTCCGGCTTATTATTTATCCAAGGAGGATAAAAACCCAACGTAGTTCCTCCGTCACGGTCCCTCTATGCCTCCTCGTTGCCATACCTACATAATCGACCTCTCGGCCAATAAATCATCGCGCGTGCCACGACCATTGTTGTTCGGAACAATTCGGTGATACTGTTCCTTTTTCCTATCCACGGGCGAAGGCTTTATCCATTGTTTCCTCGAAAAACATACCTAAATCTCCTTAGCGAGCGGTGCCATTTACATTTATCGCGAATTTTTATACAAGCTTTTTCCCTCGCTAGGTTTGTATCTTTTTTTTCTTGGTTCTGTCTTTTCATTCTTTTATGATAATTTATTCGCAAGTATAAATCGAATCTTTTGGTTCTCCGATTAGGTTGCAACGCTCATGCGACGATGCTGGGCGCAAGATTCAGCGGATCGACCAGATTTTCCAGCGCTTAAGCAGACTATCCGGAAGATCAACAAGTGAGTAAACTTTTCTCGTTCGATGCGCCCTGTGTCGATATATCGTACATCTCGTCGTTGGCACACGTATATCCCGGTGGTTGTCTTCGACCGAACCAAAGTCGCTCGTAACGTTTTAAATTAAACTTTTCGCTCTCGCGTCAATTTAATCCAGCGTGCATAGTGCCGGCCCGTCTCGGTTTTTCATTTCGAAATGTGGAGCTTCGTTACTCTTTTCATCGATACGTCTCTCGATGTGCGTGCCAAGTATCTCTATAGACTCGACGAGCATGATTACTTTGTAATTTGGCCAAGTATGATTTTTCGCTGTTGGGCTTCTGCACTTCGTTTCAGTTCGCGAACAAAGGATTCGTTAAATCAAACCGAAAACAATGGGATTTCGACCGCGGCGAGGTCGACCTTGATTTTTTTACTTCGATTGTCTCGACCTCTCGTTGATTCAGCAAAGTTTGTTTGTTTGGGTGTTTGGGGATTCGCGCGCGTGGCGCGTCGTTCGACGATGCATACACGCGCATGGTCCAGGTGAAAATCGATCGGCTATGTGGGGCGGGGGTGTACGCGACGGGCGAATCTTTGACGGAAACTCGTGAAAATATTCCGTACGACGTTTTAGCGATACGTCGCTAACTTCCTCCCAAAGGTCCCATTAATTATTAATCGTTATTTACCGTATCGCATAAAACGGGAGACTATGTGGTTGGCCCCGTCTCTCGAATAATCTTCGACGCGTTATGTTAGGTGTGAGCCGTTAAAATGGGCGACCACCCTTAATATCCCTATATCCATTTTATATATATGTATATATATATGCGATCGATTTTACCCTCCGCTCTTTGTCGCTGTGTGTCGAAACACGCGCGGGCGGAGACACTCGGTACGCGATTAATGGACCGTACCTACCGAGCGCCCACCGTGTGTACCTACCCTAGGAAGTACAACGCGAGATATAAGCGAGCCACCTCTGACGCAAGAGCGCGTCAGAGGCGGCTCGCCCGACAGATTTCTGGTAGTCGAGCATCAATTCGTTGAAAGCGCGTGCAATTTTTCACGGCTTCGCGTTTCAATCAACGTACAAGTTGTATTCGTGCGTTTGAAAAAAATCGGGTATGACGCTTACGGAAGAGGTAGGTGTTTTCGTTGACTCGTACTACTTGTTTTCCGATCATCCGTGTGCAACTCATTGAGAGAGAGAGAGAGAGAGAGAGAGAGAGAGAGAGAGAGTTCCGAAGGAGAAAGGTCTAACGAAGGTTCGGGCGCACCCGGAGGGCCTGTTAAAGTTGCGTACGTCGATCGCCGTCGTCGCATCAGAGACTCACGCGTATACGCACAGGCGCGTGCACACCCTACGTCTGCCCTCGGCAGCCATAAAATCGGAAGATCCGTGCGCGTTTGCCCCTACCTAGTACCGAGAAAGTAAAAGACGAGCGGATATAGGCTGGCTGTATGGGAGGAAGAGGGGGAGGAGAAACGAGGGAATGTATTGATGTTTCTCGGATGCCGAAGCATCGCTACCGCACGAGGGAGCATCGTATTAGATTCAACGGGGCTAATGAACGCGAAAAACCTGATATGCCATTTCCATTTATATGCTAATAGATTATTGGACGCATGCCGGAGAAACGACGGAATCGTCGAAAGATTAAGCGTCGAATAGCGCGTGGTGGCCGTTCTCTTTCTAAATGAGAAACATTTACAAATATTGATTCAGTTGTTTCGAGCCGTCTTACGAGCATCTCGTTCTTCTCTGGTCGGCTCTTGGCAAATTCTCGAGAGTCTCTAGATTCCAAGTACCTACGTTTTATATTGATTTTGCTCGGAAAAAGCCATCGTCTCGTCGGGGGATCGAACGAGCAAGAAACTTTTGCCTCGATGTCGGAACTCTCCCTCTCGAGATTCGTGTCGAAGCTAAGAGGTTCGGCCAGACGAGCGAAAAGAGATCGGCGAGCGGGTCAACGAGCTCGAAAAGAGAAGAGATCGTCGCATATACGCGTACGTGACATAGATACCTATAACGCGTTAACTCCTATATGTCGCCGCACACTTTTCATCTTTAGCGATGGCGCCGGTACTTGCGTTTTTCTATCTTTCTTTCTTTAGTTTCGAGGCAACGACAGAGGCTAAAATGGTCGAAATAACAGAGGTTTCTAATGACGAGTGATGCCTAACGGGCGAGTCTTATTTTATACGAGCGAGACGGTCGGCTGTATCGGAAAAACCACCGTACGTTTCCTTTTATCCGTGATAGTGGCGCATAGTTAAGGAGCTTTGTGTCTCTCGAGGTAAGAGCTCGCGAGAGACAGCGAGAACGGTGGTCGGTAACGAGAAAGAGCTTACTCGGACGATCTCCCCCTCGGCCCGTTCACCGACTCTCCCGCGTAAGACAGGAAAACTTAATGATCCGAGCTTGCAGATCGTTTGTCACGATCGAACAAAAAAGAGAGAAGAAAAAGCCTCGCCGAGCGAAACATTAATACGGGCTCATGGAGGGATTAGTTCGGTTGGTAAAGTGCGCTTATCGTGAACGCATTGCGCCCGATAATTTATCATCACTAAGTTATACTAACTTTATCTCTTATCGATGAAATAAGAGGACCAGGCGACGTCGGGCGATAGTACCGATCGCCTGATTATCGAGAATCCATCATCGACGCCTCCGCAAATCTCCTAGAAATAATGAGGTGTTCTTGTTTGTCGATAGAACGCGTCAACGAATACCGATGGTTGATCGATTTCAACGACGCGCGTTTCTCCTGGCGTAAGAAACTTGGAGCGAACGTTGGCTCGTTCCAAGTCGTTGGAGCGATGCAAAGCGGATTCAGCAGCTTTCGGAATGGGGTGGCATAGGGGATAATCGAGGAGGGAAGTGCCGCTTTAAAGCCGTACTCGGTGCTGAATACACAGTCTGGCTCTTTTTGGCCCCTTGCAACACCCTCACCGCTACAAATGTAACCTTTTAACGCGGGATCCTTCAAAAAGAAAAAGTTATTCAAACTTTAGAATTATGGACGCGACTAAATTGCGTATACGACCACGTAGGCTATAGAGGGAGGGAGCGAGTGACTGGTCGCCGCAAACCGCGGAACGATTTATATTAACCAAGACAGGTGGGATAGTGGATACGTCGATTGAAAACGAGCGAGGTACGGAAGAGACGCGTCTGTCGTTGACGGAAATACCTCTCTCGCGAACGTTCGATATACCTCGACGCTTTCGCGCGCACGCTCTTCACGCGTGGGTAAAAGACTTTATCGGAAAATGTGCAGATGCGAAAAACTGAATAATCACATTTTCAACTCGAATCAGATTTTTGTTGGTTTCCCGATAAGAAAGCTTTTTCCATGAACGAGGAAAAATTGTCGTCTCGATGAGGGTATCGATCAACGTTAGTAGTACGGAGAACCTCGACGTCTCCTTTCTAGTTCAAGCCAGATCAATTTCCTGATTGTCACCGAGCCCTTGGTTTTAACCAAGTTATATTTAATACGTAAGTTGGAGCGGGGCGTTTCACGCAGTCGCGGTCTCGTACCTGCCTATAGGATATGTATAGGTACAGTTTGGAATAAGAAGATGTCGAGGGTATAGCGATGTGGCAATGATCGAATGTCGAATAAGATACTCGTACTGGATATCGCGATAGCCAACCAGTACGTAGCCAACTACGTACTGGTACCTACACTACGCGTAAATATCGCATTTGCGCGGTACACCCCAAGTACACCCCTGCATAATAGTTTCTATAAGATAATTGGGTTCGACGATACGTGTACGATCAACTACGAATTTCATTTAGTCGGAACGCCGGTAACTCCGACAGCGGGAGCTGAGAACTATCTGTACGAGGCGAAACTCGATCATACGCGCACCTCTCGCATCGCCTCGTCCTCTCTAATTCAACGTCCGGTATTGTATCAAATTTCTCGACGACCCGTGAGCTACTCACGCCGATATTACCGATACCCTACGCCCCGAGCTTATCTCCTCGACATTTATTAATCGTACGTTAAAAAAAAACTCTTTCACGAAATAAGTACCTACGAGTCGACGCTCCAGAGTCGTTTCGAGTCCTCTGATGATATACCGGCCGTTGGCTGGCCAACGGACAGAAGGGATGTGTTCCTTTTTTATTCATCGCCGCTTCATTTAATCCCGCCAGCAGCCCGCAACGCACGGACCAAACGAAACTCGTCCGTGCGTTAGACGCTTCTTGGGAGTGTTGGTAATCGCTTTTCGAGTTTGGCGTTAACAGTCTCCTCTATCGGCCAAGAACCCACCCAAGAGCGGTCGGTTGATCGATCTTCCTCCTATGAGGGCTATAAGAAACTCGATCACTCTCGATCTTCCGAGATATGCCATCCCATCCCATATATTACGTATTATTGCTTTACGTTCGGCAATGTTTTCGTCGAATGGTCTAGTGGTATGGGGTGTTGACGATCCGCGGGTGTTGATCCAACACCCGCGCCTTTCTCCAAGGCATCGTAAAGGATTTTTAACGGGCTCGAGAACCTCGGCGGGATATTCCGCTACGACATGCCCATATTTTGTTTTTTTCTTCTTAAACTCGCGGAGCACTTATTCCGATAAGCCCCGATAAGAACGAACCTTACTCACAAAGTTTGCGAAGAGCGCGACGGTGGAGTAATCATCGCGTTTTGTTGCAAAACAGAACTTTCCCCTTACTTGGCCAATATTTTAGGATAGAGGTTTGCGAGTTGGAGTTTGACGACTTGTTATGGGGGTCTACGAATTGATGAACCGAGTTACCGCCTCGAACATTGCGGTTGGTTGTTTGGGATAACGAGTCAAACACTCGTTATCCGGTAGTTGCTTGTAGGTAGTTCCGGCTCTTGCGTGGACCGAAACGGATCGCTCCGTATGGAGCCTTCGTACGGGATTTTTTCCTCGACTCATCGAGGTATCGAGGGCCTGCTTTGATATTCCAGGACGAAGAGAAAACAACGCGTGTTACGAATTAATTATCTTCGTATACGTACCCTAAATGTGTACACAGGCGCTAAGGTACACACAGGATGCGATGCGTCACGTTGAATACCAATGTTAGTCGGTCAACCGTGTTGATTGTTTTCTTAACAGTTGCACACCGACCCGTTTATACAGATGCTCCGAGATTCGATCGACCGAATCAGAGTTTCGCGTGGACGCGACGCACGTGTTTAAGCATGCGTGTGGCGAATGTTGCATGTTGCACTCCCGCGTCGCCGGCATCGCGTAGATCACGGTGGTCGGTAAAAATCGATTATTCGAGAGGGTCGCGCCGCGTGCCGCTCGGTTTGCTATTGGCACATCGATCTATCGTCGGGACCGTAAAATTGACTACCTGTTCCAATTCCAACTGTTGGATCAAATTTCGCTTCGGATCGATCGATTTAACGCAATCCCTTTTTTTATTTCAGAGATTACGAGAGCAGCAATATCCTAGACAATTTACTGTCTCGGATGGAACAGTACGCCAACAACTTGGAAACTCTGGTGGCCGAACGAACGGCTGATTATCTCGAGGAAAAGCGCAAATGCGAGGAGCTGCTGTATCAGCTACTACCGAAGTAAGATTTTACTCGTTTCTGTGATTACTCGTAGGTCGATGTAAAATGTAACTGTCTACGTCCATGTCCGTGATCAATGATACTCCTGGATGGGATTTCCCAGAACGAGTGAGAGAGGGCGCGTAAGGATCGCGATAGGAGCCATCCGTTTTCTCCCATTTTCACACCGTCTTCGTCTCGATCGCGTATCACGTCGTAGATTTTCGATGGGAAAGTGGGAAAGGCGTGCACGTACCTTCGATCTTCTCACACCGCCCTTTCAACATTCCCGATGATAATAATCCAAGTTAGGGGAGTTTCTTTCGTCATTCCGAGGGAGCGAGGTGGCCAGTGCGATGGCAACGAGACGATCGGGATTGATGAACGTTGAAATCAGACTCGATCCAACTTTTCGCCGCGAGTGCTCCTCTCACACGTACCTATACGTATGTACCTACGTAGATGTTGGAGCGGAATAGAGTAGGGACGAATATTTTCGATTTCAAGCCCTCTCCTTTTCCTCCTTTTCCTCCTTTTCCTCCTTTTCCTCCTCTTGCTCCACCTCGATTCAACGTACGACGAAAGATTCATAAATTTCCAATGCACGGAAGATTGTCTCGTCTCGGTCGTTAGTCGCCGCAATTCGTCGTGGCTGCTTCGAATAGACCGTTGATGATAATGGAAAATTCTAACCCCGAGAGCTATCCAACGGCCTCGCTTCGATAAATTGTGCATTTGCCCGGAGGCTCGAACGACCAAGATATAAACACATACTTCGGGAAGATGCTGCAACTTGCAGATTCTCGTTTCACGGAACAACGTCCACGTGTCTACAGGTGACACGTGTCCTTATTTCGCGTTCTATAAATTGTTCATCTTTTCCTGTCGTATACCATCGTCATCGTCGTCGTCGACTCATACCCAAGACGCATTACGTAACTACGAGAAAATATATAAGTACCTAACGATTCTATTCAATACGATCGAATAAGTTTGATGCTCATGAATGCGAACAACGAATAGCTACAAGGATAAATCAATTTATAATTTCAGATCCGTCGCCTCGCAATTGATCCTCGGTCAAAGCGTGATAGCCGAGACGTACGACCAGGTCACCATCTATTTCAGTGATATTGTCGGTTTTACGAGCTTGTCCGCCGAAAGTACGCCTCTTCAAGTCGTCGATCTACTCAACGATTTATACACGTGCTTCGACTCGATAATCGAGAACTTTGACGTCTACAAGGTAAGAATTCTTGGCTCTGACGTTTGTCTTTTATTTTTAACACCGGGGCGAATTGGAGATACCGCGAGTATCTCTTTCCTATATCTTTCGTAATTTGATCAAACTCTCGAGCAACGATTTATGGAGATACGGTTTCATACGAGCAATGTGGCATCGGTTTCCGCGGCTAACTGCGAGTCCAAACCTCCTTCGTTCGTACATACGACTTTATTTATTTTCATTCGTTGGTAAGCTCGACGATTTTTGGCCAATCGACCTGAAACAAACGAAAAACGATAAATGGAGAATGAAAAATCTCCGAAAGGTCGAGCCTCGTGGTTCGAAACGGTACGGTAGATGCATCGGGCGCAAATGAGACTCGCAGTTCACTGGCTCGTTCTCAACTCGGGGCTAATGTCGTATTAAAGTTTGTTGCCCGAGGTCGAGGAGGAGCTTCGGTCTACCGCCGTCGGCTACCCCGGTACGATCGTTATCTTACCGCACCGGGTCCTTATTATCCGCAATTATTATTTAATTACGATCCGATCCGTTCGTGTGTTATGCAAGAACGAATTTTTTAAGACGTCGTACTTCTGAATTCTGCTGGTAACGATCGTTCTCGCTACGAAACCCACCGTCGGAATTATTTTACGTTTCGGAATTTTCGCACGGCGAGGAAGGACATTTCGCCGGGATATTTCAAATTTTCCTGCTTCGTGGACGGTTAGTTCGGATCGTAAATGTTAGAATTGGCCGATGCCTGCCGAATGGAACCGTAACCTTTTTTTGCGAGCCTTTGACTAGAGACCAGACTTCTCCTTCCTCTATTCCTTTCCGAGTTACATGTTCCCCTTTTTGCGTTGCCTCAGTTTTTTTTTGCAGCCGCGAACCTCTCGTCGAGGATAGACTATCCCCTTTTACACGTTCCTTGACGGAATCACGCCGTGACCCTCTTCGACCAGTTCTCCTCCGAGATAAACGAGCGAGAGACCCGTGACACACGAGAAAATTGAATTTTCCTGTCCGAAATAGCCTGGCCAATCTCAGAGATTTTCGTTTCGTTTTCACGACTAAATAACAAATTAGTAGTTTCAATGCGGAAAAGCGTCTATCCCTTGTGCAAGATATACAGCGCATAGGACAATCGGCGAAATAAATCTCTTATTCGCTAAGTTTCATCTCGAATCGAGTACAAGGCTTTCCGTTCGTATCGATCTATTCTTCGATCGCTCGGGCGACACCTTTGCAATCACTGTCAAAGATTCGCCGCTGCTTTTTCTTCCACCAAACTTGGAACCGAACCGCCATTGCGGATGTTGCGGCATTTCGTATTATCGAAATGGGGTCAACTACCGATGGGAATCCGAGGCAAGCTTGTAAATCGATCGAGGAGAACGAGTAAAAGCGAAAGGGGTACGATGGAGAGAGAGAGAGAGAGAGAGAGAGGCGGAAGCCGCTCGACTTGCCAGAGTCTACCGTTTTTCTCATTTTCCTCCGTGTTTATATGCACACACTGTCCAACGACGGTGACGTCACCAGCGACGACCAATGCCGCACCGTGCTGCACGGAGAGACTTCGTACTCCGCTCGATCAGTGTTATTTTTGGAAAGAAAAGAAAAAACCATTATCTTTGTATTGTACGTAGCGAGCGCGTCCCCTTGCCCCCTCCTCGCCCTGTCGCAGATCCGCGTACAAAGTTATAAGGGTCAAAAATATATAACAGTCGTACATACGTCGTTGGCGAATGTTGGCTGCGAGAGAACGTTGAAATAACGTTATCTTTCGATTTAACCGCCCAATTCTATTTCTCTTCTAATTACACGATTGCGTTTCGTTTTCTGGGTAATTTAAAATTCAAATCGCGATCGATGCGAATTTTATTCTTGGAATGGCAGGCCGTCCTACCTCCTGCGACGAAATAACCCAAATGAAGTTTCGGAAAAATTAAATAAAATTATTAACCGTTGTTCCCGTTGCTCGAGGGTACTCGCGTCTCGTTATCAATTTGCGCAAACTCCTCGATTGTACCTTGATCCGTATTTTAGGCACACGTAGGTGTGCCATTAATAAGCAGGCGGTCTTAATTTCGGTCGAGACTCGTTGATGTTTTTTTCGGTCGACAACGACTCGCCGCTTTCTTGGATCCGCACCGACGGCGTATCTACTTTTTATTGATACGCGCAGCTCGAGGCTATGGGCACGTTGGCTATACGTCCGTCATACTTTCCACCCGACGATACGTTTTATGCGTGTAGACAGTTGTAATATCATTTTATAGGACAATTCTGTTGGTTTTATTTTTCAGGTTGAGACGATAGGAGACGCCTACATGGTCGTTTCTGGTCTACCTATGAGAAACGGGACGAACCACGCGAGAGAAATAGCCAGAATGGGACTAGCGCTGAGAGATACGGTCATGACTTTTAGCATTCGCCACAGGCCCGATGAGCAACTAAAACTTCGCATCGGGATGCATTCCGGTGAGTCGAGTCGAAACGAGGTTAAGAACTCGGAGAAAAACTTTATTCCGTCACCAATTTTATTTTTTCTCTTCTTCGTCACGTTTCTTCGTGATAACGTTGCCCATTGTCATTGTCTCTTTCCCGATACCCATATTTCTTAAATGGCAAGCAATTTGTGCCCGCGAGAGGTTGACTCGGCCAAACTTTCGATTAACAGTGTCTATCAACTTGCTGCGTTTCTGCCTTCACTTTTTCACTTTTATCAATGTTTTTCTTTCACTCTCTTTTCGTTCCCCTCTGCCTCTCCATGTTTCCTCCACGTACGTTGTTTTGACATTGAACCGACAACATTGTGATCGCGAAATATCGCGACAGTCGGCGAGTACCTACCTACGATAAACTATACCTACTCTACATCGGGTTGACGGTAATGTCGTCGAAATATTCAAAAGCCTGCGGTCGATCGATCTTCGCAAACCTTTTTATTTCGAATAATTTGTTATTTCGCTCAGCACGGAGAGAAAAAGCAGTCCAAAAATGCAATTAGGAGGCTTTATCGTCGATAGGTAGGTGCATATGTGGAGGATACTCTCGTCGCATCACTCCGCGTGGGCTATAATCGCCGGATTAATTAGCTTTTTGATCGAATTTCGATGTGCTACATCGGTCGCTATCGTAGTCACTACGCGATGGTACGATACGCGGGTAAAATAGGCTAGGGACAGGGCCCTAGTGGATTTGGGGAATTTTGTGCGCGCAACTCGCGTTGGTCATACACCGTCGTCGCAGCCCCGCGATAGACTTCTACGGGCAAGTGGCGATATATAGAAATAGACTCGTCGAGAGAGTGCTTCGTGCGAAACGAAGCAGCGGTAACGAATGACTGTATTATGAGCGCTCCTGTAGATGTGCAGTGGAATAAAGTATCGATGTTTCAGGACCTTGCGTGGCTGGCGTCGTTGGCCTCAAAATGCCGAGGTACTGCCTCTTCGGGGACACGGTCAACACCGCATCGAGAATGGAGAGCAACGGCGAAGGTAATCGCAACGACATTTTCCCGTTTTCCCCTTACCTACTTTTCATTTTTTTTTCCTTTTTTCTCGATGATACGAGAGACACGATTTTCTCGGATCTGTAACATTTAGTTGTAAAAATAGTGAAAACGTTGACGACCAGTGGGAGTAAGAATCGAACGCATGACTGTAGCCGCGATGAGTCTTGACGAGTCTAATTGTACGAGGAACGCTGAAAACGTTCGTATCGGGGGCAAATATGAGTTTCGCGAGCGGACGGAAATTGCACGCGTCTTTCTACCTTTATCGAACCAGTTGCTCGCACGCGCTATGAATAAATACTTGACGCGTGCCGCTTCGTCGCCGTGGAATGAATAATTCCATTTCATGCGGCACGATATGTGACGTCGCTGATTTAAAATTTCGACGAAACTCCAGAAATTAACGTTCTTTGCGACATTATTGAATTTTTCCGGATTTCAGCCCTGAAGATCCACGTTAGCCCCACAACAAAGGAGATTCTGGATACATTCGGAACGTTCGATCTACGATGCAGAGGAGAAGTCACGTTAAAGGTTAGAAGTTGCCTCTTCTTTTTGAGATACGATCGCTGGGATGGGGACGTTTTTTCAATCATTTCCTACATCAAAAGAGGGTCAACCGTTCCGCTTTTCAATTTCAAGGGAAAAATGGCACTTTGCCCGCGTTTTTTTCGTTTCGTTCTAGTTCACTTTGTTCCATTATCTATATAGTTGTATAGAGTTCGCGATAAGTAGGTTCGAGAGAGGAGCACGAGGCATGAATCGTCGTATACCCTTTGGTTTACACCCCGAGTTCTTATGGGTTTGCGCGAAAGCCCTTTGCGCGTTGCGTCTTTATCGATCGAAGAAAAATGTCGGCGGCCCGTTATCGCGAGGTGACCCACGGTTTATTTTCGCACGGGGCGAAAGAAAAAATGTCTTTCAAGATTTCTTGTATACATCGTGAATAACCCTACGCGATTTTTTCGATAATTTTATTCATCAGGGAAAAGGCAAAATGACGACTTATTGGCTGGTTGGCGAAAAACCGATAAACAACAACGTGCAGCAGACGGGCGTTGGTACAACCACCGATCAGCAAAATCCACCGTCAGTGTCCTCTGGCCAACGTCATGGTCCGGTGCAGCAGCAGCAGCAGCAGCAGCAGCAACCGCGGCCATTGTCGCTGTCGCCACCGCAGATCTCGCAGTCTCAGAATCTGAGTCAAGGCTGCAATGTGCGAAGTATATTGACACTTACGGGAAATGGTGGACCGGTCGGTCATCCATTGGGAAATAGTTCCGTTGGCGCGTCGCCTTCGCATCAGAAAGTGTCCAACACCGGGGTTGTCGGTATTTCGGTTAATCAGATTCATCAGCAGATTCCGACGAGTGACAACGTGCCGAACCATTCGGTCGAGAGCGGGCCGAACGTTCCACTTCTATTACCTAGCGGATCGATTCACCGGGCTTAGCTCGATAAAACTAATTCTTTTCTGTCATCGTCGAACCGTTCTCCTCGTCCGTAACGAATAGAGAGAGAGAGAGAGAGAGAGAGAGAGAGAGAGAGAGGCTAGAAGGGACTTGTCCCATTTCTCCACGATATCTCTTTTACGAAGGAAGAACAATTTTTCCATTCCCTAGAAAGTGGCTACCAGAGTCGTCGACTGTGCGAACGAGCACATTCGTATAAACTTTTAAATTAAATAATTTACAAAAATAGATGACTTTTTCGGATTTTCTGAAGAAAAAAAAACGTAGGCACGAATCGTACTATACGGCCTGTATATTTGCACTATACGCTCAGTTCCTTCCGATTTTTTGAAAAAAAGGTCTCATTAACCCGCGAAGCTTAAGATGTCCGAACAAACCAAACAGTGTTCTCCAATTTAATAGATAGACTATTCGAAACATTGCAATTGACCCGAAATAAAACGGGTGTGTGGCAATAGGATAACGACCATTTGAAAATTATTATTGCTTTTGGATTGTTTTTTTAGGAAAAGCATCGGCTCGAGCGGCGATTTTAGAAAATGAGTTGTAAGAGAGCCTCGCAAATGACATTTTACGCACATACATATTGTCCACATTTATGACGTCGTCTTTCACGATGTCGCGACTCGAGCGCGGTTAATAGCGTCGAATTTGTTATCTCGCAATATGCGAACCTCCGATATATCTTTGTGACGGGAGTCGGAGGGTCGCGGATAAAACTTTTCAAAGAAAGTATACGGCGGTACAAAGAGAGGAAGTACTCGATTATAATGCTGTCCGATCGACAAAGGGGAATTGAGGGACCCTCGACCAGGCTCGAGATAGAGACTGGGAGAGACAGAAATCGCGGCCGCGGGTTTCTCGCGAGTCTTCGTCACGATATCTAGAACACGATTTTATCCTGATTCTGTACTTGCACGATTCTCCGATTAGATATATGTATATTAACTCGAGGAGAGTGTCGAATGAGAAATATGGCATGGAACGCCGCTCGACCCGTCTATTTTTATGCTCCAAAAACGCGCCCACGATTGAGTTACGCGAGATCCGAACGACTCTCATCAACGCTCTTTCACTCGGTCGACGGAGATATCAGCGTATGCTCTTCGTTAAGCGTCAATTTTCGGTCCTTCCCGTCCTCCCTCCCTCCCGCCGGTCACCCCTCCACTTGCTTGTTCGCGTCTCCATCGTGAGAAGTTGATGCAAGAAAGCGACTGGGTGTTTGAGTGAAAAGGTGCGTAATTAGTCTATACGTATGTATTTAATGAGATTCTTTTGACGAGCGAGTGAGTTATTGTTATTATTATAGATTAACAATATAGAGGAGAGTACGGGAGACGAGCGTTTCCAGTCGAAACAAAGTGATCTCTATATCTACAAGGTATTACGGAACCAATGTTACCAGTAATGAAGCGCAATTCTTATTGCACAAATCTTACTTTAATCTTGTAGTTATATTCTTGAAATGATTATTATTACGATGAACTAAGAGATGCGGGTTCATCATGCCGATGCATCGACCCAGTATTATTAAAAACGAAAGAAGAAGAGAGAAAAGAAAAACAAAGCTCGCATATCTCGTGGCGCGATGGTTAAATGAAGTTTTCCTCGTCGAAACGCCCAAATCAACGTCGGGTCTCGTCGCGGGTTTTTCCGCCGTTTCCACCG
The DNA here is from genome assembly GCA_946811545.1 of Netelia fuscicornis. Lineage (NCBI taxonomy): Eukaryota > Metazoa > Arthropoda > Insecta > Hymenoptera > Ichneumonidae > Netelia > Netelia fuscicornis. Next base: position 271,432 of record OX328014.1, read on the forward strand.
CTCTTAATACTTATACATATATACATATATACGTATTGTACTCTCCTTATCGTATACTCAATGGCGATTGCGATTGATTCACGAGATTATTAACTTTAAGCGTATATTATTTCGTTGAATTTTTGTTCAACCCGAGACGATCTTGTTTCCACTCGTGCACCATCGTAGAATCGTACTTCCCGATCAATTCCCGCCGACGTTGATACAATTGTACAAGAATCTTCCGGTATTGGCGCATAATATACGCAAAGTTTATTATTACAATTATTGTTACTATTATTGATAGTTGAGCATACACAAATATATTTAGATACACGTCCACACCCACCCATACAAACGCACACACACCCACACACACGCACACACCCACACACACGCACACGCACACACACACACGCACGCACACACACAAACACACACATACACACCAAGACACATATATACATGTATGTATACAGAGTAGAAAGTATATATATAGGTATGTATATGTATTATAGAAAAATGACTATGCAAAGATTGATGTATTATATAGACTGTTAGACATCGAGGCTGGGCCTCCTCATTGAGCGCGATTGTACATGTCTCCCGTGTGTCCAAAGTCCTCGAGTAAATGACGCATGTGATTCTCTTATAAATAAATATATAAATACACATATATTAAAATAGAGGCGAGAATGAGCGATATAGGTATAAGCCTCTGAGAGAGTATTATGCGCACGATGTGTTTGGTATAAATGAATGAGAGAGGAGCTAGCGTTCACAAAATGTTTGCGAGAGAGCGAAGAGTGTTCTATTTATGTCGAACATACACAAAACTCTTTTAACGATGTACCGATCAATATTGAAGAAATAAAGTTTAATTGTTTTCGCATACGATTGCTTATTCTAGTGAGATTGTACCTCGTGTCCTCGTCTCGGTGATGTTCTTCCAGAAAGGTGATGGTCAAAAGATCGCGTTGGCGAATATCCAGTCGAGATAAGTGCTGACCCGTGTGTAGATACCCGGATGACCGGGTTCGCCGCATCGTATGCCCCACGAGACGATCCCTATATTAACCCATCTGCCGTTGCCCAACTGATGGAGCAAAGGACCACCGGAGTCACCCTGGAAAATTGACGTTCCGGTTTATTCGCACGGCCTATGCGCCCCTTCGTTCGAGACGATGCGCGGGGTACCTGACAAGCGTCGCGACCTCCGCTCAAAGCACCGGCGCACATGACACTTTCTGGGATAGGCTGGTTGAAAGCGCTGACGCACATTCTTTGCGACCATACGGGAATTGTTACTTCCATGAGAATGCTGCTGGCCGGGCCTCCGTAATATCTCGTACCCCAACCTTTCGTACGCCGAACAAATTATTATTATTATTTCTTTTATATTTCAAGAGTCGGAAACTCCGTAGGTATATTATATTAGACACGTCAGTACCTATTGGATTAACGTTCGATACTTTAATATGGATATACGTATATAGAGTTGGGATAAGCCCGTAAGCCGACGCTTGAAAATTCACGCCGAGCGTGCGGGCTTCAATTATCGAGCGGACGAGGCTTTCGGATGAGATTGCCTAGGATTTCATGTGCAACTGGGTATCAACTGTCTACGAGAGAATCGGATTGCGGATGAGCAACGAGCTTCATCCAGAGAATTCCAAATGACCCGGTTCCTTTGTCAGCTCGTGAATGCGCGAGCCTGTCACTCTTGTATATTCCAAACATTGTTTCTCATCTTGTCGACAATGAGTCATTAATCTTCGGTAGTTGCCAAAGATCTTTGATTCGAGCGCGTCGGTACATTCGGAATAATAAATATGGCGGCCGATATATATATAGATGGTAGATGGTTGCTTCGATCAAATACATAGAAATAAAAGTTATATTACCCGTTACGATCGCACTCTTGTTTTCGAAAGTCGTATCGATCGGTGGTAGACATATCGGCCATATGTAGCTGTTGAAAGGCGTCGGTCGATGAATCTTCAATATAGCGATATCGTTATTGTACGTCGATGATTCGAAATCTTCGTGAATCCGTATATCCGAGACTCGGAAATCCAACGCCCGTGGCTCGTTATATTTCTTAAAGTCGTATTCTCCCAAGCGGACCTTAATCTCTCGAGTCTTCAATCTGCGTGTTTGAGCGAACCTCGTATAGAATTAGACAAAGGTGGATGCGGCATCGATCGACGCTATTTATATTTAATGTTAAAAAATGTATAGTTCTATTTTTCCGCGCACTGGTCGCTGTCGCCGTCTCAATGTGAATAATTATTACGGTACGATTAGCATCTCAAAGAAACGAGGCGAGAGCGACTAATGGCTATTCTCGTTTATCCCCGTACAATGAGACGGCGACGCGGCCGTTAAAATTGCGGTTTCTCTCGGCGAGCGAGAGAGAGAGGTATAGAGAGAAAGAGGAGTCCGCTCACGGTCAAAGGCAGGACGCGGCCACCAAAGAGAGATTTTCCGTGTCTATCTCTCGACGATATCTCTCGTCGCCCGAGAGTTTGTACCGATTATAGCAAGTACCTATAGCGATATTTGGAACGAACTTTTGAACGCAGTGAGCCGCTGTCAGGACATGTCGATCGGTAATTAAAACACCGCCGCAGTAATGCTTCGAGTCCTGTCGAAGGAGCGCGACCATCCACGGCCATTCTCTCGGATCGGCCGGTCTTCCACCGACGATTCTCGTTTTACTATGCGTACTCATGCCACATCCTCGAGGTGCACGTGGTTCTCTCATCCAAGTTTCCGCCGGGAAAGATGCGTTTCTCGTCGACGTCGTCGTAATATTATCGACAACTGAATCCCGCTCGAATCGAAATCCATCGACTTTCGATGCTGTATAAAAATAGCGTGGTGAAACTTTTCAAAAATCTAGGTCGAAATATTTCCGATTGTTCGTAACAACGTAGAAACACTCACCATTCGCGTCATCGCGAAACCCGACGGACGAACACACGCAGACGCGGAAAATGCCGAGTACGAGAGCGAGGGTGCCACGAGGGTACCTCGAGTACCTAGTCCGATGCATTTGTCGAAAATTGTCGAGAGTGCAATATCGGTTCGCGAATAATCTCGGAAAAACGTGTGAATCTCGTACGAGGGACCGTTCGGTAACTTGAGTCTCGGTCGCACACGGCGGACCAACGAAACCGAAACGCGTCGGGCAACCTCGTTATATAGTAGACGCGTGGCCCTGTTGGGTACGCGACCCGCCGTACGAGTCCGTAACGCGGGTCGCGTTCCACCGAGGCGCCACGCTGCCTACTCGCGGACAAAACTCTCGTACTCTCGGAACGGTACACCCACGCGACGAGTAACTGGATTTCACGTAGAAAGTTTATTGGTGCTACCTCCATCGTTCTCGTCGAGGCTTGGTAGATACCTTCGCTAAGAAATTACACTAGCCTCCTCCTCTCGATAATATTAGATCGAATTGAATCGGGTTATACCCGTAGGTATACGAGACTGTAAACGATGCTGCTGCTCGACACGGATCGAACGAGGCTATCGTCGCATCCAAATCGTTTTACGGACGATCGTTATCTTGCTAAGAATAATTAGGTGAGGCCAGTTATTTTTCGTTGTTTTTTTTCAGGAATCGAGGTCGACGGGACACGTTCGTTGCTTCCTCCTCGCGCTGCTTGCTCGAGACATAACGTCGCTCGACTTTTCTAGAGGCTCGTGAAGCAACGTATTTCTGTCTATCGCACGAGGAACGAATCTACTCGAGTGTTCGCGTGCCATATGGTACAAAAGCGGCTGCAGCCGATTTTATACCGCCGCAACGGTACCAACAGAGCTGGCGATCAACGTATACGGCGGAAACCCAGATAACGTGCGTAACAGGACGAGGTCGCTGTCCAGTGTGCACCTTCGCCGCTGCCGCCACCGCCGCCACCGCCGTTGCCAAGTACGGAACTCAGCGCAATCACCCACATACCCGGCACGTCGCGACTCGAATTGTTTTCATCTCTCCTTTTTCGTTCGCTCGTGCGCATAAGTAAGTCCATCTGCGAAACTTCTCCGACCTTTTCCGTATACGTTGCTTTTCAATACCGTTAACGTATAATAATAAAAAGTTTCGTATCGGATTATCCGAGAAAAGAATGATTGTCGCGTTAAAGATATGAAAGATCCGTATCCGTTATTGCACATTGTATACGGCGCCATGACCGTCGCTCCAATTACGAAAACGACGTTACGGCAATGCGAAAGAACTCTGCGAATAAGCCATTCGCAAATCATTTTGTCGGCTGAACGATCAGCTTGGGGCGGAAATATTTCAATAACAACCTGGAGAGCGGAAATTTACAACGAGAGTATTGATTCGATCGCGTCGCATCGCGTCCCAGAGATAAGCCGTTCTTTTCGTTGTATGAAAAGTAATGTCGGGACAAAATCCACTCGTCCGCATTTTGGAAGATGGCCGGCATGATTTTTTACGACACATGTTCCGGCTACGCCGGCATGGGTATGGCAACGTCGACAGCGAGGTCCAGCTCGTGCCAACCGAGGTGGCAGCGTCGCGAGTTCGGCTAACGCTTCCCCCTCCCGGGGTCAGGCGATTAACGGCGAGCGGTTAACGGTCGCCGGTTAATCGCCATTGTGTTATACCGTTCTAACACGGGTGTCACGCGCTCATCTTATTAGCTTCATATAGAGTAAATCGACCGCGCTCAACCCCGGAATTCCTTGTCTCGCTTCTGAACTATTTCGACCTTGGCTCTGATTAACGTTTGAAACGACTGGTGACTACGGACAACGACTAGGAAACTTGGGGACTGATTTTGGATTGTGGAATACGCCGACTCGCCATACTAGACTGCTCGACCGGCTCAATCGGAAGGCTCGTTAGGCTCTCGGGTTTCGTACCCATTGTAAATTACTAACTGGACAAAAAATAAACGCGGTGACTATAGGTGGAGTGTGCACAGTGTTTTATTCTCACCCTCTCCCCCGCAAACCAGATCCTCGCTCGAACAACACAAGTACGCCTCGCTACTCGCCCAAGTGGACGTTGACCAAGAGCAGAGGCGCCGAGCTATTAATAAGAACTGTCAGGCAGTGCCAGGTACAACTCCCGGAGGAGTCGGGCACGCGGGGCGATCCTCTTTTTTAATCACACGTACAACTTTTCTACGATGATCAATTGTGCTTTTTTGTTCCCTAGTCCATTAATAATGGTATCCTATGATATGCGCACTCGCGCCGATCTACCGAACGGAAAGGCGAGGCAGAAAGATTTAATGTTTGTTTCAATGGTTGGAAAGCTCGCGTATGCCCGTCCCAGGAACAAACTTTCACCGTGGATAAACTCGAAATAAAAGATGTGCCTACAAGGCCTTTGTATCGGTCTATCGCGCCTACCTTTGGGTGTCGAACCACGAAAGACGAGATGTAAGAGAAAAAATGTTATCGAGTTTACAATCACGCATCCACTTTGTAAACCAGATCGCCCTCGTAAAAAATTTTCAATGACATTCGTCGGACGACAGACGACCAAATGGTATTAAATCGTACCTACTCAACGACGCACCGCTGTATCGTGGGTTAAGCCCACGTTGCACGGGGCTTTCGTAATATTTGTTCGGTATGCACCTATACGATTTCACTTTAACGAAATACCTACCCGTAACCTTCCTTCCTTCCTTCCTTTCGTTTCAGTTCGTCGATGGTACGACAATGAAAAGCGAATTTGCACACCCAGCTTCGAATCAGTAGCTCGTAAATCTTCACGGTCGAACACGATCGATACTACCATCGGGTTTCTGATATCCGATTAAACGTCCTTCGAATCGAATGCTTCCGGCATTCATGAACTATTATTTCATACGCATATTATTCTTCGCGCCACGGTCAACATTTGGCACATCGATTATTTTCACACGTTCTGATCTAATTGTAAGAGATCGTATAATATAGTTATTTTCAAGAGATCCTCGAGTCTCCGTACTACCAGTCGTTCCCGATGCATAAGAATTTTTTGGGCGAATAAGTCGTTGCCACGCGCGGTAGTACGATATCGCCTCGCTGATGCCATTGTCGTTGTAGCGATCCGGATAATATTCGTATAGTAAGGAGTAGCGATATAGATATACTTATCGATAATAGGATGCTGGGAGAACCGCTTCTTGCAACTCGCCTGGACGTCGTCGTCCCAACAGACGCATTTCTTTGTCTTTCTTTGCGTGTCCGTGACACGATCTTCTCAGTGACGCTTTAACATTCGTTTGCTATTCGTCGAGTGTTCTCCAGTTTGTTTCTCGAACAGCGTAGCGAGGCATTACCACCACCTGAGAACCTCCACGCGAAACATCGTTCAAAATTCTTGGCACGCGTTCTTAGTTCGCCCTTCTTCACCCTTCCTCAACCTTCCTCACCGCCCCCCCCCCCCCCCCCCCCCCTCTACCGATTTATCTTTCTTCGCCGAGTCCCGTCTCTTCTCCCGGAGAGAACTCCCCAACTCGTCCCGTACCAGTTTTCCCAGTCTCTGTTTTTTTCGCCAGAAGATCGACAAGATCTTTCTTTCGTTTTTCGTTAAGTTTTGAAAGACGTGAACGAATTATCCTTTTTCCGTTGCACTTATTTAAATGGGGGTCGTATACGGGTATAGGAAATATATTTCGTACACACTGTATGTGTGTATGAAATACGCACTCTTTTAAAAGACTAATATAAGGGCCTTAAATATTGGAACGAATATCTCGGAGAATTCCTAATCGTAGTTTTATGACCGTACGATTTTACAGATTACGATCGTCAGCCGGCATCGTTGTAAAACATTTAAGAAGGTCCTTAAATCGGTTTTTAGATAAATTGCGTAGGCTGTCCTTCGTGATCGATCGAACGAAACTTATTCACGTTATAGCTATACCCCCCTCCCTCTTAATATCGTTTAACGAGCCAACGCATAAAAATCTCATATACATAATGTTTACAGGTATACCCAGTCGCGACAAATTCACATCGAGATTTCGCCCCGAGAGGCATTATCCGCGATCGTTAGAAAAAGTGAGTGGTAAGAATCCTTGGAATATTCGCCGCGTCTAATGGATTTCTCGTTTAACGAAATTGTAAAGTCGGCAGGCAAGGGTAAAAAACGGTATGGATATTAATATATCCAGTTTAATATTAGAGACGTAATTTTACACACGCGATACGAAATTTGAGCGTAAGCAATTTTTCCAACATTAGGAAAGACGAATGGTTACGATTTATTTTTTGGCAAGTCATCGTTAGACGGGTACGATCGTATCGGGTGGGTTTTTATCCTCGTGACAGACGAAATTCCGACGATGTTTAGGGTTTGTCGCGTACCAGGAACGAGAGGAGTAAAGAAAATATCGACGAGGGAACTCTAGTCAGCGTGATGTCGTCGTGATGCAATAATAATAATCATAAAAATCCACAAAAAATAAGAATCCGAGGGAAGGTTCGAGTGATGGAATCTTTTCAATTCCCGGGCCGAAGTGATATTACGAGGGTGTTTGTGTGTGTTTTTATGAAACTCGTACAATATCCATAGCTACCCCTGGGGGCGTTGACCCCTCCGCCAGCACGGACATTTTCTATTCGAAACGTCCATTTCATCCTTGCCTCGTTTCCGGCATTCGCCTCGTATATATGTACAAAAATAGGGAAAAAAGTCCGATGAAAGAAGAAGATGTTTCGAAAAGGAGACCGAAATGGTTAGATATTTTGTCGCTTTTACCCGGACAGAACTTGAATCGCGAGATTAACTTTCGAATTGCGTGTAACTCGATTAAACTTGCGCCGCTATAAAACTTTGGGTACAGTACGTGTTGTTCGGTATCGTTGTCGTAGTCGTTGCTGTTCCTCGAATCGTCGAAGAGGAGGCAGATGCGCGTACCGTGAAAATGTAAAAGTACCGTCGATTTCGGTGCACCGGCTGGTTAACTTATATACTTGTTTACAACCTCTCGCTTTATTCAGTAGCGAATCTGTAGCTTTTTGGAATTTCGAGTTTGTTTCTATAACGAGAGGTTGGTAACTATCTTGTAAAGTATAGAGTAAATATCTCAAGAAATAACGAAACCGTATGAAATTTAACCAACAGCCCGCGTTTGTAGAAACTAGAGGGAAAATTTGGTTGACCGCATGGGCCGGAGAACTCCAAGAGGAGAGGTACTCGCTTCGATAGGCGTTTTCTCGCACCGCTGCATTCACCGGCAAATCTCCATAACGCCTCGCGAGTTTGCTCCCCAAATTAGCTTCGTGTACCGGCACAACCTACGTTACAGAGAAACCCGAAACGCGAGACGCAAAACGGCTGCCGCTCTTGTTTGTACGTAAGTACATACCCGCGGGGAATGTGGGTTCGTGCGCGATCCAGGAGCTCCGTTGGCCCATTTCGTGGACCCTGCGTCTGCCGCAACTTTATACGACCGAAGTCGGAAAAAGATTTTAACCACATATGCACATCCACGGCACGTTAAACAACCAAATGAAAAACACGACCTTTATAAATAACAAAAAATAAAATGTACGGCCCAATAATTTCCATTGGGGGGAAAACGTTGCGTGTGTACGAGTCCAGCGATTCTCCGCGTCTTCGACACCTACGGACGTACCTCGAAATAGCCATGCTATAACGAGACAATGGATATCCCCGTGTTCGTTATTCGTTACGTGACTCGACGAACCGGTTGGGTGTACGCCACATACCTACTTATGAAGATCCAAGCGTGTAATGATACATCCGCGACACGAGCTATTACCCATTGAATATTTTTGTATCTTTTGACCATGCGTCGCGTATCATAGCTTCGACGCCTAATTAACATTTGTTTAAGGACAGAAAAAACAATTTGTATTTATCTCAGAGATTATCCTGTCGAGGAATGGTACACGAGAATCGTGCTGCATATTTTCTGATAAATTGGTATCTTATTTTGATCTTTTATCACAAACGATAAGTGGTACGGAATATTCGTTGATAGTTTCGTGTTAAATGGGTGGTAGTCTCGGGGATGGTGCTCGGACGATTATGACGGGATCGATTATTCAGACGTAGACTCGCTTGGCTTTTGGGTCCTTTAGGTCGAGAGTGTACATGGTCTCCTCCATCGCACGTGTCTTCGGATTGTAAGTTCTCTCGGTATGATGAAGGATGTTACCCACGACGCGGTCCTCACTGTCGCGGTAATATGGCTCACCGTTCGGTCCCGTACCAGAGAAAATGGACCTCGAGGTGCCACCGGCGCTGTTCACCACAATCGTTGGTCCCGAAACATTGCCCATGCGCACCGAGTGCTCTTGAATTTTTTGCGAATCAACAAAATAATAAAAACTCGATTAATGTATACTATTCGACGTGTGGTTCTTCGTGGCACGCGATTTGTACGACAACAGGCGGCTCTTTGGTGTATTCGAGGTATGTGCGACGACAGTTAGGCTTTGTATTCGTTGTCCACGGAAGCTACACAACGCACATGGCAAAGATCATTATCCAGAAAAAGTATGACGAGTAATAATTGGCCACGCATAAGAACGATCTACATCTTCCGTCTAATTGACTCGCTCGTCTTCTTTTTTTCTTCATTGGCGATCACAACGGTTGATGAGAGCGACAGGCGCGCCCAACGATATCGCGAGTAACCGATTAGAACCGGGGCTAATAAAAACTAAATTTGTATTATATATGGGTTTGTTGCATTCATAATTGAAAGAGAGACGCGGGATCATGCACGAGCCAAGAAAAAACATGCGTCGTTGTCTACGAGGACAGGGAGGGAAAGAGAGACGGATTGTGAGAGAGGGAAAGAAACGGAGATTGCGGGTTTGTAAAACTCGTTGAAACTTGGTCAATAGTGAAAGGATAGTATAGCGAGTAAACGCGGATAAGCGGCGAGCGGTGATGACGCGAGAGCCCACGAGTGGATTTTTCCATAGAAAATTAGCGAATAATTCGCATCGATGGCTTACCTATATTTCGCGCGATATCGCTATTGAGACGATCGACCTGCGCCAGATGACCGTGAACGCTCTCCTGAATCTGCTGGTTTAGACGTTGCACGTTTCCCTGAATGTTCGCGTTAAGCTGATTGATACTGTCGAAAAGATCTTTCATCCAATCGGTTTGCACGGCTCCCTGTCCCATTGATGTCCTAGAAAATCCAATGGTACCGAAACGGTCTTATCTTGGTCTCGAGCTCGTAGCCTACCATATGTTAATATCGGAGCTCGAGGCGTGACTCACCCAACGAGAAACCCGAGTAGGAGTACGACGACGCTTCGTCTCATTTTGCTGCGCAGTTTGCGCCGGCCGAATTTATCGGGCCGGCCGGCTCTGACGACGAATTTCTTTCGGCGGACAACGAGAAACGACGAGAAACGGGTAGGTAGAAACTAGGCGACGCGAACGTTCGAGCTAGTGCGAGTAACAAGATCGTACAGAGCGAAACTTGATTGAAAACGACGGTGACGTTGGTGCGGTGCGATACCGACTCCTGCGTCTCTCACACTGAGCCAGAGTATTATTGGCCGTGTCGAGCAACGATCTGGCATCCCCCGTTCGTTCTCTGCTTATATACGGATGAACTGCGAGACCGCGTTGTGCACGTCTCCGAGTGTACGAGAGGCGGGTCGATGATACGACTATATCGCGTTATCTTCGACATTGAAAACCTAATCGATCGTTGTTTAAAAATGAGATGGGGCTTTCCACGAGCCTGTCTCGAATCTTCCTTTCGATATTTAGTTATATTTTTCGTTAGTTCAATGCGAATGCATATTCGAAATGTATATCGATCTTGGTGCGGTCTTGGAAACCACAACTGCGTATTTAACCGGTTACGATATACTTAGTTAGTACGTATTCGTGGCGACTCTCGGCAAGGTTCCATCTCTGTGCAGAGAGTACCCATATGGGAGCATGGAGTCTCGTCTGCTTCTGCAAAACGCTCTTGCTGCGTCTTAGATGTCGTCTGTCGCGTTTGGATAATAATTGTACCGCACAACTCGAGATAAGCCGGGACGAGGTCATCTTGACGCGGAATATTTAACGACGTTGAGGGCCAAGTATTTTTACCGATCCGGAGCGAGCCGATGTGACCCGTGAGGATGTTGCGCAACGAGGTTGCTCGTGATGTCAGAGCGGTCGGGTCTTTTTCCCACGTGAATCAATCGTGCCTGAATCTCGGTGAGGGATTGTTATATTTTTTCTCCGGAGCGTAAATTCCAAGTACGAAGAACAGTGGTAGACCGAGGACGAGGAACGAGAGAGAAAAATCGGGTTCTACGGGAAAAGCACGGGATAACGTTGCAGAATCACCAGATGAAACACGGGAATTTCGTTCGGCGATAAATATATCCGACGTTGGGCGAGGGGGAGGGGGGATCTCCACTCGGCCAAACTATCCAAGAATTAAATTTGTCTTTTTAGGAACGCGAAAGCTCTCTCGTAGTGTCCGACCCGTCAGGTTGCAGCGACGATGACAACGAAAAAATAGTAAAATAAAAACATTGCCACGGATAGATCGCGACCTTACGAAGCTTCGTAAGAACTTACCCACAAAATTGTATTTCATTCATTCGTACCGGCGTTGAGAGTTAATGCGAGTCGCGGTGAATGAAATGACTTTCGTTTCTGAGTAATCTTGGAAAAATCTCTGAAAGTTTTAACTTGCGAAAGGCGACACTTGAAAATAAGAAAGGCGAACCAATTGGTTGAACCGAATCTCAGCTTTCGTGACAGTTAATAACATACCTACCGTCATCATTGTATAAGCTACGTAATTTATTATGTGCCGTTGATGCGTCGAAAGCTCATTAACAATAAATTACCAATCGCTCGCGGGCTCTCATCTTCTGATCAACTTCCTCCGTACAATAATAGCTATATGTATATTCCACTGTGGGTGTGTTGTGCACCTCGTCATATACATATAATTTGGCAAGCTCTTTCGTGGAGGGGATAGCTGGAGGGGGGGGGGGGGGGGGGGGAGATCGATCTTGTTGACCGATTTCCTGGTTTTCGCGTGAACTTCGTTTCGGGAGTTAATTTCCGAATACATTAGCCAAGCCGTATATATTATCTGTGAATTTTTTGACGGGAAGAAAATTTGGCACGAAAATATGGAGGAATAGGTCGGTATACGAGCTTTATCCGTAGGTATCGTGCATCGTCTCATCCCTTCTCAGACAATGGGGTTTTTACGTCACTCTCGGGATTTAGATAAAGCCTCGACCATTCGTCATAACGCAGACGTGCTCTTTCGGTACGCACGGGGCGAGACGACGTGACAAATGGTGCGCACGCTGAGATTCTCTTCGGGTTTTATTTCATTTATTGTCTACGTGCACTGTTCGGTGATGTTGAATATCCATTTCTACACGATATTCGTCACTTATTTCGGAATATATGTAGGTGAATAATCTCGACATCTATATTCCCTCCTCTTCTCATTCAGCTCGTTGCCAAAAGTCGATCGAGTCGATGATTGTACATTGGAAAAGTTGCTGTTTTTATCGTACGCGTAGCGTACGATAAAAGAGAGAGGGAGAGAGAGAGAGAGAGAGAGAGAGAGAGAGTGAGCCGCGCAACCCCGATCGAATGACCGATCAATCTCGTAGTTAAATATGAATTTACGATCCAACAAATAATTAACTTCGACCAATCATCCAAGCCCCGACGCACTTATTATTTTAATAATAACGATGATAGCCGGGAGATAAGAAGAGTGGGGGAGGCGGTTGTCGCGATACATATATACATATGTAGATTATACATGGCATATACGATCGCTGGACCTTCATTCTCGACAAAGTTTCGCTCGGAAATACGCGAGTCAGTCTTGATGCCTTTGCTCTGGGCAGTTCGTCTTTCACTGATACTCGCAACTGGCGGCACGATTATCGTTACAGCTTACATGGTAAATATTGTACATACTATTATATGTAGCTACATAACATATATGTATCAAAAGTCGCGTCGTCAAAAACTTTTCTTTCAACTCGACTCTCTCGCTTTTTTCGATGAATTATTTCTAAAAGTCCTTCCCCTCTTTCAACAATTGCCAAACAATTGCCAAAGCGTCGCATCCCTCACAGTGATTACTCGACTCGAAATGGCCCGGAAGAACGCGGGCGTTCGATCCCAGGGACGGCTAACCGAGTGAGATTTATGGGTCACACCCGATGGACCGATACGATCGATCAAAAATTGAAATTTCGTTCGCAATCTCCGATGTGGAGACAATGACAAACGACAAAATAAAAATGTCGAAAAAATGTATACGCTTGAAAAGGACCAATTTCCTGTTGCATTCATCGAAGGAGGCCGGGACGAAAAAGGATTCAAGATCGCGAGGTAAATCACTACGAATCATCATAAACTTTTCTCTCGGATCGAATCTAATCGTAAAATTCATCCGAAAAACGCTACTGGACCAGTAGCGTTTTAGTCTCCTTTGCGAGAAAACTTTTCTCCTCGATAGTGCCAATGTGTTGAAACCTTTTTTTTTTTTATTACTTTTCGAGGTAATTCGAAGGAAGGAATGAACGAACGTATAGATAGATACATCCGGTAACAGGATAAACTTTTATTGATTTTCATTGGTAGCCCCCTGCACGTAGACGCGCGTATACGCACTCACGTACCTATATCGTATAAGAGGTCGCTCGATCATATCTATCGTTAGATGCGCGATTGCCGGAGCGAGTCGAGTTTTCTTACCCTTATATCGGACGCAACCCCCAAGGGGAATCCAGTCCCGATGTCGAGATACGCGGAAAGAGGAGACGGAGGAAGACGAGTAGAGGAGAATTACTCGATCGTGCGTCTACATATATTCCTATATATCTACATATATATATATGTACAATATACAAGTTAGAGGCGTGCGCGAGCGAGTGAAGAGAGTATACGGATGTAGAGAGAGAGAGAGAGAGAGAGAGAGAACGGGAGCGATGCCGGTGGTTGAGAACGCCCGTAGGCTGGCGCCAACCTGGCGGACGTTGTTGGAAACTCGGGATCGCGCGAGTGGTACGAGTACACGGAACGCGTTATGCCATACCGAGCGAAGGCGGGAGGCTCGTAGCTCTCGGGATAGCCCGACATCGAGTTGGTGCTCAGTCTGTACCTAACTACGGTACCCAAGCTGACGCGGTTCGAGCGTTCCTCCATTCGTTCCTCGTTTCTCGGCTCGGCTCGCTCGAGCCAATCGACGCGTATCCACCTGATACCTTGTTATTAATCCCGCACCTCTCGAAAATTCATAATTAAATCATGATTGCGTTAGTTACGAAGCTGCGCGATGCAAACACAATGGTAATTAGCGCGAAAGAATTATCTCGGTCGTGAGAAGAATTTTAGTAAACAAATTCTTGAACCGTGGCCGTGGAGACGATCTGGCGATCTTTCGATCGACGATCGTGTCGATTCATTCGCCAACTATTCGACGTACCGTTTTCGATTCCATTTTATTTTTGTTTTCCACGAACGTGCCTCGTAACGGAATTACACGGATTATACGCTACTTCGGACTTTAATGGACGATAATGAAGTTCCATTAAAACGATAAAACTGTACGATCGTACGAGTGGTGGGTGGGTGGGTGGGTGGTTGGTTGGTTAAACTAACGGTTGTAGAATTTAGTGCATAAACGCTATCATCATGTGCATCGTCGCCGTGAACAACGTTTACTTCGTTATTCCGGAGTAATAAATTTTTACATCGTATTGGTAAGTTTAGACACGACTGGCTGTACTTAAATAATAAACTGATCTAGCTATGTTCGCACGGGAAATCTTAGACTAGGTCGCGATGGTACGCGATGTGCGAGATTGTATCAATCTCGCAGGAAAGCACCGAGCTCCCCCCTCCGCATGAGTTTGCTCCAAATTGAAGTGGCTTCAATTTGAAGCGAACGTTCGTGATTCGACATGCGTGCTCGAGCTCCCCAATAATCTAATCCTCGTCTCCTCTCGAGACTCGAGTATTTCGACGAGTAAATTCGTTCGTTACATATTCGAGGAAATCGGGGTCGTCGTGAATCGGCGGTAAAACGTTTAGCTATACGAATACGATATACTTGGGCGATCGAAAGTGCGAAGGTCGACGCGTAACGTAACGACCCACTGATCGAGGACGGATGTCTATTATTTATCTATATATCTACGAACGAATTCGATTTCGTATCGCGCATTATTCCTCGACTTCCGAGAAGATCTATCGCTTCGATTAAGCCCGATATTGCCGAGGATGTAATGGAGATACCGATCGTACGATGCATAAGCCATTAAAACGTACGGACACCGGTTTATGCGCCTCGAAATAAAACAAGAAGAGAAAAATGTTTTTTACTTTATGGAGACTTTGCGCCTTTCGCGTTATTCACATTCGTCGATTATTTGCACAAGCTTCTCGTAGAGTCGATCCTTTTTTTCTCTTTCTATTCCAGGCTTATCTCCGAGCACCAGTAGCGCTATCTATGAATATTTTTCACGAATCCCGTGAAATTGGTTAATTCGGACTATCTTTATTATCACTATCGTATACATATATGCATATAAGGTTCGTTGATCTTTTCCTCTTTTCTTTTTGACAAGTGGCTCGGTATCTTACGTTCACGGCTATGCCGTCCTATCGGAATGTCGATTACAGTCGTGCTGTATACATGTACAGGCTCGAATTATCTTAATTGCTACTAACAGAGATTCACGCGGGCGATGCTACTCGCGCACCAACCAACGAGTCTTCCTCGGACTCGTTCGCGATCATAACAATAATGCTAATATTCATCTTGCCGAGTGAACAAATAATTACATACCGGAGTCGACTGATTGTTGTCATCGTTGTTATTATTGGCGCGATATTGTCTCGGAGAAGGATAGGACGAGCATCGCCCGATAAACTCTGCTCTCTTTTTCTCCATCGACCTTGTCGTATTATTCTCGTTCGGGTGCGAATTTAATGTATCGCGAGAGACGAGCGATGGGAAAGATTTAAACCGAGGTCCGCCTATATATGTACATACGTGTACCTACGTACAATAATATATCTTCGTACGAAGATACGAGGCAAGTTGGGCTCTCTCGGGCCTCGAGAGAGGTAGCTCTTCAAAAGTTGATTCAACCTTTTTGTCGTACCTACTTGGTCTCTCACGAGACTCGACAATTTATCGTACGTACGCGGTACGCGCAACGCCTTAAGGAAAGCAACGTGCTCTTGGCATAACTTGGCTTGGATAACCGTGATATACCGCAAAGTGGGAGAGTACCACATGGCTCGTACGTACTACACGTATCATAGTCGGACACTGTGCCGAGTAAAGTGGTATAACGAATGAATGTCCGCTTATGGATTCAGCGTTGACTCGGCTCCGGAACATTGGCGCGCCCTTCCACTTTTTCTTGACCAAGTAACTCGTTGGAACAACCTTGTCAAAATTTGAGCTCTTTAACAGGTGTTACGTCGAGCTATTCGTTCCTCTTCCTAAACCAATTTTCTTAACGTCAAGATCGCTCTACGAGCGAGCCCGTCCGAAAGGGGCCTCGTAAAATTGTCGATTTTTTTTCTCTATTTCGTCGTTGCTGCGCCAATGCGAGACCCCTCGAGTCTCGCCTCAAGCTTTATACGCATCGGACGAGCACGACGGCGGAGAGGAAGGTGGGACGGACCCTTTCTCTTCTTCGCCCTCTTATTCTTCGTTTCCTACCACGAAGCCGGGCCTTGCCTCGCGTCCCAAACTCGAGAGGCTACCCGATCGTTTTCGAGGACCCCTGCGCGGAGCCAGACCCCATTGTTTACTTCCCTCCCTTTCTCTCTCTCTCTCTCTCAAGGAAACTCGAAAAACTTAGAACCCAGTCGCAGCGAGAAAATAACCGGGTCCCAATATCGTAGTACGTAGGTCTTGGTATTCTTTGGGAATCGTCCCCACGCGTAGCCAAAATATCTTGCGGGACTCTCGAACGTCGATATAATTTTTTTTTGGAGTTTTGAATATTTAGTCGTCCCGGCTCGTGCTTCGCCACGTTTCCGACACCCGAAAATTTCTTTTTTTTCGAGAAAACCGGAAGACAAACCGGAGAGAAACGTGAGAGCATAAAAGAGTTTTTTTTTCACGTATCTCGTTTATTCTGGATCACGCTCCCAGGGAACGAACCACCCGCGGATAGAACGAATCGTTTTCTCACCTCTGCTCCGCGTACGTTTACTATCCTCTTAGCCGTTGCAAAGTGATTTATCGACCAACGGTTTTTCCCGGTATACCAAAATCTTCATAATAATGGTGGTACGTCGAATATGCATAATAAGCTGTGGTTCGGATAAAGGTAAGGGTAAAACGAGGTGGACGCGTGTGGTCCTTGGCCGCTAATGCGCTCACCAAAGTCCAAGAGAGAACGGCAGGATTTACTCGCTGTCGAGCGTCCTCCCTTCCTTCTACCGATCTCTCGCGGAATACCGGAGCTTCCGTTTCTCTCGAGCCTCTTCTTGTCAGATCGTGCCCGTGACGATATATTTATTCCATTATTCTCGGACGTTTTCCTTATCCCTCTCCCTCTCCAACTATAGGTTCGATAACAAACAAAATCATGAAAAATAATCCCGTAAAAAGAATAATTCGATCGTTCGGTATCTTCTCGATATAAAAAATTTAGTCGCAAAGGTACGGCATAGGATTGTAAATTAAATCGAGCCAATCGCTCGAGGTGCGTATTTAAATAAATGCAGCATACGGGAGTAGGGTCCGCGTTACAGAAACGGTGAGCGGCTACGTGCCGAGATGAGACTCGAAGAAGCCGCTCGCGCATTACATTTTTTTATCGTACTAGATTGTAGCTTATCGTAGAGATTAAAGTAACACCGCGAGCCCGCTGATCTCGTCCAGGCGTATACGGCATATCGGTCGTCTTTTGCCTCACAGCGAGAGGGCAGAATCGAACCGACTTTCCACCCCACTTATCTTCGTCGTCCTTTCCACTATCTTCGCCTCTCTCTCTCACACACACTCTTACCTCCCGCTGCACACCTTCTTCGTTCCCGTTCGCCATCATCATCATCGTCTTCGTCGTCGTCGCCGTCGTCGTCGTCGTATCATCCGAGTGAAACCAGTTTGCCGAGTTGCGTTTCACCCACGCCCGACAACTCGAAGCAGCAGCAGAAACGCCGGCAGCGGTCGTATATAGCCCATCCCCCGCTTCTGAGAGCGAGCGATTTAAATTTTCGAAGGTCGAACAGGCCCGGCGCGTACCCACGCGTATTTACTCGATGGATGCGTCGTAGTATGGGAGAAACTATATAATACGGTAGACTAGTGTCCGGACTCACACACGTGCTACGCATCTGGAGGTTCGAAGACGCGTGCGCGCCTCTCGCGATTCGTTGATGCGCGACCCTGAAGGGCCGAAGGGAGACACGCGCCTCTGTTAAAAGCCAAACTAACGAAAGAAAGTAGGGAACGGAAGATAAGGGAAGGGAAAGTAAAAATGGAACGAGCGTCGAAGAGAACGAGGCTATTCATTTTCGGGTCCTGCCGGTTCTCTCGAGTCTTTCTTTCTTCATGGTTTTGAGGTGAACAATCCGCGATGTTTATATCTTTCATTTTTTGCTCTTATCATCGTCGATGTTAATATTCGCGACTTATCACTATTTTTATAATGCTCGAGGGCTGAATCTCTTGCTCCGAACTCTCTCCCTCTGTCTCTCCCAGCGTCCATGCCAGACGCTGCGGTACATGCGCAGATTTTCCTCGGCGCCGCTCCTTCCAACGAGGATCCCATATATGGCAGTGGCCTACTACCTCGATCTTTCGCGACTCATGGATATAGGTATGCGTGCCTCGTTCGGTATTATGTGTGTCTGCCAGTACTCATACTTACACGAGCGAACTGCGGTTACGCGCGCGTACGTGCAACAATAACGATTCGTGCCAACTTCTCTCGCTGCTCCGATCAAGTTTTCGTAAATCCGTGCCCTTACCTTTCAGATGGAACGACGATGCGACACGAGTATAACGTCTTCCGTAAAAGAGTGCGATGCCCACCAGTCTCGCTTTTATCGCCGTGACCGCGTTACGCGCTAAATAACTGCCTACGTGAATTTATCTAACGCATCGAACAAATACTCGTACGTACCACCGTTGGCAACGAACGAGATACTTACATATATGCGCACATAGACCGTACAGATAGGTAGGTACTCGTAATTGTAAGAATCGTCGAGTCTAGCTCTTTTACGACGATATAACTATGGTAATGCACGTATACATATGTATATTATATTAATAGGTATAGCGCATGTAGTAGAGCGTGCGTCGTTGGTACTTTCTCGCCCGCGGCAAGGCAGCCGAGCCTCGTCTACTCCGCTCTCTCTCACTCGTTCTCGCGATTCTTTTTCAGCATCTTCGCGCCTGTTGTCCCTTCGAGAGCTCGTTCTTACGCTTCCCGTCAGCATGGACATACGCATACGGTATGCGCATGTGCAAAAGAGCAAAGTTTTAGAGATGGAACGCGCGGGCATTGCGAGCGAAACGTTCACCGCGGCTCGCGGTTACGCTCTCGCCGATGCCGATGCCAATTTCATAGTTCCCGCGTACACGTTGTATTATGCATGCCGCATACATATATGGCCGCGTGGTGGTCGTCGAGCTCTCTCTCCTCTACCTCGGTTACTCCTCGTCGGAGAACGATGGCCCGATGTGACCCCGGGGTCGTCGATGTTCACCTCGCAAAAAGGGGTTTCTCCCCGACTCTCCCGTCTCGTCGATGAGAGACTCGGCAGCGAGCCGAGTGCACGTACAGCAGCCGCGACGCTATCATTTTCCATGCATAGGTATACCGCGCGTATCGGTCTTAATTGAATCGTTTTCAAGGATTCGCGCGCGGATCCATGTTATTGCTTGTAATACGCTCGTTGTACCTACAACCGGCTACCATTGCATTTTTTGTCTTTTCTCCTCGTTACTTTACTTCGCGTGCCGTTTTCACACTCGAAACTCCATCCAACATCGATCGAGTATCGATCTATGTTATCTTCGTTCCGTATCAAGTCGCTCGTCGATCCACATCTATGTAATAATATCGTGCCGTGTTATACGACGTATACAACGTAGTTATAACGAGAATCGCGAAAGGATGCGACGTTTAGTTTCCACGTATATCGCGAATGCGAGTCCGGTAAACAACGCGTTTATGTCTTCTTTTCACCGGCCGATAGTAGATAACCAGAGCTGTCTGATAATTAAATAACGATGGTAGATAGGAGGTGAAGCGAGCTATACGGAGAGCATGGTCGTTGAATCGCGCGATAAGAACCGCCTTTTCCGTTTCAAGACAGCTGCGATAAATTCAAACTCGAGGATAAAAATAATATATTTAGGTATAATGTGGATAGGCAAGCTCGCTTCTCGAAAATCTTTCAAAGCTTTTCCGTTATTAGTCGCAAGTCGAAGGGATATGGCAAAAACGACGGGAGGAAGTACGGTAGAAAAATCTGGAGGAGCGTACAAAGTCGATTTTCTCGCGATAGGCAAACGCGCGCAACCTTGGCGAGGAAACAGTGCTCGGCTTATTAGTTAACGCGGTAGGTAACATTAGCCAATGGGAAAGGGCGCATCGTACAATGAATGCCCCCTTTTGTCCGCTAGTGCGCTCGTACTAGGTAACTATAATACAGGGGCAAGGAGGTGGGGCACGCGCCCGAAGCGTCCATTCGCGTCTCGCGCCTATATGCGTTAACGCACGTACCTACTATAATACTGCGGAATAAGATTGCCTCGGTGGCTACACGCCGGAATATTTCTATTTTATTATTTTCATTATTATTATCATTATTATCATAATCATCATAACATCGGCGTTGGCAGAAATCTGCAGTCGACGCGGAACTTTTTCTCTTTTTTCTCTCCCTCGGTCGTTCGTTCGGTCTCCTACGCGAGGGAAGAATACCGAGATGAGGACAATGGAAGTTAGGTATAGGGTGGTACCTGCGGGTATTTTAGATACGAGCCAGCCTCCCTTCTTTTCAAAGCGTTTTCCCTCTTTCTCGCTCGTCTTGGATTACGGAGACGCAAAAGCCTCTCGGCACTCACGACCTCGCTCGTGGTCGCGTCGCAAAAGTATTCCGAAGGGCTCGCGAGCAAGGCGCTCCGAGGCTCGCCTTCGTCCAGTGTCTCTACTCGGCATATGTGGGTACGACTCGAGAGTGCACGGACGTAATATACGCGCGGTTTTGCGAAAAATAAACGCACGCTGCGCAATATTTCTCGAGAGATACGCCACGAGAATAAGACGCTGCTTCGAGCATTGTAGGTACCGCGTTGTTCGCTTCGTCCGGACAAAACGAAACGGGCTGTAGCGCGCGTCCATCGCCTCGTCCTTTCCTTTCTGCACGAAACTCTTTCGAGATTCAAGCTGGGATCGCGAAGGTGATTAACCGTTTTACGGAAATTAACGGGTTTATCTTACGGGTTTATACTTCTGATGGCGTTTCTTTTTTCTCCGAACAAAACATTGATATGTTTTATCGTTGTCTGGCAAGCCATGCCTCGGACGCGGTTAGATGATGCAGCGCGGAAGCTTCGTATTGAAGGTGACCTTCGGCAGGATTTTTTTTCTCTCGGCTATCGCGCCTATCGCTGTAACCCTCCTAAGATTATATCCGCGATGAGCTCACCCGGCAATTAATCACTCGCCTGCTCCGACGATCGAATTTATACTTACAGCCTCTGTATACGCTCTCTGTTTACACGCGCGCTCTCTTAGGCATCGCTTTATTGGTCGATGAATCGTAATTCCAAGTCTCGAACCACGATACGTAATAGTTACGCGCGTCCGAACCTCTTACAAACCCGTTTTTTTCATTAGGTACTTTTACAACTTTGATTGCATCGTATAAAGAGATGGATTTGCGAATTATTGACGAAAATGTGAATCATTAATGTCGCAACTCGTTCGAAGTTTGCATATTTTACTCGCACTCGCTACATTTATACAAGAACATGTGAAATTGTCGCGATTTCGAAGTCAAAGGTTTGAAAAAAAGATTGAGACAAAAATGACGCGTACGAACGACGGGGGATAAAATCTCGCGCGTATATATTCGCGAAAGTGGGCGGATACGCCGCGTATGCATTCGAAAGAGGTGTGCGGAGGATAGAACCGATAGATCTTTCGACTTTCAGCTTTCGCTCGACTATATTTGCGATCGATAGTAAGCTCCCCGGGAGGCAGCTTTTCTCCTTTCGTGGCTTATACGTAAGTCGATAGATATAACTTGACGCGTTCGCGTCGGGCTATACACATAGATACATAGTATCGGCAAAGTTGTCGACACAGATATATAGATAGATATAAGAAAAGGCGGCGTAATTGGGACCCGCGGTGGGCGTGTGGCTACATATCGAATGGCTATATCGCTGTCGGTTCAGGTGTTCGTCGATTAGGAATTTGTCATTTACATCGAACATCTCGAGAGTGTGCCAGAATATGTCGAACGATATCGCCCGGTGGTTTCTTGGCTTCTCATCTATCAAATCACATCCGAGAGTCCACCCGCCAAACAAATCCGATATACCTATGTATTATGCCGAGTACGTATAATGACAGAGTTCGAGTACCGTATGAATCCAAAGGATCGAAAATACGCGTTCCGATATCCGAGAATCCGAAGCGAACGTCTCGGAGTTTCTCGAGCGTGAAAGTAACCGAACTGTTTGCTTTTGCGAGTTTCGATCCGGCTCTCACCGACACTCGAAAGATTTCTCACAAGTCTTCGTTCTTCGACGATGCACCGAGCAAATAATCCATATTGCTTATACACGTACGTACGTAGATACGTGTGTAGCTCACGGGGACGTCCGTATAACGCGCCTCCGTAAACTCTTACGATACAACGATAGATCGGGACGTTTGAGCGGGCGCGTATGGTTTTGCAGCGCCCACGCCATAAACCAATCGACAGCTTCGGCACACGTGAGAGGAAGAGAGATCTTCGTTTTTTCCTTTCTCCCTCGCTCTCGGTCTTGATCTCGGATCCGCCCCGAGGAGATACAGCCGTAAATCTGACCACGACGGGTTATCGATATTCGCATAGACCAGAGAGAAAGAGAGAAGGGCAAAGCCGATCTATAGATATACCTACCTATACCTACCGGTCATCTACGAGTCATCCGACAAGTCACCGTTATCAATCTCGTTATGCACTCTTCTCGCGCAGAAGCGGCGATAAATAAATAAATAAAGAAATGCAAAATCTTCTTGTTTCCTCGAACAATCAGTTTGTTCTATTTTCCTCGCGATACTCTCTTCACTTTTGCCATTATTTATCTCTTTTTCTTTTGTTGCACGGTACATGAATAGGCACTACGCTTTATCGAGCCGACTCTTTTTATGGCGGCGAATCATTCGAGAATATCACAATTTTTTAAATAATCGCCAAACCTTTGAAACGACGAGGCAAATATCTCGACGCGTTATCGGGGTAATGAAAGCTCCGTATTCGAAGATCGATCGGAATTGCAGGTTCATTAATTTTGTTAGTACACGGTATATGCGGTACGCGAGATGAAAGATACGATCCTTCAGACCCCCCAAGACGTATGATAAATTAAAAATGCTCTTCTCGTCGTTCCAACGTGCCGGGGTCGATCATCATTCGCGAAATGCGAAACTTCAATTTCGCCTCTCCCCATATGGAAGAAGACAGGCTGAAAGAAAGAAAGGAAGAAAGGATAGGAGTGGAGAGAAGAGGAGAGGAGAGGAAAGTGGTCGTTGTGTGAAGGAATTTTAATATCCGCGTCGCAGCAATATCGTGGACAGCAGCGTCTTGTGGCGCGTATCGCCGTTTCGTAGGTAACGTACGTCCCATATACCTACCTAGCGGTAGATGGCATATTATTCTTCGATTTATACAATACGTTGGACTATAGAGATACATCGTTTGGAGCGTGTGATAGCGCGGTCGCGTTATCCGAGAACGCGTGCACGCGTCGTTCGTCGGACCTACCGCGGAGAACGAACGCGAAACGATATATTGATTGTATATGCGCGAGCTGTTGTACGACCGATAAGATTGACAAGCGTCCAGCGAATATCGTACGAGAAAAAGAGGTAGGTAATACGAGAGAACGAAAATTAATCGCTCGGGCCAATTTCTTATTCCGTTGGAGGATAAATTAACGGACAAGTGGCCAACAAATTATGGCAAACGTCCATCTTCGTTGCTCGATAAAGAAGAAAAATGGGATCTCGCTCGCGAGTGTACCGTTGCACCATGCCGGGGGCAGTTCGACGAAGGAGTTACCGAATATCGCACCGAGAGAGTCACCGCGGGGATTCTCCACGACCCATACGTTGTATCATCCTACGGCAGAGGGGATCAAGGACGCGCTGTTCTTATTAATTAGGGTAATCGCGATCTTGTCGCAAGGCTGATCCGCTTCTACCGTATACGCGGATATACCTATTATATGGACATACATAGGACTTACGTCCATACGGGGAAAAGAAATGCTCCGCCGTATAGTTCGTGCGACGCTCACGTCCCTCTTCTTCTCTTCCTCAAGAGCGAGAGAAGAAGATGAGCCATAATTTATTTATCGCGATACGACGAGAGATGAGCGGACGGCTGTTCTTACTCTCCATCTCTCTCTGTCTGTGCAATTTCTTACCGAGGCTACGCGGCGATATATGCAAGTGAATCACGCTCCTCTCTCGACCCAACATGCTATCCTCGATTCGCTCTTTCTTGCTCTCCTTCTCCCTCTCTCGGTCTCTCTTGATCTCTCCGCCATGTTCGCTCGAGTAACGGTGAGAGACGAATACGAGAGCTTGGCTTGGTCATAGGGCATCGCGAATATCACGCGAATATATCGCGAGTATGTGAGTCATGTGTGCCATCTGTCGGAAAGTTGGCAAACATTTTGAAATAGTTCTCGCGTACAGAGATATTCGTTAATCCGCGTACGTCTCTTTCCCCCTCGTTTGACGCCTCGAGAATTTATCGAGCTTCCAACGATGTCTTATTTTCTCGCAACATGGAATATCTTGAACCTTGCATGTACATAAAGGCTTATGCGATGAAATAATGAGAGGCACGCTGTTGCCGTACGGTGAAACGAGCAAAGAAATTATTGTCCGATCGAGTGGCATATTTTCTGTCGAAATCACTCGGTACACGTTTCTCGAACCTGCGACGTGCTCGTGTATTTCTCTACATTAATTCCCGTAAGCCTCCCCTCCTCTCGAGGGCCTTACACTCGATGCAAAAGAAGTGTTTATTCTCGAATAATGAACGCTAATGAAGTTGTAATTATAGACGCTTATATATCCTCACTGGCCAAGCGTGAAAAACGTGTTTCTCGCTCACGTACAATCTCACAGTACGGAATATACATAAATATTGAATAATCGTAAATACATATATATACACGCGTACCGTATGATGTGCAAGAGCTATGGCGATAGGTACGATACAGATCGCGCGAGCCACAACGAGCTTACCAAGTCATTTTATCATTCTTATTCGCCATTGGTTCCTTAATCGATGCAGATTCTCTTTTTGCCGAGATGGTAACGGCATTAATTTTTTATTATACGTTAACGCATTCCTTTCACACTGCGACTGACACAAAACGTATTATCGCGATAATGTATCGAAGTGTAACTTTGTTTTCCTCGCCGAGATATCGACACGCGTTATACGTTCGTTCCTCGAGGCATTTCTCGGTCTTGTTCTCGTATCTATACATACCTTGTCTCTTCTTTATTTCATGTTCGAGAGGATAAATACCGCATGTAACGCTCGAGATGGAGTGAAAAAAGGAAGAAAACGCACACGCGCAAACATAACAGATACTTGCTTATGCGTTGGCTCGAGTGATCGCGAACTTTGGCCATTCTCATCCGATGGACGTCCGACGAGCTAGAGAACTTGTTCGGATCGATCGACTCGTAATACCGCTGTACATAAATTGAAAAACGATAATACCTGCCCGTCGTGGAAGAGACGCACGCGTACATAAATATGGGAAGAGTAGGTAAATTGACAATACAAGAGAGATTTATCCGTACCGTTTATTGCGAATATGAACGAACGCTATGCGACAATTGAATCCGTTGGGCCAAAAAGTTCTTCCTTTTTCACGTAATTTTGGTTACGTGTCGCGTAGTACTTACTTATAAACGAGTTGTCCGGCGTTGCTTGTTGTTAGCCGATATTGTTAGGTGCACACTGCCGCGGTAGGATGGTCGCTGTGTACCAGCGTGCGATAATTCGTACATGTAGGTACTCGTCCGAGTACCCGTATCACGGAGGAAATGGCCGTGTTCATACTCGAGCGTATGTAATAATATGAGAGAACGAGACAGACCCCTGAACCGTTGCGCGTAACACGAGCGAGAGAAAATCCGGCTTCGCATACGTGCTGGATTAATCGAGTGTGAAGAACCGTAGATTACATCCGGACGCACCCCCGTCTCGTTTCGGTCTCTACAGGGTGGCCCGAGATAACGATCGCGCGATCTCCGTTCGTCGTACGACCAGTACCTACGTAACAGCCCGAAAAAAAAATCCATCTCGGATATATCCAGGATCGATTTTGAATATCTAGAAGTGAAGTAGGTAAAGCGAAAATCGGAAAGTACTGTCGCGTGAAACGAATTTGATGCTCGGTCAGCTCGCGACGTCTCGTAGCTCCTTCGCTCGTCGGCCATTCTTTCGTTCTCTCCGTATACGCGCATATCGTTTTTCTCTTTTGCCAAGCTCAGCTACACTTCCCATTCTCATTCTTTTCTTGTCCCTCGTTACCCTGTCGCTCTCCCACAGAGCCTCTATTCATACGATCCCCGGATTTCCTTTTCTCTCTTTGACTTGCATACGGAATAAGAACCGTATCGATAAACAACTCGTGCTCTTTTCGCGGAGTCGCGTTACATACTGGTATCTCTCGAGTTACCCGAATATGCCGATACAGCGATGTTCTTTTCAACGTTCACCGGTGCACCTATTACACATATTTTTCATATCGTTGAATAATTTTAGAGAATCAAACGATTATTCGAAGTGAAGAGTAAAATGGTGGAACATACATTGAGATATTCCAATTTGGATCTCGTCCGTTAGGTAGGTATGACCCGCGCCTCATTTATTTTCGGTCCTTTGTTCACCGGACGCGTTGCGCGCTCCAGTCTGTGTATCGTACGCGCTCGTGGAGAACATGGTTGGCGTATACGTACGTAGGGTACTTCCGCGCCCACCCTGCTTTTCCCGTATAATTCGCCTCCGCGAGCTTGTTTCTATATTTTTAGAACACGGCTTCGTTCGGACGATACGACACGCCCTATACTCCGATCCGCGATGCGTTCCGAAAAAGCTTTTTCGCTTCGCAATACAGGCTCGCGTATACTTTGAAACTTCATCGTGTGGAACTATGATTGATATAGGATAGAAAAAAAACGGTGCAAAAAGAGAAGATGGCAGGGAGAGGCACAGAGGACAGCCCAGAAATTCGCAGCATGTGGCTCTTTTGCGTTTCGCTGCTGTGAATCCACTTGACGCCATCTTTTGATTTGTTTTTTGATCCGTCTTAATGCCCTCGAGCCACCACAGTCAGACTTGTTTTACGGTTTCTGGCCTCTCGACCGAACAACTTTTAAATAGCTCTCGGCTCTGTTCCGGTGCCGCGCGTCTGAGAATCTTTCCCTCCTTTGACCCTTTTACTTATTCGCAAAGACGCAAAAGCGATCCAAGAAATCCAACAAAGAATAAAAAAAAAGAAGAAGCCTTGCGTCTCGATTTTCTCATTGTTGAAACCTTTTCACTCCACAATCATCTTTATCAACATCTTTTGTCGCTTTATCTAGAGATAAAGACGCGCACCTCGACGCGCGTAAGCAGGTCCCTCGTACACTCCACTTCGTGTTTCGGGTCGTCGACTCTGTCCCGAATTTGTCCAGAAGCGCGTTGAAAAGTGTGACGGAGCGAGAAAAGTCACGGAACGAGAGATAGCGTTTGGTACGAGGGAAGAAAAAAAGGGGGATTTTATCTCGCTCTCTGGCCTCAACGAGGAGACTTCTCTCGTCTCGTCACCTCGCTGTGTCTTGAGTAAATACACTCGCTGACGGGCTATATCTCCGCGCCGCCATACCTTCCACGTATATTCCTCGTCGGTGAACGAAAAAAAAAAAGAAAATACACGACGTTCGCGCGTATCAACACGTATTATTATTTCTACGCGAGAGAGTATCCCTCTTGGTATAACGTCGTTTATCGAGAGTACGCTTCTCGCTCCTCGGTAGCCCCGAAAATATTTCGAAAGAGGCTCTAGCGCGTTAACTTTGTACAGGGGTGTTAATTCATTGAACAAGCTCGGGAGCGTCCAAGAGACGATGATTCCTTCGACAAACTATTCCCGGAGAACGGACTTTTTTGCAAGGGAAACGTGACAAAATTATCGTTGCGTCAAGGAGAGAGGATATAAAACTATAATATTCAATCTCTCGTCGAGAGAGAGAGAGAGAGAGACAGAGAGAGAGAGAGAGAGAGAGAGAGAGAGAGAGAGAGAGAGAGAGAGAGAGGGAGATAGCAAAGTCGCGTATATTTTAATGCAGTGACAACGTCTCGCAACGGCTTCTTGCCTCATTATCTGCATTTCGGCGTTGGACGCGTTCGAGAGAGATCGTGAAGTTCATTTATCTTTTCGTGTCAACCGTCAAACCCTTTTCCTTGTGACATTCGTGACACTTCCTGTCGTAGTACGTGTATATACAAAATCCGTTTGCTGGGATGCATGGCTCCAGGGTACTGTGCCGCGCCCACCAATCCCACATATTACATTGATTATGTATACGTAAAGAATCTCAAATTTCTACGGTGTGCTCCGGCACGAGAGCGCGAGAACTTGGTCGGTCGGTCGATCGCTCTCGTTTACCGGTTTTGTCGATCGACCTTGTCCGCAAGAAAACCTGGGGCTACAGAACCCTCGCGCGCTCCTCCTCCGATCTCTCATCTTTCGGATCTTCCTTCGGAATATTTTCCTCGGATGGCCATTATTCTCAAATAATATTGTACTCAAGTGTTTACAACGTTCCTGTAAATATAAAAAATCCGATCCGAATCGTTCGAGCTCGCTTCTCAATCGATTCAGTACTTCCGTCCTGCTCCACCGTGATCGATACACGCGGATACACCGCAATTAAATGATCCCCCATATTTTTCACAAATATAATGTAAATCGAGGGGAGATCGAAGGTTTTTGCGTGGTTTGTGTTTACTTACCGTATATATAATACGGGCCGCGCGAAGAGAAGAGTATAATGCGCCCACGCGCGTTTCGCGTCTCGCATCTCTCGCTCTCTGTTTTTTCTTACCTCGCCTCGTCTTTGTATATACAATATAGCCATATGATAGATAGACACGCATACACGTAGTACTTCTCTTATATATTAGGTTTGGTCGCACATGTGGGTGGACGCGCGCGTGTTCCGCTGTGCAAACTCGGCGCTATTTCTCTCCGTGGACGTTTCTGCGCGACGACTTGTGTCCCGAGATCCACGGACTCGATCCTTATAACCTCTCGGTTGCGGTTGCTGCTGTACGGTGGGAGGTTTTTTTTCTCTCTCTCTCTTTTTCTCGCCGGTTGACTCCGGTACTATGCTTGATTTCTCCCGACGATCGGAGCCGCGCCGTTTGTAATACGCCTCGATACCGCATCGATAATGACCGAACCGAGAAGTTTCTTCTTGTATTCTCGACCGAGAGCGGGTTTGCGACTTTTTTTTAGTTATTTCGTCGTACGGGAGAGAAGCGACCTCCTCGTGACAGATGCGAGTCGAGCGAAGTAGCACCCACGTCCGTGGCCAAGATCGCCTCGGGATATTCGCGATATAACGTGGTGTACGTTCCGTCGCGTATACCCGATATCGATACCGTTGCAAACTTTTCTGTAAATATAGGTTTATGTGCGAATTAGTGCTCGGGACAGAGAATTTGCGGCTTTCGATTAAACTTTTAGAGTTTTGCTTGCGTGCCGTGTATCATGGTAATTGCCACGATCGAGGAATAATCAAAGGAATATACGTAATATGGAGAAATACAAACCGAGTGATACTTCGTAAGAGAGAGAGAAAGAGAGAGACAGAGAGAGAGAGAGAGAGAGAGAGAGAGAGAGAGAGAGATGTACACGGGAGTTTCTCCT
Organism: Netelia fuscicornis; assembly: GCA_946811545.1. Lineage (NCBI taxonomy): Eukaryota > Metazoa > Arthropoda > Insecta > Hymenoptera > Ichneumonidae > Netelia > Netelia fuscicornis. The sequence goes on from OX328014.1 coordinate 301,599, forward strand.
CGGTAACCCACGCGAGTCTCGATCCTAGTCATCGGAAAAGATCGTCGTAGAGTCGTGTTCTTGCGAAATTTTTCGTCGCAATCGTCGACGACGTTTGCATGTCCATGGCCGGAGAGAGGGAAAACACCCACCGGGAAATCCATTGTGGAGAGATCGAGTATTGCCGGTAATGGATTTTTCCGTTGAACGAGGAGACGGCGTAACAAACGTCGTGTCTTTTTCATTTTTAATTCAACGTTTTTATCGAACGATGAACCGTGCAAAAAAGTGAACTCCCACATCGCACCCGCCTATTCAGCCGCGCCATTGTTGCACAAGGTAATTGCATCGTGTTAGAATATACGCAGGCGCGCGCGCGCGGCTATGATTCATTCTAACTTTACCACCCGGCTCCGTCCCTATTCTCGTTATTAAATGATTTTCAATCAACCGCGTGCCACTCTCGTACCTACAGCAATACGGCTTTCGGCGATACTCTCCCCTCCTCCATATGAATGAGAGATGTAATTCGAGGGTTCCAACGGTGGTTGCTCCCCGTGGGGCGAACCGAGTATCGAGCCGCGCGTGGATTGTCCACTCGAAAGGAGATCAAAACGCTCCGGCTGGTCCCGTCGCGAAACCTCTCGCTTCGCGTATTCTCCTCGCCGATTTATTCACGATCATCCGATTATTAATGGAACTTTCGGTTGACTAATTTCTCGCTAATTTCGTCTCAATCGTCGGACGGGTGGTCTCCTTGCTCGCCGCTCGTTTTTCATTTTACGACACGCCACTGAACCATTTTAAACTCGATTCTTTTTTCTTTTTCCTTACGCTCGCGCGAATTCTCAAGGTTGCTCGTTTTGTCTATATGTTTCTTTCAGAATCTTCTGGCTATACGCAAATTGTAACATCACCGAAAGTTAATTTCTCTCAATTCGAGGTCAAACTTTCCGCGTATCATAGACGCGCGTATCGTGCCTACAGACGGGGGATGTTGATTTGATTAATGAGAACATAGTCTCTACTCGGCGAATCTTTGGGGGAGCCAACGCACAAAAAAGAAATAGGCAGTAGTTTCCTTTTCACGAAAATAAAGTGCCACCATTTGTCATCGAAGCTATTTATTTAGCCATCTTTTTACGAACCCGTCGTCTCACGTCCCGTGCCAAATACGTTTTTTATTTCGCTCGTGTTCCACGTTCTTCGGGCATCATCCTCTCCCTTGTCACAGCAGTGTTGGGTGAATTTCGCAGACTCGTCGCATTTTCAGAGATCGACGGCCGGTTATCTCCTCCCTGATTGTGAGTCGAAGCGCTCTCTGTGCAATGACCGTATCTCCTCACGAGTCAATCGCGAGTATTCTCAGGAAAAAGGGACTTTGAGTAGAGCGGATCTCTGTTACTCTATAGGTTATATATTAATAGCCGCGTCGATGAATCTGCGATGGCCGCCGGCTCGTAGCTACGGGCGTCTTTCGAGAATAGACTCGAGTCGTAATCAATAAGAAAGACAGAGTGAGGTATCGCGACGCGTATGCATATTCGTTGATAAATGTGGGATGATTTTTCACCCGGAACGACTATTCGACCACACGTAGGTATCGAATATCGGGATGAAGGAGGTTTGCGTTCTGTCCCTGTGGATCGGTCGATCGCTCGCGGACATTAATTCCCGCGCGATAGTTTCCTATGTACCGAGTCTCCACCGGGATACGTACGGACGATACCAACACCGATAATAGCTACCTGTAACGGGTTTGCGCTCGGAGCGCGAGAGCGGCTAGATGGATCCACGCAATCGGTCTCGGAGCGCACATAACACACGGACGCGTAATCGACGATGCATCGAACCTTCGAGTGGAAAGAGACCAGATTAAAGACGAAAACAACGCAGAGAACAACAACGACAGCAACGACATCGAGGACGACGAAGCAAAAACGTTCGAGAACGCTGAGCGTATACGACTCCGGAATACTCGCCCGCAGACACCCAGACGTTCGTCTCTCGTTTAATAGTTACGGCAGAGGAGAGAAATGGTAATCGTCGTAGCTACGTGCGAGGACGGTACTACCGGATCTCACTGACGTAGGCCGATTCTATCCGTTCGTCTCTCGTCTACCCTCGACCTGTAATTATTATGTCTTGGTTGTCGCGCGTCGAAACGTTTTGACTTTGCGCGACACGCCTGCTCGTGTACAGTTATGAGCGGAGTAGGTATACCTAAACACGTATACCTACCTATCTACCTGCCTATCTCTGCGAAGCTGCAAACCTCGTTCGCGTTCGTTCGGAGCTGCCTTCAATGGCACCGGGATCGACTCGTGAAACGTAAAAAAAGTCTTTTCTCCCCATTCTTATTATCGAGGGATTCGTATCTGCGAATTGTCTCTAGGGACAATGGCGAGGCATCGTATTCCAGACGGTAGAGGTAAAAGGATTCGGGCGATAAAGCCACAGCTATATAGATAAGCGCTATATATAAACTAAACGTACGTATAATACTCGAGCGTAAGACCACGTGTTGACGTTTCTCATTTATCGCGGCGTAAGCAGCCACGTTGCACGCACGCTCGCCTACATCCCCCGTTTCTTATTATGAAAATTCTCCGCTGTCTTATCTCGTGTTCCTCTCTGGACCGCTTCTTACGTATATATCTATGGTCTAGAATAACCGCGACACAAGTCGATTATTTTTCTTTATTCTTTCGCTCAGCTATATTTATGCGCATGTGCGGCTGTTTATCAAAATTCAGAGAAATGTTCCTCGCTTCTAGGAGCGTTCGTTCCTCGATCATTTGTTCCTATCGATATATACGTAGGTACGTGCGATCTTTGTATAAACTCGTGCACGGTCTGGCGAGAAAAGGAGAGAAAGAGAGAGAGAGAGAGAGAGAGAGAGAGAGAGAGAGAGAGAGAGAGAGAGAGGGAGAGAGAGCGGAGACGTAGAGCAAGTTGTAAGATGTTCACAGCACGCAGCGAGACCCGCCTAATAATCCTCCGCTAAAATAAAAAAGAAAAACAAACGCGCGAACACGAGAGGCAATATTTTCCCAGGGAATAAGAGTATTTTTTACGAGATAAGACTTCCTCGAATTAATTTTAGAGAGGGGTTGGTTGAAATGGCATTTTTGCTCTCGCCATCTTCCTCTACCGCCCTAGTTTAAGAATTTTAATAAAAGCCTCCTTCCGCCATCGCACGTTTTTGCACCTATCCTCTTACTCGGCTGAATAATCCATGCGAATAGCGGAATTTCGCTGGATCTCGGTACTTTCGACCGATAAAGTCGATTACGAGAATGCGACGTGACGCGACGACGAAGGCTTTAAATTTTTTTTAATTTCAAGACCACCTTGACGCCCCCGCTCCGTCCTATGTTTATTATTACGACGTGACATCGAGAAACTTTACCGGGGCGATTTAAAAGTACGCGCGTGCCCGTCGCGAGAGTAGACCACCGCGACGGCCCGAAATATCTTTTCATCGGGCACGGGACGAGGAGCGCGAAGCGCGTAGCGGGAGAAAAACATTGCCGCGGATTCCGAGACTCTCGGGAGATAAACCCGTGGCTTTCCGGCATCCCGTTAGCGGCGAGGTAAGCGCGCTCGTAGCGAGAAACAGTCGAGTGTAGGCGCGATCTAATATAGTCGGTCGGCCGTAGGTAGCCGCGCATCCCTCACGCGTTGTATGCTCTCGGAATAGTTGTTAAAGTCTGCGGTGCGAGCGAGCACGGCCACGTGGGTCTTTGCGCCTATAGCTTACGTGCGAGCGTGCCTCATTTATCTCCGCGAATGGATTCCATTCGTCCTTTTTTTCGCCAATGAGCTTCGCGCTTCCAAACTTTGAATCATATTTGTCCACAAATAAGACGTAAGAGCGACTTTTGACCGTCAATTTTTCTACTTGGCACTTGTTTGGGTGCATTGTCTCGCGACTTCTTATATCTCGCTCGATAGTCGACTCGAACGAGACTGCGACGACGAGAACGACGAGGTCGAGAAAAATGGAGACAAGAAGAGATACGGAGAATGATCCGAGTTAGGAGGTTCGCGAGTCGCGGATAGGTCTAGGTATACAGATATAAAGAGAGCGGGCACCAACCCTATCGTACTTACATACGGCTCTCCGTAGGTGAGGTCGTCGAACCTCCGCTCGCCTCTCCGTCTTCTCCGTTCTTGGGTCTCTCCCGCTACCTTGTTCTCTCTCGATGCCCGACTATGTACCGTGGTCCACGAGACATTGAGCGGCCCACGATACAAGAAGACACGATCCGCACGACGATTATAGAGAGAGAGAGAGAGAGAGAGAGAGAGAGAGAGAGAGAGAGAGAGAGAGAGGCGGTTGGAAGAAGGCTGTTTTTGCATTGTGCAAAATATGGTATATACGTACGTATATAAGTATAGAGAGGCCGCAGAGTCCTCTCTCGTCGAGCCGATCATCGAAGGATATGCTACAGTATTTAGCCGATATATACACGTTATAATACATATCGTTATTATTTGGCAAGCGGAGCTCCGGGTGAGTCGAACGCGAGTCGCGTGCGCCAAAAAAGGATACGAACGCCGAAAAGAGGTTCGGCAACTCTCTCGAATCTCTCTCTTTTATACCTCGTTCCCTTCCCATACGTATGTACTTACTATATTGTACGTAGGTATGTAGAGAAGGAGGCAATGCTCGTCGAATTTTCGAACGAGAGCACCCTTATTATGGGCGTGAGAGTGACTGGGGAGCTCCATATCTACCGCCGTTTTCAACGGAGCGCGCGAAAGTCGAAAGGCGAAAGACGAGGGGGGGAGTTGGCTTTGATTTCCGGCTTGTCAATTCTTCGCCATTATGAGCTACGGGGAGAGTTGCGGTCGCGATGTAGGTAGGTATATATCGGGAGTACGGGATGGACGTAACGGGGTCGCGAGAGAGCGTCGAGAGCCAGCAGCGAACGCTGCGAACGCTGAATAAATGAAAAGTCGCCTCGAAGCGAACGCGAGATGCGAGAAATTAAATATGTGCGTATACGTACGTACCTACTCGATTATAGCAACAATGATCGAGATGACGAGAAGATACGATGAGAAATAGAAATGAGTATGTACGCGTGCGGATGGCGCATCGATCAATCCCGATGACACCATCGCGCGGTATTTCTCGTACCACAACCGGCTGATGTATATACTTGTATTTCACGACTCTTATCTTTATCTTTACGTACGAACTAATTGCAATCGAGAGAGTATACAGCGTACGAGATACGAGATGCGCGCATCTCCGGAGTTAAACGCCGTAGGCCCCGAGTCTCGTGTACACGCTTGAAAATCAAATAACGTTGCATCGACAAATGTCAAGGGTGTGCTGCGAGTGACCGAAGCATCGATGACGCGTGTGATGCCTATTCGATGCCACGACTCTCCTCGTTTAATCATATAATGAGAGATAAAATTTAACCCCGACGACGATCGAACTTGGGCGCTAAAAAATTTGATCTCTTATATTTGCAGATCGACGAAGTTTATCAACATGGAGACATTGCCGTTGGCATGGGTTTGGTCTTTGCTGATTCTCTGCGTCATTTGGCCTGTCGGAGGAACGGAAGATTTTCGTCATATCTCGTACGAAGGTAAGAAATTAAAGAAAAATGAATAAAAGAACTAAAAGAAAGTCGATCGGCTCGTTATCTGAAACTTGATCGAATCAACGGAGGAAATCCGTCGAGCGTGCGAGCGAGGGAGTGCCTCCGCCGCCGCCGCCGCCGCCGCAGATTTCCACGATTCCGTGGGAGCGACGACGGCGGTGGTGGTCTCTTGTATCTACCTATTGCCGGTCGGCTCGATCCTTGTACATATACGAAAGGCTCGCTACTACCGTATAAATATACGGCTATATACATATAGGTACATATATACGAAGAAACTCACCGATCTCGTTTGCGAAGTGGTCCATGAGCCGCTTCCGCGAGAATCTTCCCCCGGTGAGGAGGACGCGTACCTATATGCGACTCACGCGTATATACCTACCTCCAAACTGAATTTAAATCGGAGCGTATTATAAAAAATAACGATAAAGAGGATATTCGGCTGACTATGTTGCACACGAATTAAAATGCATTCGCAACGATCGACGTTATATTGCGTTTCGGCAAAGGATCTTTTTTTCGATCGTTCTCGAACGTTCGCGCATGCCTTTTGTAAATTGCGCTTTAGATACGACCTTTGTGCAATTCCACTTGTGTTTAACGAGGGTTTCGAGTCGGTAATACGTGCGATTGATCCGTGAAGGTACAATATAGGATATATCCGTGTACGCCGGGCTGACCAATATTCCATCACGTTTCCGTGGAGATCGTTCCGTCGCGTAGCTGAGAGAGTCTGCATTTATACGTGTATAGGTACACGTATAGGTATACCTTGCCTATCCACGAGAGTCGCGGACTTGAGAACGATACTCTAATAAGAGATATCGCTCGAGGATGTGGGACGGTGCAATGGCGTGGGTCCTTTTGCATGTACGTATACGAGAAAGAGAGAGAGAGAGAGGGAGAGGTGTCTTAAGCATAGGGATAAGAGATCACGGTCGGGGCCGGTCGGGCCCGTTAAAATGTAGAAACGTACTCTTCGCTCGGTATACGCAGATAGGTACCTACATATTCTCGTACAGCTTTAATGAACTTGATCGACCGCCGTTTACCGTTCGCCTTGCGATTCCTGTTCCACGTGCAACGCGTCGCGAAACAACGCGAGCAAATTCAGAGCCTATTGGTGAATACATCCGGGACGAAACGGGACGGGACGAACATCGAAAAATAACGAATGGCCCTCTAACGATATTGATTAAACGTTTGTTCGATTTACGATCGAAGCAATCGCTATTTTATGGGCTATAGTATTTTTTGCAACTCTATATTATAGCTCGAGCGTACCCGGTCTTTAAAGAGACTTTAATACAGCACCGTGATGTATCTAGGGATAGTTCGTTTCGCGTGACGTTCTTATCGACGATACCGATCACCGATGGGCGAAGAGTGTGCGCGCGATACGAGAGCGAGAACGCCAACTCTACTTGTTCCGGTAAATGTCCAATGTTGTATGTATGCGTGCCGCGTTACCTCTTTCCACTACTATACGATATACCGTTCGTTCGTACCCGTCATTGAATCGATACGCGAGAACATTCCTATAAACACCAGCAGGATTAACCGAACCGCACTCGCGCGTGATCGTCGCTAGGTGGAACGATACTCGCGTCGCATGTGTATCAATCATATTTGAATATACATATATATACGAGTTGTTAAAAAGGAAACGGCACGAAAAATACTTTTATTTTTATTGACCCACGAGCGTTTTATTATTTCGCGACGATGACAACGCGAGGCTGGCGTACGATAATCACGAAAGTCGTCACTCCGTACAAGATTTTGCATGCCTAATCGAGAAGCGATAAAAGGGTCAAGGTGGTCACCGTCCCAGGGAGACGCGTGCAAAATTTAACGACAAGAAATGAGCGAAGAAAGTGATGTTTGGATATAATTGCGTAATAGCGCGAGTCACGCGTTTCCATGGATAAAAAGCCTCGGCGAGTGCAATAACTGTGACTGGGAATGACAAGAAGGTGGCCAACACCATCGATAAAAGGCGTAAGTATGTGAAGAGAGAGAGACTGGTTCGGCCGTTGAAAGAACTCGGTGCGCAACGAGGTTGATTATTGGTCGAACTATATCGCCGATGACCATGTTTACACGCATATAGGTAGGTACGAAAGTTGTCGAGGCTGTCGTAGGAATTCTAATGGTTGACAATATAGGAACGGATACGAAAGAGCGGACGAGTGTACGCAAGATCGAGGATGATAAGTGAAGCGTGGCTAAAGTGTATCGCGATTAAAATCTTTCACGGATAGAGTTGCTCGCGAAGCGCCGGCCGGCACGGCGCGCGAGTACTGTAATATGGTCCATACGCGGGCACACATTACACGGAGACTCGGGTATTTTCTCGAGGGAGCTCGAAATTAGCCGTAGCACCGTACGCTTCTCTCTTACTCGTGCTCCTCCTCCTCCTCCTCGGAATATTCATGAGAAGAGGAGAGCGAAGGAGCTGATTTTTCTCGACTTGGATTCCCGGCGTATTAAAATTCGAAGGTCGGCGTACCGATGGGGCAAGTATCGACCATTTTCGTACTCGCGTCACGACATTGATGAAACAGACGGAAATAACGAGCGAACTGCGATAACGTGAACGCGGGTCTTGCGCGCTTGACCCATTGAGGAGGCGCGGTGCGGAGTCTCACGGGTGTATATGCGTGTTACACGTATATACGTATAATAGTAGGAGGTAGGATATACAGCACGATACAGAGAGCGCGTATGTATAGGCGAGTTAAAGATCGGTCCGTGGTCGGGTCATATACCGTAGGGAGTGGTCACCCGCTGACACACGTACAGACGACGAATGGACGTAGGAACGGTCGGAATATACGAGGAGAAGGATGGACGTTGCACGCACGTATGTGTACGCGCGAGGTAGATACATACGTACGCGAGTAGGTAGTCCGCACCTCGATACCATATGGGAAAAACAGCGCGTCGCTCCGGCGTCCGAGAGTCTCGACGGAATTACCGCCGACGGAGCTGTAAATCTCAGACTCTCGCGGTAAATCACCCGCGTATAGATTTTCTATCCTTCCTTTCTTGCTCGGGACTACCTACCTACCTACTGAGCGAACCAACCGACAAACTGACGCGTCTATTTTCATTCCGCATTTTGTTCCGTCCCGTGCGTGCGTCCGCCATCGTTCCTCCGAACATACACGCATAGGATTGATTTTTAACGAAACTTCTCGTTGAAATATTCGACGTCACGAAATGGTCTCGGTCTCGTTCTATAAAAATCCCGGAGATTCCATCTCTGAAGATCGATCGATCGTACGCGCGACGACACGTCCTACGTATCGAACGAAGATTCGAGATAACAGTGATATTCTCGCGTACGTACTACACGTATTCTTCACGACTTATACGTTTACACGTACCTATTTACCAGTGTTGGCAACCTCTGACCCCTAGGACGCCGCTCGAACGAGCCGCCGGGCACAAAGTAACTCGCACTCGTGTGCACGAATTTGTAATACGTGCATAAATATGGTTACGAGCGAGGAAAGAATTTTTCGAGCGTTCGTCGAAGGGAGAAGGGAGAAGCGCGTGGGCGAATCCCACGGCACGCGTCCGTTCTCTCGCGATTGGCCATCGAGCTAGGCAGCCCACGTGGAAGAACCCCCGGCTCAATTTAATCGTACGTATACGAATATACGAGATAACGTATACGGTATATTGTATCTTATATACGAGTTACTCGCAGCGAGGATCCCACGAATGCGAGTATAAATTTCACCTATGTAGTTGCCATTATAAGGCGGCCCAGAACGAGAAAGCGAGAAAGGATAAAACAAAAATGAAATAAAAACCGAAGCGAGAGGAGAATTAATGTCTGCCGAGGTCGAGGAACGCGCGGTTCGGGAACACAACGGGCGGTAAACTCGTCATGCTCGAAATAATATACGGGCAATATCGGATCAAAGTCGGAAGCAGCCGTATCGATATGTATCGGCGTACGGAACGTACCTAACTTCCGCTAGTGACGATATCATTCTTTCCGGCCAAATTGTGCAGTTATATTTTGATGCGAAGATCCATATTGCACGTACGAAAAGAGTCTGTTACATGCCTCGCACATAGACGGGGCACGTGCGATCTCGCATCGTCGAATAAAAATTCCAAAGGCAAACTCATGATCGGCGCTGTCGGAAGTTCCGGTCACTCGTATGTCGTATGTCATTCGGCAAGAGTGTCGAAAGGCACGTGTAATATCGATGCAGCTCGGCGTCTCTCAACGAGCCCCTACTCGTCCTTTCGCCACTGAAAGTCTGAATATGGCGATCCTACTTGTCGAGCCGAACGGACCCCGGGAGCTGCGATCACGCACGAGTGCACGCGGCGCGTGCGGATGAGAGATCCACCTCGTCTTTTACGTTACGTAGGTACCCGCTCCTTTCCTTCTTCTTCTTCTTCTTCTTCTTCTTCTTCATCATCATCCTCTTCCTCGTATTCTCGCCGTTTCGGTACATTACGTACGGTCTTACGGGAGTATTCGCGAATCGTACGTGATCTATGCGAACCTTCGACCATGCGATCGCCCGCGCGCGCTTCTCGTTAACTTTGATGCATTTATTTAACGGCTGACTCAAGCATTGCATTATCGTATGCACGATAACACTTTGACGAAACGACGATAAATATATCCCCGATTTTTATTTCGCGTCACTGTATTTCTTCTCCACGTTTCCACCATTTCATTAAATTTTTTTTACGCGTATCGCATTTCCCGGAGTAAAAGTAGGAATAAAAACTCTGGAGTTTTTATTCCTACTCCGGAGTAAAGGGGAGCTTTTCAACGAGAATAAAGTAAATCCGTACGAGAGAGAGAGAGAGTGAGAGAAGGAGAGAAATGGATAGCTCATTAACGGAACGTAATACGTGGGTTATATATAGTCTCTGCTTCTCGGTAGGTACACATATATCGAGTATATAGATTATATATGTGTAGAGTAGATTCGTACTCGACCGAGTGGCCTGTACTTCCTTCCGTACGATCAACATTGGTTCGCGTACCAAACCTTTGTACGAACGTTTATACGTCGTACGTATCTACGTACTCTCGCCAAAATCGAAGCATTAAAGTTATAAGGCCCCTCGGGGCAGTAGTAACACCAGCATCAGCTCTTGTACTTACCTACCTTATACGGTATGCTCGGCTCGGTCCAGTCGACGCGACTCTCGGGCTATAAAATCAGCATAGAATCAACCCTCGCCTCTTGTACCGTACGTCACTCCGACTGATACGTTATTATAATTATACAATAAGCGTATAGATATACCACCTATACGCAGGCAGGTACGTGTTCAAAGTATTACCAAATAATGGCCATCTTCTTCTCGTCCTCTTTTCGGCACACGTCGAATACCCCTCGAGATTTCTTACGACGTCTGGTCGACGTTTATAAGCATCGAGATATAGCCACGTGTATACTTTGGGCTATAAAAAGAACCAGCTGTAGCTCGTACGATACTTGCGAAAAATACGTTTTATGTCATTGGGATGACGAAAATCCGTTTCAACGAGAGATAAGCACGGATGATCGAGTGCCTCGCGGCTCTTGAGTATGTATCTGTCTCTTTGTTTCCGCGAAGCGTCAATTTTTCTTTTCCAATTCGTTCGACGATGTCTCATCGGAATTTCTGAATTGTACATCCAACTCCCTAGCTCTATATATCAGGATGGACTTATTACGAGAGTACTAACGATCTTGAAATCCAGTCACGATCGAAGTCTCGCTGGCTATCGGCTCTCACCCATCCCTCTGCTACCATATAGCGAAAAGATTCTCGTCCTCTGGCTCGCATTCTTCGCGTTTATTTAGTATCCCCCAAGGGTCGTTTGTGCAGAACGTGTCACGTCTCTCCTTTCTTCCCTCCTGCAATTACCGACAAGACGGAAATAAAAAACGATCGGAAAAGGAGAGCGCCCAGAACGAGGGAGACCATGGTCAACCGCAACAGCGGCCACAACCGCAACAACCGCAACTGCACACATCGCTGGGGCAGGAGGAAACGGAAAAAAGACGAGCTTCGTGGCGTATATTATCGGTCCCTGGTCTAGGACAAGTTTCATTTGTTTCGAAAGCACCTAAACTGCTTTTAGTCAGCCAATCGTATGTAGGCGATAATGTTCACTCGAATAGAAAACGAAACGAAAATGAAAAATTGAATAAACGTATGAAAAACGAGCGTCAATACCGAGGGATCGTACAGCTCGCGTTCCTCCGCCACCCTATCGTCCGCGAGTTCCCTTGAAATTGGTTCAATATGCAGGGTATTTATAGGCACGATACGAGGATATTCTTCGAAAACTCGCCTTTAAACTTGATCGTAATAACGATCATCCGATCCGACGGGAGCTTGCGCCGGATATTCTTACCGACACACGCGCACTCTCGACGGGTGAACGTAACGACTTGACCCGTGGTAATTAACCGATCCAATTATCGCTTCAATCCCGACGAATATACAGACGTATACCCACACACACACACACACACCCGGAAGAAAGAGAGAGAGAGAGAGCCAGACAGAGAGCCCAGAGCCGTCTCGTTGCCTGACGGGACTCTCCACTGTGGTCGACGATTCAGGTCTCAAGGGGTCAGCAAAAGGTTTTTACGTCGCTGGCACAGGCGCCAACCACAACGGGGCTTCTCGCGAGAGAAAATTAAATAAAAGCCGTTCCGTGAACGACCATAGGACTCGACGCTCGAGTAAATTATACTTTATCCATAAATACGTTCTTACCGAGTCTTCGGTGGACACTGTAAATCGCGAATGGGAAATCTGAAATTTTTTGCACGAGCGGCGTGTGCGCTAGCTCGCATACCCGTTGCTAAAGCGAGAGATGAAAATCACCGCGACACGTAGCGCTCCGGTGATGCGCACATGTTTTTCGTAATTTTCATATTACGCAAGAGTACTATACGTATATTTCTACAATCAGTGAGACAAGAAATGCCTGATGTCGATCTAATTATAGCGTTTGAAAAGGTGCTGGCTCTCGTGACGCCGTTGATCTGATATTTTCGTGCTTCTTCAATACGTTCGACCGATTCTCTCACGAGAGATTAACCGTTCCTGTGCCCGCGAGAAAGAAAAAAGAAAGATGACGGAGTAGAGGAGGCGCGAGTTTGGAGTTAGCCGTGTTCCAACTTCCTCAAAATAAGAGGCAACCAATTAGTCGAACCAATTATCGTGTCGATCGATGCTGAAAAGGGTGTCCGACCTTTCATACTGTTTACGTATTACGGAGATGCGAACGAACGCTGGGAATGGAATGGGAGAAAGGGACCGTTGCCCTTTGAGAATGATGCTGCGCCCCAATGTCCTTTCTACTGAAATCTCTTTTATTTGTCCGTTCGTCGTCGTTGTGCGTATACCTATACACACGTTGAGGAACGAGGCCCAAAGGTACCTGGAAGTTCCATAAACCCTTCGACGCGATGCATTCGCCCATTCGCTTCATTCTCTCGGGGCATTATTTTTTATTCATAACAAACGATATGTTTCTCATGGATGGAGAGACTCGAACGATTTTAATAACGCAGGTGTCATTCGAGATAACTCTTTGTGCACGTATCGACTGTCTGTGCGAGCCGAGATTCGAAGAGACGCTTTCGCGGTTGCGGTAACGGACTGAAGCATTGTGCACACTCATACCGACGTACGTACGTACGTATGTATACGCGACGAGAGAAAACGTCCGCGAGACCAGCACAAAACGATCGCGCCACGTCGACATCTCGCGGTTACTCTCCCTCTTTCTCTCTCTCCCGTTCTCTCGTATAGTAGTACGCGGAACGCATTCTTCTCTGTCCTCCACCTCTTTGGCGCGTTTCTCTTTACTTATTTCTTTTTGCACTGCAAGCCGTTGCAAGAGCCTCGCGAGAGTACTAACCGTATACGTATATATGTATGTAAGTACCTATACGTGTGGGACAGGTCGAAGACCCTCGCGGTTCCTTGGCAAACGATCTTTCCACCTTTCCACCTTCCACACGACTCTCAGAATCAGAGACGTAGCTCACCCCGCCGACCGATCAAATACAGAGAGCGCGCGATGCAGCTAGAATCGAGAGACAGAGATGCGAAGAATAACCTCATCGATATATCTATACGCGAATGACGATTGAGATACGCGGCTTGTGTTTCGTTCGGTTAATTTTTCTTCTCTTTTCGTGGTTTTCTCTTCTCCCCCCGTCTGCTTTATTCGCGTGAAAGTGCCCGAGGGAATTCGACCTCGTAGGATTTGTCACTCGAGCCGAGACGTTCGCGGCACCCGCAGCAGTCACAAATTGTTCGAAAATCACGAGAGTGCCTGGCTCGCGGTTTCGAAGAACTTCTCGAACGTCGCGATGCCTACTTCGTTTGGTTTTTTTTTCTGTCGGAGATTTGAAAGGTTCGCGAGTGAAGCGATGATATGAAAATGAGACACGTGTGATAATCGGATTACACGGAGATTCTGCTTGTCACGATAATTTTTGTAATAATCTTCGCCCGAATGAGATTATTATATTTTTTCCGCAGATTATTATCGTATGTACCTAATCGGTCGTTGAAATTCATAAAATTGCCGAATCCGCAAAGAGTTTGCACGCGGCCGTGCTTTATCCGTACCGTTCAAGGAGAGAGGATAAGTCGAGAAGCGTGCCGGAGCATAAGAGCTATTAGGTACAAACTTATTTATCCTCGACATTCTTGTCACAGTCGCTCCGATACGCGGTAACGGAATGAGAATACACGAGCGGCCTCGCTCTCCTATTCCCTCCTTCATTTATCTCGCTCCAATTGTAAATGACACTCGATGAAATATTTTTTCAAGATTCATAGGTCCGCATTGGTTACGGCATTTTCCGAGTAAATTCTAGACATCGAGAGTATACCTACTACGAGCGGAAGAGGCTAGACGTCCGTGGAACGGAGCGTGGAAAATTTTACCGCGCGAGGTTTTCGCTCATCTGCTTGAAAGTGCGGACAAACCAGTTTAAAAAAAAAATCGCAAGAACGTCCACCCTCGAGGCGTCGGGCTCGCATGACGACGCGTTTTCGTTCGGCAAATAGTTTGCGGAATTCCTAGTAGGTAGGTACATAGCGTGCTCTTATTCGGGCGTTGATGTCACGAGTTTGCTGTCACGACGTAAACCATCGTGGTGGTGGCGCTGCTGCAGCTTCCGGTGGTATGCCTTTGGAGACGCGAACGCCCGAGATGCTCTTGAGGAACATATCCAGGAACCATGAGAATTATTCTCACCCATTTGCTTCTCACATTCTTTATTCTTTTTTGTCCGTTCGTACCCACTTCGTGAAAAAATAACGGATTACGAGTCATGCGAAAAGGATTTTAAAAAAGATACGAAATCGGAAAAGAAAAATGATTATACCGCCGAAGGGAGGGATAGAATACGATTGGAACGATCTCATTGCGAGTGCACCTACCACTCTCCCCGTTAATTGCATTAGTACGTACGGGTATAGTCGGTGGAACGTTATCTCATTTAACGGTATGTGTATCCGCCTTCGCTCACCGTGTAGGTACACGCGGTCTCGAGCCAATAACGCTTTCTTTCAAGAAACGCTAAAAATGCCTCGGACCGCGCTCGCATTTTGCCCCCGTGCATATCCTACCACGGCCATTTAAATACTTATGTATTTCTCAATTAGGCCGAGTGTTTAATGATCGTCGATTATATTTTGAAAGGGGCATTTAGCGTTCGTGTAGGCACGTAAACCACGAGCTCGCCAAGTGCGACGCTCGCGAGACTCGACGGTCATGCGACTCACGCCCGTGCAACTAAAATGTAAGACCGAAACGCACACACTCAGCGACTCGGTAGCGGCCACTCTGTGTTTTCAGTAATAGCACGTTCCCACGTTTTCGCGAAAGAAACCCAGAGCAAAGCTACGAGAATGCAAATATTAAACAACTGCGAGTCTGGTTTTGTCAAGATCAATAAAATATTTCGAGAATAAACACCTTGCGTCGTACGATCGTGGAAAATAAAAAGACAAAAGGCATCGCTTCGGATACGACTAAAATGAAAACGAAAATGACGGGGAATCGAAAGAAAAATAAATAAATGGATACAAGAAGAAACGAAAAGCGATTCCTCCCCACCCTTCCCACCTCGGTTGAAAAGTATCGGATCGCTGCTTACGATCTCGTTCCGCGTATCCTTCTTTATTCACAGATGAGTCGTTGTCGCCGTCTCGAGTAATCATACAAAGAAGAAGAGAGGATCGAGAGGTGTAAAAAATGAGAAGAAGCATGGAGAGCCTGAGTGCCGAGAAGAAAATGCGACGAGCTCGAAGAGTGCGCGGTGAACGGTGAGACAAAAAAAGGGGGATATCGAGCGCGGAGGAGAGAAGGCGTGATCTCGAAGACGATCATTAGCGTCACGCATTCGTGGAGCACGGGGCTTCCGATGCATTGTGGCGAGCGAGGAGCTTGGGGCCAGCGATGCAAGTACGTGGTTGTACGTAGGTACGTACATACTGCTATATAACTAACGCATGTGCGTGCCTCGACGACGTTCAATGTACGATAATTGCGCGTGTTTACGCTATTTTTCAATCGCGATATCAAATTTGCTGCAATCCTTATATTAGCCGAGACACGACGGAGCGGATAATCTTCGCGAAAGATAAAACCCGAGTCGTATTTTAATTCAAAATTCGAATCGATATATTTATCTTCGATATAAATTCCATTTTTGAAATAAGGATGAAGCTGGAGTTGAAACGAAAATCGTATGATCGAGGAATAATGTTGCATCAAGTTGGCTGATTTGTGAATCATGGCTCGTAGTTTTCTCCGTTTTCTTGGAACGTCGGAGCAATAACGAGAAGAAGAAATAATTCAAGTTTAGGTTGGGTATACAGGAAGAAATAAAGGAGTGGAAACGAGCGCGATATATAGGTACCTACACGGGAGAGAAACGATCGACTCGCGGGGCTCTATATTATACGCGAAGCGGTATAAGCAGTATAAACTCGACGATCTTGGGGGATCAATGAGACTGCATTGCTTCACGCGCGAATTTCTTGTCGGTATCTCCCTCTCGTACACTCGTGTGTATATAGTAGGTATATCTCGGACCGCGGCAGCTCCTCCGGCCGAGGAAGGAAAGAGAGCACCTCGAGCGACTCTCGTTGCTACTTTTTTCCGAAGCTTCGAGTCTCGTCCAATCTCTACGGCCGTCTTTTTCCTTTCCCCGTGTTTGATCGACCAGCCACCATAAAGTGGTCCATCGTTGTTCTCTACTCTTCGTGTCTTTCCATCTTCGTATTCTCGAGTTCGAGCCGCATTCAAGACCGAGCTTGCTCTCTCTTTGCGTATTTTCCAGGCTCTCTTTCCTCTCCCCTTCATTGTGCTTCTGCTTGTGCAATATCTCTTTCTCTCCCTCTCCCTCCCTCTCTTCGTCGTTCGTTCCTCGGCGCAAATGCGCACACTCTTCACCTTCCTTTCTTCCACTTCTTCCGATGCCTTTACCCGGCAAAGCAACCGCTCGGTCACGTTCCGAGAAACCGGATGGCATTTTCATCGAGAGTCTTCGGACGACGACAAAGTACAAGAAGAGGAGATGGTGACCACGATCGCGAGAAACAATGAGCTTCCACTGGTTTGTCTCGATCGGGTCGACGTCCTACCTTATTCCCCCCATTCCCGTAGTTATATATCGTATCACTTAGCTGTCGCCTTGAATATACCTATATTGATTCTCATTTCATAATTTATAATATTTACAAACGGCGAGAAACCCGAAAATCTCTCGTTCATCGGCGGATGGAATTTCCCGTGGTAGAAATCACACGAAGCATATATGCGGACAGCTTATACGTATAGTAGACATTCTCCAACACTCTCGTCGATCGTACATCATAGCGGCCCTCGTTCGCCCCTCTGGCAACGATTCACCCACTTCGTACGATTCTCGAGTACCTATAGAAGCAACGAGTAGAAGCAGTAGAGGCATCGACGAGATGATGGAACATCCGTGAGCTACTTTTACCCAGATCGGTCTTCTATTTCGAGGGAGGGAGAGAGAGGAGAGAAAATGTTAAGTATAGCGTAGAATATAGTACGTTGCGTGGAGAAATTACGTACATCCGTTTGCCGTTAGATCGAAATTAGTTGCGGGTCGTCAAAACAGCATTTTGCGATAGAGATTTACTCGCAAAACTGTCCTTAAGCCGACGTCAAGGCTGAGTTGCGAGAACCTTGGAGGAAGATAATCCTCCTTTGGTCCTAAAACGAGAGATAAACACGAGCGACAGGTTCTCGGCGATCGTTAAGCTCGTACGTTTTTTTTTTCTAAATTTTTTTCGGTCCGCTCGTTTCATCGCGTCGTCGCCTCGTATATTTTTCGTAACATCAAAGAAGATGAGAAAGCCTCGTCCTCCGGCAAAAAAGGATCAAAGTCAGATAATACTGATCGCGTGTCTGGCTCGACAAAACCCTCTCGAAATCGTGGCTATACGAATCGGGGTCATCGAAATATCGTCGAACCCACGCGACGCGCGTCTACGCCGCACGCACCTCATATTCACTTTGTACCTATATTCACTATATTGGGTATGACCGTCGAATGGACGAAGAAGGAAGGAGGCGATGCGTCGACCTTGCTCGGTCGTCCAACATTTTCAACGAGTTCCATGAGAAACAGGACGCGGTGGTTCGGGGAAGGGAAAAAAGGGAGGCGCAAGGGAGAAGGTACGATCGGGACGACGAAAGTGCGACTCAACCGCCGCGCTCGAGAGATCACCCGTTTCCTCTCCGCCCCTTACTTTTTCTCGCTTCTCGCCTCTTCGCTCGTCCTTCGGATCCGTCTCCCGCTCTTTTTCATTTTTATACCAGTTTGCGCGAGAGTCGCGTATATTACGCAAGTTTTTCTTTCATTAATTTTTTTTTTTTTCAATTTTTTCAACCTTCTGGAAAACGCGTCGTGCCTGTAGGTACTACCGCAGAAACGATAGCGAGGCTAAAACCACTCGGGATGAGACGAGGTAGTTCCATTACCCGGCCATCAATCTCGCTCGCTTCGCGGTCTCGCCGATGGAGAGACGCGCGGGAGATGCACGTTACGACGAAGCGGAGAGTAGGCAGGAAGGTATATCGTAGTCAGGCTTCTCTACACCGCATAAGAGGAAGGCGCATCGCGGGAGCGAGTTTCGCCGAGGCAGCAGCAAGGCAGCAGCAAGCCATCAGCCCTCGCCTCCTCCGGAGCGCTCCACGGACGAGATATCAGGTTATGCTAACTGGAGCCAGCAGGATGAGAGGGCTCGGCAACGGCTCTTGATGCATGCTGCATTCTCTCCCTTCCCCCTCGTCTCTTCCAGTGGATGCGCGTCTGATATCGGCCATTCGTCGTACCGCTCGTCATTCGCACACTCTTGAAACCTCCAAACTCCATTATTACTATACTATTATCATTGTCATATTTATTATCGTATTATATACGATTCGTGAGATAAACTATGAAAAAGTACGAAGGACGATAAATTATTCGGCTTTTTCATCGAAAAGTTAAGGCTCTCGACAATTAGGCGCGTTTGCCACGAGCTGTAGCGCAAATGCACGCGCCGACCCTTCGTAAGGTAGGGACGAGAGAAATGTGGGAGGGACGTCGAGGTTGTTCGTATATATAACGCAATTATCCGTATTAACATAGCAAGCACGGTGGTCTCCCCTATGGTCCGCCCGACGTAACAGACTTATGTAGAGGCGAGAGGGCAATGTGCCATACGGAACGTACAAGGCTCGTCGATTCGTACGTATTATATATATGTAGGTACATACATATGTGCTTCGTTGGACCGTTCCATTGCGCACGCTTATATCGCATCGCCGCTACCGCCGCGTGTAACTCCCTCGTTCGCTGTAATCGACTCTGTGCGTTTTATGTACGGTCAAACGCGATATTGGATCCTACGAACTGGAGCCACTGGCAGCTTTATCGTTTCTACATTAATACGTAGAAACGCGAACCTCGTTATGAAAGTTTTTCATCGTCAAAAAATGTTGCCAACGACGAACAAATTCGATACAATTGAAAGTTTTTCGGTCTCTCGATTACGCTGAAACAATCCGGAAAAATGTGCAATATCCAACGGTTTATAGAACGGAAAGAAGGTAAATGTACCGGAGGCATCGTTCGCAAGGGAGGTGAGGATAAAAACGAAAACTCATCCGAGATAAAAGCCCTCTCGCCGCGATCGAGTTTAACGCGCTTCTGGTTGCCTCGTGCCTCTCTGGTGCCCCCTTGAGATCTTCCAGCAAAATTCAAGTTCATCCCAGGTAAACGAGTCCTGTACGAGAGATAAGCCGGGAGTGCGCCCGGGGGTCTAACAACTCTTCCTCGGTATTCAATTATCGATAAGGCTGACGTGGCCGTTCTCTCGCGTACCTTACCTACTACACGCTCGGAATTTTATATGCCGCGTTGCCAATCAGCGGGAGAGAAAGAGAGACACCTTGCGTTTCTGCATGCGCCTTACCATATTAGTCCTTTTGGCTCTAATTAACGTCACACACCGGTACGGCGTCTTTCTTTTTTCTTTCTCTCAGTCACCTCGTATTTACCGTTCGGCCTCGCGTTCTGTACTCGACGATGGAATAAAATCCCGAGGGCTCGGGGCTCTGGGGGTGGGGGGTCAAAACTTTCTTTTGGCCAAAAAAACTAGAATGTAGACATCGCGACGCGAAAAGTGTATTTTTTGTCATTTTTCCAATTGAAGCCCTTTTGTTGAAAAAGAAACTCGGATCGTACGCAGGTGCCGATAGTCGACATTCGTAATTGACTTTCGGGACTCGACGATCTATTTCTCAATTCTGCAAATGGTAATTCCTCGCCTTAAACGTGTTGCATCGTTTCTAGCTAAAATACCGAACAAACGTGAGTGGCAAGTGGAACTCTTTCGAGCGTGTTCGTGACTCAAGGATGACGATGATAAATTATGAAACGGCCTTTTTGCTTCGAACCTCGACGATAAAGTAGGTACGTACCTATACGATACATCAGCGATGTAGGGGACGGGTCGCGCCAGAAAATCAAAAAGAAAAAAAACTGACATCGGTCGAGCGTCGTCGGACGTCGCGTCGAGAACGTTGAAGAAGATGAGAGGAGGCGGACGAGATGAAGGAAGAGGGGCGAGAGAGGGTGCAAAGTACCTTATTTCGACTCGCAGCACAAAATAAAATCTCTCTCGCAGTCCCTCACTTTTTCTCTCCGATCCTCCGATATCGATGCAATTGCGGTAGCAGTACCGAGAAAATGTATCCGATGCAAGTATATGTATGGATATATACATATATATATATATATATATATATATAGAGAGAGAGAGAGAGAGAGAGAGAGAGAGAGAGAGGGAGGGAGAGGTACGCGGCGCCATACACGTACGATGCGCGTATAGGGCGAGGAAGAGGACGAGTGCAGAAGAAGAAGGCGTCCTCCGTACTCGTTAGTCGGAGGACGGATCGTGCGGAGAATGGTATACCGTGTATTTTTACGATGCCTACCTATAACTATATATCTATATAAAACGCGGAGCGCTCTCCTCTCATCTTTCTTTTATGCTTTTCTCTGTTTGTACGTTTTATTCTTATAGCTCAGCGTCGCTTGGCCGCTGCCATCGGCGCGCAGCTCTCTACGCCTCGGTTTCGACCGTTCCGAGTGGATTCTCGGTGGTCGTCGGTTAGGAGGAACACGAGGCGTGCAAAACTCGCGACGTAAAATCGAAGCCTGCTTTACGAGGCAACCTCGTCGCGCGGTTTCAGACTCGTTACCCCTGCGAGAGCCGAAGAGACCAAGATATTCAACACGACGAGCCTGTAAACGCGCCTTCGTAGCGTATACAGGCGCGTAATATATGGGCTCCGATGAGGAAGGAACCAATGGGAAAGAGATAAAAAGACTCTTCGGAGAGAACCAGGCTTACGGATTTTTTGACGAGAGTCTTCGCTCGACAAAATGGAGAACGCTCGAGGTTTTTCGCTTGTCGAACCGAGAGAAGTGGAACATGGAACATTAATCGAGGAGAACACGGACGCTGCGAACCTTCCACGAAAGTGAAAAATTAGTCTTCGACGTGGATTTAAAGCGGGCGTCTCTCGACCAAGTTCGCTCTATATCCTCTCGTTATATCGTAGTAACGTACACGCGAGACTTCTTCGTACGTATGCAATTTTATTGGAAATTTATGACCCGTATGTAGGAAGTTCCGTAGCTGATGAAAAGCTGCACGACCAGACACGGACGATTCGAAGATTCAATAGGATCCAGACACAGAGCCAGACGTACGATCGGCCAAGATCTGGATCATCTTCTTAATTTACGACCGCGGCTCCGCCGCGTATACCGTGTACCTACATATATATTGTATACAATAGCTCGTATACGCGACCGGGCGAAGATTTTATCGCTCCGTGTTGCTCTCCCTGACTGTAAATTCTTTCGTGCTTTTATTAAGACTTTAACGGGATAGTTGCAAAAAACCCGCTGTTTCATTCGGTGGTTTATCGAACCTCCAGTTTTATACGTAAAATCATTGAGTTACTAAGTATTGAATCTTTTTGGGTTGCAGATCTGGCGGAGAGAAGCACTTTATTCAATGCCGATGGAGTCACGACGTATTCGCAATTACTCTTTGACGTCGCGAGGCAGCAGGTCGTCGTTGGTGCACGGTAAGAGCGCGAAATTTTCATACGACGAACTTTCTTTCTCGTACCTTTAACGAGAGACTGATTTATCGATGATGTAAGTACTATAGCTGTATATGCCGAGATATAACAGATTCCGTTATCGCGTCTCCTCGAATAACAGCATGTCGGCTTATTTATTTCGCGGGAAATTAGCGACACAAAAATGGAGATCGCGTTTCTTTTCCCGCTCGTGGATTATTCCCGTCCGATATTCAACGATTTTTTTCGACAGGCCCATACAAAAGTGTAGATTTGCTTTTGCCACCGGGATCGTTGCCAGCGCATTTGTTCCTTCATTTGCTTGATCTTGCGGTCTTTTCCAAGGGAACCGGAGTCGGTACAGGGGATAGGACGCACGCACGAGGCGTGAGCGCGGTCGAGCAAACACGTTCGTACGTGACGCCAACTTTCGACCATATATAGTCATATATTTTTGTGCGCGATCGAATTCAATGCATGCCGATTATAAGCGAACGAAAATACTTAATCGCTACACACCTGCAACGAACCGGTTGGTTAAATTCAATTCATTGAAAACCGATTGATTCCCGTCGAATGTCTCGGACGTTCGTCACTCGCGTTCGTTCGTTTCTTTTCTCACGCGATCCCACCATCGAAGACGGAGATTCTAACGACCGTAAACTTGAAACCTGAAACTTGCATCAGTCTTTTCCGTAGTACCTATACGATAGTAACGCGGTACGTGTCGTGTATCTCGATTAATTCATTGCCAAGAAGAGAGGGTATTGTACGTAACGGTAAAAAAATACGTGCATCAAGAGGTATCTATACGGGAAAGAAAGAGGGAGAGAGAGTTTGACGCAAATACGGGTCTGGACACTCGCGGAGATTCGACAATGTTTTTTTCTCGAAACGCCGAGGGTGAACATACCCGGCACAACTCTATATACGCATAACGAGTTGGTCGTTTGCCAACTTGCCTCTTCGACTCTTTGTATTTTCTTTTCCGTCCTCCGTTTCCTATTTGTCTTATTACTCGCCGGAGAAAAAGCTAAGAATAGAGTGTATATAGTATATAGTTGTAGGTCGAGGGTAATTGACGAAGGAAGGTCTTGCACCCGCGCAACAGCTTTGCCGCGCAAAGCAACGAAGCGAAAGAACGATGTCTCTATGAAGTTCGCACAGGGCAGCAAAATAAAAATAAAATATAAAAATAGAAGAGAAAAAAGTTAACGGAGACACGAGAGAGCAAAGCTAAGCTTTGATTTTGTTTTGTTTTTGTTTTTTCAATTTCTTGTCTCGCGTCCGAGCGCGAATTTCTTACGCCTTTTGGCGAGTTGCCAAATTTACGAGACATTTACATACATGAATAATAGTTCCTCGTAGCTGTTCTATCTCGCGTCTTCGCTTTCCAAGGTGATGGATAAAAAAACCAGTTGAATCAATGAAATAAGTAATTCGTGAAATAAATAATTATTCACGGATCTTGAGAGAATTTTAAAAAAGAAAATAAATAAATATGGGCGTTCTTGGAAGCGCACTTTGTTAGTTCGTAATGATATACGCTCTCGAGTCTGCTCGATAGCACCAGCAACGATATCGAAGATCCTGAGGCCGTTAAAGACGATCGTGTTTCCCCACGGAGAACTTGGTAAGCCAAGAACGACTCGATTTACCCGCAAACTCGCACGCCATTGTGGGAGTAATAAAGATGCACCCACGCGCCCCACCCCTGATTAACCCGGTTTTCGTGTATAGCTATTACGCGTTATATACCTGTATACTCTTTACGGAATTGCGGCGAACGTTTTCGCGTGCGCGGTCCACGCGTCGCGAACGACTCGAGAATCGACTCTCCTCCACGATTCTGCCATGGCATGCGCCAGCTTATACGAGTATCGAGATGCGTCGTAACGTAAATCTTTGCGACGTTCGGAAAGAGTTTTGCTGCACCCTGCCAAATCTAATAAAACGAATAGGTAGGTATTACGCGCGGCTACGTGTTCGCGTAGACCGGCTGATCGTAGTTGGGCGAGGGCGGGGCTGTCTAATGGTTCGTTCGAAACGAGTATAGTTCTCGCTTATCGCGAGCGTCTCCGCGACAACGAGCACTAACGGGAACGACGACGACCGCAGCGTCGCGAGTTGGTAGCGCCAACGACGGACACTCGCGAGCCCAGCGAAAGAGAGCAACAAAATATTATTATCCGAGCTGTATTCCCCGAGATGAGCTCCCCGAGAGTGTGGGAAGAGATTCCACCGAGCCAGAGATTCGATCGATTTACCCGTGACGGATAGATATCAGGAAAGGAAACAAGCGTTTCGTCTAGAATTATGGGCGGAAAAGTGGAGGTACGAAAAATCGAGCGATCGCGCATTGGTTCGCTAAAGATTCGACGCGCCGGACTGCGATAGGATGTCGCGACGAGAGTGATGCGTTATGCACCAACGGACATGACGAGGACGACGACCGGTCGAGGACGAACGAGAGAAAAAAGTAAATAAGAGAGCGAGTCCGGGTTCTCCACAATTCTCGCGTACCAACACGAGTACCTACGTAGCTATATCGCCGGTAACTCGACGACTGGATCAGCTCCCTGGTTATGTATCGTGAACGATAGATCGATCGGGAACGATCAATGGATAGCCGTCGGCCGGGGAGACCGTACCGCCCTCGTGCTTCTATTAATAGCTCCGCACTGCCCTCGGTTATTAACCGCTGTTGCAGCTCTCGCTGCCGGTTGCAGCCTCGCGTTATTATGCGCGCCTATTCGCGACGTCGCGCGTCGTCGCCAACGATCTTGCTGCTGTTACGAGGTTCGCCACGAGTCTTCTCGTTTTACTCCGGCGATCGACGCTCGGCCAACCGAGATGGACCGATCGAACGACATTCGTGCGAATAAGTTGGCGAGATCGAGGCTCCTCTTTCATCGACAGCATTTTTGGTTTCTGACCGCAATTTTTAACATCCGATTCCATATAATAAGCCCGAGAGTCCTTTTGGACATATAACAGGACAAAACTCGTAATAACGAGTATCATATATTCGTAATATACGACCAGGCAATATCGTCGTGGACCGAAAACTCGGTGCGTACTCGCGTGTCTTTGTAATATACGGTGCTCCGCGATCTCTCGAGGTGCCAAGTACACGTGTTGTGTACCTCAAGGACTTTCTTTTTATCCTCATTTTTCACCATGCTACCACGCCTTTCTCGATCCACTTCTTCTTCTTCCTCCTCCTCCTCCTCCTCCTCCTCTTTTTCTTCTGCGTCTTTTCTCTCCTCTTCATACGCTCAGCATCGTCGCATTTGTTATTTTCTGTGCGTGCGTGTGTGTGCACTTAAATTCCACGCCTTCTCGCCGCAAACACCATCGTGAGAAACACCGAAGGAGAACCACCCGTGCACGCGACGATGCACCGTCGCTTGTTCGCGCCGTTGGTGGGAGAGAAAGACTGCCTCACTCTGATAAAATCATATACGGGAATGATATATGTATACGGGCTCGTTTTTTTTTTTCAATTTTGCTCTTTAACGACTTTTCTCGTGTGCCTACATTGCGAGCGTGGAACATCGCGCTACACCATTTTCTTTTTTCCAATCAAAGAAACTCTTGAGACGCGCAAATATTGTCAATAGTGCGAAAACTTGATTATGATAATAGTCCTGCGCGGATCGGGCGATCCCTGTCCATACCTAACTGATTTCGATGCATCATGCGCACAGCGTCAAAAGGCGGCGCGATGCGGTTGGTCGAAGATCCATATCAGGCATCTAGCGGCCAAAAAGATGACAAGAAAACGGCGCGTATCGTAAATTCGATCGGTGTACAAGCTCGATAAGCTCTTGCGAAATGTATAAAGTCCGGCGCCAGTTGCTTTTCGACGATATTTCGCGATAATAATGTCGAAAAAAAATTCATCCGCGCAAGAAGAGAAAAAAAAAGCGGTAACGACGTTACAAAGTCCATAACGCGCCACGCCCTACACGATCCTTTAGCCACCAAGCCATTGGTGACAACGAGAGAACCTCTTCGTCGAGTAAAAAGCAACGATATCATTCCCATGTTCTTATTATTATCATCATTATTATTTCCATATAATATACTGAGGCCTCCGTTTCTTATAAGGCAAGAGTCTCCGGGAACGAACTTTTTCGCGTGTTTCCATGGAACGAGCGCGGGCGATCTCTTTCTTTTGCAAAAGTTGTAAGCTCTCTTTCTCTCGAAACCCAGCGTCGCTTTCTCGGATCGCGCGAGCTCCGCGGCCTTATTACCCTTCAAACTATTAACAAAAAATATCGCACGTTCGCCATCTTCCGACCGCGTTTCTTTCAATGATTAGTCTCGCAACGCGGAACGTATCGTTCCAAGTACTGTTACGATCGATGAGCGATTTCGTCGAACGAACGAGAAATAGTCGATAGCGAAAAATCACGAGATACCATTGGCTGGAATGAATTTTGACAAAATGAAGAGATACGGACGTACAATGTCGAGACGCATACGAGAGCAGTTTGCGCCTAAGTAAGCACCTAGCAACGTTGTACCGCCGCAGACGCGGCGCCATCGAGCCCTGAATAAAACGCGCGTACGCAATCACGATGTTGCGTCTCGCTCGCCTCGACAGAATTCATGTGAAATAAAGCCTGCGCGTGCACACGTATTATGTAGGTATACACATAGATCTCGCGCGCATAGCCCCTCCGTGTATAATACGTATAGGTAGATCGATCGGCGTATAACTAAATATTTTTATTATTATTTTTAATATGTCGCGATCTGTGCGTAGAATGGAAGGCTCGGCAATGAGCCGAGAAAAGCCGGCGGCGCAACGGAACGCGATCGCGCGCGTCTCATACGCCCGTATTATATATTCATATAGGTGTGCACGTGTTAATATGTGTATTATAGGTAGGTACGTACGGACTGGCATTATATACGGCGAATTGCTAGCTGCTCGAACGCAAAGCTGGCATCGCGCGGTTTCTCTCCATATCCCGTGGGATTATACTATATCGCGGAAGAGTGAAAGGACCACAAACTAACTCCATCGTAAAACGCATTGATCTCCCCTTCGTCCCCGTAATATCGAACGCGCGATCCCTTTCCTCGAGCTCGAGCTACGTGCGATCGTATCGCACCTTCGATACTTGGAGGGTAGACGATTTTCACTCGAATGAGCATTTTTTCGTTCGAGAGATGGATTTCGTACTGGAAGGAATCGAGTATAAGTGCAATTCGTTCGATCATAAACGCGAGATAGCGCGGTTCGTCAAGGCGACAGGGCCTGGCGGCATGCGAGAACGTGGGCCGAGCGTTCCAAATCGACCCACACGTTCGACCACCAGTTTTACCTCGAAACCCCATACGTACCTACTGACGCGTATTTAGTTCTCGGCTAGCTATCACGGTTATCGATCCCAATTAACGCATTCGGATCGATATTTGTACGAAAAGAACCAATCTTCGCGACACCCACTTCCAAAAAAGTTAAAACATTACACACCCGATCAATGATACGCTCGTGTGTATAAGTATTACATGACGATCATCCTGCCTTGATTGCCTCTGCGCCTTCGATACTTGGATAAATCGAGGCTTCCGAACTTTATCCAGTCCTATATGATCCCATCGGCATTAATACCGAAGTGATCCAGTTACACAATTTCGCGGAGAGCAATTTAATAACAACCCGTTTTTTATCGTCAGCTTTTCCTGCGATAAAAACGAATACAGAACGGTCTTCTATAATGACACGTAAAAATCTCAGGTCAGAGTAGAAGATTTATACGACAGAGGGAGTGGGAGAGAGCGAAAACGTAAGAGAAGAGAATCGTTGCGTGCCGTGCTCTCGAGATTTCAGTACATTTCCTAATGTTATTAAGCACTCTGCTACGTTCCTAATGGAACGTTTGGGTACACACCTACGCTCCACATGCGCATTAGCGATATGTAGGTATATACCTACGTCTGCGATACGTAGAGGCAGATAATTATATTCCAGCAAAATTAAGAAAAGCGTATGACAATTCTGAAAAAAGGAACTTTTTCGGCTCGATCAGTCGTTACAGATAGACAAAGATTGGCGAAACGTGTAAGTATGTATAATGATAGGTACATATGTAGGAGCTATTTATCGGCGAATAATTAATTGGCCGAGCAGAGTGTGGCTCCTATCGCAATCGCGCCGTAAGCGAATCGCAGTTGGGCACGTTTATAGATCGAATCCGGCGGCGCGCACCGGTATAGTACTCGTTTTCTCTAATAAATGTCTTCGCGTTGAGCACAGCTTGTCGGTGTTCCTTCGAGACACCTCTCGCTGGCATCTCTCTCGCGTGCGCAGGTGCGTATGGTCCGGTAGGCACCGCACCGAGTAGCCACGATATGCATTTTGCAGGCCGCGATTCTTGTACGTACCTATGTAACGCATAGAGAAAGTATTATGGTAAAAGCTTGGATCGCTTTTGGTCCATCGACCGCGCGCACGGCTACGAGAACGATAATCGATGTTTAGTCTAGACGCCGTAGAGCCGGAATCAGAATCGATCTACGAGAAAGAGAGCGAGACGTCGAAGGGCGATCGGTCCAGCGCTGTCGAGACGCGTTCCCTCCCTGGCACCATCGGCAAACACGTACATCATTAGCTATACCTATGAGTGATTTAACGGGCCGTATATGCTCTCTCAGGTGCGACAGAAAGTGCGTGAATGCGCGACTCTATATACACACGCGCCCGCGGAGAGGAGTGCGCACGGCGCCACACGATTTGCATTCCGATTCTCTCCCTCGGGTGCTCGGCCGTGCTCGCGGACCGTGACTATTCGTCGTCCACGCGCGTATCACATAGGTACACGCGCCGATTCTTATATCGGCGCTCGCTCCTTTCCCGGCTATTGACATGTTTTGCCACGACTGACGCGAGATAGACTCTTATTTTCCAAGTATTTCTTCATTGTTGGTCGGAAATTAATTGGAAAACCTGTGCCGATCCTTTCAAGAACTCCGATGAAACATTTGCAATTGCGTACATGCAAGGTGGCTCTCCAGTATTCCCGTCGACCTACGCGCGCACAACTCTGTGCACGCGTTCTTTCTCTCGGCATTTCGCGCGTACTCGAACTCACAAAGAAATTGTATCATGGACGTTTGTACAGGCTTGTATATATATTCCTGTCTACGAATATTAAAAAGGGAAAAGAAACGTGGAAGGAGGTTGAAAGGCGCGTGGCTAAAGAGCGAATGTGCGTAGGCGCTTCTTACTTAGCTCGTTCGCCGCTATTCGGATCTCGAAATTCTCCTTTTTCGACGGTAGTAGGTACCCACATATTTAGACAAC
Source organism: Netelia fuscicornis (assembly GCA_946811545.1). Taxonomy (NCBI): domain Eukaryota; kingdom Metazoa; phylum Arthropoda; class Insecta; order Hymenoptera; family Ichneumonidae; genus Netelia; species Netelia fuscicornis. The sequence continues at coordinate 331,222 of OX328014.1, forward strand.
CTCAATTTCTCGAACACTGAATACCGTACGAAAATTGCTCGACTTTTTGATAAGACATTTTACATTTGCATTGTTAAAATGTAAATTAGGTACTTATACCTATCTATTTACCAACGAGCCATTTAATTCGGCGCGATCCAAACTGCGCATCTTACATCTATCAGGCTCGAGAGGGTTCGAGAGAATGGACATCATATGGTGGACTCTCTAGCATTTCTCTGAGTAGGAAGTAATCTGTTTCAATACGGGCCACTCACGGTGATAAGTATAGCCCGGTGCAGAGTGAGAGAGAGAGAGAGAGAGAGAGAGACCCATTCCGAGGTTTATCTCTCGCAAGCGCGCACATCTATAATGTATACGTACATACCTATATATTGACTGGCAACATACGCATATCCCCGTATTGTACGCACATGCGACACTCATCGTGCGCATTAACGGTTCAATTGAACAGCCGAGCGTAAGTTGTCGCTCGAAGAGGGCGACAAATAATTGATCCACCGAAGATACCGTAGGGCAGCATGTATATATTTCCACATAGGATGTGTCGCAGAGAGTGATATACCTGCAGCCCGTATCTCTTCTCCCAACGGAAATTGTGGCCGACTCTCTCGCTGGAGCATCAAGACCGCGCGATATCTTTATTCGTATCCATTAACCTCGATATATTATTTTAATCATCGTAAAATATACATATACATATACCTATCATAGGTAGGATCGAGGAAATCCATTCAACGCCCGGTTTGACCAGCGAATGAAAAAATATTTGCCGACTATCAGTAGCGACAAACGCGAGCTGAATTTATAATGGAGAGCGGGTGAGTGCTATCCTCATCGAGGCGGCGTTATTACAGGAGTGTCGCACCCGCATGCATGCGTTAACTCGCGCGATCTTACTTCGCGATATGCGCATTTATGGATATGCGGTATGATATAAATAGAAGAGAAGAGTACGTGCTCGTTCGATTCGACAGGGTAATCGAACACACGTCTGTATAGTCTTTTTTGCGTCCAATGGACGTAGGTACATATATAAATTGGATATACGGTCGTTCATAAACCAACAGGTAGACAACTATTGCTATCTCAGAGTCTTATTAATTGGCTGTACGCAACCAGCTGCTCGCGCCCGCGCACTTATATTCCACTTAATAATAATTATGCTTACTCTCGCAGGCTTTATCTCTCTCTCTCTCTCTCTCTCCCGTCGCCGTCGTTGTCGGCGTCGTTGTCGTTGCCGCCGTTACTTCAGCGGGATCTGGTCCAAAGCGCTTTCGTTGGCTCGATCGAGCGCCCACGTAGGCGCCATAATACGATTCGTTGCCGGTTTCTTGGCGTCTCTCGAGAGAACTCACGATTTCACGTCGTGTCTTTTGATAGTCGTCACCAATCAAACGCGCGCACGGCAATGAGAGGCCGACAGGGAGGGAGAGAAAAAACGAAAGATTTGTTCGAATGACACGCGCCTAGACGCCAACGCTCTCCCGTTTGCGGGCGCGCTTCTCGAACCTACACTCTTCCGTTATAAGTACATACCATAAAGATTCGAAAGATGAACTTGGAGCGATCGAATGTGTCAAATGTCGCGCGGTTGATAGAATCGCCTCGAATCCGTTAAACAACAAGCAAAGTCGTGCAGCAAAAGAAAGCTGTTCTCGCAATTTATATCTCGCAGTAATTCGAAAAATGTTGTTTGTCGGCTCGGTAACATTTCGACGAAACTCGAGAATAATTGTCCCACCCGACGCTCGAAAGGAAAAAGCTGGGAGAAGAATTTTCGCGATAGTCCGAGGTGACAAGTATCTTGAGGGAACTCTCGCGGCTGTTGGACTCGAGAGTGTCGCACTGCGTGCATATATTATTCGGCATATACATACGTATAACCATACGTTCGAGTCGCGACAGATAAATTAACACGCGGACCGAGCGAGGCGGCGAGGGAGAAGGAGGGAGATAGAGAGTGAGCAAGAGGCGTTCGCGCGCGACGAACGACAAGCCGTGAGAGGAGGGATGAAACCGCGAGCGAGATTTCTCCCGGCGAGCCCGCGGGGCCCTTATAATAACTTCGATACCTACGTCGAACACCGTGTACGTTCGATAACGCTTATCCGCGTGGTCTCTCTGGATCGCGATCGAACGGGGAGACGCGCACGCTCCAAAAGGGAGGGTAAAAAATTGGCAAAGAGGTGGCAGAGTGAGAGAGAAAGGTGGATTCTCCTGGTTCGAGGGACAAGTCTCGAGAGCACCGGTCGCGCGTATGTATAAGCGTATCTCGCGAGCGCCAACGCCAAGTTATTTATAAGTCGATAATAATTTATTTATCGGTTAGGTCCATACCGACGCCGCCATCGTACAAAACCCGTGCACGTGGGCCACCGGAGCCGGATCGAGAAATATAAGAGAAAGAGAGAATTTTAACACGCGTGTCGACGATAGGTATATACGAGTATGTAGAGATACCTCGAAATCGCTATACCCGGCAGCGGCAACGACATTTTACGCCGGTGGCTCTAATTTTTTATCTCCCTCGATTATTTTCTAGTTGCGTATATATCGATCGAACATATTGGGACGGACCCTCGAGTATCTCTCGATATTCGCCTACTCGCGACTTAGTATGTGAGTATGCGAAACGCGGAGAGCGCGTACCCTATCGATGATCGGACACATATATATGTATATAGACTCGCGCAACGATGGAGGCAAGTCAAGTGGGACGGTATTTGGAATGCGACTCGCGAGTTTAAAAGTATTGGACGTTATGCGCGAAACACTTTGCTCTCCGGCTCTCTTTATTGCATACGGAATCCAGCTGCACGCACGCACGCACGCACGCACACACTCGCCGTCTGAGAAAGCACGTCCGCGACGCCCATGCCTCGTCTTATCGTATGAAAATGTACCTGCTATCGCGGTCCACGCCTCGCGTCAACGTCGCGGAAGCGCGCGATTTCAAAAAAATAAACGACCAAGAAAAAGTATTATTTTCTTATGTTACAGAGACAATCTCTATAGACTGACGCTCGATTCTCTAACCCCGCTGGAACACGCGACGTGGCCCGCACCACCGGAGAAAGTCTCGATATGCCAGGACAAGGGTCAGACCTCGCAGGACTGTCACAATTACATCAAAGTTTTGCTGAGCAACGGCAAAACGTTATTTACCTGTGGTACTAACGCTTTCAGTCCTCAGTGCACATGGCGAGAGGTAAATATAACGCAACTCCCGAAGGATATCGAACGGTTGCGGTGGTACGTGTACGTCATGCGTATTATCGTCGTCGCTTTTCTTTTATACTTTCGTTGCCGCGCCTAATGAATTCAACGCTTTCTCGGCCGCTCGAGCTAAATTTGCATAACGACGAGGAAGGACGTTGCGATACACGCATCATCGGACGACACCGGTGATAACCGTCGAACGAGCACAGGGAACCATTTCGCTTATTGTTAGACCGCTTGATTACCACCGCTTGATCGGATCTCCTCCCTTTTTCCTTCCCTTCCGGGACATTGACGAAATATCCCATTGTGGCTTGATACACCACTCGTTCGCATACGAATGTAGACGATAATAAAATGTTCGCCCCGACATGCTTGATGGATCATCTCGTTTCGCGTTATCCTCGATTCGAAACGATCGATCTTCGCCCGATACGAAGTGAAAAAATGCCGACAACTTCTTTTTGCCGATCGACTAACTCGTCCCAAATCTGGAATACGTACCAAGATTCTCCGACCTGTATCATCTCGTATACTTATTTTTTTGTCCTTGATTGACAGATCGAAAATATAAGCGTGGTGACGAATCGGATGCCCGGCGTGGCGATATGTCCCTATTCGCCTCATGCCAACGTCACCGCTCTATTGGCACGTGGCAATGCCGGCCTCTTTACCGGCTCATCGACCGATTTTTCGGGCGCCGATCCTGCGATCTATCGAGCACTGGCTTCGCCAAATCTTCGAACGCATCAATACGATTCGCGGTAAGATTCGTCGCAACATATTTCCTATAGAGACGAAGAAAATTAAAAACGATCGAAACTGCTCCAACTGTCATTACTTTTATTCCCTCAGATGGCTGAACGATCCACAATTCGTTGGAAGCTTCGAGACCGAGGATTACGTGTACTTCCTATTTCGCGAGTCCGCCGTGGAGTACATCAACTGTGGCAAGGTAAAATTAGCACATCTCGACTCAAATAAACAGCAAATCTCGACAGATACATGATTCTTTATCTCCGGAAACCTTGTAGAAAATATATTCGAGAATAGCTCGCGTCTGCAAGAAAGATCCGGGTGGTCGCACTGTGATGAGGGACACTTGGACGACCTTCAGCAAAGCCCGCCTCAATTGCTCGCTTCCGGGTGAATTTCCGTTTTACTACAACGAAATACAGGGAGCAGCTTATCATCCTGACGAGGGCATTATTTATGCGACTTTCACAACCCCGAGGCAAGTATCCTCGTAAATATCACATTAATGGTATCTTAATTGACCAAGCGGCTTAATGCCGTTGGTCTCCAACGCCGTTATCGAAAGAGAACGCTACATCATATTATTCTTTTGACCCGCTTGCTTATACCACTGGAGTGATGGGAAAACGGGTAATGATCTTTAATAATATTGTCATCGACCGATCGATCGTTAAGATGGAGTAAAGACGCCAATCGTTCGAACCTCGTTACATTCTCGTTAATCTTCAATGATGACTCTCCTCTTCGACAGCAATGGGATAGCGGGCTCGGCGATATGCGCTTTCAACATGTCCGCAGTGGCGTCGGCCTTCAACGGTCCCTTCAAACATCAGGAGCATTCGGGAGCGACCTGGGAGAAGAAACGAGTCACGAATCACAACCAACAACAGCATTGCGGCTCAACGGCGAACAGTACGCCTCTCGAATTGATAGACAATCAGAGATACCAGCTGATGGACGATGCAGTTCAGAGTACTAGTCTCGCGCCTCTTCATACCGCCACGCTCGAGAGGTGAGAACTTTTTATTACGTTTTGCCGCGAGTAATCGGAAAAATAAAAAAGGACCATCCTTTTAATTCCTTTCTTTGCCAATGTGGAAAAAATAACAGATTAACCCACATCGCGGTGGATGTCGTACCGACGAAGCTTCATCGTGGAGTGACGGTTCTGTACGTTGCTACGACCGCGGGTCTGATTAAGAAAATCAGTATATTGCCAAGAACACAGGAAACGTGTGTCGTCGAAGTTTGGGGCCCTTTGGCATCGCCGCCTATGACGCTACAATTTCTGAAAGATACGATGAGCCTTTACGTTGGCATGGAGACGGGCCTCCTGCGAATTCCCGCCTCTCAGTGTCATCGACATCGCAATCGTCAGGCGTGTCTGAACGCCCAGGAGCCTTATTGCGGTTGGAACGAGCATCTCATGAAGTGCGAAACCGCCCCGGGTCAAAATCATCTCGCGAATCACTGGCTTCAGGAGGTTACCAAGTGTCCGGTTCTCACCGATCCGGTTAACGGTGGATGGAGTGCGTGGAGTCCCTGGGCCTCGTGCCAGCACGAAACTTCCGAACAAACGACCGGACGCTCGCGATTTCACGGAAGGTCGCACATGGAGAACGCTCCGTCGGAGGTAATGGTCGCTCGCGATTAATCCGCGCCAATTGTCTCAACTACGTTAAAAACTTTTTCAACTCTTTTTTCCTCTTTGCCAACTACGTTTACACACCGTATATTAATGGACCTAATTTCAAAACGAACAGAATCCAGACTCCTGTCGGTGTCGGACACGCGAATGCAACAATCCGCCCCCGCAAAATGGTGGTGTCGGCTGTACCGGTGCAAAGGTCAAAGTAGCTAATTGCACTGTACACGGTGGTTGGACCGCCTGGTCGGCGTGGTCCGCTTGTTCACAAACCTGCGGTCTCGCGATGAAAACGAGAAGACGCTCGTGTACAAATCCAGCACCGGCTTTCGGAGGTCGGGTTTGCGTCGGTCACGATCACGACGAAATTGTTTGCATCGATCTACCTCCCTGTTCTACGCCGGAGAGAGTAGCACCTCCACCGCAAAATGGACAGTGGTCGTTCTGGGGACCGTGGAATTCTTGCTCGAGACCTTGTAACGGAGGTAAGGTCTCTTTCGATCGAAACAGTTATACTTTGCACCGAAGCATTATCCCCTTATTAGAGAGAATGGAGGAACGAGTGTTCCACAAATTCTATGAAATAAAAACAAAAGCTCGTTGTTCTTTTTCTCGAAAGGTGTACGTATGCGCAGACGAACCTGTGACAAACCATCGCCGAGGGAAGGAGGGGCGGAGTGTCCCGGTTGCGAATTTCAGGTGAGGGAGTTTTTCGTGATATCGAACGACGTAAATTTCTTGAGACAACAAAAAAATATATAAAATAAAATGCAAGAAAAATAACATCCATCATAATAATGACGATGCATTTCAGTTCGAAGACTGCAACAATCATCCATGCACGGAGACGAAACGTTTCTCGAGCTGGACTCCCTGGTTGGCGATAAATACGACACTGCAGTCAGCGAATTCCGGCTACACGGAGAAACGATTTCGTTTTACGTGTCGAGCTCAGACCGACGATCCCTCGAGCGTACGCGTCCAACTGGCCAAAGAGGAGGAGCGTTATTGCCGAAACGACGGTTCTTGCCTTCGAGGAAATCCCAATGGCAATAATAATATGAACACGGAAGCGAATATCGACGGTGGATGGAGCGAGTGGTCACCGTGGCTGCCGTGCAATCAAGCTTGCGGTGGTGGTTCTCAACACCGGGTAATTTTCGCAAAGATACAAGCGCACCTATAAGAACCCTTTTCGACCTGTCAAGGACGAGCTAGAATGATCGAGTTGTACGATGGATTTTTAGGTGAGACAGTGCGAGTCTCCACCGTGCGAGGGATTGGCAATGCAGACGAAAATTTGCAACGCTCATCCGTGCAGAACCGGCAACGGAGGTAACGAATGGTCGTGCTGGACCGATTGGTCGGAATGTTCGGTGTCTTGCGGTATCGGCATACGCACGAGAACTCGCGACTGTCTCGGGAGTGACGGCTGCGAGGGTCCCAGCATCGTTCGGGAATCGTGCTCGATGCCTAGCTGCGAATCGTTGCAAGGCTGGGACGAATGGACACGTTGGTCATCGTGCGACGGGGTCCAACAGCAGCACAGAAAGCGTCAATGCCTTCAGCCTGGAACCGGCACGTGTCAGGGTCTCGGTAGAGAAGTAAGAGATTGTCTACCGGACTGGATTGAAAATGGTACGCGAATATTCATCCCCCTGAGAAAATGTGTGTGCGTGGCAGGTGTCGAGTGAATTTTAATAATTTATTTCCTCTTTTATTCTTCTTTCTCAGATATATCCTCGAACGCGTTGCCTCGTAGCGTCGAAATGGCTGGTGTATCGATACGCGCCGTCGTCGGGGGTTGTTTGGCCTGTTTCTTCATCGGTCTCGCTCCCGCAGCGATCCTTTGCGTTATTTACCTCAAAAGACGAAAGCCACTTGTGCCAGGCAGTCCGCACTACATCAGCAAGCAGAACCCATACGTGTCGGTTCCACTCAAAGAGGTAGGCGCGTCCCGCACCAATCGAAAAATGAAAAATCATTCTATCGATCGCGTTATCCTCTCACAATCGGTGATTTTATTCCCAGGTGAACTCCGCCAAGAGACAACCAAGTTTTTCCGGCAGCAGCAATGGCAATGGTACGCTTCGGCCAAAAGCTAATCCGAATGTAAATGGTTTGGGCAGCCCGAAGCTTTATCCGAAGAGCCTCGAGTACGAGAGTGCGACTCTAAAGCGCAATAGTCACGGACAACAGCACATTCGTGCCGATCTCGACCAGGATAAATATTACTGAACGAGTTCAACGAACGCGTTTGCTCCTCCGTAGCAAAGATTCATCGCCTAGCCAGCCTTGTAAGGCGATGCCTCGAGCGACGTAATACTCAAGGAGGTGACGCTGTTTTTACTTTTCTTTTATCTTGGAGAGAAACGAGCAGCGATCGAGCATCCTCTTTATGAAAAAAAAAATTGCTCAATCCCGTGAATCAAGATTTGGCAAGAATTAAGCAACCGTCTGTTCGCCACGTCAAGTGCCAAATTCGCGTATTCTTACGGCAGGATGTCAATGTTTTTTATTTTTTTTTTTTTTTTTTTTTACGAAAGATTTAAAAGTTTATTTTTGTTTTTTTGTACATAAATCATTGATAAGAGGACACGCGGGCGCGCGCGTGTGGGAGAGGGCGAATGAACAACGATAAATCGACCGATCCAACGGACGCTTGTTTGGGCATATATGTCGAACCAACATTTGTATAAAGTCTCACCGATTTCACACATAACATACTTGTATTACGCAACAAGTGCCGTATTGATGCACTTTTCATCGATCGAAAGACATGAAACCTGTAAATATAATAATTATAGCGCGATGGAGTATGCGCGGTATATTTTATCGTTAATGATCAAGATGAAACGAGAATGATAGATTTTTTTATGAAACAATACATAGTTGTTGTATACATAATTTACGTTAAATGACAGAGTGCCATGATGTAAACCTGTGTACATAAGATGGAGGAGAAAATGTGTCTTAACATAGTTTAACGGTAAGAAAACGAGACGAGAGAAGCAGCGGGAGGGAAAGCAGCTTTATAGATTTATGGAAAAGGCTTGTCCGCGCGACCATTGGCGTTGTAATGGCTCACATTGAGTCGCAATAATATATGATAGTACACCTATTTACACGCCGCTCGAGAGTAATCGTGTTAAGTGATCCACTTAAAGAGAAGAAAAATGAACTGCTTTGGAGCACGTCGCACGAACGTTTAAACGTTTCTTAAACGAATTTCTCGACAACTCCGCGTAATCGTAGTGATGATGCATTTACGATGGAAGTTTGTACACGCATCCGTCAAAGTTAGGTTAGTTAAGGCGTTGAAATATTTGTTTTATATAATATTTGTTAAACATGTACTCGCCGCATTTAAATGTAATCGTCAACTGCCATGTGAGAATATTAAAGCCGATTAGGTTGACAAATGATATTGGCGGCTGATTCTTATTGACCGATTAAAGATGTTCGGCGCTCTAGCGTCTCAGAGGTCAGACGCAATTCTTTCGAGCTCCTCGATCGCAAAGTCCATACTCTCTCGAGTCGGTGGCGGCTGACAGGTGACGACCATTCTGAAGAAATTGCCAAGATTCTTCTGTGACATGGGTGTATAACCGATCATGAGGGTACCGCCGAGGACCAAAAGTTCCTTGATCTTCGATGTCGCCGCGTACAACTTTTCCCACCATGCTTCGTCCTCTAGTTGTCCACGAAGGCTCGGTGGAATATACCTTTGTCGACGAGATAATTATTCACCACTGTGTGCCAATTAAAAAGATTCGAAAGATCGTACAACATACCAGAAACAAATGTTGCTTCCATCGAAATTCGGACAGACCAATCGATAACCATCGCGATCTTTTATTCTGTCGTGGAAATATTCGGCGCAACTCATTGCAACGTCGACCGATTGGGCGAGTCCCCTCGTGCCACGAGCTTTCCACATTAGCCAAAGTTTTACCGCATCGACCTTGAAACAGGAGTAGAATAGATCGACCGATCAATCAATAAGTCAGCGATATGAAAACAAATATTCGTTTTAATTCGCACCTTTCTTCCGCATTGAACACTCTTGTCACCCGTGTCCCAAGAGATGTCGTAAAATTTGTCCTGTTGAAAGAGATACGTTGCATTGGCACAATTAGCTTCGTGCATCAAATTCTTCGCTCTCACGAGAAACAGTGAACACTGAAATGGAGCTCCAAGCATCTTGTGAGGGTTCCAAGAGACCGAGTTCGAACTGCAGTATAATCATTTCGATCAATGGTTATTTCGTCAAAGACGCAAATTAATAAAGCACCGAGAAAAAAACGCAAAGAAACACGAACCGTTCGATTCCCCTCAGTCGATGTCTGTATTTCGACGAGAGCAACAAAGTACCACCCAGGCAAGCCTGTAAAAATAAATAAAGACGCTCGATAAGAAGCTCCACTGGTCAAAGCGGTATCGACGTTTGTGCTATTTAATATTTAATTATTCGAACAAACATCGACGTGCATCCAGATGTTCTCCTCTTGGCATATTGCTGCTATTTCGTCGAGTGGATCGAACGCCCCGAGAATCGTTGTTCCCGAAGTAGCATTTACGAAAAATGGCACGAAACCCTTGGAGCGTGACTCCTTTATAGCCCTCCTCAAATCATTCGTGTCCATTCGACCGTGCGCATCGCTTTTCACCTGTTCAACCAATTTCGTTCTTACTTTTGCTTGACTACTTTTTCGTAGCGGGTTTAAGAAAAATCTCTATTACGTGGAAGACGCTCTCCGTGCCGAAACCAAGCCAATGTGCACCCTTCGTTATCGAATAGTGTCCGCACTCGCTCGAGAACGATGCCAAACGCGGATGTCCACTGAGGCCCTTGGTCTTGATCTCCGGCACGAGCTTGTATCTCGCCAGTACCATTCCGTACATGTTGGACATACTACCACCTGGACAGAGAATTCCGTCGCTCTCGGGCAAACTCGGATAGCCGACCAGGGCCAAGGCTCTGTCGAGAATTTCACGTTCCAGGAGAGTAAAGACCGGTGCAACTTCGAACGTGTACCTAGCGTGGAATCATTTTGTGGCTCACAAGTGTCAATAAAAAGTAAACAGTACATGCTATGTAATGTTTTACACGGTGGATATTGCTCACTGGCTTGTGTTGAGTGCTTCGCTGAGCCACGCTCCTGCCAGACCATAAGCGTCCACACCGGCGTAAAGCTGATTGTGAAAATGTGGACTCGAAGTTTTTACGGAGTAACGAGCTATGTGACGAATCGCCGAGTCAATTTCATCCGGCGTTGCCGCATCTTCGCCAAGTGTTACCTCCAGACTTTTCTATATTCGACGAATGAAAATTTCATTGTTTATTTTCGCTCTTGTCAGAAATCCAATGAGGATCTAGTGTCGAGAAACGGAAAGTCGATTAGAAAGTTGTCGTATTCCCTCCCCCCCCCCCCTCCCTTCTCTACGCATTTATCCAAGCGAGCGATTTGTTAGAGGCTTATTCCCACCGACAATCGAACTTCTGAATGACAGTCGGTATTGCGCGTATCGCTAGATGCGGAGGTCAAAAGGTCTCTGAAGAAGAGAATACGCGTATCATTCGACGATCCACCCGTCATTGCGGTCAACGAACTATACAAAACTCATTTTAAACTAGTACACGTAGGTATGTATCGTGTACATGTAGGTACGTATTACAGACATCATTGATTTTTTGCAAAAGGAATCTGTTTCATTGTCGCAAGGACAGAAATGGGCATAGTAACGGCAGGTAGTCGAGCAGTACTTATATATGGTAACAATCTGACCAACGAGATCTTAAAACCACTCTCGCTACGATAAAAATTTAATCACGCTAATTCCGAACAGCAGCCTGCTGACCAAATTTCTTATCTCCGTTCCGTTACGTATTATATGAATGTTGTAGTAGCATGCTCGTATACTGAATCTTTTTTTTTACAATTTACGAACAAATTTTCATTCCTCGCGCACAGTGCTGAATAAAAATATTTTATCGATAAAAAAGTGCGATCAATCGCTACTATTGTTCTTAAGAACGCCAGTGAAGAACGAAAAAAATGAATGTAAATAATAATAAGAGTGATAGATTAAAATTGTTGACTCGCCTGCAATTCCTTGGGATGCACAAAAGTAACGACTGGCAGTTCACTCGGAGTGTCAACAACATGTTCTTCCTTGAGTATCTTAAGAAGATTTTCAAGAATTTGTATGGTCTCAGACCCTGTACTTCGTTCGGCCATCGCAAAGCCTGTACTGATTTCTCGTTACCCGCCTAAGAGACTCGTATGCTCCCCACCGTCCGTCGATACTTGGTGTAAGTTTTTCATGCACGACTCGTATACGATTCTCCGATAACGACCCCTCATCCCCTCCCAGAGCAGTAAATAGCTTGCTCTATACGGAGGACCAATGCGATTCCACCAGCGGCGACAACGCTATAAACCTTTTTAATCGTGTGCGTCTATTTATTTCTTCAAAGTATCGCTGCATTGGGACGTTAATTGGTACCGCATATCGGTTTGGGGGGCGATTTATGAATGAAACGTTACGAATAAATTATAAGTACGAAAAGAATGCGCATTCGTTCATTTTTCAGCATCAGCCAGGCATCGTTAATGCATATGCCATAATTATCAGGAATGTCTGCACAAACACGCGAACCTGTATTATCGCGGAGCAAACTGCGTACGTTTCACAGGTTGGTCACTCCAACAACCAAGGTCAATGATCCTTCGACGCGAGAACGGAAGGCTGGGCCTAAGCGGCGGCAACGGGAGCGGCACCGGCACTTTTTCAAATATCGAACATTGTGTACTCCCTTGGAAAATTACGCCGGTGAGGAAACAACTGATGACGCAGTTATGTAGAAAGTGGTATGTTTATCGACAATGTGGCAATGAACCAGACCGATGTACAAATAATTATAAAGTTTTCAACAGCTACAATAAGTAGCTACCCGAAGTTCAGAGGCGAATGATGACGGCGCATATAATAATCGCCTTTAATCTTCCGCGTCGAATTTTCGAGTCAACAGTATCGCGCAAAAAAAACAGCCCGAGCAGAAAATTAATCAAGCTGCCTGAGATTTAATCAGGCTCCTGTCGAACATCGACGAGGTATACATGCTCCGGCTCGTCGAATCTCAGCCACGTTTTTAAAACCATACGAGCCAAGTTGGAGCTCTGAATTTTCGTTCGGTTTATTCCATCGAGCAGCATTTATTATTTTTGAAACTCAAAGCGAAGAGACATTTTGAAAAATGGCGCATATTCTAGGCGGCATTGGGTGCGACGAGACCAAGAGATTCCACCGGGATTCGTGGCGAGAGGCCCTTCATCGAGGCCCACTGACCCTGACAAAGTTCGTGAAAAGTAAGCTGAACGAGAAGCTTTCCACCGAGAGTGGAGGGTCCCCTGCAGACGGCACCACCGCCGAATTCCCAAAAATTCGTCGCTCCAGACGAGGTTGGATTTGTTCGAGTCGCGTTCATCTCTCCGAGATACTTCTTTTGCAACCACAGGGCGAGGTAAGCCGCTCCACAATCGCAGTGCCACGGATTACGGGAAAGACGCAATTGCCGAATTAACTTGACGCCATCCAGTACTCTCGCTGGTAAATACGATAGAGAATTATCCTCCAGTTGCCTGTGGAAGCTCAAAGAGTGACATCTCGTTACTTTGAGAATTATTTACTGGAGAAAACAAGCCTCGAACCACTTCGGTATGTTTCGAACAAATGATCATTACAGTTTACGTAAATTGGGAGTATCGTTGAATACTTCCGGATGTAAGATTCTCAATCGATTGGAATGCAGGAAGAGAGTCGTCAAGTTGGTCAAGCCGGAGAAATCATGGAGCGAGAGAGTCTGTATGGCGTTACCGTGAAGAATCAATTGCTCGAGAGAGGATGCTTCGACGAACAGTCCCTTGGGTATGACCTTGAGATTATTTCGTCCAAGTCGCAATACCTTCAGAGACGAAAGGCCCTTGAGCGCATCCGAATCTATCTGTATGGATCGATTTTGTCCAATTAGTCGAAAACCAACTATGATTAACGATATAAATGCTATTGTAAATGTATGCGAAGCTTGAAGTTTTACGTGCGATATCATGTTGTTCGATAGATCGAGGTCGAGTAAATTTGTCATCGAGGAGAACAGGTCGTTCGATATTTTGGTAAGACGATTGTCTCGCAGATCCAATTGTTCCAGATTCGTTAGAGCTTCGAATATTCCGATGGGTAGTTCGCGCAACTTATTCTCAGCGAGACGAAGACACGTGAGATCGAACAGATCTCGAAATATTTCCTGCGGCAGTGACGACAACTGATTTTTGGCGAGCGAGAGCTCCTCGAGACTCTTGAGTCCATGAAAGACTGCGTGTGGCAAAGTCGTCAACAGATTGTCGGATATATCCAGTAAAAGTAGAAAATTGTTGGTCAAAAAGAGAGGATCGGGCAGCGATTGCAGTCTGTTGGACGATATGTCACTGAAGCGTATATAGGTAATGGGATTATTTTTTGTAACTCAATGAAAATCGTGAAATTCTTATAAATCATAACAAGCTCACAAAATGTGAAGATTGCGCATTCTTAAGAACTGGCTCGGGTGTAATTGCCACAGCAAATTTTTGCTCATTCTCAGATGCGTCACGCTGTGCAACGAGAAAAAGGAGTTCAGGGACAGATGCTCCATCAGATTGTTGCTCAAATCCCTGTGCAAGAATTCGAGGCGTAAAATAAGCATACTGTAAATAGTACATAAGCATATAGAGATTTCGTGTTTATTATCTTGGTTCGATTACTCACAAGTCGCGCAAGTGCGTCAAGCCTCGAAAAGTATCACGGTGTAGTGCGGTCAATTGATTGCTTCCGAGGTCGCTAATTAAAGCGAGGTTTCACACATATATATATATTTGGATTCGTATTACCGGTTCGGGCGATAATAAATCGAAGAAAAATAATAACTCACAGCTTTAACGTATCGTCGGGGATCAGTTGCGTGGGTGGCACATCGAGGAGACCGTATCGAAAGCAAGAAATCGATTTAGTTTCGGGTCTGCATTTGCAAGGTCCCTCCGCACAAAGCTCCCAGTCTCCGGGCCAGCCACGGATTTGCCAAACTGTCGTTATCCCAGTCGGCCGGAAATAAAATCTTCTTTAATCTTGCGATATACTGAATTATGGAGCGAAAAGATAAATGAGTAACGTATCGTTCACCTGGTTGTTCAATGGCTCGCAATCTTCTCTCAATGGTCGAGAGTCTTGCCTCGATTTCGCCAATCGGGTACGAGGCATCCTCGGTTCGAGCCGACTTTGGGCCAAAGCACGAGTTCCAAATTTCAGGACATGCATCACCAGCGGTCGCCTCGACAAATGACCAAAAATATATGATAAGTATCGTCCCGTAAACGAGACTATGTGCACGAGTCGTGTCTCTCGACATTAGATCCAATCCGTCGGGAAGCCTCGCGACGCACTGACCACCGATGGCATGGCTATTAAATACAAAAGGTCCGGTCCATCCCTATTAACCATATTTATTAATTAAACGAGTAAACACTCCAATCGCGGTCGCCGTCGTCATCGTCCTCGTCGTGACAGAGGACGCAATGTGTGGTGGAAGGCTCCTAAGTGGCAAATAATGCTTTGGGCTCGCGCACTCATTGCGTGCATCACGAATAAGTATGGGCACTCCATCGGTTGACTCGAATTTCGAATAAAAATTCACATTACTCCATTGGCGTCTATCTACTGTAAATTTCACTTTATACAATTTCTTTTTTCACATGTACATCGATTATTCTTCTACAGATCGAAAATTCTAAGCATTGACTAAATATCTTTATTCGCAGCTTCGTATATTCGTGTATATATAAATATGGATTAGTCTTATTAGCACCATTTCGTGGGAATCGGGATTGTTGAGTGGATATCAAACCAAATACGAGTTAATGACGGAATACTTGGGAGGTGAATTTCTCCCGCTCGCTCTCTCTCTCTCTCTCTCTCTCGTTCGCTCTGTATTATATATATTAGATTTTAATATATCGATAGTGACGTGTTCGAAGCTCGGAAGAATATAGTTTAGATGTAAAGTTTTACGCCGCCAGCACCGGGACATTCGCCCTTGTTCTTCACCATCAATTCTGAAATTGACGAAAAGAAAAGAAATCAGCGTGAAATGTATGAAAAATTTAGTTAAAAAAAATGATCTATCGGATGAAAAAAGAAAACGAGTCTTACTCATGCCCATTTCGCAGTTGTGAGCGTCCATGGCGCATTGAGTTCCAAAAGTCCTTGGCTTGAAACTAGCATTTGCGGGATCGTGAGCGCAAACGGGATCGTACGCAGTGCCGCACTCCTTCAGGCAATCCTTCTTCGCTTTCTTGGCGTCCTTAGCATTTTTGATGGCATCTTTAACTTCCTTCGAAGCGGTCGCAGCGTCCTTAATCTCCTTGGGCTCTTTGACGTCCTTTGGTTTGGTACCCATGTCCGAAGGCATCGCGTCGGCCTCGGCATACAATGCGAAAACGCACGCGAATACCAACACTGTCGAGAAAATTGCATTTAAGTTGCAAGAAGGATAATAGACCGTTGTCGAGTATGTAAGCAGTTAATGGAGCTCGTATATTGGATAATCGGTGATACGAGTCTTGACCGCACGGAAATCTCTTATCGTCCTCGTCTTGGCGATTGCTCGCAATTATAGGTACGTCTCGTTGGACAACGCCCACTGTGATTCTCCTCGTACCATCGAGGATAGAATTTTTTAACGTTCGGCCCAAAACCCGGCTCGTTCGAAAATTTGAAAAATAGAGAAATCTTAGTCGCTCTCGTTTGCAAAACTCGATTGATGAATGTTCGAATTAGACTCGAATGTACGAATATTGTTGATCGATGCAAGGATCGCGTTACTCAAAAATTATTCTAAATCAATTGGATCGCTCTTAGACAATAACACTCACCCAAAGCGATAGTTCCCTTCATGTTTAATAATTATGTGTCCTCGGAAAATTCACAAATAACTCAAAAACTCTTGGATACGTTTGAAGATTTCCACGAATAGTTACGCTCACGACGATATTGTAAAAGAGACTCGGCACGTCTATGCTGTATCGCGCGGTTTATATGTACCGATCATGATCTCGATCTCTTTCTCTCTCTTTCTCTCTCTCTCGCTCTCGCGCGCGCTCGCTCTCTCTTCGTTCGTCACCCCCCACCTGGGGTCCGCGCGTAGCGTTTCCCTCTGTAGATTCGAGCGGTAATACACACGAGGGCAAAAGTGCGAGAGATCACCGAGAGATAAAAGAAGTGACCGGTAAATACCGGCTTTGTCGCGACCTCCGCAATTCTTGACCGGTCCAGCGTTGACCTGATATTATCACTTTGCCAATTTGCCACGATTCCATTCAACGACTGGTGATTGCGCGAGATTAAACGAGGCTATAATAAAATCAACGTTACTCCGATGTCGCGGGTTTCGTCTTGGAGCGAGCCAATCGTTTGACTACGAAAACAGTCGGTCGCGTGACGCTTCGTCACGAATTATTCACCTAGGAGCACGTTAATTGAAACGAATGATTCGTTATTAGGAAGAACGTCGTAGTACGAAAATTATCTCCGGTCCAAACGAGTTTGCCGTTTTTTCGTTTCGTTATTGATTTTCATTTCTTTAGTTAGAGCACGTGCGTGCGAGACACGGTACCAGTTCCACAACTTCAAGGATATTCGGGAGAATGACGCATCGAGCGTCTGCGACGCAATCGTATGCGCGAATATACGAGCTCGTCGGAGTCGAGTCGAGAGAGCGTTCGTCAACCTCGTTCGTACGTCGTACGTACGACGATGGTACCATCCCACCGAGGCAATAATTTCAGTTTAATTCCATTGAACGGAACGACCACGCGGTGGTCACTCGGTCTTCGGATAATAACGATCAAATTTCATTATTAAGCGCGATGCAGCGTCGTCGTCGTTGTCCTCGTCGTCGTCGAGGGATTCTTCGACACCTGTCACGCGACATCGCGGTATATAACGATGTGTAGCGCGAGCGTACTCTATGGGATACATCAGCCGTATGCCCTCGTGATTGGCGATAATGCCGGTGTTGATCCGAGAGGGGCTGACCCAAATTTTTCAACAACGGAAGTTGAGTGGAACACAGAGAGCCCTTATTCTTCCCCTACGGAGCTCGGGTTCAATTGCACCGTACGGTCCGAGCGAGATAATGATAAAGAAATCAGAATCGCGAACGGGCGAGCTCGTAAAAGCCTCGTGAAAGGACAATCTGTCAATCTGCATTGCTTTCGTTTATCCGCTCGTTGTACGCTCGCATGTAATACATTTCATTATTCACCATGTGTTTATTTATTATAGACATAGGTATAGGTATAGCGTACCTATCGCATGGATATACGCGGCCATAAAGAAGAAACGCGCGCGCTTACATCGAAGCTTCTCGTTCCTTCTTTCCGAGTCAGTCCCGTAGCCTCGGTTGCTTATTTAAATTGCAAACAACGAGCTCGTATCCCTTCGGACCTCTCGACGACCGAGATGGCGTCTGTCCATCTCGTAAACCTGTTTTCAAACCACTATATATAAAACGATAGCTATAGGCTGCTGTGTACTATAGCTCTAACCAAGTGGTATATACGCAGACGCACTACGCATGTCTTACGGTGGCTGGTAGACACGCGTTAATTTTATGTACGCTCGAAAACAGAAAACGACGGGAAAGCAATCGAATCATGAAACATCGCAACAAAGTCAGTTTTTTTATTGCTAGAACAGATTGATTAATCGGTACACTTTTCTGAGAATATGGATGCTCTGATGTAATGCTAAGTCGAGCTATTCTATTCTCGATTTTTTATCATTCTTACGACTTCGAAATCTTTAGGAGTTTTGCGTATGTACCGTGAATCATACTTATCCATGTGGAAAGCGGAAGTTAACCATTTTTTGCTCATTATTTGTGTTTTCGGCCGGCGAGGTTTGACCCTCTTAGCCGAATAATCATTCTGTCAATAACCGCGTTATACGCATTCGAAAAGTTCAGGGAGTAATAATTTAATCTTCGGTTCGGAGTTCGAGTTCTTAGGTCGAGCAATAATCTCATATCTGTAATAGAAATGATATTGGGTAGTTCAAAATAATTTATAATAATCGAGGCGGAGACTATTTTTAGCCCAAGAACTTATCGTCACTTATCGTTTAACTACACTCGTCGAATAAATAAATAAATAAATTAATTAATTAATTAAATAATAAATACAAAAGTTTGAAAATGTCACGATAAAGGAGTAACGAAAAGTAGTTTTTTTTTCTACGAATCCACCCGATTCGTTAGCGTTCCTCGATTATCCCCATCGACAGTCGTTTCCTCCGCGACGTAAGTCTTGAACAGACGAACATAATCATGCCACGATTCTCCGGGAGTTATGAATTTTCTCATCTGGCAACTCAAACTAGTGCAGTCTTGGTCCGATTTCGTCGAGTTCGCGTATTGTTCGATCGAGCTGGTTACAAAAGCGGTCAAAATATTGAGGCGCTCGAGACTGGAATCATCTGCAATAAAATAAAATTATTTTACGGCGGGTGAAATAAGAAAGATTGGGAATAATAGAAAATTGTTAATATCGATCGTACGTGAAGAGAGTCTGCGAGAATCGTCCGAGTCGTCGGAATCCTTATTCCCGACTTTCTTGATGATTTCCAGCTTCGGGATGAAGAGAAGCAGACAAATGAGAGCAATGAACTTAACAATCATCTTGAAGATAACGAGCTTGAGCAATATCTTGGCGAGGGTGAACGCATTGAGTTTGAGGGCGAGCGGCCAACTAAAATCAATGGACGGCAGAGAGGGAAGATGCTGCGAATAATCCTGTATAGCGTATGGTGCTCCATAACTCGATGAAGGAATGGGCGGTGGTCCGTAAGCTTCGAGATATAAAGGAAATTATCGGTGAGTCTTGATTACATGAATATTATTTAGCTACGTTGAAGGAAAAAATAGAAGGACAAAGTCGAAAATAGAGGTCTCGAACTAGAGAATAATCATGAGAATACGTAATGATGGAAAAAGTATCGCGTATTCTTGGCAACCTTGAAAGAGAGAAGGAGGAAGGGAGAGAGAGAGAGAGAGAGAGAGAGAGAGAGAGACTAATTGATATGTACAGCGTATAACGAGACGCGCACCAGTGCATATAAAAATTTATATTATACGACTATAGCGCGTTTTACGATCGAATAATAAGCGCGCGAGAAAAGGATAAAAGAAGGACAGACGCTGGAAATGAAAAGTGCGTATACGCTACCTCTCGCCTCACCTTGATGAGCTGTTCCCGAAGGAGGATATCCATTGTTCGGTGGTCCGTAAGAAGTCGGGGGCGGAAGCGAATACGAAGGCCTGTTGATCGGCGCCGGAGCGGAGGGCGAGCCGTAAGAAACTTGCGGAGATCCATAGAAACCGTAACCGTTGTTGCCGTCGTTAAAATTAGCGGACGATTGTACGGGCAGGGAATAGGAATCACTCGGGGTTGGAAGAAAAGGTTCCGGGGTAGGTCCGCCGTACGATATTCTTGCTATGTTTTTCGTCGCAGCGGGACGACTGTCACGATTGTACGAGGAGCTCGACTCTTTCGTTCCGGCGTAACGATGATCGTGCGGATGACGATAAACCGGACCCTCGGTATAATCTCTTCTTATCAGCTTGGAAATTTTCGGTTTAATGTCTGCGCTTATAACACCCTCTCGCGGATCTTTGCTAGTCTGCGAGTGTTCCAGCGCGTCGAGATAGCTGTCGCTCGACGACGCTTTAACGCCTCGCCAATCTCGCTCACTCGCACTTGAAATCTGTTTTTGGGGATACACCACTCGCGGAGCCTGACGAAATAAAGGTATTATGACGTTGAACATAAATAAGCGATTCGATTGATCTCTCCCAACCACACAACGATGACGACGTCAACGACCCACCTTGAAATTTTTCTCCCTATCGGACAATGATGGTTTTCTCTCGGAATAGACGATCGCGACTTTCGACGTGGCTCCGAGAATTATCGGCTGATCGTCGCCCGTCTTCTTTTTACCAGTTAGCGCCGAGTCGGATTTTGGTGATTTAGCCTCGATCGCGTTAATGTCCAAACCGTCCGTGCCCGTGCGTCCTTCCATCTTGAGGCTCGCTGCACTCGGAAGAACTTGGATCTCTTTGTGATTGGACGGTATATCTCGATGAACTTCCGCGGAATGCGATAACGTAGCGAGAACGAGAAAGGTCGCCAGTGTGCAACGAATCTGTCCTCTCGTGGCACGAGACTTCATCTTTCCCGCGTTTTGTGGTAATTCTGCCAAAATATAATCTCGTTAATAAAGTTTATCGGGGTCAATGAAATCATACCAAATCCCGGACTAACGTATTCAAGTTCTACTGACTGACATCAAAACGAGAGAAGAGCTATGCGCGGAACGACTACAAAGTGATCGAGAGAGTAGTTTTACCCATTGGAATACCAAATGCCGCGGAAGAACATCGCGCATATCAAGTGGCTAACTGTCCACGTAGCCCTTATTTTTACGCGGTAAGTACGACAATGGGCCGGCTATCCGACTCCCCTCGTACCGGTTTTAAATCCTTACTTTCCAAGGTAAAAGTTATTCTATTTATTCTCGGTATTAAGATTAATACACGCGCGAATCGACCTATTTAATCCCCGGAACGAGCAATTATAAAAACTCACCCTGAACGAGAAAGCAAGAAGATTATCTCTCGGCAATAACTGGCAATTGTTCTTTACAATAAAAATCCATCGATTAAAAATGAATAAAAAAGATACAAAACCTTGTTCGCGAGAAAATAATAATCCAAGATCGGCCGGGACTGAGTTTCCACGAACACCGAGGACACGAGCGAAGCCACAATCCGATCGCCGGATTAAACAATCGCGCGGACTCTCGATACACAAAAGTTCGACACCACTTTTCGAAGCTCGAACAGTTTGGAAATAAAAAAAAATCGTGTCGCGACTCCGGTTTTATATCGAGGTATCGTTGGAGGGGCGGTCGCGGCTTTTGTTTTAGTAGGTTACTGTTTCATCGTACACTCGCTTTCTTACCGTGGCGTTACGTTTCACCATTGTCACCCCTTCCGCCCGCGAATCGATCGAAATAATCTAATTAAACGTGCCAATGATCACTCCTCGAACACGGAATAATAACGAAGAATCGTCACGTTTTCGAGCCGCTGGATGCGCTCGAAGATTATATTTTTTCATCGATTCTAATGCCGCATAGAGGACCTCTATATAAATAAATAAAATACTATATAGGTAGATAATCGAACGGAATGCGAAAGTGTTGAAGAGGAATCAAAGACTTTTAAGGCGCAGTCGCATTATTATGTACCGGGGCTACCTTCCGATAACGGTCCCTCCCGCACCATTCTTTGATCCGGTGACACACTTAACGCACAGACAATTACCAGTAGTCTTTACAATTTCGCTCGTATTTAACAATAAGAGACGTATCGTGCCAAAACAAATTTGCACCGCGTAATCAAGGACGAAAAATGAATAATGATTGAGCATTAAATGGAGGCTTCGCTGCATACGCGCGTCGATTACGGCAGAGGCGGCCGAAATCGATCCGAGAAACGAAATAAGTACGTATTGTTTGGCGTCTCCAGGCTACCGAAAGCTCGTATTTGTTCGATAAAGTCCCAAACGTTGCACTCTTCGCAGTTTTGTTTTTGGAACCTCGAACGTTCTCTCATGTCTCGTCCTCGTATAAAAAAAAGGTACGATAAGATCGTCGCCAATCTACGGCTTATCGAATAATTAGATTGAATTTACGACGGATTTAAGCTGGATCCAATTTGGGAACATCAAAGATATCGTCATTCTACGCGACGATGTGATTGCCATAGCCTCGGGCGTACATATTATGTTCTTGGACTTGACTACGCGAGAGGAGAGAATCGAAGAGTTCGACAGTGTGGAGAGGGGCAAGGGCGCATCCTGCCTGGCAGCACATCCGGTGAGAATACAAAAGTGCGACAAGTTTCGCGGGAAAAAAAGGATAATGCGATCCGTATAATTTTCAGATAATACCGATGTTCGCCACGGCGGAAAGGCGCTCGAATCCAAAGATCTACATTTTCACGTATCCGTTGATACGCAAAGTGTCGAATTGCGTTTTGGTGGAAGGTGCACCAAACGCTTATCTCTCGTCCGCTTTCGCAGGTAACGAGTATCTTCTGACGTTGACGAGTTATCCGGATTTTCGAATAATCGTTTGGCTATGGAGAACCGGAGAGAATATGGCCTCTATCGATACCACGATCGCCGACCATCGTCAACGAATCTCGTCAGTTGCAAATTAAACAAATAATACGCGCTCCCGTTATTTCGTGTGTTCTTGCCTAATTACACTCGAACTTGAACATTTATCGAACGTCAGATGCTCCTCTTCCTCGCCGTACCAGGTATTCCAGCTGGGCGAATTTTTCGGAGAACTCGCCGTTTACGAAATAAACGCGTGTTCGAGAATCGTCATGATATCTCGCGCGAGTTGCGACGTTTCGTCAACGAACAAACGGGTATGGGCATCATGGACGTCCGATGGAAACTTGTTGCATTGCGACGTTACCGGAAACGTAACGCTAAATGACAACGATGGCAAAAGGCGCTATTGGATCGTACGAGGAGAAGATATCGATACGTCGAAATTAAAAGGAAAACCTCTGCTCGAGGCGTTTCGATCGGGCCTCGTACTCGTTGACGGACGATCTCGAATAATGGTGAGCTCTCGTTCGAAAAATCTACGGTAATGAAAGACGATGACGATGACGATGCTTACAACGATTATTAAATAGTTTTATAGGAAATCAACGGGCCCCGATAACCGTGTAAAATCTGCGAGTCTTTGGAAATCGACGTGGTCCGTGCAGGCAATTTCGCATCCAGTAGGCGTACTTAAATCCTCGCATCGTGACAGTCTTTTATTTTACGATAAAGGAGGCGAAATATTCGAACTGAGCGTCTCCGAGGACGACGATACACCGAAAATACGTGTAATCGCTCGGCAAGGCTCCAAGTACGAATTTATTAGCGCCGTAAATCCACGAGGAGAGGAACTGGCCGCAATCGACGAATCGAATCGTCTGAGTATCTTTCAATGTTTCACGGGACAGTCGGTGGCGAGTGTCTGCTTGAAAATTTATGGCCGTGGTAATTCAATCATTTGTTTCATATTCGATAATTTATCGCACTTTCATTCCATCCAGAATAATATTATTGCATTTGTTGGATCGTAGTAAGTTGCGTCAGCTCCCATCCACATCTACCGACATTGGCAATCGGCACTATGATTGGAAAATTTCTGCTCATCAATTTAAACCGAATTACACAACCATCGGTGACAAGAGTAATCCACTTGCAGAGAGACTCACTCGATATCGTTCGTTATTCTTGGTGCGGCGGTCTTCTCGGCGTAGCGGACACTCTTCGGTCGACATTATTCGTCTTCGAACATGACGTACACGAACACGATTTAAAAGATGCTGTACCGTGTCTTTTGGATCTAAAGATGGAAATAATAAATTTTCTGGTTTACGGGAGAGACGACGAATCCGCAAAGATTTTGGTACTCGTAAAGACCGGCAAATCTTTTAAATGTGGCAACAGAATGATCGTTTATTCTTTGACGAACGAACAATATCAAGAAGAATGTGTCATAGAAATGGTGAATATGCTGGATTCGTTGTTTTATGGTCGAACCGAGCATGAATTTATCGTCGTGCCGTATTCGTCGAAGCAATTACATTTTATCACGATACAGGTTGGCTGGCATTAAATGAAAATTAGCCTTTCAAACAAAATAGACAAGCTGCTATTTTTATTGACAGGAAGACTTTCGAGGAATTACACTGACGGAGGCTCTATCATCGGGACATCAATTGAGGAAGATAAATCTCAGCGTCAACGATCATTTCCTCCTAACCTGTAGCTACGATGGTCTGATAATCGCGAGGAATAGAACGAAGGTCCAGCAAGTCGTAGCAATTTTTATGTCTCAATATCGATTGGACGGCGGCGCTAAATGCGCCGTTTTGTCCTCTTCCACCGGTACAATAGTGTCGTTAGGACGGAACGGGGATCTTATCGCGACACAAATCTGGTAATTAGCGATGCATAGAAGTATGAGGATCGACGAGAAGATAATACTTCGAAGCTTTACATTCCTTTAGCGTTCTTGCATCCGTGTTAAATATCAAGGAGCCAATACCGTGTCCCGAAAAATCAAACAATATTATCGTGGCGGAAGATTTAACGTGGCTGGAACGAATCACGGTGACAAATCTTAAAAAAGAACAGGACGAATGTAAAGAAGAACGCGATTCGATTCTTCGAGATTTGTCCGATCTACGAAAGCGGGTTATTTGATTAAATAATATGAGACATACACGATGTCGCAACTAGTTGCCGTTATCGTAATAGATTTTTTGTCACCAGGTACGGATTTTCCTAGATGCGAATGAGAATGAAAAGGCCGAGGCTCGATTACCGATCTCTTGTTTCGATCTGGATAAAACATTTCGAGATGAAAAAATACGCGATAATATCGCAAATGTAACTGCATTATCGAAGAAACTTGAGAACGAGATATATCAGCGTGATCAAGTATCAAAAGTCATTCGTAAATTGTGCTGGGATTCTATGGAAATTCAGGCCTGTAGATTATTATCGGTGAATGGCCAGACAAGAGTTGACAATTTCGGCCTGCCACGCGTTACCACCGCTCGGAAAGATCGTCGCAGATGGGAAAGTTTCGTCTTAGAATTCCAATCCTCCAACGGTAAAGAAAATTCGGAAATTGAGATGATTCCTGAGAATTTGTCAATCGTGGGGAGTTCGACGGCGAATCGATTCGTGCCGGAATTGGCCGATCGGTCGATAATACACATACCAAAGTGTCGAACTTATAACGAGGGCGTAACAGCGAGTATTGCGATTAAACAGCGTGAGCTAAAGCTCAAGATGTACTTCAACGAAATGTTCGAAGAAATGAGATGGGTTAAAGAACGTGAACTAAATTCGGCAGCTCGACGTCTCGAGGAGATCGAACATTGCGCGTTCGAGTTGAAAAGTATGTTTGACTCGAAAGTTACCGAGGGCAATACATCATTACAACCACTGTGGCACTATACCGAAAAACCGGATAGCATCGTGACCGTTAGCGAGGACGAGATTTCTAAAGGACAAGCAGCAACGTATCTGGCGCGTGACGTACGTCTCGAAGTTTTAAGAAAAATTCGAGAAGAGAATTTGAAATTGAACGACAGTTTTCGAGAGGAAGCTCTCGAACGCATGATGGACGGTTTGCTCGAGGTGAGGTAAGTACTCTACGAGATTGAATGCATACGCGTATGACCGATTAAAATGATTTAACGCGGAATTTTTGATGAACGATCGAGGAAGATGGGAGGACGAGATAAAGAAGGATCCCCCGAGACCGCGATCGTTTTTATCGACGAAAGATCCTTCGACTTATACGGCGGAAGAAGCGGCCGAGTTGGAATTATATCGAATTAAGTGCGAGGAGCTGAAGCGCGAGAGGCAAAGATACAAACAATCGCTCCAAGACAAAATAGTAGAAGTGAAAGGTTTCTTTCGATGAAAAATAATTTTACGTTTTCGATTGGTTCGTTTCGCGGCCGAATAATAATCACTCTTGTAGAATAATATTTTCCACAGAAGGCCTGAAGCGGGACGTGGAAGCTTTTGACCGCAGGCTCGACGCTCTTCGGCTCGTACGAATGAAGATCGAGTCGGCAGTATTGCAAGAGGCATCGATGCGTCTGCGCGAGTCGCTAAGGCATGCGTGTTTGAGGCGACGAGGAATGGAAATAATGAACTCGGCTCGAAATGCATTATCGTCGGCCATTACGGAATTTCGGGATTTGAGCGATATGGCGACGGTGCTCGAGAGCGCAGTCGCCGACGCGAGAAATCGTTGGGAAATCTTGTCGAAGCGCGACAAAACGTTGGAGGCTAAGTTCCGTGGTGAATTTCCAGATCTGAAGCAACCTATGGTCGAACATCTCTCGCGACATTATCGTAAGCGTCCGAGAAACGTACGATTGACCTGCACCTCGATCACCTATCTGACGGAAATCGCTAGATGCATCGTTAACGGCGAAAGCTCGGAAATATTGCCCGAAGACTGTTCCGATTTTCTTCGAGGTATCGACAGCCTCGACGTAATGCCGAACAATCTACCGGCCCAGATAGACGCGGCATACTGGAATTTTTTGTGCAAATTGAGACGAGCCAAGATCGAATTAGAGATCAAAGTTAGTTGGATCGTTTTCCTTCTCGTGATGTAGCCTCCTTCCCATGCTTCTTTTCTTTTCCTAGATCAAGTGCTGCGCCGTCGATGTGGCCGAGGCCGAGCAAACCTTCGTTCTCCATCAAAAATCCTGTACATCCGCCGAAATCAAAGTTTCGCGAATGAAGGAAGCCGCGAAGGAGCGCGAGATCGAAAACTTGCAATTACTCGAAGATACGGAGGTGCAGATGGTTCTGAAAATGGGACAGATAGAGTCAAAATTATACGGTCGTACGAGCGAACTGTCCAACGCCGTACTCGTGCCACTGTACGTCGTCGAAAGCGCCAACAATGCGATTATAGCGGCAGGAGGAGAGAAACTCGCCGCTATGAGAAAAACAATAGTATTTCGTCGTACGATCTTATGGCACGAGTGGCGCCATAAGTGTCTGCGTATAAGACTCGACGATATGCGAGAAGAGCTCCGAGTATTACGGGGTGTCAAGGTCACGCGAGAAATACAAAATTATTTGTTGACCGACTCGCGACAGGACGAGATGGAGAAAAAGGCGAAAACGTGCAAGTTTATAGTCGCGGCGACGATAAAGGTGTCGTGCACCATACGATATACGATATATTTGGTAGGTCAAAACTGGATTTTAAGATATTGTACACTACTCGGTCAAACTTGTTTCAGCGCTTGAGCCGGAGACTGGAGGAGAAAAAGAGACAACTCGAGGATACCGGGCGAAACATCAAATGGTGGAGAAAAGAAACGAGGCGACTCGCAGATTCTATCGAGGCGATCAAAGTCGCGAGTTTCGACACTTCGATGCTCGTTCACGACGAGAAGCGTCTTAGAGAGGCGAAATACCGCCGAACTATATTCAGAGCGATAATGAAGAGAACGATCGCGACGAAAAAAGTACAAGACAATTACGCCCAACTATTGGCACTTCGTACGCAGCTAGAACTCTTGAGACTCAAGACGTATCCCACTTTAAGACTCAAAGGACTGGCCCGTCGGAATGGTCCGTCAACGACCGACAAGAGACAAACGAATCTCCATTGACGAATGCAATATTCATAAATAAAAATGTACGCGTGAACCAATTGGCAACGAGTATTATGTAGAATTATTAAAAATAAAAAATCGAAGGTTAGGGCAAGGCGATGCTCGTGTCGATGGGTTTATCGGGCAGAGGGCAGATTAACGAGAGGCAGGCAACGAGCTGTCGCTAATATTTTTAAGATACTTTTTCCCCGATGTCACGAAGATCGTGATCTGTATACTAAAGTTTGATACTCCTCG
Source organism: Netelia fuscicornis (assembly GCA_946811545.1). Taxonomy (NCBI): domain Eukaryota; kingdom Metazoa; phylum Arthropoda; class Insecta; order Hymenoptera; family Ichneumonidae; genus Netelia; species Netelia fuscicornis. The sequence continues at coordinate 359,484 of OX328014.1, forward strand.
ACCAATATTACGCTATACGCTCGATACGATTATCTATCGAACTTTATCCGTCGTCTTTTTCCTGTTTGTCCGGACTCTTTCGTGGAACTGGTGCGAGTAACGGATGGCGTATCACCCGGGGAAGTACCAGTAGTTTCGTGACGAATGTATCAGTATGGATCGATCGTAACCCTGAGTCTCGAGTGTATGTATCGCGCGCGTTATCATCTTTCGCTGATTCTTTCTTGCTGACTCTGAGGACAAATGATATAAGAAACGTCGTAGGAGCAGCTGAGAAAACAAAGTTGGAAAAAACGCAAAAAATTATTTTTAAAATGTATATATATGGGTATACACAATGTATAGGCTGATAAAATTCATCCCTAGTATGAGAGTTTACCGACACTTCCTCCGTACAATCTTTCGTATAAACTTGACCCGAGATTATACATATTATACGTCGCAGTCGAGACGGGACAAGGAGCAGCGCAATCGCGCCCAAGGGAAATTCCGAGCAACAATGACGAACAACAAGACGGCAGCCGCGGTGTACTCCGTTTAGAATCGTAAACGTTTCTTGATGCAAAGAACGACGTTCTATATAAATATCAATTAAAATTGACGAGGGACGATTTGCTCGGAGTGGTGGGAAGAAGAATAAGAACAAGAATACGAATCAGAATAAGACTAAGAATAAGAATAAGAATAAGAAGAAGAAGAAGAAGAGGAATAAGTAGAAGCGTCTACGCGGCGGGAGAGGCGAACGTATTCCCTTTCCTCCGACCCGAGCGCTCTCCGAAGAAAGACTTCTTGCACCTATATAAGAAAGATCCTGCGAAGCGATGTTCGTACAACTTGCCGGATCGTACTCTGGCAGATTAGTCGTAGCGAGCGCAGTGAGCGCATTATCACCGTTGTCGTACAATTTCTCTTTCGAAGGGTAAACCCGAGGAGCAATCGAGCGATCCTTTTTGTCTTCCCCTCGTCATCATGATGTACCGAGGATTCTTCTTTGGTATTCTGGTGGCCATCTCCGTCGGGACGTGTATGTCCGAAGAGTCGACCACCGTTCCGTGTAAGCGCCAACACCGTACATGTTTATGTGACTAATGTTAAACTCCTTTCTTTCGCGCAACCTTGTTATTTGACCAAACGCGTTAGATACGAGTGAAAAATACATCGAGATCGAGACCGGTTCGCGATCCATCAACCGATGCATAAGACTCGTTTTACCGTATCGCGTGTATCGTCGATTTTCAACTCGCCAACCTGCCACTTTCAAGATCAAGGACGCCTCCATGAAATTTGTATGCGCACATATCGACATATTCATTTTTTATGTCCGCAGTAAAGATGTGCGTGCCCGAAATATACTGGAAGGACTGTTTGAATATGATGCAAGATTCGGCGACCAAGGGAATTCCGATTACATGCATATCGGGTCGTGACAGATTCGAGTGCATCGACAAGGTTGCCAAAAAAGAGGCCGATGTCGTAGCGGTCGATCCCGAAGACATGTATCTCGCTGCGAAGAGCGATCTCGCCAGTGAAGCCGGCTTCAACCTCGTTGAGCAGGTAAATCATATTTTTCCGACTACCAACGATGGTTGAGTATCGTTATTCCGTTAAAATAACAAATGGTCGAATATAGTTCGTTTGATATCTCGTTAAAAAATAATTATTAAACAAAAAATATGAAACAGGTTCGGACAAAGGAAGAACCCGAAGCCGTGTACAGGTACGAGGCTGTAGCTGTGATTCACAAGGACTTGGAGATCAACGATGTTCAAGGACTTCGGGGTCTGAAATCCTGCCATACCGGTGTCGGTCGTAACGTTGGTTACAAGATTCCCATAACAAAGCTGACGGCAATGGGTGTTTTGGCCAACATTAACGACCCGGAATATTCGGCCCGTGAAAACGAAATACGAGCTTTGAGCACGCTCTTCGAGAAAGGCTGTCTCGTCGGTACCTGGTCACCAGATCCAACCATCAATCAGAGACTCAGTAAGAATCGATTCGAAAACTTTATTTGAATATTTTGTTACAGTACCTAGCCAGTACCCACGTTGATTCGTTTCAACTGCGAACGTGTAATTTTTTCAGAGGAAACGTACAGTAACATGTGCGCCCTTTGCGAGAAACCCAGCGTATGCGATTATCCCGACATATATTCCGGTTATGAGGGTGCCTTGAGATGTCTCGTTCATAATGGAGGTCAGGTCGCGTGGACCAAGGTTATCTACGTTAAACGATTCTTCGGCCTACCCGTTGGCATCTCACCGGCTGTACCGACCAAAGAAGATCCGACCAATTATCGCTACTTCTGTCCGGATGGCACTAAAGTCCCGATCGATGCGACAACGAAACCGTGCACTTGGGCAGCCAGACCGTGGCAAGGATACATGACCAATGGCCAGGTCGCAAATGTCAACGCGGTTCAGAAGGTGCGCAATACTCTCGTATTACGATTTCAAAATGTTTCACTTAAATTCGTTTCAGTCGTCCGTATAACAATGACGCGTAGGTACGAGTAACTTACCGTTCCCGTCGATTTTCAGGAATTGACGGATCTTGGCGCACTCGGTGAGAAAAGAAACGCCACGTGGTGGAAAGACATAATGTTGCTCGACGAGAAGACGTTGGCGGTTGCCGCACCCCCCGTTAATCCTCAGGAACATCTCGAAAAAGCCAAGTACCTAGACGTCATCGAAAGAAATTCCGGAGCACCCGAGAGGGACGCCCGTTGGTGCGTCTGGAGCGACGTCGCTTTGGCCAAATGTCGAGCTCTCGCCAAGGCCGCTCATTCCCGAGACGTGAGGCCAAGAATCGACTGTTTCTTGGAAAAGAGTCAAGATGATTGTTTAACGGCGATGAGAAACGAAGCGGCCGATCTCGTAGTCCTCGAGGGTGGATCCGTCTCGAACGTGACCAGAGATTACAACGGAAAAGCCATTATTGCCGAGACCTACGGTCCAGGATCAACTAAATGGGGCGAAGAGCCGGCAGTTGCCGTCATCAAGGTCGGAAGCGGAATCGATAATCTCGGTAGGTATTGCGAAGGAAGATAAAAGCTTCGTCGACCCTACCGAATTCCCAAGTCTCGACCCTCTTTCACAGAGACCTTTACCGAATCTGTTTCAGCCAATCTCCGAGGCAAAAAAGCATGCCACAGCCAGTACGGGAAAGACTTCGCTGGATGGCTAGCACCTCTGAAAGCACTTAAGAAAGCCAATCTCGTCAAGACGGAACAAGAAATGATCGACTTCTTCGGAGATTCGTGTGCTCCAGGTGCACCGGCCGATTCGAAGCTCTGTCGGCAGTGCGCTGGGAACGTCGATTCCAAGGACGACAAAGTAGTGCAATCGACAAAGTGTCGAGCGAACGAGGCCGAGACTTACTACGGCGGCAAGGGAGCACTCCGGTAATAGATCTCGAATAATTTTTTCTATACCAAATGCCGTGCTCGTTCTACAATTTTATTTTTATATTTGCGCAGATGCTTGATCGATTCCAAGGGAGACGTTGCTTTCACCCAACTTTCGGATCTTCTCGAATCTGGTGAGTAAAACGAACAGCGATCGCCGTGATTCGGAACGATTTTCTTCCCGTTTTTTTGTTTTCTTCCGAAAATAACGAATCGCCATATTTTCAGAACATACGTTGCTTGCGGCTGGTATCAAGTTTTCGGACTTGAAACTCGTGTGCATGGACGGACGTGTCGCCGACGTTCATATGTCTTCCGAGTGCAATCTTGGCTATCAACCGCCCCGTGTGATCGTCAGCTCCGCCGCGAAATCTCCCAATGCCCTCGAAGAACTGACTCATGGAGTATTGGCAGCGAGCTCGTTGTATTCCAAGAGACCCGATCTCTTACAGCTCTTTGGTAACTGGGGCGGTCAATCGAACGTATTATTCAAGGTTCGTAGTCTCGTCGAGAATCCTGTAATTGGTTTTGCGATTTTCATTTTCGTCTTTTTTTCGATATTTAACATACTCCTTTTTTCTTTTATCTCTTAGAACAATGCGAAGGGCCTCGTTTCCGTGAGCTCCGAATGGGATCGGTGGGCTGATTGGGCAACCTGGCAGCAAGAATATGTCCTGGCTTGAAATGTTCTCCTATCGATCGACGATCTTCATTTCTACTTCGATCTACTTTGATGTCTGATCGCTGAACTATCCATTTTCGTTTTTCAATTCTACTTTTATGCGTGAAAATAAAAAAAATGTGCTCTATTATAATACCACCAATATGTCTTTTCTCGTTGCTCGTCGACGAACCAAACTTTTAAATAATCAGCTCAAGAAATCAAAAGAATAAACATCGCCGTTCTTTATTTAAAATCCACGATCAACGCTTGATACAATGATAAAATATGGACGATGATAAGCATGCGAAAATAGTGCCGACAAACCTCGTATACCCACGTATTATGGATTATATTATCAAAAGTTGTCGGGATAAAAGATACGAAAGTAGGCCTGGACTCGACCGCCAAGAAATTGAGAAACTCTTCCGTATACCGAGCGGTTGTATTTTTTGAAGACGATCGCCCCGTCGGCATGTTTCTGACATGATTCAAAAACTCTTCGAATCAATAATGTGCGCACAGGTTCGATATCACGGTCGGAATATCTGTACAAGAAAATTGAGCGGTTGGTTAAAGTTTCGCATCGATAAACGAATTAAGTCGCGTATCACCTTTGAGACGTGTCCGGCGCTCTCCACGTTGACCACGATGCTTTCGACGAACGATCTGTGATTTCACCGACTGTCAAGTACAGAGATGTTTCGGCTGCCACAGCTGCCAATAGGATGGTGGATGTTTCCATCAAATTTTGATCCAATAGTGAAACATCAATCTGCAAAATATTGGGAAGAGGGGGAGTATTGTTTGTTCATTCTCACCTAGGCCCAATTAATTATCGCCCTTCTTGTCTCCGAAATGAAAAGAGTACCATATAACTTCCGCAATAATAGGCAGTCTCGATTTCCTTCGAAGACATGTACCGGGCACGATCGCACGTGATAATATCGTACAATAGGATGGAGAATGAATCAGGGTAAACGATATTAAATTGGAGCGCTTGAAGAATCTTCATCTCGCATTTGAGCAATAAGTCTGTTTTTCCTTGATACATATCCTTGGAAAATGATATCATCGTCTTCGCCTGGAATGGTAAAACATGCTTCTCATTGTCAGTGACAGAGAAATAGAGAGAGAGAGAGAGGTGAGAAGCGTTTCTTATTTACCGACCGTTGGAATCTTATAAACGTTCTGTTCTCGCTTCAATGCTATCCACATCGCGGCCAAAGCGGTCAACTGCAATTCCTCGAGATCTATCGGGGTTGCGTCGAGGGCGGCATCGAATAATTTGACCGTTTGGTATAGAAAGTGCGAGGGATAAAATAAGTGACACTGTTACGGGAGAAAACAATTATCCATCAGAAAGGGCTCGTCGGTGTCCAATGTTATAGCGAACGAACGTCGTTAACTCACGTTCAATCGGATAAGAAATTTCACGATGATTTTCCTCTGATTGTCAGTAATGTTGCGCAGACGAAACATTTTTTTCGAATTCGTCGAAACGATTTTTTCTTTTTCCAGCTCGCATTCTATCAATTTATCGGCGTATGGCAATCCGTGTTTAAGATCGTAAGAGAAAGATCCGTTCGCGCCGTGGCAGGGCTCGGCGGACCTGTTCGTTAGACCCTTTCTGTGCAATACCTTGATCTACGAAGCAAAAAACAAAAACATAATGGACCTTGTCGATTTTTTTTCAAAACTGTTGTTTTGTTCTTAATTTTAATTCTTTGTCGTTACCTTCTTTGGCCTCGGTGAAAGCGCCTCCATTGGGTCAATGGGCGTTGCGCGTCTCCGTATCTGGCTTGAACTCGATTCAAATTGAATTATTTGATTCGATCTTTCATTTTGAGCGACGCATAATTCATTAGGGACACTAGCGTCCGATTTTTCCTGAAATGTCTTGTCTTTGCGTCGCGTGCCACTGCTCGACCCGGCGTCTTCATCCTTGTAAATCTTAAAACGCGATTTCACGAAAATATCGTCATCTAGAATAGTTAGCCGTTTAATCGCTGCGATATTTTTCTCCTCGCCAGGGTCGATGGGCAACTTTTTTATTTTCCTTTTTACGCCGGACGTCGCTCCGATTTTGACATCAGGAGCGATCATTTTGGTCTCGTGTGATGTAAAATTTTCTTCGAAACGTTTTTTCAATTCCATTACCGTGCTAAGTGGCACCACGGCCTCTTGGCGAACATAATTTTCCTTATTACTCTCGTGTGCGTTCAAATCTTTTTTCCTCGCAGTTGTTGTGGTATTTGCCGTTTGCCGAACATGCTTTTTCATAATGGACGAGCTCGAAGATGCCGTTTTGCAATTCACCATTGGCGTCTCCTCTCTGTCCTCATTATTTTTCTTATTAACGGAGCTACGAAGTACTCGCGACATGTTCGAACTTTCGACGTTGAAATTATTCATAATCGGGCGTACTTGATTAGACTATAAAAACTTTGTACTAAAAATTGGATAAAATACACGGATACGAAATAAAATGTATGACTCGACGATTTTTCAACGGTTTCATCGACAGCTACCTTGGCTAAACCGACTACGATGTCCACATTCGAGGTAAACACTACCGTTCGCTCTCAAAGTCGAGCATACAATGACTACCTTTAATCGTACGGAGCAAATAAATAATTTTCAAGTAATACGCGAAGACGTACAGTCGGTAATGAAAATATTCCATTGTGAACGACGAGAGAGAAGCTCCACGAGATAATATAAGTACGATATAACGATGTAAAAAGGAATTACAAAAGTGATAAATCTGATAAAATTAACCAAATTTAATGTACTAATACAGAAAGGCGGATCGTAACGTTCGAATCAAGGGAAATACAAATGAGATTTTTTTAGTTCGACTTTTGCGACTTGTATAACAGTTCGTTTCTGTTTCTTGCCCAACGAGCCAAGTTTCCTCTTGGCGACAAAATGCTCACTGCTGAGGCCCAAAAAACTAAGAAATATTCCAAATATAATGACGATTACGAGAGGCAAAATGTCGCCCATTTCAACGGCCACCCAATTGTCGTCACGCTGGAATAAAATGCATCGTCTTGGTTTTAATCGAAGATTCGAGAGAATAAGGAAAATATATTTAAAAAGAGGGTATAAATCGTCGGTTACCTTGTCCGCGGTGAGCATCCATTCGGAGTTCAACAAACGCTGTAGTATTCCACTGTCACGAATCAATAGTATGCTGCGAGACGATCATCATAAAATAAGTCTTCATCGCGTACGAAATAGGTGAACATTGTATTTTAATTTCCGAGTCGATAAACTAACTTGGAATTAATTATTCCTCTATAAGGGCTATCATGAGCAACGGCCATGGCGACCGAGGTTTGCATTATCGTGTCCAAAGGTTCGAGCTTGCACTTAACTCTCGGCTGCAACTGGGAGACGACGTTGTCCAATGTCATAAAGGCATAATTCTCCTCCTCGCAAACTTTTTGCAAACCGTCGTAATAATTATTCGGCAATTGCAGCTCGTTGGTCAACACGTCGTCGAACAAGACCCGAAGTACTTTATCCGTTGTATTCTGCGTACCAAGGTATCGACATCAAGTATATATGAAAAAGTTGTTTGGCGTCTGCCGTCTATTAGAAACAATGTGATAAAAATCAATCGGCCAATGCGTCCATCGTACCTGAAAGAAGCTAAAATCGGCCGAATCCCCCACCACCCCGAATCTATAAGTACCGTCCTGCAAAAGACCCTCCATGGTCGTGAACGGCATTACAAAAGTCTTAACCGCCAATGAACTTATCAGCGCTGCCGAGTAAGCGGCTAGAACAACGACACCCGTCAGATGTATCACGAGATGAATTACTCGAATCGGATCCAACAACGATGGTTCCATTCCTGTCAAAAAAACAAAACGACTATTTTTGTCCGTTGAGAAAGAACGCAAAAATTGGAGCTCCATTACCCTGACTGCAAAAAGCGCCGAAAACCCCGAGAAGAATATCAGAGAGGTTGTTCGTTGCATTCTCGACGTCTTTCATATTCGAGGATAGAATAGGTACGATCGATTTGACGAGAGAAATCGTAGCGCTCGTAACGATTATCAAAACACCGATCGAGCCCCATATTCCCGAATGAAGCGGAGCTACATAGGCCTTCCACTTGAGTGACGACGACAACGGTCTTTTTATGTACGCTCGACATCTGCGGAAAAGAATTAGTTATAATCGTAATTCCACGACGAAGACGACGACGACGAAGACGACGACGAAGGTCATTGAGTAACGCCCGTACTTGGTCGAATAAAGGGGGGTGGTGAAGTCTATCGCATCGAGGCGATCTCCGGTCATCATCAGTTCAGCAGCTACGATGTCGACGACACCGTCCGTCAACATGCCAATTGCGCCGGACCACGTGCCATTACTCAAAGAATAGCCCCACGTATCGGCCTCGTGATACGTTATTCTCAGAAAACAAAAAGGAATCGATCAAGCACGGAACCCGAAAAATCAATTGTTTCGCGCGGGCGATCGCTCAACGTCCTTTATATCTCAAAATTCAAGTTTTTCTCGAGATTTTTGTATGCACAAACTCGTAGTTTTTAACGAGAACGCACGCACAATGGGAGCAACACAAATTTAACGAACAAATGGAAAATCAAACACTGGAAACCACGAATTCGTCGAGCTCTCTTAGTCGAGGATATCTCACGAGGATGTTTCGGCGAGTATGTCAAGGTTATACGAGGCGTTATATCGGACGCGAATGTCGATATCCGTTCGCGACGACTTACAAGAGATCTTACTCGGAGAGACGTAGACGAAAAGGGGACGGTACGAAGACGGATATTTTCGAGGAGAGATCGGCCGCGAGTCAAGAGGAATATTTTCGTAAGGAAACGGCCCGACAATTGCAAAAAATCAAGGAACAGCAGAAACAACGGGAGGATGAAATGAAGAAGGATTGGGGCGAAAATAAGGAACGTGATCGCGGTGATAAAACAAAACCGTCGGAATGAACCTCTGGACGATCGATAGGATCGTTTTACTATCTCTTTCAAATTTTGAACAAGAACGAAAAAAAAACAACGACTTACGTGCAATTCATATTTTCCTCCAGCAATTGCATTATACCACCGAAGAAGCCACCGAGACCGATCATTTTCCCCTCGGTATCGCGAACTATAAAGGACCCTGGCGGATCCTGCGACATAGTGAAAAGAAAAATTCAAATACAATTTGAAAATCGTCGCCTCCTGATGCAAAAAGGAATCGGTCCATATCGAGACGTTCTCACGTGAATCGAAGCGACACGAATGACATGACCGAAAAGGTTGTTTCTCCTTTGATACAATCCTAGCCTCGGTGTTTCGATTCCACTCCCGGCTTTCCAAGTACCGAATATCGCCTGTCTTAGCTCCTTGCCACGATCGACCTGATATACCTCGGTTATAATTTCGCGAGACTCGTTTGTCAGAGGCTGAGCCTGGGCGACCATGAACGTGCAATCGAAAGGAACGTAGATGTCGGTGAAAAAATCCTCTGGCGTCGTTCCGTCGCGAAAGAAAATCAGCCAGGTCGGATATGCCATGTTGATCCAGCCATTTAGCTGCTGTTGACACGTATTATCGACTCAATATATCGTTTTCCAAAGCACAACTAATAGCGACTATAATCTTTATGCATTTTTAAGGAAAGAAGCGACAAAATATTAATTAATACACGATAACTGATGTACGAAATTGTCACCGCAGTCACGAAATAATTACCTCGCCAAAGTGACGTCTCACGTCTTCGGAATCGTTCAAAACAACGAAAAGCGGTCGCTTTATGTGAAAATAACTAAGTCCAACCTGCGCGATCGTCAACATTGAAGAAAAGGTGGCAAGTTTACGGACGACAAAAAGAAACAAAGAACCAATTGGCTTACGCGTTTAGTAAAAGTACTAAAATCCATCGAGGCCGTACGTATATGAAGTCCACTTAGATAAGCCTGAAGTTTCTGTAGTGCCATCCCATCGGGCAATCCTATTTTTCGTTTCCGCGGTGGAATACATTGACCGAATCGTAAAAATGAACAAAACAAAATTAGATCGAAAGCATACGCGGAATTCCGAGATAATATTGGCCGAACGCCGTACCTTGAGATTCGATCGGATTGCTCGTAGCATGCAGCAATATGATGCACGTATTGTTAAAATAATCGTGAATACCCTGGATTATAGCTTGATACACGGGAACCGGTCTGATTAATTGACCGTGGACGAGTCGACCGCTCCACAATATCCAAATCAATAGTAGCGCCTTGCGAAACATTTTAAGCTTTCCGTTTCCGCAACAAAAATGCTTCCACTCTCCGCCAATCCACACGATGGTTTTACACAAGAACAGAAATTGTGGTCCAAGTTACGAACGACGCTGTCGAACTGATCGACGTTTATTATTTCCTGGACTCTTGGACTATGTGTTCTTTTTTTTAGCACGATGTACATTACACGAGCCAATCCGATGTCCTTCATACATGCAAAATCTTATCTCATGCCCATCAACATTACTAGTTTAACGCTGCGGCACGAAATGTGTTTAAGGTTTTCAATGCATCCACGGAGCTTTTACCGGCGAGCCTACGACACACGTGCAATAAAAACTGACGATATGATCGACTAATTCGAAAGACTTTCCTCGACAATTTAGAGCTAGCTGCTTTTTACCAGCCTGCCTGACTCTTTTTCCCAACGAGCTATTTGACAAACACACGAAGAAGAATATTTTATCAACTTTGAACAAATATCATATTTTCTTCTATCGTACGAATCGATATATGGAAATCTTTTTACTGTGTTTAAGGGACTTGTCCGTCGAGACACCAATTTCCAAATCATGAAAAATAAAAACTGTTCAAACCCACATGCGCACTACTGACATTTGGTTTCGTCGCAACAATCCTCACGACAGTTCACATGTTAATAATATAGAGAACCTCCTAGTATACGACAGTCACGCTACTGAACCTTTATGTTTATCTAATGCCAGTGAAAGCGAATAATTTTATCCTCACTATTTTCAATGCTCACGCTCAGTCTCTCCCTCCCTCCCTTCCTTTCTTTCGCTTTTTCGCCCTGTTTCACTAGCTTTTGCATCAAGAGTCGAACCGAACAGAGAGAAGAAATCGGATTTACCAAACTATATTTATTCAATATTACAACTACGTAAATATACCAAATAACTTTTGAAAAAAATCGTCGATCGCTTCGTCGATACTGAATTGCCTTTTAAGAATTCGGAAAATGACAGCCTATGATCGAGAGCCGAGAAATTAATTTCTCCGATATACATTCGTTCGATAAACACGGTAATAGCGGCTAACGATCGTTAAACCGCGACACGGAGGAAGAAATAAAAGTTTGCAACTCCTTCGCAACCGCTTTCGCTCTGTATTTCTCTTTCTCTCTCGTAAATGCCGACGCGTCGTGCTTCCGTTCGGCGGATTCAGAAAATCTTGGTACCAGTTTAATCATGACATCGAGCCTTTCATATTTATCAATCGTATTATTCGTTATCGGGGGCGAACTGTCAGTGACAATGAAAACGTCGAACGCCGAAGGTCACCTGTTCGGTACAAAGACTTCAAATCGGCGAGGGATCATCCATAACCCTGAGACGAAAGTAGCCAATGTTGAACTTGAGGAAAAAGTTCCAATTATGGAAGACGGTGCGTCTAGAAATATGCCAAGGCGATTTGTTAATTTATGGATAAAAGAGCAATTTATCACGAAAAGCGAGGAAAAGCTTAACGTGCCCAGGGCGAGCGCTCCTTGTAAAACGTATTTCACGAACGAAAGTTCGTTATCGTTGCGAAGCTTATTTCACGCACCAGCTGGGATTCGTAGAGTCGCAAATTGCTCGAACCGAAAGAAAATTGCATCCAAAACACTGGAAGAACCTGGACAATATTGGGGTAAAGTATGAGTTTTATTCGAACGTGCGAAATACTTTTAAAAAAATCCATCTGCATCATACCCGATTGGAAAGCCGTAAAAAGATGTTTTAATGTACATTTTTCCAGTGATTAATGAACGTTCGATCGACAGCATTGGATCGGAATACGTTCTCGATACGATTCTCGATAAAAACGAAATTCGTCATTTATCTTTGAAACGGAGAAGAAATGCAAATGAGAGTGGGTCGAACGAGCAGGCAATAAGAAAGGATGAGTTCGGAAAAGCTATTGTCCAAGAAGCGAGTGCACGAAAATATGAAAGTCCGATACAAAATCCTGCTTGGCATTCTTTGATGGATCGGCACGATTTAAATAGAAATAATGCAACGGAAAATCCTTGGCCTCTCGTTCCCGGGCCCATATCTTGCGATCTCGGTAAGTTTTTGTATTCATACGAAACCTAATTTTATGTCCGATTAATGTTTGAACCAACGGGTAGATTTTCCGATTCGACCGTCATTCGTCGCCAAGCTCGGAGAATTCGACTACGTGGTAAGGTAGCTAAGAGGAGGGAAGCAATATTATTACTCGTGTAGCTAACGAAGGAACGATCGGTTATCCCGAACAGGTATCGGTGCAACGCCAACGAAATCCGTACGAACCGACTGGTCACGCGTGTACCGGTGTCATTTACAACTCTCGTTTCGTCGTTGTAGCGCCTCATTGCTTGAACGACAATTACGGCCTCAGCGTTACGTCGACCGACGACCTATGTACGATCGACGAAATGATCGATGTCGATTACGTCATCGAGCATAAGAATTACGACCCCGAAACGAGAAGAAACGACATTGCTCTTATCAAAGTACGAGCAGCTATTTTATCGAGCGAAGCTATAACTTACGAACAAGATCACGCACAAATGAAAGATTCGTTATTTCTTTTAGTTGAAATCGGAGATCCACAAGAGGGCCGGTAAATTTCCCTGGGAAGCAGATGGCGCACCCGGACAATTATTTTATGCCGTTGGATTTGGCGAATTAATGGTGCGAGTATGCGTTTAATTTTCAAATATTTATTAATACGATCGTTCTGTCGGTTTAGAAACATGGAAGAGAGAAGGAAAAGAAGAAAAATTGTTAACGTACCTTTCATAATCGATAGTGGAAATCGTTTCCGGACAAAGTGAGCAAACTTTTACAAAAAGTACCAGTTCGAAGATATTTGGATATACCGAAGGAAACCCCTGGAACTTTGCACATCACAACGTCTCATATGGATCTGACCGGAGTATTTAGGGTATCGTCGATATCTACCGTTACGCGTGCCCACTCGTAATATTTATCAATCGCACCGATCGGTCCGTGTTAAAAAGAAAATTTTTCATTAGGGCGATTTTGGCGGTGCCTTGATAAATACCCAAGGAGAGTTTGTCGGGCTTAAGTCAAAGTTCGTGAAAAGAAAGACAGAATGGGAGATTTATACGAGAATCGGAACGTATCTGCCTTGGATCAAATCTATGGTAGCTCTGCACGGATCCTGGTGATCGCGCTAGTATTCTAATTGATGGAAATCGTCCCGGATTCCGTTTTCGACTCTGTAACTTTAGTTGTATATGAAAGATATTGAATAAAATGAAGGAAATATTGGTGCGAACGTTATCATTGTGGTTTATCCTGACGAGTGCCTTCGTTACGAGAGACGAGGTTCGTCGTTATTTTTAAATCTATCATACACGCTTTATTCGAATCTATTGAGAAACGAACTCTCGATAGAAGGTAGATGTACGATGACGCGGTGCAGCCAAAAGCCTTTGTTGTAAAAAAACAGAAAACGAAGTTCGTCATACCGATAATGAGAGGGGAGGTAGGAAAGTGAGATAGACCTAAAGTGTTCTGCCGTCGTGTAATACAGTCGAAGGCGAGGGTCGTTCAACGATTATATAAACAATGTCCGTATGTATAATGGATACGTTGGTATGGTATATTCAGTGTGTATGGTACGTAATTGGACGAGGTCGAGGAGGACTAACAACGAATACGAACCGGATACGAGTAGAGCCGATAAGCCCGCGATGGTGGTCCGTAAGTTATATATAAGAATGGAGGGGAAAGAAAAGCTTCACTAGGCCGGTAGACTGCATACCTGCATTTTCTTCAAGGTCGCGGCGCGAGGAAAAACACAACGAGGAAGAGTCAAGAAATAACAGTACGAAAAATCATTCGCTAACATGTCGTCGGGTTCGAGTTTTGCGCCTCTCATACTACTATTTCTGGTAGCTGTGATCCATGGACAGGAAAGTAGTGAGTTTAATCGATTTTGCTTTTAAATACTTACACGTTTAATGTTTCGCGCCTCTGTACCTCAACGATCGAGAAACGATCGGGGAGCAATAACGATCGAGGGTCGTTACTATTTCATTGGTATTTCAGGTCAAAATGGACCAACCGCTATACAAATGACGATCACGACCAACGGTATTCTCGGAGCGATAGAACCGTACTTGTGGCCAGTAACCAGCTTGATATACCAAGTGATCGACAGTATACTCAGAAATGTATTTCAACTGTCATTACCGTGCACGATCTATAGTTTCACGAACATGGACATACAATGTACGCCGGTTACATCCTAGGCGTATTTATCACGGTGACACCGCGGTGTACAATTTCTTTCTTACAAAAATCAATAAAAAAGAAGCTGCTAATAATCGCCCGTAAATGTATAATACACGACGCGGTAAATGCGTATACGCTGTCGATGCGTACTTGGTTGATGGAAATGTTGCACCGAGCTTATCGTAAAAAAAAGGAGTGGCGATCTCTATTCGCTGTCTAATGTAATAAAGTTGCGGGAGAACACCACCTCGCATCCATTCTTTCTAAATAAATGACCTGATATTCATTTAAACAAAAAATCATGAATTAATCCGACCGTACCAATTGTCGTTCCATCTTTTCCTCCTGGCATTGTACGATTGTCCCTTCTATTTACAACGCGGTACTATTTTTTCAAGAAGATTATTGGGCTAAGGCGAGAACGCAGATCAGCAGACGGAGATCGTATCGGTGAAACTATATCGCCCACTCTCGCCCTCTACGGAACAACGGTAATCGGATAGTGTAGCTATTGACAATACGAGACTGTTGTATTTCGGCGATCTTTCCCGACAAAATGATATTAATTGCAGTTCAGTTACTCGTGACGAGACTCGACGATCCGTATGAAACACGTACAATTTACAATTTTCTTGAATTTGCAAATAAATAACGAAGCTTTTCCTTATGAACGCTCGGATTATCGACAAGGTATTGGAATTTGCCGAGACAGCTAGAGCGTGTATTCGAGGGATTCTCGGTAAAATAGCTAATCCAGTTACGATGCCGTGGTGAACATCGAGAAAACAAAGTTTCGAGAGCTTTCGGTCCTCGATCATCGATTTCGTGTTCGCATACGACCGCGTCTCTCGTTTCATAGGGTATCGATCATTTTTCAACGACGTTCAAAAACGTCCGAATACAAAAATATCTAGACAATAGCATACATCGATTCTTTTAAGCAATCGCGTTTAGCCAACTAAGCCCGTCGTTAAGTCCTGTCAAGACGTTGAACTTCTCTATCGAAGTGACGAAAACATGGTAGAAAGAAGGATAAAGGAAGATGAAAGATGCGAAATAACATCAAGTTCGAGGGTGAACGACGAACGGCCGAACAGCAAAAGACGCGCGTCCTGTCTAAATGGTTCGAGTCGTCCAAGTCGGATATCGCTTCGAAACGACCACGGCTAATCGATAATCAACCTTAATAGACCGCTCGTCCGTCGATAAATACCTATTCAATTTTTCGGAAGGTTACGCCGAGGGGGTGTACGTCTCTCGGTCACGGTGTTCCGATAACGATAAGACGAACGGAGGAAACATACGGACGAAAACAAAAAAAATAGTGTCGTCGAAAGAAGCTACGCTAAACATGAATATTGAACTTATTCGTAATTAGTCACGGAGCGTATTTTTCGTCGTACGTGACGTCGGTGTCGCATTTTTTTCGCCCGAGTCGTCGCTATCTCCCGTTTGACAAGTGGCCTGTATATCGAGCATAATCCGAAACAACACTATGTATTCGGTAGTAACAATGCAGTTTCCTTGTCAAGAAGCGTGTCGTGTCGCTCGACTTACTTATCTCCGCAAAATGCATATTACTCGGTGATAATTTGCGTTGCACTTGGCGTAATTATTGTAACGAGCTACGAGGGGAGGAATGCTACGGGCGAATTTCATCGAATAGGTGTACGAAATCATCGAATCTCGCGTACGACTGATATATCGTTGGAGAGAAGGTACGACGATTGCTCGAGTACAATGACGCACGGCGTTACTCTCTTTTGGTCAAGATTAGTTGGATAATGAAGTATCGGCCGCACGTTGCGTACGTAATTGCGACGGGTTTGGGTAAAAAGATCGCTGTAGTTTTCGAAGCGACGCGAATGTTTTTGATAAATAAGCGCCTACTATTTCGAAAAGCCGTTCGAATATTAGTCAAACGACGGGCGATAAGGGGCGATCCCGAGGAGGGGGAACTATAATATGAAATTGTAGTCATGGTAAGGTTCCTATGCGTACGCGACAGTCGACAATGTCGAAGCCATTAGCGATCGTTTACATCTTGGCGCTGTTCGCGATCGCGTCGAACGCCCAAATCCAAGAATACGACGACACCGGTCCGACGGCTCTCGCATCGACAGGCACGTTCAAATAACTGAGACTCAATCTCTCTCTCTCTCTCTCTCTCTTGTCTTCTCTCTTTTTCGAGCTGTAAGAGTAACCTATATCTCATTCGGGGATCGATCCGTCGTTTTTCGCGCTAGCCCGGCCCCTTTGTGAGTAAGTCAACTTGAGATCTAACGAAACGGATGATAATGAGTGATGTCGATGATGGCTATGCGAGAGTTGGTTAAGGGCGTGTTTGCGAGTGTCGGATGTCAGAAGCCGACGAATGACCGATTAAACGAAATTTTCATCTCGATCGTTGATATTTGTTTGTCCGTTTTTTTGTTTCTTCTTTCGTTACAGGTGACGGTGGCGGTGGCGGTAGCGGAGGCAGCGGCAGCAGCAGCAACAGCACCAGCAGCAGCGACAGCAGCAGCGGTCTCATCTCGGGAATACTAAAAATACCCGAGACGATCCTCAGCGTAGTGATATCACCGCTGACGGGGATACTGAAACTGGTGGTAAGCCCGTTCGCGGACATATTGGAGTTCGTGCTGAAACCGGTAACGCATATCGTCGACGCCATATTGGAAATCGTCGTCTCACCGTTGAACCTCCTCGGCGGTGGACTCTCCGGTGTTCTGTCGGGCGTCTTCAAGGTTGTCAGCCTCATAATTTCCAACATCTCCGGAATACTAGGCTCGCTGCTAGGTGGTGTATCGATCCAGCAGATATCTAAAAGGAGAAGGCGCGGCATCATGGATTCCATCATTGGTATGCTGATGAGGATGACATTATTCTTGCCATTTCACTTCGTTCGTTCGATCCTCGATTTATTTTCTTCGGCGTTCGGCACCCTCTATGATATAATCGCGTGGCCGTTACACCTTGTCTTCGGTGATAACGACAGCGGCGATCTCGCCTCTGAATACACTCTCTCTACGAGTTCTCAAAGCCTCTTTACAGATCTCTCATCTTTTGTACACGGTATCGTATCCTCCTTCCTCTTGAATCTGTCTGAATCCTCACAGGAGGTGCTCTTTGACTTGCTACGACGAGGATGGTCAGTCACGAAAAGCTACATTCTACCCGAGTTGGATGCCTTCATCGTCTGGGCAGTGCATTCAGGATGGGTGCCAGATGATATTGCAACTATGCTCGAGAGCATACACACGGCGTACACATGGATTCACTTGTTTGGACTCGTTTAATCAACGATCCCGATTCGTCGAAGATACCAATGGCGACGCTCGCCTCGCGCACGCATCATCCCTCGTGGACCTTCGGTGCGAACCTCCACAGTCACCTTTGACCGAGCGTCGTCAAATGAATCGTTGGATACTCTATTTAAAATATATCACTTCTGCCGATAGTCGCATTCAAAATAGATTTTTATTTCAATTAATATTATTCGTGCCTAACTCGCTGTATTTTTATTCCTCGTGGACCTTCTTCCACAAATAAATACATGTTTTCCGATCTAATACCAATACGCGCTCTTCTTCCGTAACCTCGAGCAACTCCAGACTCGTTTTACGCTTTATGACTATTATCACCGGCCTCTCTTCATTTTGATCGCATAAAAATACAATAGCCGAGACAGAAACTTTCTCGCCCCAATAACCTCCTTATCTAGACCCCTGGAACCCTGGATCCCTTCATCCCTTCACTCCTTATCTCATTTACATTTATTCTTCGAGGACCTTCGTGGATTCGAGTTGCTCCGATGCTACAACAAATCCCAAAGGTCCGAGCCCTTTTGTAAGGATAACAATATCGAATAACAATCGATATTACCGACGTCCATTATCGACCGATCGTTATCCCAGATAGTAATTAAAATGATTATTTCCGAATAAGATTTATTTCGTGCCGCACATCGCAGACTCGATGAACATCGCGGGAAATCGTACATGTATACAGTTATATTAATATATAAGATAACATTTGCAACGATATTCCTACGTCATCGCAGGTGTCGCTGCCGCTCTTACTCCCTTTCTCCGCAACTATCTCTTTCTCAATAAGTTTCGTCATCGATTCAATTCACCACTTTATTAAGAATTGATGTTTCGTCGAGTAGTGTCAAAAAATGATATTAAGCATTAAGAAGAGACGGGAACGCCTCCGAAGATGACGTCGATCGTTGGATCAATCATCAGTTGGATAAATAGTTTTATCAGGGATTTGGCAAAGCTCGGCAATACGAGCGATGGTATTGAATCGATGATGTTCATCAGCACAGCACCGAAGCCACCGTTGTCCGAAAGTCCGGAACACGATGTGCCTTCCAGTGAGATCGTACACGGCAATGCACCACCCAAGAGCCTCGCCAGTGCTCCGTTCGTTGCCATCTCGAAGAGATCGAACGAATCTACGACCCAACTTATCATATCGGAGATCGCACTACCGACGAGTGGTATTTCTTCGATGTAACCTAGAATTGTTTCGAAGATATCCTCTATTCCAGCCACGGAAATGATGGACTGTCGTTTGACGACTGAAATCATACACGAAAAATAAAGTAAAACGAGTAGGCGACGAGTACGAAGAGCGATTCGGGAGCGGAAGTCGGGTATCGTCACCGATCGCGTTCGATATACGAAATTGACTATTTTATTTTATTCTCCCTTTCGACCGTATTATCGAGCGCGATCGACTCGAGGTAGATTAAATAAGTAGCAATAGAATCGTCCGTTTGTACTTACTATGTCCTGCATTTGCGTATCCACATGCGAGAACGAGGGTCAGGTAAAAAATCGTTAACAGCCTCATGGTTGCGGAACTGAGGACGTGGAAAGCGCAGCTGACACTATGAAATCGGCCAACGACGAGCAACCCCTTTATAAAGATGTCGTCGACTTTTCGTTAGTTTGACGGGGCCGGGGAATGGGAGAGGTTTTGAACGAGGTTCACGGCGGGGGAGGGAAGAGGAAAAAAGGTAGAACGATTCGTCGCTATCGGCAAAACATGCATACGTACCGCGCCAACTAGCAATGGGAATGCGGAACGAGCTTGTCAATTGTGCGTACACGAGGCCCAACGGTTCCTTTTAGCGCTCTTTATCGGTCACCTTGTCGTTTTACCCACACTTCTTATGTAATTTTCTGCGTTTTTCCATTTTCGTCGTGCTTTCGACGATTCGATGATTCTCACGTATACAAACCCATTACCAAAGAATACTCGTCATTATCTGCCATTATTTACGAACGAGCTAAAGAAATATATTGCACTCGTGCAACAATTGTCTAATATTTTTGGAGGAAAGTCGTATCGAGTGATTTTTTCACTCGAGCGATCTCGTCGTATTGATAACGATAACTCATCATCTCGTATGAGTCATGTCTCGTGAACTTTCGGGGCGTACATTGACACTATACGACCAATTGTATTCGATGTCGCTATATTCGTGTTAAAACGAAATAAAAACACACGTTGGAAAAGATAACGCGCGGCGACATAAGTACTCGACGATATTAGCACGGGTGGAAACAAATTTCGATCCGCCTACCTACACCAAGTCCTCAAAATTCGGACAACGATATTGTTCGTCCGAAGCCAACGGGTATGTACGTACTTACGTACAAAATCCTATGTTATGCGCATGCTGCAACAAGTTGCCAATGAAAAATAAAAGAGCGCGCAAGAGCTACTTGAGTAGGTTTCAAAAAATATCGCAGCATTAAAATTACAATGATATATCGAAAATCTATCAAGTTGTAATATTGTCGAAAAATGTTTGTCGCTGGTGAAGACGACGTAAGACATCTGTAATCTTTCTCCGTCTCTCGACCGCTTATGTTTCAAAAACGCAATTTTCAGAACTCCGCGGATACAAACTCAATGATAATGAGTTCGGGTGCATTTTGGTTCGCGCTTTACGATACACCTGAAAAACCTGTCGGAATCAAGATCGGTCAACGCTACGCCGAAGATGAAAAAATTTTTTTTATATAAATCGTCGACGCCGTTCACAGAGCGAATCGATGAAAAGCGCGGGGTTTCGCGTCTGCGCATTGGAGGTGCCGAGATGTCCTAGAATCGTGTCCGGGGCAGTTCCGAACGACCCGCAGAACCGAACGGTCGCTAAGATAAAATTTACAAATTGTCTCGCGCGCTTAATCCCTGTGATATCTCGTGCTATGCCCGTAAATTGGGTCCACGCTCTAGGCTACACAACAAGGTAACCACCAAAATTTCCTTCTTGTTAACCAAAATTTTCAGAAAACACAGAGAAATAATGGTTTATTTTGAAGTTTTTTTCATCGCAACATTCTTGTATGTACATTCGTGGCTGTGTTTAACACGAGGTGACGCACGTGTTGCAAAATGTAATTTGTAGTTTGGGAAATATTATCTCTTAATTATGGTAATGGTAAATATTCCCCGATAAGAGAATATCGTAGAGTAGGAAAGTGTGGTGCGAATAATTTGAAGGTCGATGTGCATGACGTCGTTCTACTTAAGTGAGACCATGTATAGATTCGATGGTAACAGAAAAGCTCGCTAACGAACACGAGATGCGGACAAGACACGTCATTATGCGGTTATCGTGAAAACGAAAACAAAATTAATGTTGTTAAAGTTAGATCGCATTCCGCGACATTCGGAATCAATGATATGTGTATTGAACGTATTCTCCCCGGGCGATCTACTAGGAAAATACAGTCTGTCGTTTGTGAGTAGCTTTTCCGGCCGATGGTAAAACATTTTCAGCGATAATAGAACAACACTGTCGATTCTTTCGTTCGTTCGTTGTAAGTTGAGAAAGTACAATTTCGTCAGGAATGAAAGGAAAATATGGTCTCGCATTCGTTATCTTTCCAGATGATGCCCAATCATAGGTTTGGCTCTATGTGGATTCCCACGGTAACGGCAATGATCGGCCGATCTTCGCTGGTAAGTAGGTATTAATTAACTGAGTAGTAATTGTAATAGTGTTGTAGTAGTAAGTAGTAATTGAACGAACGTGTTCGATTAATGGTTTTAATTTGACCACGAGATTTGGCCGAGCCTTTTGGGGACTGCGATGGGCACTTTTTTTCTGCGAACTACCGTTCAACAAGAGGCCGGCCCTGGCACTGGAACGGACATCACCGATATTTCAGGTTTTGATCGATACCTTCCTCATATATACCATCTCGCTTGTGTGATTTCCCCTTCCCTACTCCTTGTCGCTTCCATTTGAGTAGAAAGCAAAATTTTGTATCGAAAATCATGGTTCTCGTTTGAGTTTTCTTTAATTATTTCAGAGAATCGGCCGTTACTTGTTGCCCTGGCTCGTACGTGGCCTCTCCGGTATTATAAGCGGCATCTGCACGAACCCCGGATTCATCAGCGTAGTCGCTGAGATATTGCAATTCAAGGAGCTCTTCTCTACCATCCTCATCATGATATCGATGACAGGTAACTTGATATTTTCACGCGGTCGTCGAGACGTTGTTTCGTGTCATTCGCCGATTATAATGGTGCCTCGTCGTTTGTCTTTTATGCAGATCTGCTAATATGTTCCTGGTCCATCGTGTACAGCAGTTATAGATCCATCGTCTTGAAAAAGGACTCGCATCGAGCGGGCTTCAGTGACGTCAAGAACCTGAACCAGGAGACGATCAACGGCGATAGCAATTTTTATTTAAACCGATCACAAGCCATCGAGTTGGGCATTTTTTCCATTATAATGTGTAACGCGAATAATATCTACGTCTAATCCGTGTGCCTATACGGTACGCGACAAAGACTCTCGTGTCTCAAGTTCAATGGTTTTCTAGCCAGCCACCAATCGATCGACACAGGCAATCGGCGACGTATTCAGTCAGTGTATCGTTGCATCTCGCTTCGACGATTCGGTGAACAAACGTTTTTCTTATTGTCATCGCGCTTTACGAGATCTCAACGGGGCAACAGTAGCGGGCCCTGACTCCGTGTAATTCGCGACTCTTGGCTGGCGCGTAAAAGTTCACACGTGCGTGATACTCGACCGCGCGAACGATAATTATTTCAAACGAACGGTCGCGCGAACGAGGCAAATACAAATTTATCCGATACGATCCTATTCGTTATTAGTGGTGCTGAATAATTTGCGATTTTTGAATAGTATCGATCGGTATAGACAGTGGCAAACTTTGTCGAATGAATAACCAACGATCCATGGCCAAATCGAATATCGAATGTTTACTACTTGGGTATTTTTAAAAAATAAATCGATGTAGTATGAAAATTGGGCGAGGTCGAGGGCGAGAAGCGTCCTACGAAAGAATGGTGAGTCCGCGTGTGCGTGCGTAGGATTAGCCGTAGAAAGCTTGAGACGTATAAATGTATCTGGCCGAGTGCGCGGCTCGAAAGTAGATTTTCTCGTGAGATCGCGTAGGCGCGATCTCTGTGCGATTCGTGTGCGTTTCCCGCGAGTCGAGTACGACAGTGGCGACGGCGATGGCGGCGGCAGCAGAATCCTCTTTCATACGAGTCGCGCGTCTCTCGCGGAGATTCGCGGTCTCGGTGTGTGAGCTCGCGAGCGCGTCTGTGTCCGGGACGTCGAACGCGTACGTGTGTTACGATCGCGGTTTGGCGCGCTGCTTCACTGTTCTTGGCACAGTTTCTGGCCACCTCCTATTGCGAACGGAGCCAGCCCGCGGCAAGTCATTTTCTCGCTCTCTCTTTCGTCCATCAATTTTTCTTTCTCTACGTCGTTTCGCGTATTGTGCGAAACGAAGCTTCTCTTTTCGGAAGTTGAAAAGTTAAATGAGCCGGGAGCGTACCGGCGACCGAGTGCGCGTTTACCAATTGACGAATGAAAAGCGATTGATCGCCTCTCACCCGTCGTCGTACTTTTCAAAACGATTTCAAACGCAAATTATTCAACGTGAGTATATCGTTTCGTATTACAAATATCGGAATAGTTTATAATCGCGCGGCACGCGACAGTTTCGATGTTTCTTCAATTTTACGTTTATGACCATCGCATTTTTTTCTTTAATTCCTGAATAACGATTAAAAACTATTGTTTATTTACTTATTCTATGCGCTTTAAAGGTCATTTAAATCGACAAAGTGAAATTTCACTGACAAGTTAGATATAGGAGAACGATAAGAAATATCGGGAAAAAGGCGTTCACGGCAACGTAGGTTCTTCCTAAATTAAACGGACACGCGATATCGATTTCTCGTTTAGGCAATGATTGAACCTTCGATTCTGTTGCGCAACACACACACGCGCACACGGATGCCCTCTCTCTCATTCCCGAATACCGTTATAGTTAAATTTATTTGTAAAGTTTCGTATTATAAATATATTCTTATTTTATTGTATTCTATATTATTACTTTATTATTTGATTTTGTTAATTAGATTTAGATTATCGCGCATTGTTTTGGAAATTTTGTCGCAAATTGCTATTACGGCGTAACAAATGTATCTCTCTCTCTCTCTCTCTCTCTCTCTCTCTCTCTCTCTCTCTCTCTCTCTCTCTCTCTCTCTCTCTGTCTCTCCCCCTAACGGTTTCGACGAAGCTCCGCTTACTCAGATTTTAAGGAAATAGCATTGATCGAGTCGCGAACTGCACCCATTGTTAAAAATTCTGTAGTTCGTAAAGAAAAGAAAAAGCCAATTTATTATTCCGCGTAGAGCGTCGAATCGATCTCGGTTCTTCGTACGGTTTTGTAACGGATAGATACGCGAGCGAGCGAACCAACGGTCACAGTAGTAACAGTTCAAAGATAATTCCCGACACGGACTATATTTTTTTTGTTTGAAAAAACAATGAATGAAGAAAATAAATGTAGCATTACAACAATACTTTATCGTCTCGGCAACAAAAAACATATTTTCATTGAGTCGCTGAGGTGAATTTTCAAATAATAGAAAAAAAAAAAAATAAACGTCGCGCTGACTATAACGCGGTGATATCGTAATATAAAAATATATATAGAT
This sequence comes from Netelia fuscicornis, assembly GCA_946811545.1. NCBI lineage: Eukaryota > Metazoa > Arthropoda > Insecta > Hymenoptera > Ichneumonidae > Netelia > Netelia fuscicornis. The sequence goes on from OX328014.1 coordinate 384,089, forward strand.
ATATAGGTATGGTGTAAAGTAGAAGGAGGTGGAGGAGACTCGAGAGCTGTATCGGCGATCAAGCGTTTATAAAGCGTGCGCTATATTTTTAAACCGCGTTTACCTCGAGGGGGGAACTTTTGACTCAGCGTTTAAATTTACAACGCTAAAAGTCAATTCGTATCAGCGGTACGGGAATTCTCGACGGACTCGAGTCGTGGTTTTGGTAAACAAAAATTTACCGTACGTTGAATATTAATTGTGCCAAGCTTAATTAACTTGGCTATTGTTATCATTTTGACGTAGGTTCATATGTTTTTTGTATTTTTACGTGACATTGAAAAATGGAATTTCGCATTAGATGACCGTGACGTTAATCCGTGACGGAGAGGTCAGCTGGAGAGCGCTATACGGAGAGAGATAGCCGAAGATCCGTAATGCACGATCTCTGAATGCCCCATATGGAAACGTGCGCGTCCTCTCTCTCTCTCTCTCTCTCTCTCTCTCTCTCGCTCTCTCTGTCACTCCCTCGGACTTGGACCAACCTCCATACTCCGCGTCTCTCGTTCACCTCGCGCAAAAACATCTCACTGCGTCATCGCGGGCAAAGCGAACGTCCGCCGCGAGGAACAAAACTCGAGGGCATGTGGATTTGTTCCTCGTTACGTTTTTCTTTTTCTCGCGATTGTTTAACGCGCGTCGTAAACTTCTATACCGATCGCGGATATTCCATTATGACTTTCATTACAACAACAACAAATTTATATACTTTTGATATTTGTTTTATTGAATGATAAAGAACGACGATTTATGTGGAACCGAGGTAGAAAAACGTGAAAATTTCCTTTTCCAACAGCGATTGAAAACTGTTTATGTTTTTTCAGTCTCTTGAGATTCCGAGAATACTGCGGAGATCTTGTTTTTATTCGTTCGAGCGTGCGCATCGCGACTCGACTCTGGTCGTGGAGAACGGCACGCTCTTCGAACTACCGTATAATCAGAAAAGCAAACTCATCCGAACGTTTCTCGAAGTTTCTATATATTGACAAAAGACGCGTAGTAGAAAGAGAGAGAATGCGGAGCAAAAGAGAAGCAGAAGGAACGAAAGAATAAATTCACTTGTAAAAACAAATAGCAGCAGTCGGCTCAAGTGCGCACGCGTGGGTGCGATGCGTGTCGCTCAAGGTCGGCCACGGGACACGGTTGAACGTACTATTTTCGAGAGAGAGAGAGAGAGAGAGAGAGAGAGAGAGAGGGATTTTAAGAACGTAGAAATTCAGAGGGTCGAAGATTGCCCGTGACCCATATTTAATATCGTCATCGTCATACGTTCTATTCTCATCCTATACGAGCGAGGTCAGTTTGGCGCATAGTGACAACTCGAAACGCGAATACGAAATTTCGAAAATATTGTACAATTCGAACCAGTGACCGAGCCATTTTCGGGCAGAAACCAATCGAGAATAAGAGTCGAATGATAGAAAAAAAAAATGGAGAAACGCTATTGAAGCTGGCAAGGTAACAATCGCGCGAGACCGATTACGTCACGTAATTTCCATACGTTCTCGTGACGTAGGCGGCCGAAACGGCCTAGAGAGTCACGCTCGAGCATTAGTAACTTACCAAGAGAGAAGAAAAACCGTGAGAATAAAACAAACGTTTTCGTTCGTTTCAGAATGAAGCTAAACACGTGCTGTGGTCGTTTCTCCCTGAAAACTGGAACCCTCTTTGCGGGAATATCCTCGATCGTAAGTCAAACGCAGTACGCATCTTGTCGATATCGATGCTTTAAATATGGAAAATACGACGATAATATATGAATGTATAATACGAACGATGTTATCGCGGCGTTGTTACACAGGTGCTCTCGATAATAATGATAATCGTCATATACACCGTGCCGAGACTCGTTATAAAGATGGTGGTACTAGACGCATTGGGCAAATTTACCGTCAACATTATACTCACGATCAATCTATGTATGACGATCATCATATCGGCTTTTCTAATCGCCGGTACCTTGAAGGTTTGTCAACCGATTATGTCGAACGATAATCGATAAAAGCGCTTGAAAAATTAACGGCTCTCTGTTTTTGTATCTCCTTAGAAGAAAACGATACTGATGCTACCCTGGGTCGTACTCGGTATAATGTTGCTCGTCGGAGCTCTTATAAGCATCCTCTACACGGCGATAAGATTTTTCATAGATCACAAAGAACACCGGGACAATGTCACTAATGGCATTATTCTGCTGGTGCTTGGACCGATCGTTATACGTGAGTCAAATATGAGAATATTTTGAAGGTACGATCGCTCCGTCTCGCCCGTGAATCAACGATTCATTTTTATTTCACACAGTGATCTACACGTATTTCTGGTTCGTGGCGTACAGTCACTTCCAGGAATTGAGAAACGAGAAGAACAGTGCCAGGATCGGGCCTTACGGCAGACCATACAACTATCGACGAGCCTGAACGATCAACGGTCCACCATCAAATCGACCGAAAGCTCCTTCTTCGAATACTCTTTTACGTCGCCTCGTGCGACTCGCGAACCGAGTGAATGGGAGAATCAACGAGAAAAGAATGGATCGTGCGAATGAAAGATTTAATTTAACGTTGTGCATGTTTTACATGAAAATCGAGTATAATTTAACTCTTCGGTTTATACGACAATCTCACGTATGCTCGCATGCCAACTGACGATGACTGATATTATTTATGCGTGCGAAAGTAGTACCTGTGTCTCCGTTCGGTGAGAGAGAACGATAGTTTTTTTTATGTTTAAAATAGTTTTCAAATTATTATTCCGCGGTCGGAGGTCTTTTTATATTTCGTGAACATTTATCGTTCGATATTATATTGATATTTGTTTTTCCAACCGTAATCAATCGATAAATATTCAGATGGACTTTATAGAGCATGTTCTTCAAATATTCTTACACCGATATACCTACACTGCCAAATATCGTTTCACACGATCGATAACGCATCAACGTGTTGCCAATGTCAACTCATTTTCTCGACGCGTCAATTGATACAAAGAAAATTTTCATAAAACAATTGTTTCCCTTATTTAACATCTACTGGACAGCTTGGGCTCCCTCTTTTTCCGACAGAATGGAAACCGATGGATGTGTTCTTCGATCGATGACTCACACGTCGAAACGTAAGAGGTTTGTGAAACTCGCGCCATTTTTTGGTATAATGTTAATATAATTTATTCGATGGATCCGCGATATCTCACACATCGGTCAACGAAACAATTATTTAAATACTCGACGAATACTCGAAAGGCTCGAGACCCTTCTTTCCAATAAAACTGAAAGGTCGAATATTCGGCGATCCTCTTATTTTTCCTCTATCGTTCATCGACCCTAGATTTATTTATTTATATTAAATTGATATATTAAACGATATCTTGACATTTGCACTACACGCGATAATATTATTTTGACAATAGCGTGTATTATACATCTAACATACTATCAGCAGCGACGGTCGATGAGATATTCGAGCTGACTGTAGAAACGACGAGGACGGCAACGACCGTGATTAGATGAACGAGTGGGTTCAGCGTAATGGAGGTTTAATCACGCTGATTATCGGAACAGAGGGGTTCGAGTCGATTTTTAATAGACTTCCGTCGAGCGACTGCTCTACGTATTCCTCTCATCGTAGAATCTTCGATCCACGCCTACTGTGGCGTACAATGTATACGATTATTCTTGACGTAGAAGAATCGAGTGATCCTCGAATGGCCGCGTTGCTTCCTTTTCCATTGAGTGTCGCTCACACGAATGGCTGATTCAATACGTAGAGTCTGGAACGAAATTTTCTACGGCCGAACGAATGAGTAGCGAAAGACTCGCGGCTGCAACTCCGGAAGCATGATTGTCACACCCGTGATCCATCAAATTCGTCGATCTTCTATTTCGCTTAGTCCTCCCCTCACTGCGATCGAATCTAGGAAATTTTCAACGATCGTACTTACCAACGAATATCTTCATTCGAGAAAAAATTATTCGGTGCGCCTTACCCGAGAGCGGAGTAACAACCGTGGGAATTGGGCCAACTTGCGATCAAGTTGGCGTAATGCTCATTGGCGAACTCGAGATATCCCTCCATGCCGCATAAAAGAACTCGAACGAATAATATGAAAATTTGGAATAAATATTTTCATCACGGGATATAATACGGCGCGTAATATCGTGACATTATTTTATCGTTACTTTGTTCCATCGCTAGATCGCTCGAAGGTGGTGGGAAATTAATGGATTCCAGATCAACCAGGTCCTGAAATACAGCGGCACAAAAAATTTCGTTGAGTCCTTCGAACGGTGCCGTCGAGTGTTCCTGGCAGCCCAACTGTGGAATCACTTATCGATACAGATTTCGAACGGTCAATGAAACAAGGTTTGGTTTAATTAGAGGAGTAAATTCACCGCGACAGCCGTCTGAGCGTAGAGAAGTCGATGAGTCAGCGGATAACCGCGGGACGAATCCTTTCTCACAAGCATCTCCGCGCACTCTTTCGAAACTGCACAAAGGACATTGTGACGAGTCGTACGAGCGAGCAAATTTTCGAGACAACGCGAACTCTCGGTTTCCGACGGAGTTCCTTGATAAATAATCGTAGCGGCATTGGCTCTCGTGGGTCGTAGGCTCGGCGATGCTTTCCTCGCAAGATCACCGTGTTTCCAGAGGATCGTACGATTCCAGATGTCGGGACGAATCATCGTCGCGAATACTGTCGAATAACGAAGAACGAATATTCACCAAAAAATAAATCTTTCTGTTGATTTACCAATATATCTCACTGCTCGCTTCGACGAGTTGACTTGCATCGTTTCGTGCGATCTTGCAAAGCTTCGATATATCTTGAAGCGTGCGTCGATGTTCCTCCTTTAGAAAAATAGCGTTTCTATGCTCCAGCGCAGCAGTCGTGTGTACTGAGAATTATTAATTTGATTCTCGATAATAAATATAGAGAGTGCAAATAAAATTGTAATTAATCTGTAATAGTACGAGTACCTTGTACGAAATTGAGGCCGAAAATAGCGTCGACGTTCATTTGCTCGGGTCTCTCGACCATAAATTTCATATCCCTGTGCAAGCTCAGAGTGATGCGATCTGACGAGGAAACGCTCCACAGTTCCGTCAAAACTTGACATACAATGTCGCGCGATTATATAAAAATAGTATAAACGGAAAAAAAAAAAAAAAAAAAAAACACCCACCCAGAGTAGAAATATTCATTATGCACGATGCTTTCTCGAATTTTAGCCAGATCGCGAGAAGCGTCGCCAAGTTGAACGACGTGAAAAAGCAACTCTTGCTAAGAATCTTCATGACTGAAGTGTCGTCGAATTGTTGTCTCGAACAGAACCGAGACCGAAGATTTTCCTTCCTATATAAACTCGTCGTCCCCACTCGTCGTCTATTCGATTCTCGCACTCTCGAGGGGAACATAAATCGGATGAAAAGCTCCTCTAATGAAAGCTCGACGTATATTGAAACTCTCGCTCGGTACATCTATACAAGAGTCGAGAGGAAAAAATCCTTCGGGAAGCGTAGCGACTCTTTCTTCCTTAAATGAAATTCGTCACGAATGGATCTCGAGTAGGTGTCACGTATGTCCTGCAGAAAGTACAATAATTGTGAGAAATGGACCGATCGATCTTCAATTGGATTACACATATAGGTATAGCCGCGGTTTATACAAGAGGATGGTTGTATCTATCCAAGCTTCCAATGCAAATTTGTCTATATCGTATATCGTCAATATTTATTATATACAATCTTCTTGTATCAAACTTAATAACGTTAAGGATCAAACTTAATTATTAAAATAGATAAATCATTCGACGGCTCGTGATAAGGTCGAAAATCGTCGATAAACTATCGTCAATGTGGAGCAAAGTAGAGCTAGGAAAGAATTCGGTTTTATCGTTAAACCTATGTACTACATTATATCAATCCGTTTCATAGAAAAGGAGTGCATTGCGGTAATTCAACTGCGTAAACTTCGTGTTCTTCGTTCGTTTCCGGCCACCATTGGGGGAGAAACCGAATCACATGTTGGTGCGATTATGGTCGTTTCCAATATCAAGCGAGACTTCGAGCTCGACTTGGAGCTCAATTTCGGGCGGCATTCTCATGTCAATAGCGACAAAGGCAACAAATATGAGAACGGGTAGACGAAACCTCGATTTCCAACCAAGCTTGAGCATGAAGATCATGGCACGATGAAACATTCCACCACTGCCGAGAAATATGCCAGCTGCGATCGTCCGCATTTTTCATCTAATAACAACAAATTCTTCAATTCGAGGTTGTTGTGATTCTCCCCGATCACGGTCGGTAAGTCTCTCTTCGTTGACGCGTTTCTCTCGGACACGAGAAACTTAACCTCCAATCGAGTAACGACCGAGCCACTGCATTCCTTCGGTGTGTTCCACGGCTCCCGTGAAAACAAATTATTCGCACAATTCGATCGCGGTGCTTATTTTACTTCTCGATGGAGTCTTCGCGACAATTTATTCAAGACATTATACCGTTTGTTTTCGTGTAATGTATTACTCCATCGCGTGTTGTGAACGCATCACGTCACTGTTGTGTATCGCACTGCCTTACCGGCTAAACGTTCGAGAGACCTATATGGCCAGCTATAAGTACTTTTCGATAAAATGCAACGATCCCCTCTCCACCGCCACCATCGCCTCCAGCTCTTCGTCGTGAGAATGTGTACACGGTCGGTACGATATAAATGCCGAGAGCAGCTCGTAATAAAGATAAACAATTGATAAACGGTGTCTGAAACGTAGAAACAGTGAAAGACGAAGCATTTCGAGAACCATGGAAATAAATTTTTCGGGAAAAAGGATTCTCGTAACAGGCGCTGGAAAGGGTGAGGATTTTGTTTGTTTCAAAGTCCAAGAGCGTTGAAACATCTTTTATAATTAAAACACTTGTATGCTATTGTTACCATTCGTTCCTTTTTTCAGGCATCGGCCGAGAAATTGCGCTGAGACTGTCAGAATACAAGGGACAAGTAATCGGGCTCGGACGAACGAAAGAAGACCTCGATAATTTGGTCAAACAAGATCCAAACATTCAAACGGTCGTGGCAGATTTGACAGATTGGGAAGAGACTAGAAAAGCTGTCCAGAGTGTCTTGCCTATCGATTTGTTGGTCAATAATGCTGGTGTAGCGTGTCTGGCGCCCTTTCTCAAACTCACCAAGGATGAATTCGATCTTACCTTCGACGTGAACGTTCGAGCAATTTTCAACGTCTCGCAGGTTGTCGCTGGTGATATGATACGTCGTAACGTAGGTGGCAGCATCGTCCATCTTTCGTCCCAGGCAGCTCAGGCAGCTTTGAAAGATCATTCCGCCTACTGCGCTTCCAAAGGAGCCGTTGACATGCTCGCAAAGTATATTCTATTTGAGCTTACACTATTTGTTCAACGCACTTGACTATATTGAATTATTTCTAGTTTGCTTGTAAACTCGATCAAGTTGAACGAGACTGTTCAGGAAGATTGGACGAGAAATTGTCTTTTACAAATAACAAGGGTAATTGTGTTGACAGGGCGCAAGCTCTGGAACTGGGAGCCCATAATATTCGGGTGAACTGCGTCAATCCTACTGTCGTACTCACGGACATGGGAAAATTAGGATGGAGCGATCCCACGAAGGCACGAAGCATGCTCGAAAAGATTCCACTGGGCAGATTCGCCGGTAAGACATAAGTAGGAGCACGCGGTTCGATAGTGAAATACAAATCGATAAACTTTGAACCAAATGCCATGGCTGTCCCACATTTTTGCAGAGGTCAGCGAGGTCGTGGATGCCGTCGTTTTTCTACTCAGCGAGCGAAGTTCGATGATAACCGGAGTAGCTTTGCCGGTAGATGGTGGATTTCTGGCAAACTGAACCCGTCCACACGTCCGCGACTAAATATGTATAAGTTATAATACAAGGGAGGAATACGGTAATAATATATAGATAAAAACTATAGCAGTTAGAAGATGGCGTTATCGACCATTCGAGTCTCGTTCATTCGAGCTGCGTCGATGTGTCTTTTTATGTATTTCTTTGACATCGATTCGAAGGCGTGTTTGGGTTTGTTTTCTCAGTTTCTCATGTTTTACGAACAGCAAATTTTCGCAAGAAAATAAATATACGACGAATTACAGTATTTTTCACTAGTGTACAATCGAGTGTCTCCGCATAGGTCTTTTCGTCCGTCCACTTATTTCTTTCACCCGCCTGCCTGTCTGCCCGCCTGCCTACCGCGAAACAAAATCACGTTTGCACGTTTTGTTTCAAATTCATCCGCGAAGCAGCTATTACTCGCGCAATAATTTCTCCCTCACGTGCAGTCCGAAAAATAAAAAACAATAATCGACAACAATGATCGTTATATACTTATCAACACCGATTCGCAAATGAATTTTAGTCAACTTTAAGTTTGTATCTCCAATCAGTCGCGACAGCAAGTACCGAACTTAAAAGACTCACAACGATACGTGTCATTATACAATATACTCGTGTGTAATGCAAGCAAAAATTGCGCTCGAAAGAAGCCGTTTTGTGTGTGTTTAACTCCTTGATAGCAACGACCCATCAACATGTTTTGTTGTTATTGTCGTTGTCGTTGTTGTTGTTGTTGTTGTTGTTGTTGTTGTTGTTGTTTATAGAGTACACAAAGAGTTTACAATTTTGTGTTACTCAATATTTTGTTTGTTTGTTTGTTTTGTATTCTCTTCACTCGTTCGCACATTCGTACAACCATACGATCGGCCACACAACTGAATCGCGCCACTGGTGTTTCACCTTACACCACGTGCAAAACTCAAAAACATTTCGCATACCCACAAATTCTTCATCTTAATAAGTAATTTCTTAAAGTGGGCTAATATAATAAATTGTATATAATATATACATACCGTTTTATTCGTTACAGCGGTTATACATTAAAAACGTGTCATTGCCATTGCCACTATCTCGAGATCGCGACATTCTCTCGAATATTGCTCAAGTCACACATTTTTCTCGCTATCTAATGCTCGTTCTCGTTCCCTCTCACTCCTTCCGTCTCTAAGCTCGCTCGCGTATTCTCAAGAGAGCCTTCCTGTAGGCCGCGGAAGGCTCGGAACGTCCGTATCCCACATCCTTAAGAAATAACGAGAGATGCAACTCGTTCCGCCACATTCGGGCCCAAACATTTTTAATTATTATAAATCTTATTATTTTTCGTTCCTTTTCTCTCCCGTCACAGCGAAATACATTCTCCTTGTGATAGAAAATCTATACTTATAAAAAAACAAAGCCGATCTCACTCGCTCTCTCATTCTCTGTGCTGTTGGTACGCAAGGGAAACAAGTCGCCGGTTTACGTTCTCGACGAGATCCATACACGCCTTACGCATCGTTGGAAAAAGAAAAAAAAAACATCATTCTCGTTCCGAGCGATGTATGAAAAAAGGATTGACGCGATACGGGTTTGAATGATAGGAGGGTTGAATCGCGAAGAGATCTTCGATACGTCGCGCATTTGTTCGACGCTGGCAGTGTTATTATGCTTTTTTGTTGTTGTTGTTACCGTTTCCTAAAAGAGAAGAAACGTTAACTTGCTGGCAGAACGAGAAGGGCCGAGAGAAGATCAGTGCGAGCAACGAGGTTGTATATCTAATAAAAAAAAAAAAAAAAAAAGTAATCGAAGAAAGAAAAGGTCTCAAGTACGTGAAAAAAATAAAAATAATAAGAAACATGAACGTGGAGAGTGGAATTTGGTGTCGAAAATCTAGAGAGACATCTTGGGTCGATGGCTCTAAGTACGGCTGTCCGTCATGATGAAGAAACCAATCGGCCGAGATCCAGGTCCCGAAATTACGCGTTATACCGTTACGCCTCGGGGAAAACACTCAATTCCATACGATAGTATTAACGAACGAACGAACGAACGAACGAACGAACGAACGAACAGTGGCAATTTTACGATATCGATGATTGAGCGAACGAGCCCGTAAGGGACGAGATATTTATGATTGGGCACGAGGAAACGCGGGCAAAATGTCGCCGAAGCGATCGCATTAAAAAATAAGAACGACGACGGGTCATATAATATTTGTTTACGTACATGACTCTCGTCACGTGTTCTACCTCGTTTGTTTTCCCGATTTTTTCCGTTCGATCCGCGCAGTTCCCCTGTGATTTATCGCAGCCCATAGGCCGTGACCTATATCGACCATCGGTCGTCCCGCTGTTGAATTTTAACGTCGTGTTCGGGAGAAAAAGAAAATGAAAAACGACCGGGGGAAGAAAATATACGATCGGCTCGGTCTCTCGCTTACGTTGTCCGGTATGCAAGTATAAAACATAGCCACGTTTAACGGTATGATATTTTGGGTTTGGGGCTAGGGGGTGAGGAGCTTGCGGGGTCTGTGCAGGGAGAACATTGGATATAATAATATATATCGTTACGTATAATATTCACACGCACTTTCGACGCACAGACAATACAGACGTAACGGATAAATTCATTCGCTCATTATGCAGGATAAGATCATCCGTCAGACGCACGGCATTCGCGCGTACAAGCTTTTTTTTCATCTACATCAATGTCGGTAATAATCGTTGTCGTATAAAAAAGAAGGGAACAAGATTGTGGTTAAGGAGGGAAAGGAAGGGTGGAGGAGGGTAAATAAGCTCTGCTTGGGTGAGAAGAGATTTTTCCCGAATCCTCCGAGCGCGCGCGCGCGCGCCTATTTTTTTCTTGTCTCTCTCGATTGCTCTTTAGTCTTTCCGCATTTCCACTTTCCGTTGTTCGCACTTGAACAAACATCCTCGTGCCAATTCTCACCCACTCGCTGCGTCCCCTCTCTTTCACTATTTACACTCACTGTCGATGGTCCGTGGTCACCACGCGAGCGCCTCCTCTCCCGCATCTCGTAATCCTCGGAACGATTCGCTCTATCGTTTCGATCCTCTTCCTTTTGTTCCTCCCAGTTAACGATCGCTCAATCCCACCGGCATATATCGGCACTAGTTGTGAGGCTTACGGTTACCGGACAGTGACGACGCGTGACGATCAGCCTGGACAGTATGTTGTGGATTAAGATGATCCTGATTGTTCACTTGTTGTGTTGAACGCTTCCCCGCCTGGCTACCAGGATGGGTGGCTGCCGTTGCCGTCGCATTGGCGCTTCCAAATTAAAATAGACACAAAGGAGCGACATTAGGCAGCTTCTGGATCTCACCGATCGCTACTTTTAAACCCTTCGCGATAGTCTTACGGAACAAAAAACTCACAAAATCGCGATTTTATCATAGAGTTCCTTTCGCACCTCGTTCCCCCTTTTCCAACGGATTTTCCTTTTTGTGTGTGTGTGTGTGTGTTTTTTTTCGATCAAGAACTACCATCGTTTTCGTCATTATGACGATGCGAACGGGAGCCTCGCTCTCACTTCCCTCTTCTCTCGCCGGTTCAGATCACACGTAACGTCACCCTATGATTTTGGTTTCATCTGTTTTTTGTGTTTAATTATTTAACTTTTTTTTTGTTCATTTATTTTTGCTTTTTCTTTGCATGGTCTAAATCGTGTCCCGTCTCGATGATGCTCTTTTTTAGACGAACCTACTGGACGATGTTCTTTTTTTTTTTCATTTTTCATTACAATCACGTTCGCTCACGTTTAACAACGTCTATCGAGAGAAAGAGGAATGTCACGGCGAGGCTCCTTTCGTCACAGGTTTGTTCCTATATCTCAATTCCCGCAACTCTCGAGACTCTCGCGGATTTTCTGTTCTTTCGCTCACGTGTGATTCGTAGTCCTCTTTGTACCGTGGCACAGGAATGTCCGCGCTCGGATCAATCGTTCGACATGACTCGGCAACACGGGCGTATTCCGTTGGTTCTTATCGCTTTTTCTTGTATTGTGTTTTTCGCTCTTTTTTTTTTTTTTTTTTTCGTAAAAAAAATGGCTCACCATAGCCTTGCGACCTACGCGCGCGCCTTTATTTTTTTCCTGCTTTGTCTCTCAATTTTTTTCATACTAGATTAGATCCTTCTTAGCGTTCAGTTTACCTGAAAAAATCAATCCAAAACACAAATATGTAATTTAAAAACAAAGCGATATTTCTTCATAATCCGGAATGTAATCATTTTTTTTCTTCTTTTTAACGGACCCAATGTATAAAGGAATTGAGAACACACATTTAGAGAATAAATTTGCAACCGTTAAGTCCGGAGAGCCTGCATGCAATTTCCAAAAATTAAATTTTATCCCGTAATTCGATAACTGTCGCGACGAACCTGAACTAACGAGTTCTTTTCTGTTCGTTCGTACGATCGCGAGATCAAATCACCACAAATGTAAAATGAAAACCCAGCCATAACCATGCCACGGTACAGAGCGACAATCAGCCTGATAGAAAGATAGATAGATAGATAGATAGATAGATAGATAGAGAGAGAGAGAGAGAGAGAGAGAGAGAGAGAGAGAGAGAGAGAAAGAAAGAGAGAGAGATATTGCGATACATTTCCGCAGCACCGCGCTTTTCAAACAGCGATCGAAAAATCCCCATGCGATCTCTGAAGATAAAGACTTACAGAATAGCAGTGATAAGGACGTTTTACGTGATCATCTAGTTTTTTAAATTACGATAAACTAGCCCCCACCCCCACCATAAATCAATAACCATCCGTCCCTTGCTCTCAGCGTGCCCTTAATCATTGAGACTCTTCTAGTCATATTGTTTAAGGTTGGCGCACACTGTCTGACGACACGTACCGCCATCGGTACGTCAAATCTTTGCAACATGGATTTCAGTGATAGGAATGTGTACGCAAAGCGGCAACGATAAATTCTAACGGCTTGATAGATTGCCAAGCTGTCACCTGACGGACGCCTGTTGTTGCAATGTGAACATACGTGTAAAATTGTCGTGTCGGTGCCGGTACGTGCCGTATAATCTGTGCCAAACTTTATACGTGTGTGTCTGCGCGTGTGTAAGTTTATTATAAATATATACATAAATTATAAAAGATAAGTAAAAACTTTGTTTCGCAAACTACTCACTTTGATTCAGGCTGCATGTTGCCAAGTCGCCAGTCGTTGGACCGAGGTTCCTCGGCCACTCTTTAAGTCCTATTGCCCGTCCTATCGCTTGCCGTCTCTCGTACGCAGCCTTGGTCCTGGCCCTGGCGGCAGCTGAAAGATAGATCAAGCCCATGAAATCATTTCTCACAAAATGGATGTTCCTACAGGATTGGACAAAGACAGAGAACAGAGAGATAGATAGACAGAGAGAGAGAGAGAGAGAGAGATAGAGGGTTCAAAATGGAAGAGAGAAACGAAGCAGAGCAGGACGCATAATATCTCGTCTTTCCTTTTCACAAACGCCTCAGGAGCCGTTGGATCTCAATCGCCTCTTCATTTCAAGGATAGAGAACGAGAGCGAATGGAGTGACGAGTTCATGCGTCGTTCTCCGGATATCACGCATTTTTGGAATTACATAAACTCGTATTTACGGTCGCGCGTAGGTATCGTGTTTCTGTTTTTTTTTTCTTTTTCTTTTCCTTTTCTCTTCATTCGTCCGTCGATATGGCACGAAGAAGACAATATTATCGGAAACGACGGGAAATACGAGTCGAGAAGACCGAGGTATTTTCAGTTCTCAAAAAACACAATGGCTCGCTACAAGATGCCACTTGGATCTTTTACGGAATTAATGAAAATATCAGACATTGACATAGTTTCAACGATACACGAATATCTCACAGCTCGCAACAGCACTTTAAAGTAAGCGTTGTAATACGTATACCCACCGGTCCTCCCAACAACATTCGCACCACTTTCAACGTACAATTAAACGATTATTCCTTGAACGCCGTATTAATAGAAAATTTGAGTAAAAAACATATAAAAAAGTAGACAATTGACGGATCGGTAACAGCCGCTGAAGAATCCTTCGGCACCACCTCGGTCGCAATAAGCCTTATTATTATTGTTGTTGTTGTTGTTGTTATTATCATTATTATTATTACTATCATAATTATTATCGCTATTACTATTGTTACTATTATTACTATGTACGAAATTTTCTTCTTATGACATAATTATAATGATGATTATAGGACGATGGAATTCTTTCACGCTTGGCCGATTAAATGGAAAACAAGAAATCTGAATAATAATTCGACATGTACATTTGCGATCGAAAGTTGGAAAATTAATGATTGACGTATATATGAACATACGAATGCGAGGAGCCCTTGTAAGGAAAATGATGCGAGATAGATCAACGTATAAAAACGTAAAAAAAGAGTCGCGATAAGCTCCGGGAATCGTCCAGTGTTATTTTTCGACTGATTCAATTGTATTATCAAAGTGCACTGATGGACGATTGCAAGAGCTTTTGTGTTTAACATTATTTTCAACGAGTGGGGCAGGTTTTTCCATTCAAGCCAAGTGAGAAAAGAAAATTTTCATTAGGATTTATGATTACAAAAAATATCGTGTGGTGTGCAGTGACACAAATAAAAAGAGACCAGTCCTTGAATGGAAAAACATTTATTTCCACTTTCGTCTGATTCATCATTAAAAAAAATAAAATAAAACAAGCTGTATACAATAGATGACACGAAGGCTGGTAACGAAATCAAAGGATGGATTCAAATATGAAGATAACGACGGAGAGAGAGAGAGAGAGAGGGAGGCAGAGAGAGAGAGAGAGAAAGAGACAAAGAGAAAGAATGAAAGAGAGTGTGCTTGTGCTCGATCGTAATGAAAAAAAAAAACGGCGCATTTGTGATGCGGTGGTGAAATGAGACGTCGATGATCCGATGAATAACAACCGTGCAAATAGATTGATAACGAAAATATTTAACGTCGAATACTAGGTTCGATGAAAAAGAAGCGCAAATAAAAGATAATAACTTTAAAAAACGGCAGTGAATGAATTTCAACATCGGCCCTCTTGCATTTAACGTACTAGAGTTGAGATGAAACCGTCGACGATAAATAAAATGTATCGGAAAAAACACCCTCGTTAGAAATCTGATTCTAATTACCGTTCTCCTTTTTTTTTTTTTATGTATAAAACTAATATTACGAGTCAAGAGACAGTGATTTTTGTTTATCAGTTCATAAGAGCGCGTAGTTAGCCACATTTAAACTGGCAGTGTAGGCAAATTACGCACGTACACTTTTGTAAGATAAAATTGTGTAAAAAAAAAAAAACAGTGGGACGCCCGTGTGTCCCTCGTCAATTTAAATATCTAACGATCGATCGGTGCGATTTACAATACGAGAAGTAGAGCGTCGACGCTCATCGACGAATGAAATATCGATCGAAAATCAATCGGCCGAGACTGTTCCGCACAAATTTAACGTTTCTTTCTTTCGTTAGCATTAATCATTAATTGCTTCGAATCACAGTGTTATACGACGCTCACCGAGGCTCGGATCAACGAGATTGCGCATCAACAATACATATCTCGCTTAGTCTCGTCGATCTCGTACAATCTATGTACACAGATAGATGATAATCGATAATGCTTAATTAATCTGTCAACTACGTGGTGAGTTTGGTATTTGGTTGGTGCACACAAGTCGCATTTAACCTAAGGACTTGAGAGAAATAAAAACTGAACAAACATTATCGATAAACGCGGATCGAAATATCGCGCCCAGTGCGATCGTTCGATCGATCGGGTCGTTTCTTTCGGGGGAAGATTAATCTCGGCGCTCATTTCGAATTCGGCGGGATAACAACAATATTGATGTCCCACTAATGAACAAAAAAACTAATAATAGTAATAATAATAATAATAATAATAATAAAAGAGAGACAAACAACTATAAGAGCCTAATATTTATGGTCGTGCGCCGCGTGTACACTAGTGTACGTCTATACACGTTTATATACGTGTAGATAAAAATCGTATTAATAATAATTATAATAGTAGAGCGATAATGATCGGGATACAGTCGGGAAAGTAAAGCGATCGATCGGACAAAGATGTATACGTAGGACATCGTAAAACGGTATTCTAACATCCGAGTAAGCGCGAGCCCTTCATTTTTCTGCTTGATTAACCGTTTCTTGCCGACGGGGGGAAATCGAAGAGTGGAAGCTACGAAAAGAGACGTTGTGTTGTATACGAGTGGCAATAGCGGGAGCGGAGGTATTACACGCGAATCACGAGGTGACGTTACGTCTCGAGGATCACGAGAAATTCGAGTTTATCGTTAAAAAAAAAAAAAAAAAAAAAAAAAAAAAAAAAAAAATATTCAAATGCAGATGCATACGAAAAGATCGAGCAGAATACCCTTGAGAATATCGAGATTCCCTTGGGGTTTGACCCGTCCGAGAGAGTCGGTGGAGTTGGTACGACGACTTAGAGCGTCCAAATCACCCCGAGCTATCCAATCGAGATAGCGGTCCTTCTTCTCATCCTCGGCCGTATCCGCATTCCTTCGTGTCTCAGTTTGACTCGCGTTCTGGAGATTCTGCAAATACAATATGCCGAGTTGGCTTATCGAGTAACCGATCTCGAGGCTGTCTTTGTTGCCGCTGGTCGTAACGTGAGTGTCGACGCTCGCACTGCGATCCGGCGTTACGACTTGTTTCTGTTTCGAGCTAGGCCGATCTTCGCTTCGACGATTACCAAAAATCATCGTTGCCTCTCCGTCGTCATCGTCGCAATCATCGAGACTACTGGGAGTTGCCACCTCGCCGTGCTCCTTTCTCTCGGAATAAATCGAGCGTTGCTGTTGCTCCGTCGGAACAGTTTCGAGATTATTTAGTTGGCGGGGTTTGGACAGAGTACGGTCATTGGGATCGAGCGTGGCATTAGTCGCGCGATAACTGATCCAAGTCTCTCGCTTGGACGGGCGCTTGTCAAAAAAATAAACCTCCGAGTGTGGGGTGGTCTCGCGGCGGGGCGGCTCGATACTCGCGGGCTCAAAAAAATCCAGATCTTTTCTGTGTCTGCGTAAAAAATATTCGCACTTCTCCTGATCGGTCTGGGGGTAATCCGCGACATTCTCATCGTTCTCATCCTCCCTCTTCAAGAGATCCTGACAACGTTCCTCCCGTTCGCGAGGTAAAAAATGCAAGCTACGGCCGACGCGCTGAAAGAAACCCGGCCGCCTCTTGCGTGCCATTTTGGCGGTTCCGTAATCGCCGGATTTCTTCGATTTTTGGGACGAATCGAGACTCCTCTGTTTACCGTGAAAAAATACTTTGGGCGTTTCGTCCGGCAGATCGTCGAGGCTCTTGGCGTCAGCCGCGAGATAATCGACGCTTCTCTCGAGTGACTCGAGACTACGATGAGTCTTTTCCTTGTTACGAAACGAAAAATTTCGTCTTTTGCCTATGGTCGCAGCCTGAAGAAGCTCGTTGCTGCTCTTGCGAAATATCTCACCCTCTCTCTCGGTAAACTCGACATTGCCCGAGTCTCGGCGAGGCTCGTGAACGAGACGCTTTCCGAGCAATCTTCTGTCCTCGTACTCGACAAAATTATGTTCTTCTCTTTCGACGATACCGAAACAGCTCGTCGCGTTCGCGGATGCTCCCTGATGATTTCGCGGCGTGTTTCTCGACGGATCGTCGTTCGTTTCGTGGTCGATCGCGGTTTCGATAGGCCTCGCTGGCCACTTGTAACCTTGATTACGCGTACCCGATTTGAGACGATCCTCGAGTAAGGTCACCGCGCGATCTACGTTTTTCTCAGTCTTATGCCCATGAAAAAAATAACTCTGCTTGTCGAGGCAACGAGACTCCGCGTTTGAACTGGGCTCGCGGAGTCTCGTCACCGACTGATAATAATAATCACGCTTATCGTCGGTGCTAAGCTCGTTTCTTTCGCGGGACATGTCGCGATGTCCCAAGCCGAGACTCGCGATGTCCAGATTTTCTGGCTCTTGGCTCGCGACAACCGCACCACGTCCGGTAGTGGACTTGAACGTGCTGAATCTGCAGGCACTCGCGGCTGTTCCATCGCGTACAACCGACTGGAAATTATTGACGATCGCTGGCGCTGAGGTGGGCGTTGAACAAGCGGCAGCTGCGGCCGCACGACGCTGCTCAGCTACCGCTTGCTGCTGGATAGCGCAGAACTTTTGGTAGAATTCTATTTTACCTTGGCGGGCTATCTTCTCCGGATCATCCTTGTCACCCTTCTGTGTCTCTATCGCCGACTCTATGTGACGACTCGACGCTCCTTCCGGTACCTCCATGTCTGTCGATGCGTTTGCAAGATATTGGCGCGTGTAAAGCCTGTAACTCACAATTCAGATATTTTCCTCATGAGACCGTATTATCAAATTTTCACCGCATATCCTTCCGTATATGCTTTATGATAATACATTTAACGCTTTATATAAAATGGGGTTTGTCCGATTCGTCGTAATACGTCGGGGCAAAGGATGAGATATGTACGGGTATGTAATTAGAATTCAAGGACTCGCGAGACGGTCGCAATGCGCGAACCGCACAGATGAAGCCTTCATGGGCGAGAGTGAGCGAGGGGAGAAAGTTTGCGTGCAGCGTACATCACGGTGCGTAACAAGATTTAAGGATCTCTCGCCACGACTTGCTTTGCTCTCGCTCTCTGTCTCGCTCTCACTCTCTCTCTCTCTACCCGTTTTCGATTCATTGACCCAGCCAACCGAGAATAGAGCGGACGGTATAACGTACTAAGGGAGAAGAAAATGACTCTCGAGTATTTATAGATCAGAGAGACAGTCGCGCGACTTGTTCGCCCGAGAATCCTCCCGGGCTGCGAATGAATGTCCACGAGTCATTTCCTCTCTTCGAAATCGTATTCTTGACAACGGAGTTGATAATGAGGCGTTCAATCGGTAATTACAAGTAACGATCGTATCAACGAAGATAAGGAACAAAACGAGAAGATTTACTGACCTCGACGGGAGTTCATGTTCGATATTGATCCGCGCGGAACGCGGCACTTTGGCTGGCTGTGAATGCGTCGGGTCTTGCTGAGCCGCTGGCAATTCAGCTTCCCTAGCGTTGCCAAACTTCAGCATGTTCCAGTCGAACACATAGTCGTATGTGAAGGTCTCGAGCATAAAAAGCGTACGAAATAGTTCCCTTAGATACGAATAATTGGGTCTCTCCTCGAAGCGTATCTGTCTGCAGTACCTCAGATACTTTGCGAACTCGACTGCAGGCGAGAAAAGAAAAACGAGGCGTAGTATAGTAATTTCATGACGAACGAATACCGATCGAGACTAGAATAAGTTTAATTGTTTTGTTTTCATAGTTACTCGGATAGCCGGCGCAGAGTATGTCGATGGATGTGGACATTTTCATTTCGGAGATCCGCTCGTACTTTTGCCTCTTTGTCGCGGCCCTGAGACCTTGCCAGGGCAAACTACCTATATTGAAGTACATGAAAACGTAACCTAGTGACTCGAGATCGTCTCTCCGCGACTGCTCGATTCCCATGTGTGTGTTTATACTCGCGTATCTGTTTGCCAGTGGCCATAAAAAGAGAACATTCGTCAGTAAAAACGTATTAGTGCATTCGAGACTTATACAGAGTACTACTTGTTAAATTCGTTTTCTGACCTGGCCGTGCCCGTGAGATTTTTGTTTTCTCGATACGATATATGGTTGAGAGTACGAGTGCAGCGGTACTTCTTTGCAAGTCCAAAGTCTATAATGTACACTAGGTTACCCTTCTTTCCCAAGCCCATGAGGAAATTGTCGGGTTTTATGTCGCGATGTATGAAATGACGACTGTGAATGAAGTCCGTTCTGCTGATCTGAAAAATCAAAATACCAAAAGATAAATTGAGACAAGTTTCGCTTTCCCGCTGATTCGAGCGTTACAAATTGTACGCAACTGCGATCGCAGCCAATTTTAACTTATTATTCGTCGATCTCCGCGCGACCACTGAATTCAGGTCATCGTATGTGCGGTGAGCCGCGGAAAGAACGCAATGTAACGATGTGTAACAGATATTCGAGGTCGATTTTGAATCCCAACGACCACCGACTCTTCGTCGTATTCGGGAATTACAGAGGAGCCAAGGGCGTACCTCATTTTTGCCAAATATCGTATAACGAATCTCGATACTTGTTATAAATCGGCAAGATTCTATTCGCCCCTTGAAATTCTAAAGAACGCGGAGAAAATGCAAAAAAAAAAAAACAAAAGAAAGAAAAAAAGTCTACAATATCCGGTCGTTTGTAAAGAGTTCGCGTATCGAATCAAACGGCAATGTCAACGACCTTGCGCGTCGAGTCGACCGAGCGGCTGGCCTCGAACAAAACAAAGCGTGACGAGGATTGTTCGTCGAGCTGCGGACCAACGCGTGGCGAACTTTGATCTCGTCCGTAGTCTCGCGAACGCGCGTCGAAGAGCAAGCTTTTTTCCTTTTTTTTTTTTTTTACTTTTTCCTCAGAAAATCGCGAAGCTTAACGAACCTCTCGTTGTAAGAACGATTAATCTTAGCCACCCGCGTTTCGTATCACAACTACGCGCTAAATGCTGATAAAGGGCGCTCCTCTCGCGAGTTTCTACGATCGGTCTTATCCCGGCGGTCTAGCCAACGGCGAAAGTTTGCATCTCGCGAGGCGAATGTACATATGAGTGAATTTATTTTTGATATTATTATATTCATCCTGTAACAAGTTTCTGTATCGCAATATTAAAGACCAAAACGATTTGAGAGAACGAAATCCCGACGCGACGATCGACAATAAAAACGACCGGTCGTATTACGGAAGTTTTTATTCCAGGTATTCAATTGACCGTGACTGTACGATATTTCTTTCGTGAACCACAAAGGTTTTTATTCCGGTTGGCCAGTATTTTATGCAATTGTCTTTCTCGTCTTTCCCATTTTCTTTGTTTCTCGATTGAAGCACGAGGTGTCGCATTCTGAATCGATTTCCCGTTTGCGTAACAAAAGAGAAAAGAGTACGGCCAACGAACGAACGACGTACGTAACGAACAACGGGATTCTCGATGGAGCTCCGCGTCTACGATGATAGAGTGCAAAGAGAAAACGAGTTAAAAATAATTACAAAATTTTTCAACTCCGCGAATGCGTGACAGCTCGAAATTTTCGTGTACGTACGCGCCGAGCCCAACTTCCCGTCTCGAAGAAAGGAAGTCGTCCTTAATGACCAGTCGCCGAGTAGAACTAGCTGACCCACTTTGGACCGAGATTAAGTGGAGCATAACGCACGATTCGCAGAGTAACTCACGTGTCAGTGAAAGCAATTTCATACCCGGATTTTAACAGCTGATCCATGAAATATCGTCATTCTTTTTCTTCTTTACCGCTTCCTCTCTTTGTAGCAACCAGTATCTGGTCTATACACCACTTTCATATCAGCCTGTATGAAATCATTATTTGCGACAATATGAAGCCCTTTGAAGAGTCTTGCTGCGCAAAGCGCACATCTCTGTTTGGCTGCTCGACACTCTTGTGGACTCGTTCTGCTTATATTTTCTCTTGGATTATGACGTGTAAATTGGTTTTGTAATTGATTATGCCCCGCCGAGTAACCGTATACATTTATAAAATGGCAAAATCGTGCCCGTCCTCGCTCGTACTATTGGTTTGTGCGCGTAAACTGATTTTTCATCGAAGTAGGTCTCATTAAACCCAGCCAGCTATATATAAAACCTTTCTCGCCCTTCCGCTCTTAGCAATGTCTAGTTATCCAAATCGATGAAACGCACGAATCAAGAACTCACCATCTGGTCGGCTAGTAATAAAACAGTTTTCAGCGTAAATTTCCGTGAACAGAAATTAAAGAGATCCTCCAGCGAAGGACCGAGTAATTCCATCACCATAACATTGTAGTCACCTTCTGAGCCACACCATTTTATCGTAGGGATACCAACTGAAATTACAAAATCATAAATGACACTAGCAACAGCTGCAAAAAAAAGTAGCGCAGTCGCTCCGAAGCAAACAATATTTCAGACCGAAGCACCGCATTGCCACGATTCTAGACCAATGCGTTACTTGATACGGAACTCACCGCCTCCTTGCATTATCTTGTAAAACTTGGACTCTATATGTAGCTGCGGATGTCGGGTCTTTATGCATTCCAATTTTATGGCTACTTCCTCTCCAGTCGAGATGTTTGTGCCTGATGTAACAAAGAAATCGTCAAGATATCAATACAACTACGGTATTTCATTGCTGTCTACATAGCGAGATCATGGCTTGATAAGGAGAGCAAGAAGAATTCAACAAACATTAGGTAGAGCCGAGGGAAAGAAGGGCGTTACGGGAGGGAGAGAGAGAGAGAGAGAGAGAGAGAGAGAGAGAGAGAGAGAGAGAGGAGAGAAAGAGTGTGAGAAAGAGAGAGGTACAAATGAACGATTATGAATACGAAAACAGAGAGATGATAGAAAGAAGCTGTTGTTCGCATGTGTGTACGACATACAGAAACGACGTGAAGCTTAGTGTTGATAGTAGGTACACGACAAATTCACGCGAATTTGCAACGTACCGTGCAATAGAGGATCTACGTCGTCGGGATGAAAGGTGCAAGGAGAGCGAGATAAAGCGCAATATACATGTATATACGTATATATATATATATATATATATATATATATACATATATATATATATGTGTACAAAGAGAAAGAGAGAGAGAGAGAGAAAGAACAGCACGAACGTGTAAAAACGAGAGGGAGAGACAAAGATGATCGAGTGTGGTGGAGCGGGGTGAAAGAAAGAGAGCGAGATAGTGTTTAGCGAGGGAAGAGGAGAGGAATGGGTTATGGAGAAGGAGGAGGGGACAGGGGGTGCAGAAGAAGTCATAGTTACCTAGATAAATGTCGCCGAAGGAGCCGCTCCCGATTTTGCGTCCTAGCCGATACCTGTTGCCTACTCGAAGCTCCATCCTCGTGGCTTGGGCTAGCCCGCGAACTGGCCGATCACCCTGGACGTACCTGAATCAACACTCCGAATCCTCGTGGCTTGGTAGAACGCGCGAGATTTCTACGTGGCGCCGCGTTAGAGGGTCGGGGGGGCCTGAATCTCCATGTTTGATCGCGCTTCCGCTCGCGGACTCACGGCAAGCATCGGGGCTTCGTTATAGTTAACTCAGCGTTTCTCGTATATCCCGTGTACGAGGCGCTGCACGCGTTTCACGCCCCCACCCCTCCGCCAAAGGCACTCGCCTAAACCGTATGGTGGCGCCGCCTGACGGTTCTAAACCATACGAGCCAGCTGGTATTCTATACGTATATGTATATATATATACATATATAGTTATACACGTATACATATATGTATAGGCTTGTTAAATATTGTTCATTATTCTTTTCGTTATTCCAACATTACTCGGCGAAAGAAACAATACGAAAACCGGAGATTCCGGGAATGTTCACGAACCCGCGTTATGTAATGGCCACACTATGCTCCTCGCGCTGCTGCTCGTGCTGCTCCTCGCGGTACCGCAATAGTTTCGTAGGTGGCCACACGCTGCTCTATTCGCGCTACTCCTCGCCATACTCCGCATTCAAATATTCGCGTCTCGAAAAAAATGGAGGACGATGTTGCAGCAGCGTTCGCACTATGTTTGTATAACGTATTAAATTATATTGATGTTATCGAAGACAATATAAATAAACGTCGTCGCCCTCGCCAACGGAGATGGTGGATGAGGTGGGTGGCCAGTATACTCGTCCTCGTATTGCCCGCGAAAAACCGCCATAGAAGGAGTAGTTAGCATGACGAGGAGGAGCGCGAGGAGCATGACAAGGAGCAGCGCGAGGAGCATGACGAGTAACGTGGCCACACTATGTCGCTGCCTACTTCACTCGCTACTTTCCTCGCTAATCGTCGAGTGTGTGGCCGTAGCATTATTAACTCAAACAGATATACATCACGTATTTTTGAGCATAAGTCTACAGCCACGTGAGTCGAATCGACACCGAAGGGTTAATGTATTATCGTCACGACCAACCCCTCTTATATAGCACCGATTAAAAAATCTCTCAAGATCCCCGTATTGATACAAATCGATTGGGATATTACAGATTGTTTGAGATCGAATGTTATTTTCCTTACTGCTCGATTGCAGTAAACTGAGTCGATAAACACGTCACAGATTTCGAAGCTTGTTGGTGAACGTTGCTAAGGAGTGTCGGCGGTTGTGAGGGCGTTGTGGAATACAGCAAGGGCGATAACCCTCGATTCTCGATTAAATATGCTGATTAAAATTTGGTTATTTGTCGCGTTCTACCGTTATGTAAATTAATAACACGGAATTGTTCAAGGGCTTGCGGTAAACGCGACGGGAATTTGTACGGTTGCCCGATGTTTTGGAAGAGGAAATACTAGCTACCGACACAAAGGCTAGCGTGTTAACATCGGGGACAGCGAGCACCATCTGCAGTCGATAGTTGGAAATGATGTACAATGATGAAAACATTTAAAAACGTATATACGGAGTATGAATAATGGAGTATAACGCATTAACGGTTTGGAAATAAGCATTTAATGTCGTACAAAGGGATGTTACAATTCGTATCCAATTAATCGTTTGTTGAGAAAATAATGAAGCCTCGAGGGGCAGTGTCATGTTAAATTCGTCTTTTGTAGAGTTTCGGCGCGATACCGAGAATCGTCTTTATGGATTGACAAAATGCATAGCTGGTTCACGTACGTTTCGACTGAGACGGACATTCGTCAGTTCCTCAAATTCAGGTATCCAACATGTTACACAGTATGTACGCAACGTCCGACATTTCTGGAATCGTAAGTATTCGGGTCCGCTCTCGATAAATCTTGCGACAGATTATTATTATCGATCAAGCGGCAAAACCGTAAACATTACTTTCATAAAAAAAAAAAAAAAGATAACGCGACGATACAATGAATTTATAATACCATGAAAGTTGAAGTAATAAAAATCTATCTACAGAGGCCCCGCGTTAATCGTAGTATCGACAGAGTGTAAATCTATCGGCTAAGTCTAGAAATAAGATTAGGTATAGCGTGTTATACATAGAAAATTTTACAGGCTCGTCCAGATACGCGTATCTCGCGTTCAAGTTTGCATACAGAGTCAAGCTGAGTCAATTGGGCAAAGGCATATATGGTTTTCGTTTTTTTTTTTGTTGTTTGAAATATTTCAGCCCTTTGGCGCTGAAAACTCGCAGTCCGAAAGAGATTAAAATCAACGCTCGATCGCGTACAAATGAACATGTAATAGAGATAAACAAAATATAAGATTAATGAAATGAGAAAATAGCCAAGTTGTGACCGGGAAATAGCGTGGCACGCTACGAGCCCGACAATGGAAATGTAAAGAACAAAGGTATTACTACTAATGTATACGAATTATCGATACGAGGTTCGAATTGCCGTAATTTTTTGTCGATCTGTAATCGTCAGTTTTCGTAATCGAATTATCGAATTGAAATCTATCAATGAAGTATATGTATAGTAGTATATATCCTCAAGTGTCGCGCGTTGTGGAGAGAGAACGAGGACTTAACGATTAAGCAACATCGATAAAAAATATACTTTTAACGTTATTCATCTCCGCAATTCCGCGGTCGCTCCGGATTTCTTTTTTGTCTTTCATATACCGTATAACTCCGATATCGTGTGCCGGGCATTATTTTTCAATCGGTGAAAAGTCATTATTTTTATGATCGAATAAACCACCGTGGTATATCGAGGCATACGTGTCTAGTAAAAAAATGCATTCCCGTTCCACATCTACGTTTCGATAATAAGATCGCGGTACACGCATTCCGTTACATCGTTCGATATGGCTGAAACGTGTTTTTTTTTCTTCTTATCATTAACGAACATAAAAGGAACGAGAGCACTTGGATCGAAGCCGTAGTAAAATTTGATAATAATGTTTATCTAAGAAATATTACTCCTCCTTTTTCATCAGGTTACGAAAAGTAAAAAACAAAACACACGAACGAAGGAGTTATGAATATGATGAGCTGCATTCGCCTTAAAATACTGTCGGGAGAAATATATTCGTGTCTCTCTTAGTCTCGGTTCAATCTTTCTTAGTCGCTCGAACTTTTTCATTAATCCTGCAGGGCCCACACGGTGGAAGCTTTCATGCCCCCCCCCCCCCCCCCCCCCCCCCCCCACCACATTCGTTACATATGTTTTTATTTCAAGATTCCTGACTCTCATTAGCAATTTGAAAGTTGTGTGTTTTCGGAGATCAAGCTGCAGGAGAGTCGGGCCCCAAGTCATTCGAATAGAATAAAAATGTATGTGTCCGAGGCTTTATTAGGCCTACTATTTTCACGCAACCGTGAAATATTTCGATGCTTGTTTACCACGTTCGTTAATAAATGCAAAACATCCTATAATTTCGGAATATTCTCTTGCACCCCTCGTGTGTCGCGCCAACTTATTTTTTAGCGAACAATTTCGAACGGATTGATCCCGAAACTCGTCACGATATTGCTTTCACATTGTAATACTAAAAGTATCCGCATATAAATTTAGATTTTACTTAAAAAATCTATTGGTATATATATGTATATATATGTGTGTATGTGTATCCGTGTGTGTGTAGATGGGCTGTGTGTGTGTATCCGTGTGTGTAAATTCTAACTATCGTCGCTGTATACACACGCTCGTGCGTTCGGTCCGAGTTACGGGTCGTGGATCTTTGCTTCTTTTTTGTCAAATTCGTATCTCCTTTTCAATTTTCATTACTATCTTTTGGACGTAAACGAAATATCTTAAGACCCAACTTCCTCGGATCGGGGCATCGGTGTCTTCGACTTCTCGGTTGTTACCGTTGTTGTCTGCACAGTCTCCAAGTTTGCGAGATCCGCCGCGCTAATCTGCAAATTTTGAACGATCAAATTCAGTAAAAATGAACGATCGAATATTTTACTTTCAAAAATAACAAATCGCAGCTAGCATCTCAAGATTTCAAGGCAATTCAACAGCTTTGAAAACGTAATTTTTCCGATATTGTGATAAAAGATATTTGTCATGTACATCGAATGAATAATCGCGATGATTGATGGAGTAATGTGAAAAGAGAAAGAGTATATGCACGTGTCAATGATTGGAATCAGAGTTGCGAAAGCGTTTGTTAATTGACAATATATGGTGAAGTGAGGCAAAAGTTTGGAGAGAAGAACTTGAAAAGTACTCCCATTGCCACTCATATTTTGCTGACCTCGACGTTTGGCGGCAAGGTGATTGTTGCGTGTGTAATAGTCGTCTCGGTACCGCTGTTTATCTCCCGTTCTACGGTGGTGCCTACGCAACAATAAAGAAAAGGACAAAAAAAAAAAAAACAATACGAACAAAACAAATAGATAAACAAATGCGCAACGTACAGGACGGACGGGTCGACACATGATTTAGAGACAAAGAAAAAAGACTTTCGAGCAAATGCAGGAAGAGTTGAACTTTTAAGCTATGGGCAAAACGTATAGACGGTATCAAATTTACTCGACAATTACAAATTTCTAGTTACGCCGATTTCTCGACATCGCCGAGACCTGCAAGAAATCTCAATTAATGGTATCGTGCAAATGAAACATTGATATAAATCAAAAGAAAAGATATAAAAGACTTTTAAAAAAATTGCTTCTCTCGCAGGGTGTGGAATTTCATATCGGCGAGCACAAACTCACTGTTGACTTGTTGGCCCTCGATTGCCTGGGAAGCCTCGACTTCGCCGTTTGTCGTGGTCCCATTTGTGTTCGCCGTGGCAGTTTGCGAGATGACGGTGGTCGTTTTAACGACCAGCGACTGATTTTGCGTCGATATCTCGGATGTTCGCGAGGTCACTTCCATCTTGAGACCGGCCAGCCTACTATGAAGATCCTCGGATGAAGTTGCCGTTCTGAACAGCGAACTGTTACTGCCGTGGAGTAAAAAATACGACGAGTGGAACGAACGGGTATGAAAAAATAAAATAAAGAACAATGATTAGAATGATGATGATTTATGTTAGTGTCGTAGCACGGAATGAAATTGAGAAAAAATCGGACCGTGCGGTATATCGTCGAAAACTTACAGTAAATGATCCTTGACACTGTCGATCGTGATGTCACCGATAGAATTCAAATCCTGACGATCGTCGTCGCCGTTAACGTCGTTCGAGCTAGCAGCGGGTCTCAGCGATGGCTCTTTCGAGGAATTATCACCACCGCCGGCTAAAATACATCTCTTGAAATATCGCTCGGCAACGAAATGTTGCGTAATCACTCCCAAGGAATATAAACACAACAGAACTCCGGTCTAGCTCATAATTCGAATTACTCGTAAACAATAAAAGCGCTGCGAAAAGCTCATAAACACATATCGGTCTACGTTACATTGTGTTAAAATGCTAAGCTTCTGGGATACGAAATTTTGTTTGTGTTAGTAACACCGAGAACGAGTCAACGTCATGAAGTTTTATGGTTGTTGTTAGTGTTTTTATGATTTGTATCGCTCTCTCTCTCTCTCTTTGTCGTCCTCCGGTTAAGAAATCATCGCCTCCGCAATGATGAAATAGGATAAAAATAAAAAAAAAAACAAGATTTACTCACTCGAGCCGCTAACCGTGCCGTTTTCCGTGATAGATCCTCGCGTTGCTGCCCGAGTTTCGTGCGATTCGCTCTCGTTTTCTGGTTGACCCTCGACCGTTCCGTGTTCCTGAGCCTCCTCCGAAGCACCGACGGGCGCTGATCTCGCATTTGGCGGAAGATTCAAGGCGCAATCAGCCTTGGTGACTTTCGTCACGGAGAGCGAGATACGCTGAAGTTCCGAGCTCGAATGAAGATAGAGAGCTTCGCCGGCTTTTGTGAACGAGAGTGACGAAATACCGCTGCGAGGACAAGAAAGATTAATATTCGAGAATTTTCTATCAATAAGACGAGAATTATATAAGATGAGCCTTCTCCTCGGTTACTACTAACTTGATATCCTCGCGCTTGATCGCGGCAGCATTAAGCTGTCTCCTCAATTCTGGTATACCGAGGACGAGGCAATCGCCGAGATTCGTCAGACAGAGCAAACACGTTTCTTCGTGAGTGCCTGCGGGTTCGGCGGGACACGTGAATTTAGCAAAGCCCGTTTTTCTGACTCTCGATCCCTCGTGAGCGGTGAGTTTGTACTTGCAAAATGGCTTTAACGAAGGCAAATTGAATATCTTGAATTGTTCCTCGCTCGCTATAACGACACGATGAGGTGCGGTCATATCCGGTCCGGCAGTCACGCCTTTTTCTGCCTCAAACGGCTCTGGCAATGGTACGCTCGAGCCATCGAGTATCGTTATCGCTATTACGGGTGCACGATGCTTTAGCTGTATCTCCTTGCCGAGCGTACAATTGACGTCTTCCTCGGTGCGTCGAACACCTGCAGGAATTGCCAGTGTGAATACGTATACGGTGCCGTTGTTCGTACCAGCCCACAATGTTGGCGTTGTGTTTTGCATGCTGATTATGTAACTCCTCGCGAAATATAGACTGCGCACCATCGAGCCGAGAGCATCGTCCACGGGTCTCGCCTCGACTTGTCTCTCGACAGGTTTAACGTCCACGGGAGAAAGATCGCCACTGGGGGACGAGGCGACGCTCGGCGAGACTTCCTTTTTCTTCTCCGGTAAGGCGGTTACTCTCGTGGGACTCGTGTTGGCTCGACGCTGTGATCTGCCTTTTCGCAATCGCCTGAAGGACTCGCGAAGCGATTTCTTGAACGACTTTCTGCGCGAAATGGGCGTATCGCCCGCACCCGACAAATCGTTTGGATTTAGCGTACACTTGACGCTGACCGCTTTGACGCGACAATAATCGAAAACGGCGAGACCGTGAGCCGTGCCAGCTGCCAAAAGGCCCCATTCGCTGTGCATCGCCAGAGCCGTGACCGCCGCCGGAGGGTAAAGCTGCAGAAGACTGCGCGGTTGGAATCCAACCCCGAACGAGATACTTGCTGTTCTCGCGGGTAAATGATCGTGACCCTTCCACACAAAACCGTCGCGATCGTTCACAATGTTCATCGTTACAGCTTTGATCTCTTTGTTAGTTGCTTCTGTAGCTATGCTCGTGGTTATGACGTGACCGGCTGTACCGGCAATTACGAGGGTCGACGAAAGCGGACACAGAAGTACTTTCTTGACGGCGAGTCGAGGATCGTCCGAGTAAGGATCGAACGTGCCAACTTTACGAAAAGGTGGCCACTCGTCCTCCTCGTCCTCGGGTGGTTGTTCCAAAACATCGAGATGTTCACCCGTGAAAAGAATCGACGAATTATACTTATAAAGCGGCGTTAGCGCGACATCCGATGCGTTCCAGAATCTAACGGTACCATCCTCGTGTCCTGTCAATAGTAGTTCGTGATTCTTCGCTTTTTCTGGATTCGAAGGTTTTTTGCAGAGCAACACTCCACCGTCTATCGGCCATACTTTGTCCGAGTAAAGATGTTCCGTTTGCGATTTACCCGCGGATACGATGGATTCCCAGAGAGAATCGGGAACAGTGGCTACGTGTTGAGAGCAAGTCACCTGAGAATTCGATGCAAGACATGAAAAATACAATCTAAAATCTGGTCAACGGAATATTTGGAGATCGGAGGGGCTGAGAGGCAATAGTAAAAAGAATATTTACCGCGCTGGCATGAAGGGACACGAGATACGGAAGAGCCATCATCTTCCAATCGGGATCCGTCAGATCAATGGCAATGATTTCCTCCTCGGCGAGAATGACGAGCGCCTCGGGTCCGTTTGTTTCCTTCTCCTTCTCTTTCTCCTTCCCTTGCTCAGCATCGTCAACCTCGGGCTTCGGCATAATCGTGAAAAAATCTATGACTTTCGAAGTGAGATCAAAAACGACGTGTTTCGTCGCCGTCATTGCGGTTATCGTGTGACGATCTCCGTAACTCGAACGTGGCATTCCACCGGAAAATAGTACGAGTTCGTCGTCCCTGCGAAAAATGATCGATAATCGTTAATATAGATAGGGTCGGAGAATTTTCACGGTATTATTTGTCGGAGGAACATCAAGGTATAATAAAAGAGAGTAGCGATGGTAGTATAGAAAAGTGTCCAGAGGGCCTTGTCAAAAAAGAATGGAACCAAGTCGACTCACTCGTCTATCGGATGAACGAGAATCTTGGAAACGGCTTTGCACGGAAATGGACCGTAGAGGGTGGT
Source organism: Netelia fuscicornis (assembly GCA_946811545.1). Lineage (NCBI taxonomy): Eukaryota > Metazoa > Arthropoda > Insecta > Hymenoptera > Ichneumonidae > Netelia > Netelia fuscicornis. Next base: position 415,232 of record OX328014.1, read on the forward strand.
GGGCTCGGGTATGGCCTCGTTACCGGGACTCCAAAATGTGTAAGATCCATCGTTGTGCGAGGAAACAAATCTGTTCTCGGATATCCAGTGTACCGACTCCAGCTGTTGCGTGGAGACGAATGTCTGCGCACGCGAAAACAAACCCATCAGCTGCACACACACGTACGCCAAAAATCCATCAGAGACACAAACGAATGAAATCACAATAGATAATTCGTACACCAACAGTCACACCAACGAATGATCGTTGGTCGTTCTTACATACATCTTCCTTTCTTTATGTTTCGTGTCACAAGTATTCGTCGTGTGTGCGTCCTCGTTACCAGTAAGTATGTAAATTACGAATATTGGAGCTCAAGCTTACGCGTTCTTCTTACGTATTTCGATTATTTAAAAGCGAGAAATAGCGGCCCAATTGATCTATCGCATCTAGCGTTACCCGTCACGTGTGTTTGCGATCATTTTCTTCTCTTTGCTCTCGCGTTTCCTCCGACTCACCTGTTGAGCACCCGGCGTCGCTTTGTTCCATAGAACCATCAATCCTCGATTGTAACCAATGAGTATACTGTCCGGGTGACCAGGCTGCTCCGCTATCGCTTCTACCGCGCCAGGATTTTTCTTATAGTCCTCGGGAACGCTGAAAGATCGACTAATTAAAGATCCCAGTCTCAATTGGATCCAGAGATTCGTTGCTTTTTGAGTGAAGAAAGTATCTGTCGGCGAATGAATTTGCCGACGAAAAAGTATACTCGATTCAATACTCACTTCTGCATTACGACGTTCTGATATATAATGTTGTCGGACATTGTGAAACTCTTTAGATTCAAGAGATAAATGTTTCCGACTTCCGTACCGAGAAGAAGATTATCCCCGTTCGACTCGAGACACATAGCCGAGATTTTTTTCAATTTACCCTCCAACGCGAGCGATTTCGTCTCGACCACCGAATTCTCGTTGATTTCCCACAGATGCAGCGAATTGTCGTCGCAGAGCGAAACGACGCGACCCTGTGGGCAAAAAAGATCATTCAAGATTATTATTAATCCGACCCTCTGTTCTCGGAGTACGAGGCTATCGGCGTACTTGCTCTCGATCGTACCGAATCATTCGTTTAAAAATAGAACGTCCAACGATTCCAAGAATTGATTTATCGTTGAAAATAGGAACGATAGCGATTACCCCTAGAGAGAATTAATCTCAACGAGTTTTACGACGAAACTCGGCAACGACATTGATTCTCTCGGATGCACGCTGGGAAATGGCGAAGGAACTATTCGGAATGGGAATTTGATCGTTTGATACCGGTGATAAGACGCGATTAAAAAATAGGATGACTTTTATCGAGAACTTTTACGCGACAAATCATCTATCGAGTTCAACACGACGTTTGATCGTTTCCATCGAAGACAACGTCGAATCGCCTTGTGCTTGCAAGCCCATCGAAGAGAATATAGAAGAGCGACAAAATTAAGTAAAAATTTAGCAATTAAACGGAGGTGTTTGACGGGCAGTCTCGTAACGTAAACCTCCCTCCTCTATATGTAAGTACGCGTTTGCGTTTTTTTAACGCATTCGACGCGTGGTAGTATGTACACGAGAGAGGTAATAACATTTGGAGAAGACGGAGAGTATAAGGGAAAAATAGGCACGGCCGTTAATCGCACGCGTGGCCGTCACGCACCTCGGTGCGTATCCGCGAACGCTCGTGCCTCAACCACATGAGACTACTACTGCTGCTACTACTACTACTACTACTACTACTACTACTACTACTACTATACTACCGCCGGTTCGAGCAGCGCACCAGGCTTATGTTTATTCTTCTCGATCGTGGTTTGTATTTACCCGTGCCAAGTGTATATTATACTTTCCTTCTACCAACTGCCTATGTTTTACCGGCGACGCGTGAGATATATTATGCAACTCGAGTTTACAACGAAGTAATACTTAAGTTGGGCGGACGTAACGCGACATCGACTCTCCTCTTTTACGTCCCTTGCTACTCTCGAAATGTTTTGCCCCGATAATCGAGGAAAAAGAAAACGCGTCGCTTCATAGAAAAATGACAAATGAGGACGAATGAAAATTTTTGAGTTCCCTCCTTCCTTCCTTCCTTCCTCATGATTTTCAGAGATTCGCAAAAATATCTCGTATTGTCCATTTGGAAGCTGATCGTGACCGGAATCTACAAACGGAAAAAGAGTCACTGGTACGTAACGGTAGGTCTGTTTTGTTGGGGGACAGGGAGGCGAGAACCCTGGAGAGACTCGGTGCGCCTACTCGGAGTTCCGTCGTGTATCACCAGGCTGGCTGACTGGGGCTCGTGCGATTTACGGCACGCACCGTGACTCGCCGCATAAAAATCCCTCCGCATCCAACTAAATGATGCTACGGGGTTTGGTTTGGTTCGGTTGGTGGGTGGGTGGGAGACCGCGGAGTTTTCCCGTTACACTCTCCATACGTCGGACAAAAGACTCGCGCTCGCGTAACATTCACTTCGCTGACCATTTTCTATTATTTAACGATTCGGCGGGCGGGACGCAATGGAAAGGGAGGGGAGAAGAGGGAAGGGGCATTCCTTGGTACAACGTCAGAGATTAATTTGAACCACGAGAGAATAGTGACGTCGGCATCTTCGTCTTACCTCGTTTGGAAGGGCGATGATTTTGGTGACTGCATTTTCCCCACTCTCGGTCGCGTGCTGTCCATAGAATTCGACCCCCGGTCTGCCAAAACTGTTTTTCGCATCGATACGATTCGGGTTAAGGTCGGTTTCTAAGTTTGTCCGAGGGAGATGGGGAGAAGCGAGTGGCGACGGTCGACATTCGATACGTCGACGGTGAAGTACGAGACGGCCCTTTGCAACGAACGAGACGACCCGGGCAAGGCCGACGCGCCTGTTTTGCCTTCGCCAAAGCATTAGGTAACTCACCTGCCGCGTTTCGAGAAAGTAAAGGGACGCGAAATAACATAATGCAATTATTTACGCGCCGACTTTGTTTTCTTCAAACGTAACAACGTTTCTTTATCGCACCGTACCAATATCGTTACCGTTATGTCGAATTCCTAACGGACAAATGCGCAAACGATTCTTTAAAACTTTCTCGCCTCTACTGGAATTCAGTTCGGGGCAAGCGTATAATTCGCGAAAAGCTCGTTCGAGTAGAGGCGTCGACCAACAATTAGTTACTCGCTACGAGCAAAAATCTCTCTCTCTCTCTAATTTCGCAACTTTAAATATTGTACAACGTCGGGAATTTTCCGAGGCTACGCGGCATACATGGTTCGTGAAACGCCGCTCGGAGATCAGATTCTTTCGATTGTGTAAGACGCCTTCCCTCCGCGTTCCGAGGCAAAAGAAAATAATGCTTTTTAGACAATATCAAAGTCCGAAACTGTCGACGTATTAATAAAAGGCGATGTTGCCCAAGATTTTAGTTGTAACGAGTACTAAAAGGAGGAAGGTTCTCGGGCTTAACATCACAATGAGTGATGCATCCGTCGTAAAAAGGATACACTTTGATGGCTCCGGATGCAGTGCCGATTATCATTAATCGAAGACTCGGGTCCCAGGCGAGTGCCGTCGGTTTATTCGGGAATCCATGCTGGACAGTCTGCAAAACGAGTAAAACATAAATCATAATTAATATCGAGAGAATAAAAGTGAAAGAACGCCGGTAATTTAAAAAGGTAATTCGCATGACGCAGACGGTCACGAATTCGTATCATTTATCGTTATCTAAGCTTAGCCTACTACCAAACATTAGGGTGAAAAAGTGGGTCACCAAAAAAGGAACGTATACTCGTTCTTTATTCGTTGATTACAATCTCGTGGAAAGGTTTGCCCGATCGGGGGATACGCCCTCGGTTCGTTTCGTTCAATTATTCTACGTGAACCGTTATCGGACATCCTCGATACACATCACTCGTCGTTACGAACCTACAATTGTTTCGACGACGTATCGGGCACGTATTCGAGTTTTAGACGAGTCGTTCGGCTCGTCGGCAGGAAAAATTTAGAGATAATGATTTTCATCGTTTGGTTGCTAATGGGTCGAGGAGCGAGCGAGTAACGTGAAATATCAATCCATCGCAGGTTACAATATCGAGAGACTTATCGCGGGGTGTTAGTCATCGTCGAAGCCGAGTCGTAGGTATATTTCGATAGCGACCCTTATCTATATGTTCCGTATACGTTCTTCGACGCGCCTTAAAATCTCAAAGCTCCAAAAGAGACGAGACTCTCGAATTTGCGATTCGTTCGCGATCCCGATCCACCTATATAGCTATATAGAACGTTTCTATAATCGACGAGAAGACGAGAGTGAAAAATGCGGCGCAACGCAACGCGAGGCTCCCGAGTAGAGGACGAGTTTCGGAGAAAGGTTCTCTCGTTCGACGCACCGCTACCTTTTCTACCTGCCTCAAAGAGATCCTTTTGCCTGGGTCTAACGTTCGATCCATATATACATATATATATATATATATATATATAGCAAATAACGTACAAGAATTCCAAGAATGCCGAAAAGAAAATTGGCGAAGCGCTTATACAGAAAAATTCGCTTTTATTTACCGATTAATTTACATAATGGAAATAGATTTTAGAGAACTAATAATTTCGAGCTCGCGTCTAATGTAATATCGATTAGGCGCGAAAGAGGGCACGCGATGAGCGTGAGAAAGAAGTGTAACAAGTTGTGGAACAACCAACGGGACGAACTGTCGCGCTTATCGTGAGAAAGGGTGTCACTGGTTGGTCTCGTGCGATACGTACATGTACGTGTGTACGACATACGCGCTCCCGACTCCGAGAAAAGGTAACACGCGGACGATAATATATTTAGTTTCGCGTGTGTTCGCCTCCCTCTCTCGGTATATATCACGGATAAAGATCGGAGTGTGGCGGGGCTGAGCTCCGATTCCACGCATTAACGGACAATTAAGGCCGCGCGAAAATGCTTCCGCGTATCTTGTCGTACGCGTCGAATCGATCCAACCCGATTACCGGTTGACGTACTCGTACAAATAAATAATAATTCGTATCGGTCTGTGCAGGTTGTACGCAAGAGAAACGATTTTATTTCCTAATGTTGTCGCGTTTTCACAAAAGGATTCGGCATATTCGTTTATCGTCGACGTTATTGTTTGCACCGACGCAACGATAAGATATCGATCTTTCGCTTTTCGTACGAGGTTAAAAGCGACAAAGACAAAAAGGGCGAAAGCGCGATGGCACAGAGGCAGGCGAGTCGGTCCCCGTCGGTCGGCAGTCTACATCCAGTTGTGTGCGATCGTTGCGTTGAAAATAAATAAAAACGAATAAATACGGATGGTACGTACGCGTACGAGACGATAGCACCCACCAATGCGACGCTACGATCGAGCCTTGTATTATTATTTTATCGATAAACTCGATTAATGTTTGTTATCGCGTAATCTTGGACCGACGGACTCCGCGACTGGTCTTTCTTCACGATTTATTTCCCCAGCGGTCGAAAGGACGATCTCTTTCCAAAACGAGAAAACCATATAGATAACTAGACGGAGTAACGAGTCTAGCATAAACTCGCGTGCGTCGCATTCGTTGACACAGTTTCATTCGTTATTCGAGCAGGTGACTGTATGCTACCATCACCACTCACATACATTTATAGAGAGAGAGAAATTTGCTGCACGAATGCACAAACAAATTTAAACGATACTTTCGGTAGCGATAAAACCGCCAGCGGATAACAAAGTTTACCGAGCGGGGCGATGCAAAGATATGACGAAATAGCTCTGGAATCGATATACCGAATTCGCGTTAAATCGTGAATGGCGAGAGCGTCGTGTGGAACGAGAAAGAGAGAGAAAGAGATAAATAATAATAGCGTGAGAATGCTTATGCGTATGTGCGTTAGAGAGCGAGCAAGCAGACGCACTCGGTCGACTCGAAAGGATTTAGCATCGAGTAGGTAAGTAGGCGGGTTATATTCGCTCGCCGGCTTGCTCGTTTCTTCGTTGTTTCTGTCGCTTGACTACGGATCGCGCCTCAAAGTGCGAATCTCGACGATTGTGCCATGCTCGCCAGCGCTACGACACCAGTCCCGGTCTCGAAGCGGAGAGTAAGAGGCAGTCTCGGTCGGGACTCGCCATGGAACACGAGAAGACGAGCAAAAAAGAAAAATCTCGGGAGTTGTGTTTCGCGCCAACTAACTCGCCCTTCCCACCCGTCTCCTCTCCTCTCCTCTCCTCGTCCATCGACCATCGTCAAAATGTTAAAAACGACCAACGTCTTTTCTATACACCGGGAGAAACGCGGGTGTGAAATTGTGATAATTTGGCAAGAGCGTCGAGCGACGACCCAGCCAGAGAGCGACGACATCCTCGCTCTTTAATTTTATTTTTATAACTTTCATCGGTTTATTCCTATCGACCTGTTGATTGCGGCAAACGATTCGCAAGATCTCGATGTGGCAAGTAGCGTCGGATAAGGCGCTGTACGATAAGAAGCCAAAATATTTAATATTTTGTCAAAAATGCTCGTAACAAGCGGCCAATACATGTCTCAACGAACAAATTGTCGGTTGGCAATTTTGGTTTTCCCTGTGACAATAATTTATTCTACTTCCGCGTGTATCACTGACGTCATCTTCGTATTGACCTGTTGATTCTTAATAAATCGATGAATTCGCACTGCCCAGTTTCCATATAGGCAGTCTCGCGACTTTTATCAATGGCTTGACCAACCGAAAATGCACATGATGCCGAATTTGTAATATTCTCTCCATACCCAATTGACAATAAATCTGTCTCTGAACCACTGTGAAATAGTACCGCTTTGAAAATTAGGTATATCCATCTCGAGTTGATCCATTGTTACTGAGATTTTTGTTATTGGGCATGCGAATACCGATATGCCGTAGTAACGGTGAAGATATTTATGTTGCCACGAGATTGATGCCAGGTATTGACGACATATACCTATCTATAATAATGAAAGAGAAGAATCGTTAGGTACCTTTCTAAAGGCGAAGAGATCCTTCTGCAGCTTCTGCCTCTCGGCCGTGGGTTGTTGGCCCTTGCCTCTGATGAACTTGAGCATCTCGATTTTGTTGGTTAAATTCACTTCACCACTTTGCCACCGTTTGTATCACAAGGTTTTCGCGCGATCACTGCGAAGATGCGACGAGAGAAAGAAACGAAACAAACAAAAAAAAAAAAACAATCAACACAAAACAAAACAAAAGTACGATAAAATGAGAATAATGAAGAAAGAGGAGAAAGACGTACGGGCACAAGTTTGGCGTTATCCACGTTCGGAGCCGGCACACATAGCAGCGGCATACAGTCACTCCGTTGCGGCGTTGTCGTGGATTTTCGCTCGTGCGCACCTCCTATCGCTCCTTCACTCGCTTATTCTAGTTTATTTTCTGCGGCACGTTCGCGCAATATGTCAATTCCTCGGCTAATCATACAATTAAAACATTGTCGAATATTACTCGGATCGCGCTTTAGAGTTTTGTTGTCGGCTGGTAAACTCGTCGATGCGTTTGACGGCCGTAGTACTGAACACGTCGTGTGCTCTAGCTGGCCCACGCAGCATGTCGTCCCTGTCGTCTCGATGTGTCAGCCTGCCTGTTCTTTCGCAACGTTTTTTTCTTCTTCGTTAAGTATGCCGCACGTGTACACAACAAGTATGAACGAACGAATAAAAACACACAAAAATCTATCGCCTATGTATGTCGAACGCGCGCGGTTTCTCTCGATGACACTTTGGCGTACATATAAACTCTTGAAACGATCGAAAACCTCGAGAATAACGAACGGTAAGTCATCACACGTCTATCGCGTGCCTGCGTGTGTCGCGCGGCCTGCTCGTCGCGACGCTGTTCAACGGTGCAGGGCGAATCCCGAACTTTCGGTGACTCTCGGCTCACCTCGGACGCTTACGTATAATATTCGTCGTCGACGCCTCGAGATACGTACGGGCGCGCCCGTAAGTTAAGAACAATGACCTCGTGTATTAAGCATAGTTGCCAACACAATAAACATACCTATAGGAATTTCTAGATACTTTTCGTTTAAACTATTTAAAGACCTTGTACGCGTTCTCCGTGCAAAGGTGCAAATGTAGACACTTATGACGGGGTTAGGGGGGGGGTTAGAACTCACACCTCTTTGAATCGAATGGCTACAATTGCTCGCTGATTGCAACTTTCATAGATTGTTTCGAAAAAGAAATTACGTCGGGGATGACGTGGAGGAACCGATGGAAGCCAAAGGCAGCGTTCTCCCCAAAACAACGCTAGAGCAAATCCCCTACCAACGAAAAACCTAAACAGAAAGTACAGGCGCTTTCACCTAAACGAAATGGCCCTTTCCAAGTCCGTCAAATTTATCTAATTACGTACATTCGTATTTATCGCATGTACCCAATGATGAACCTATAATCAATATCACAATCTGGGTTGAAGTAAAAATATATTTTGTTTTCTTACTTTGTTCTTCTATTAACAGAATTGCTTAAGTGAAAGAAAATAATACAGGCTCAAAAAAATGTGTACTCCATAAGAGTATTAAAATAAAAGGTAAAACAAACGCGTCACTTTTGAACTTTCAAATACGTTTCATACACCATTCGTAAAAAAATATGTAATATGGCATTAGACGCAAAATCTTCGATAAACATTATTCCCTAACGTACATTGTAAATTCTTAATCGAGTAATCTTAACTTTAGCAACGAGTGCCATTTGGATTCGTTGCTTCTAAATCCAACTAAAACTTTTCAAAGTATTTTAAAATGACATACAAGTTTCTTTGTCAACAGCTTAACAAAATTAAGAGCAAAAATAAGGAATGATATTCCTTTCAACAACTTATGTGTAGATCTCTGTCCCGTTTGAATAACAAGACGATCGCAAGAAATAGGAGCGGTACGAGGAGTAGTAGGACCAGGAATTAAGAATATAAAATAAAATATTTATCACATCCTTGGTGTCCATATATGTCCCCAAAACTATTTTTCTAATTGACAGCATCCATCTTGTCCCAAGATTCACCGCTCGTACTACTACTCGTTACCGAGGAATGTCGGCTTATCTGTGGTAATTCGAAATGCCACTTATTAGACTCGTTGGCACCAACGTCGGTGCTTGGATCATTATTCGATAACGGTGGTCGTGCCTTTATTCCAAGCGTCGTTGGCCTCTTGCTCGGATTCTTGTCCAACATAATTTTGAGCAGTTCGTACTACGGAATAATGGCGTTGTCTTTACAAAATGGCATTCGTACATATTTGGGTTACTACGTGACTGACTGACTCACCACTTCGGGATGTTTGACACCAAATCCATCGGGAAATACTGAACTCCTGAGGTTCATCAGTGCGTCGATCCTCTCCATTTCGGTGAAGAAAGGTATCATCAATTCAAACAATATTATACCCAGGGAATAAATATCGACTTTGTAATTGTATATCTGGCCATTCATCTGTTCCGGGGACATGTACAAGTGAGTACCAACACATGCAGTATGAAGGCCATTTTTCTGCGATCTCGTAGTATCTTTCTCCGTATCCGGAGTTCGCAAACCCTCGTCGTAACCCTCGGTCATGGCTGTTACGAGGCCGAAATCACCGATCTTTATTTTGTCGTCGTAAGCAAAAAATATATTCGACGGCTTGAGGTCGCGATGAATCAGACCCTGAAGATGCACGTACTCGACGGCTTCCACAATTTGCTGAAATATATTAGTTACTCGGAGAACATCGCGCGTATGCGGCTGCCGCTTCAGCCATTCCCTGAGACTTAACTTTTGGCATAGCTGCATTTGTATGTACAAAAACATCTTCGCTGATTTGTTCGCGTTAGTAGTTTTGCCGTTAAGCTTAAGAGAGAATGAAGCTTTGCGTTTGTTGAGCCTCTCCTTTTCGGCACTATTATTACTTGCACTTGACTTAAAGACGATCGATACGGAATCTTGCGTTGACTCCTTCTCGATACCGTAATTCGCCCTTGAACCAAACTCGCTTGATTTTTCCGAATTGCTCGAATCATCGTTCGAACCATCCTCGCATCCGAAACTGCCAGTCTCCTCGGTGATGGCGGATTCGTCTTCCGTGCCCGATGCTTCGAAAACAATGAAAGAATCGTCTTCTTTTGTGTACGGGTTATTGAGCTCTAAAGCTTCGAAAGCGCTATCGATCGACGGAGGATCGCTGTGTGGTACGTCTATGCACACCGAACTGTATGGTTTCGTCACACTCTGCGAATACTCGGACGGAAATTCGGAAGATGAGAGCTTTTGATCATTCAGATAAGATTCGTCCTGTTTCTCCTGCCAACCGGCCGGTGGACACTCTAGCCAAGCGTTAAAGTATCGTACAATGTTTTGATGTTCCAGTTTGGCCAGTGCCTTCACCTCGCGCATCACGCGATCTCGAGAGTCGCGGCTGTTAACCGTATTGATTACATTATTACCATTGACTTGTTCGAATTTAGCTGCTAGGGTCAATAACTCAACTCACCTGTTCGGGAGACATATTCTTTTAATGGCATAGTTGCAATCGTCTATTTTGTTTTTTGCCTCGAAAACGACACCGTAGCCACCCTTACCCAGACAATCAATGTGCTCGAAATCCGTGCGATAACGCGACTTAAAATCGACGGGACTATCCGTATCGGTCAAAGCCGATGGATCTTTTTTAATTTCAACGTGTGTCTCAACAATCACCGGCTGAAATTAGATCCACAATGATGCAAGAATTTCCAGACGCAGGTTGTAAAAATTAGGTAAAAAGCGTACCGGAAATACAGCGTCTTTAGCCGGAATTCTATCGTTCATGAAACGTTGTGCCAACATACAGTTCAGTAGTACAGCAGTTGTAACCGAGATTATCACAACTTCTTTCCTGCGGATTAATTATTCAAAGTATCAACACTTACTATATATTGCAATACAACGGCGTAAACTTCGTGCAACTTACCACCAGTACCACAGAGATACGATCATTACTTGAACAGGAGTGTCGTCTTCGATATTTTCAAACTCTATATTGGGCGAACCACTCGCGTTATCAACGATTATGACATTGGGATTAGTGCCGTTGCACTGATGCGAACCATCGTATTGTTCTCTCGTGTAAAGATAAAACCCGTTACCTTCAACGGAAGATCGAACTAAAATTCATTCGCACATACAAAGGCAATGTAAATATGTAAAAAACAAAGTAATTTCTAACCATTTATGTACTCGGAATTGTAAAGAACCGAGAGGGCTGTAGTACTCGGAGCTTCAGCGATTTCCCGAGCTACATCGTTCTCATTATTGCTGGTTTCTATAGTTGGAATTAGCGCTGTCTCTAGAGCCGGGTATGGTCGCCATGGAAATTTCAGATAACCAGGTTGTTTATGGGGCGAAGGTTCGATCATTCTCGTCAAATCCGCATTTTCTTGGACATACAGCTGCCGGTCGTGCATTCCCACGTAAATTCCCGGACTTATTGAGAACTCCGCACCCCATGTCCATTGGCTACCATCGAATAGATCTACTACTTCGAGGGTCCTTTCGTGTTCCTCCTCCCCGGTTATGTCGTCTCTCCATAAGGAGACTATCGGTGAATCAAACTGAACATTTCGATTAATAAAATGCAACGATTATTCCGTTGCACGGGTATTACTTAGCGTACAAATTACTCACTTTATGCTCCCATAATTTTATTCGTGGATTGCTTTTTTTCACAGCCCAAATAAGACCTTCGGGAACGATCACACGTAATTCAATGTCTCTGGCTATTTGCCTAATTTTTGGATTACAATCGACATTCTCCTGTGGGATTAATACCAATTCATGCTGTCCCACGCTAAAATTCCATCTGCGAACAAAAAACGACACATACTTGTCTCGAGTTTTATTGCGCACAAATCTCAATCTGTACTACGAATATGTACAGATCCCTGAAACACACTTCTCAAGACCAGTGCGCGGTTCGACGGCACGAACTGTTTGTTGAAAACGTTGAACTACCAAAACTTCTTCTTCGATGAGAGATTCACCTTCCGTATTGTTTGTGCAACCGCTGATGTTACATTGATAAAGTACCCGTCCATTTAAAGTTGATACACCTACAGTTTGAAGGTATATAGATATTGATTTTATAATCAGTTTGCGATAAGACTATTGTCAGTATATTATTTACCATAAGAGCGAGTCTCTTTCCCTCCGGAAAATACTAAATCATCCGAATAACGAAACGATGAACGGAGCAATTGGTCCGTCGATAGTGGAACTGCTTCAAGATTATCACCATCGAATTTGTATAATCCACCATTGAGAGATGGTATCAACCTGACCCAATGACCATCGTTGTTTAACTAAAAATTTAAGGCACATAGTAGCAAGAACAAAAAAGAAATTTCCATTAATATGAAATTGGCCATTAATATTATATTTTACTTCACGACGATGGATGTTGGATGATAACAGTGGGCCCTCTCCAAAGTCTAATGTCCATTTTATTCGTCCACCATTAACTATATCCAAAGCCGATAATTTCCCATCTAACGTGCTGACAAACGCCAGACTGGAGAAAAAAAAGTCTTGTATTTTTCTCAATAACAATATCTGTAGTAAGGATATTAGAAATATTTTTCCAAAACGAGGCTTGCCCATTCGGTGTACGTTAGTACCAAAGGTGTATTGGAAAACAAAATTTTTTATTCAAATCGCACTGTACCTTCGTCACAGACTTTGCTCTATTACTTTTCTATTTTACATGAAAAGCAAGAAACAATAAGCAGAGATGCAATTAAATATAGAAAAAGTAGGAAAGCTCGCCCCCCCCCCACCCCACTGATTGATAGAATGAGCTATATTACGGAGTTAAAAGGGGTGTTGGGTGATAAATAAACTATGTACACCATGTTTTGAAAAGCTAAAATGAAATAATAATTTGATCACAAGAAAATTTATTGCAAAGTACAATGATTACATAAATTTTGGGCACGTGGATAATAAGAGTCGAGCATTTAAGTAACAAAAGACGGTGTATTTGTTTGGTGTATAAAACAAACGTATTGGAGTGCCAACACATCGTAATGATAACGTCAGCCTCGGTGGCCGATCGAGGCAGAAACTGCGTCGTAATTGAAATTAAAGGAAACACGGAATAAATAGATCTCATCTAGCCAGGATTCTTAGTGGATGTTCTATAGTGGAAGAGCAGGAGAGCAGATCGTTCAGAGGTGATTCACCTGCGAGATGAAGTCCCGGTTGTCGATGGCCCGCAGACACTGAATGGCCCATTTTCCGTTGTGGTAACGAATGCTAACGAAGTTATGAATATAAATAAAAAATGTGTTCCAAATTGTCTCCATAGATACATTTTCGTCGACTCCTAAATGATTATCGTATAGTCATATCTCGAATAAGTAGTTTCTTGAAAAACCATTATTCGCGGATTGAACAACTCCATCAAACCGCGTTACAGATTTAACAGCCACGGCACCGACCAACACTAACGAGCATTCAACGATTTCGCCAGGTTTGGTTGGACACTCGGATGTTGACCAACGATTAAGGGGGAAGCCTGCAACGCTCGACAAAAATTGCAACCTCGAGAATTGGTTCTGCGGATTCTGCGACATCTGAACGACCAAAGGGTGAACTTTTCTGAACCCACGTTAAGTTGGCCGCAAGCTAGCATAGTTATAGATATGGCGAATACCGTGACGATTCAAATGACACGACATTATAATTGGGCCGATTGTGATATTTGTGTTACAAATCCCCTATTCCGTAACTTGCAACTGAAGCCTCTTTAGACGAAAAGAAATGTTGACCCTCGGCAAGTGCCGACAGTCGAAATTCACGATTTCCTTGTGAGACTTTGCGGGGGCGGGGGATCAAACTTTTTTTCATCCAAAAAAACTTTGTAGGGTGGTTACAGAGTCGAAAATTTGTCGCAGATGATGATTGGAACATTATTTTTTTACGACATTATAGAGAGGGGGAGGAGCTGAACCTAACACTTGTATGGTATTATTTAAAAAATCGTACAAATCTCCTTTGAGCTACTTCGTGATCCCCGCGACAAATCATAAACGTTGTTCAATGTGAAAACGCCGAGTCGGTAAAAAGAATGGGTTGGATCTAATGACAAATATTACAATTTTTATTGCATGTGTAAATTTTCCGAAATATCAAAGTCATATATCGATGATATAATTGCAAGGAATAAGAGTCTATTATTTAATATATTTATTTCTACATTTCGATGTGTATATCTGACATATTTAATCCATGAAGAATGATGATAATAATGTAGTGCGATATTATCGACGTGTGTCATTTTTTTGTACATAAATGTTATCTGACACAGATGGCGCATCGTTCCAATAAGCTTGCCAAGAGAACCAGTTGGCGAACGAATTAAAGTGCAGTGTGTTGTGCGAAGACCATTTCGTCAGTATAAATTGTAAAACTGTCGTCGAGTATGCAAGGTGTGAACGATAAGATATCGATCAATTGAACATTACGGATTAACGTAAGCCTGACAAAGGGAAAGATACAGCGTACAATAATCTGTGATCGGTGCTCGCTCAACTGCCCCCCACTTCCCCTGTCCGTCCCGTAGCTAAACGCCTGTTTTTTCCTCCAGCCATACCTGAGGGACAATAATAGATTTGGCTGGAACCTACGGGCTGATTAAATAAATAGGATTGTCTCGCTCTCGAAGTGACGAACGGCCAGTGCCTAAATGTATCACAGTCAACGTACAATAGCTCACGTTACTTCTTGCTATACCCGTGATTTTTCGTGTCACTATTTCGAGACCAAACCAGCCACATAACCTTAAGTCGAAGGTTCTTTAATATATACGTATACCACAGTTCAAAACCTGGATTCATTTTCCACGATCCGATTAAGTTTTTTCGCGAATCCTCAATATTCGACACAAACAAAAGTTCCCCCTTTCCTCTCACACCAAAACCCTGTTGTAAGCAATCAAATTATGGGGATAACAAAACTGGAGCTTGTTATCAATCTTTTTATCTCATGACTTATGCGGGTTAAGAGAAACAATTCGTAATAGGCTTTCCAGCCCAGATGCTTGATGTCAACCTATTATTGTGAATGAAAGACAGTTTTAAAAAGAAATCCTTACCCTCGACAAAAATTTGGTGTCATCCGTAGACAATACGAAACTATAGGTGCCGCATGATTTTGGAATAAAATTTAAATAATTCCCGTTTGAATCAGTCAGAAATCATCAAAAAACTGAACAACTTGGATTCTGAGTGAACGCAAAATAAGACTCTTGACCAATTTAGATTTGGCTTAAGAACATCTAAGTTAACGAAGGTTATCGAGCGAATAGTACTTTAATATTTGAGCAATCATGAGGTAGAGCATCATGGGGGAGAGAAATTCTTATCATTGTATAAAACGTTAACTTTTCATTAATATGCCATTAAAAATAAAAAAAAAATCAATATTTCAATTCTATATTTAATGGCCGTAAGCATATTTTCTTGACGGTGATCACAAAATACTGGGGGATTTTTTTTCGGAACTGGTGAGTTACCGTCAAATACAGATCTCTTCAATGTCATATGGCAACTTTTCAGAAGACGTGCAAAATGCATTGGACATCCATCAATAATGAAATATGTGCGTTGTCGCAGTACAAATTGTCTCTCTTATCTGTATAGGTAGCATGGAGGGCCAACAGTTCTGTTTGAGGTGGCACAATTTTCAAAATACCCTACTAAGCTCTCTGCCAAAGCTGCTCGATGGTGGTTATCTGACAGATGTAACTCTAAGCGCAGGAGGTAGACATATTAGAGCGCACAAGATTATATTATCCGCATGCAGCTACTACTTCAAAGAATTATTTAAGGTATTATCGATAGTGCATAAATTGCTGATATTTATGAATATTCAAACGAGATGGCTCATATCTTTATGTACATTGCAGGATCTGAGTTCATTGCAACATCCTGTTATCATACTTCCAGGCATGGAGTATGCAAATCTTTGTGCGCTTGTAACGTTTATGTACAATGGTGAGGTGAACATTTATCAGGAACAGTTGCCTGCTCTTCTTGCTATGGCCGATACCCTGCACATCAGAGGCCTTGCCGACATTGCCGGGGTAAGAGATTGTTCGATTAATTCGACTTTCGCGTCATAAATGCCATCTTGCGTTTGCGATATATTATACATA
Source organism: Netelia fuscicornis (assembly GCA_946811545.1). Taxonomy (NCBI): domain Eukaryota; kingdom Metazoa; phylum Arthropoda; class Insecta; order Hymenoptera; family Ichneumonidae; genus Netelia; species Netelia fuscicornis. The sequence goes on from OX328014.1 coordinate 431,444, forward strand.
CATACCCGATAAATGCGATAGAACCCTTAACCACGATAGACCCGTTGTCACACTTCCCAAGCTTCATAGTCGAGGATCTTTGAAATACCATATCCTCTGCGATAGCAGTCATTTCTCTCATCTTTTTTTGTTTCTGTGTACAAATTTGCATTCTCAAAATACAGTCAAATAGTTGTATAGTACTCTTAGCTCGGTTCGGTTAATTAGTTTGCATATAATGAAGCGTCACATTAGAGGTAACTGAACGACACTCGTACTCGATGAGTACGTGTTGCTCTTTCTCGGAAACTCGTTTATCCCGTTGCAATTGGCCGGCCGTTGCCTATTCGTTTCAGGAAACGAATTCTAACTAACATCGCGTGTAACGCAACCTTTCGCTCGCCTCTTTACCGCCAGATTCTTGAGAAATTTAAAAGAGAGAGAGGCCCGGTCTGTAAAAAACAGAGAAGATAGACGAAAACAACCTCTAATTACCATTTTATTATCCTATGATCGTGTTGTTTTGTTCAGGTCACTTAAACACATTCACTGTCGTTCCTCGAGAAGTACTTCGCTGAAGGATTCTGTCCAGGCACATTAGTACAAGTCGAGTGCGTCCAAAAGCGCTAAGGGAACGATAATGAATTGACAAACAAAAAAAAAACAAAAAAAAAACGATATCCACGAGATCAAGATCGTTGTGTGTGTTGCAACTAAATGCAAGTGGATGCATCCCGTGGAACCTTACCCCATAGAATGAAATTTACAGGTATATTCTCTAAAATAGCTGTTCTCTCATTCAACGAAACCCATTCCCACACACCCTCTATATATCTCGCCGAATCATCTGCTCATAATCTCTTCTAGTCTATCACTGGATCCTAGTTGTTTTTCCTTTCCTTCTGTACGAAGCCGGCTCATCAAGATAGCGTTCACATTTTCAATTTAACATTGGTAACTTTGTTGAAAGCGTTTCGTCGAGTTCGAGTCGCGTGAGGTTTCGTTCACCGTAATTGCAAGATTTTCACAATCTCGATGTACTCTCACTCAATAATTTACGAATGAGCTATACCGTCTCATCACTGTCGTTGACGAGTCAAAGGAAAACAATAAAGATTCTCCGTTTGAGGGATCCACTCCTATCTGTCTCTCCTTTCGTGGGTCAAGTCCCTGTCGATGCGCGGAATGTTACTCGAGCATCGTGATCGTGACTCATTTTCGTTGCAGAAAAACACCCGTAATGAAAACAACGGATTATTTGCTCATCCGGCATCTGCTACCGATGATATCGAGGCAATGGAAACATCGATAAAACGTGAAAATCCTGAAGGCACTACGTCGACATCGGAATCTCTAGAGAATCTTAGCCAAGTCGTGGAGAATCTACCAGCGGACGAAGAATCGTCCAACGATCACGATGGAATACCCTGTAGTGTCAAGACCAAGCCTTATTACTCGATAAATGCTAAGCTCGCCCAGAAGGAGAGAAAATCAACGACGACCGCGACAACGACGATGACGACGGCGGCTGCGGCAGCAGCGGCGGCGGCGGCGGCGGCGACGGCAACGACCACGACGACGATGACGACGACCGGGTTGAATGGCCCAGGAAATATCGTTAAGCATCAGGATAAAATTTATACGGAGAATCGAAGCGACGAAACTCTCGTTGTCCCGGAAGATAGATGTCCACTGCTCGAAAATGTGAAACCCCCGCCGATTCTTGACGCCAATTTTCGTTTTCTCGCGACTACTGCATCAGCTCGTGCCAGCCAGCAACAAACTTGCAACAAGACAAGTGTAACTTGTCTCATATGCGGAAAACAGCTTAGTAACCAGTACAATCTCAGGGTACACATGGAAACTCACAGTAATAGTTCGTACAGTTGTACAGCATGCTCTCATGTCTCGCGATCGCGCGATGCTTTGAGAAAACATGTATCGTACAGGCATCCGGTAGCGGCGCCGCAAAAACGCCCTCGATACAGCTTAACAAAACCCTAGGATAAATCCCAAGTTATTCAAATTTCCCAGATTTTAAGGGCTGTTTTTCCGCAAGAAATAAGACACACTACACACACGCGAATAAACACAAACGTCCAACCCAGAATTAAAGAAATAAGTTGTAAATAGGTGGATCGAGCTGTTGCGAGTAACCGTTCTAGTCCGAAATGCCCGACATATATTTTCCACACAGGCTTTCTACGGCCGAATGAGAGCCCTGTGGCCAGTTGACCAGAGTTTATTGTCCTTGTTTAGTCCCGGTATAATTTTCGGCCTCCTCGATTTAGGGTGCTTGTCCCGTTCGAAACGATAATACAAATGACTAATTGTACATACTTGGACAGAAGGGAGAGAGAGAAACAATAGACGGGTGCGGACTTGGGCTGTTATGGATATCTAGTCTAAAAAAGTGAATATACTCGATGGAGATGTAAAAGAGTTTGCTTCATCGAAGCGCCCCGTTCCTCGCTGACACGGGTATCCCGATTGGGGAGCGAGTAAGTTCCTTCGAAGCCTCTAGTGTTCAAATTGTTATCGTTTTTTTCTTTTCTTCTTGTTATCGTTGAATCGTTTTAATAAAGACAATTTAGACGTATATAAAATCTCATTTGAAGCGATGACTGATTTACGTCGACTCCCTCGAGATCCGTTGATCTATCCTTGAAAACATTCAATTCCCATCTTAGGACAAGAAATTATTAACACCGAGACCATCTGAATTGTATATCAAGACTCGTATTCAAAAATAATATACAATATTTGTATGCTACAAATAAAATAAATAAAAATGCATGAAAAAGTTAATGAAGCCCTTCACAAAAGCGTGAACAAGACTGGGGGAGGAGGTTGGGGCGGAGGGGTCGTGCGTCGCTTACACACATAGGACACACGGGACACACAAACACCTCTCGAAGATATACATATATAATATATATATATATATATCTTTAGATTTTCTCGATGCGCCAAATCTTCGTGTTGCAGTCTTGACCGACCGAGATAAGAGTTTCTTCATCCAGCCATACGAGCCGAGTTATCTGGCTCTGAGGATGTGCATCTGCAAATAAGAACAAAAAAAAATGTGACCGTGAACCTTGAAATTTTCGGTGCATATGCCAATTTGAGTTGCACAAAAGACAGGAAAAAAGAGGTTTCGTATTACGCGTACTTTTGATAATGGTGTGTTTGGCAGGGTTCGTTACACTCCAAATAATGATCGTCGTGTCGAGACTGCCACTGGCAACCATCACAGAATCCGGTGACCACGCAACGGTGTTTACACGAGCGTTATGAAAACCCCACTCTCTGTTATGCGCGAGCTGCAACGTAACGTCGACACACATTTTGTTAATATTGTTGGGCAACCTTGAAACTATTTTTAATACAGCCGGTTAAAGCGTTTCGTGGCTGTTTCGCACTCACCCCCTGACAAATCCAAGAAGCAAACAGGGCGGAGAATTTAAAGAAATTAATTTGAGTAATATCGTATAAAAATAGGAGAATGAGCTTACCTTGTACTCGGGAACCACATAGAGGACAACCTTTCGATTGGCATCACAGGCAACGAGGTATTTATTGTCGGGACTATAAGCCACATCAGTCACAGGACCTAGGTGTTCCAGCTCGGTTTTGAGCGAAAGCGCTGTTCCCGATAGACCGTAAATATAAACCTGACGAGCGTGAATTGCATCTTGGTTTTATTGTCATTTTCTTTGTGGCTCAAGCTTTTCTTACGCAAATTGCGTACCTTGTTGTCCGATGTGGAGCCGATTGCTACGTCACCGAGCTCTTGGTGAACGCTCACGCACGAAGGCTCATAGTCTATTGGCAATTTTGCGACTTTTCTACCATGTTGGGTTAGATTAATCTTGAATGGAGAAAAAAACTCGGTGATCATAATAATGTCTGGGCGTTCTATTCACGAATATCAGGATGAGACGATCTCACCTGTCTGATCGAAGCAGTAACAACGATATCACCGTGGATGTCTAGTCCACGAGGCTGCGAGTCAAGTTTAATCGTCGCTGCTTCGGTATAAGAGTTTGTCGCTATATCCACGGCTCTAAGGGTATCATCGATGCCGGCTGTATACAGTAAATCATTCGCTGCTTTCATCCCATTTATTTGATTACCATGACCTTGACCTTTAACGCGGTCATTTTCACCGGTTGCAGCGACCCAATTGGTTATGTGACCTTCATGAGAACCCGTGTAAATAGTGCCTCGATCAGGGCTCAGGGTTAATACTGTGATCGGTTTGTTGTGTCCCTATAAAACATCAAAGAGTATTAACGGGTTGCTCAATGGTCAAGCCATACGCATATACACAAATCCATACTGTCAAAATTCACCTTTATAATTCTGTGAGGCTTTGAAGGATCGTTCACGTTGAGATAATTGATAAATCCGCTGAGGGAAACGGATAGTAGATGATCACCCTGCCACAGACAACTCACCTAAAATCGAACCAAGAGTTAGCGAATTTATTCGTTACTGCCGGGCATTTTATTGTTCGTTGATAAAAGCATTGCCGGCCAAGCCGGCTGGTACTTGTTGATCGTCGACCGTAGTTCCCATATTAAATTCCGTGATGAGCGATCCCGTTTCGACGTCCCACAATTTACAAGTCTTATCACCGGACGCGGTGAGTAATTGGGTACCATCGGGCTTCCAGGCAACCTGCCGAACAAGATCGTAATCATTCATTCGAGAATTTATCGCACGCACAGAACGCGTCATCGTTTTTTTCGTCCTTACTCCATAAACACCGCCTTGATGCGCAGGAGAGCCTACTTCACGGACGAGATCGGACGTCGTACCATCGTAGATAAAGACTTTTCCATCGAAGCCTGCTGATGCAAAAAGAGTTCCCGAGGGTGAATAACGTACGGCCTGAACGAATCTTGTGTGCTCCTGTTTCGTCATTCTGATAAACGAAAAGAAAACCACGTGATTTCATATCATTGATACGCGCGCGGCTGTTTCTACCCGTATGCAAATGCATATTGACAATTACTTGAACTTAAATGGTGGACCCTCGAATATCGCAATCGTATTATCCTCGCTTCCGGTAATCAGCCTGAATGGTCTGCTAGGTCGGAAATCGCACGAGTTTATGGATTTGCTCTGGCCAGATATTTCGCCAACTGATGTACCAGTATCCGCCATGAATACGTGGCCGAATCTTTGGGTCGAGATTTTCGATTACAGCGATATTTGTCGTAAATAGAATGTTCTCGTTGAACTGAACAAATATTTTGACGTACCTCTCTCGGCCTTCTCCGACCACGACCATTCGCTGACTATCGGGCGACCAAGCGATGTCCTTGATAGGACCACCAATCGGATGAAATTCATTCTTAAGAATATGCTCCTTGTTCACTGTATCCCAAATTCGAACTTTGCCGGATTGATCTAAAACGAGCGTTGGTTTTTTGATAAATCATATTACAAGATAATAAGTCTTATTAGTTTGTTGACAATTGCTATTTATGGTCTTACCTCCCGAAGCTATGTAAAAACCACTCGGCGAGTACTTTGCAACGTTAACTGGACAAGAATGTTCAGTGTAAATGTCCGATATAGCTGGATTCTGTAAAATATATTTTCCATTTTGTTTTTATTACCCCGTTTCATCGGGTATGGAGAGGGGAATACTTTTGCATTTGATAACTAATTCTTACATCTATGTTTCTTATAATGACGCTGTTCCCATTAGTGTACAAGAAATTCTTCCCCTTGGGGTCACCACCGAGTACTAGTGGTGTACCACGCTGTGTGCGTGGTAGGGTTGCAAATATATATTCTGAAATGAAACCATGATAATTTGATAATTATTGCTTCATTACGGCAGAGTACTTGAGAATATTTAATCTATGCTATCATCGCCAAGTTGAATTCGACAAAAACTGAGAATTCTGAATATTTGACATAGACCTGTCTTACAAAGTTTCAAGGTCATTGGATTGAGAAATTTTATAAACGTTTGTTAATGGCGCTTCGAGAATTTTTCTCTCAGGACTGTGTGCTCACCTGACTCGCACAGCTTGTACAAAGGTGATTATTAAAACTGTGAAAAAACCTAAAAATGGAATTCGGATCTCTCATTTTTTTGTTTGTTTAAAACTAATGTTTCAAATTTCTCGGAGGTCATTTTTAGTGTGCAAAACGAGAAATAATATCACGTTTCGATTTACACCATTGAAAAGATATTTTCTGCCAGGAATAAAGTGGAAATGTTCCATTTCGAGTTTGGCACGTATCCAAATTATCTCGAGGGTTCCGTGCTGGTAAGCGCGATTACGAAATGCTAGAAACGGCGATTTCTCGAAGACACTGGAATGCTTTCGTTCGTCAATAAATAAAATGCATTGGCCCAAACGAAAAAAACCGGATGAAAATTCAATAAATGCAATCGCTTTATTTTTATCAACGGATCAAAGCAGATAGAATATTTGTCGTCGAGTGTTCGATGATAACATAAAAAAGTAATCACGAGACGAGGTGACTCAACAAACAAGAACAAAATCTTATCAGCAGCGACGTGCGAAAAATAACAGTATATTCCTAACTCGTAAATGCGGCGTTTATTCGCGAAAAAAAAAAAACATAAGCAATCGGCGAAGAAATAATTTGCTCGTAGAATAATCATGATATTATGGGTTCAAGAATCGCCGGACGTTGACCGCTTCACGGCACTGGAGTCAGCAATTTAATGGTGGAATTCGTTTAACTTATATCGATCGAGTATTAAGACTTACTCGTTTCATATGACATCTTTGACACTCTTCCTCACTCAGATTTGATTACAGTATGATTTCTCTCCAGCAAGATATCAGACCCTTAGATTTTTCCGGTTTGTCACTCGTTCGACTTTGTCTATCACTGTATACCTACTTTCCCCCACATACGTTCCACTGCGGCTTCAACGCTACGGAATACGCGTTCCGCCCTTCGCCTTATTTGGAACGTACCGCCGTTTATATAGTGAATCCTCAGACGGGCAAAACCGCGATCTCGAGTATGGGGCACTTACTTGCACTTCGCCCTGGTGGGCGAATGTGCAAGCTTTGATATTACGTTACGACATCTTCTGTTTCAGGATGGAAGTTGCTGTTTCAAATCAGGCGGGAAACAATTATCGAAGACGAAAGACTTTGCTTTACTAATAAACCTTTATAATTATATGGTGGATCAATTTTGGAACATGTCTTTTAAATTAAGATTCAGCGGTTCTGTCTTCTCGCTCGTAGTACTGCTTTTTTCGGTACTTTTAATGCCTTGATTTTCCAAAGTACCAGATTGGGCAAAGTACGCCGAGACAGCTTTTTGGTATATTTCCTCTTCTGGTACACCAGTCTGTAAGGTACAAATATGTCGGTCATGAAATGCTTTTTGTGAAAAAGAGAAAATGATAATGAATCAAATTGGAAAACCTTTTCGATATCTTGATATATCGATATGAATTTTTGGGTGCGTGATGGAGCTTTTGTCTCGATTAGATTCGTGGCCAAGAGTTTTCGATAATCCTTCTGGAATTTGCTGAAAACGAGACTCTTCAGTGTATTGGGATAATGCTGCTTATAATGATTTTTTTATGGATATCTGAAAACTCACGCTCTGATTATATCTTCCTTGTAGAATATTTTTCTAATGGGTATTTTCGGAGCTGGTCTGCTGTAGCGAGGCTCTACTTTGGGAGGAAACGCCTCGTAAATTGCATACCAGAGTGGTTGGTCCTCTGGCTTCATAGCTCCACCGCGTAACAGTGATTGCGTTCTGCGTCATAAAATATCTCATTAGAAAAACCTATGATTTTCCTTACATAATCCTAACCTATCATTGTGCACTGCGACGTATTATTGAAAATATTGAAACGCGGGATGCATTATTTCCGTCTTAATATAGCTTTTTACACAAATAAAAGTAACATACCTCGTGTAGATAGTTCCGATTCTTTCTAATCTGCTTTGTGCCATGTTGTAGATTTACTTGAAAAATGCGTCGATCGAGACCGTCTTATGACTTGACATGGAGAAACATAACCTAACAAACTCAGAAAGTGTGCGCTGCGAGTGTCGTGTCGCTAGGAATTCTCGCCGTTTATCACGTTTTGTTATACAATTAACTTGCCGCGGTTAAAAACTGACACGCCTTATCGTCAACGTCTATACTTTAGGAGAATAAACCAAAGAGATTTATATTATTGTATACAAGCGAGTTACTTTCAACTTGCGTTTTGAAAAAGATTAAAAAGCTAAGCAGACGGTCTGTTACATGCTTTCTGTCGTACACAATGTCTATAATAGATAATGACAAAATTCTGGCAATCGGTCGTGTATTGAGCGACGAGAATAGGCCGCTCAAAGAGCGATTTAGAGCTCTGTTTAGTTTAAAAAACATAGGAGGAGAAGTGGCGATAGAACAAATTAAGAATGGTTTCAACGATACGTCAGCACTGTTGAAGCACGAACTGGCCTATTGTCTTGGACAGATGCAAGACTCTCGTGCTAATCCTGTGCTCATCGACATTTTGAGGGATATCAAGCAAGAGCCTATGGTTCGTCACGAAGCAGGTGAGTTATCATAATAGCTCGAATTTTACTCATACGAGTCTGGTAACTCTTAACTTTTGTTGATTTTCAAGGCGAGGCATTGGGTGCGATAGGAGATGTCGATGTAATTCCCATACTGGAGGAATACAGCAAAGATCCTGTCATAGAGGTAGCAGAGACTTGTCAGTTGGCTTTGAGACGCATAAAATGGCTCGAGGAATCTAGAAATTGTACAGAAGAATTATCCAACAATCCATATGCCTCGGTTGACCCGGCACCTCCTACATCGACTGATAGATCGGTCGATGATCTAACGAAAATATTGCTAGACGAAGATATTTCGTTATTCGAGCGTTACCGTGCGATGTTCGCCCTCCGCAATTTACGAACAGACGAGAGCACTTTGGGTCTAGCCAAGGGTCAGTTAATTTGATAACAATGATAAAAAAGGCATAATACGGTATTCCGATCATTGAATGACGATTCCGTTGCAGGTCTAAAAGCGAAGAGTGCTCTATTTCGGCACGAAATCGCATTCGTCCTCGGTCAGCTGCAGGCACCAATTTCCGTGGAGTATCTCCGGGAATCACTCGAAGATCCAAATGAAAACGAGATGGTAAGACACGAGTGCGCCGAAGCCTTGGGTGCTATCGCTCATCCCGATTGTTTAAAGATACTCTCAGCTTACATGAACGACCCCAAGCGGGTAGTTCGCGAGAGCTGCGTCATCGCTCTGGATATGTGCGAATACGAGAACAGTCCAGAATTCCAATATGCCGATACGTTGACCAAGATTTGTACTTAATAAAAACCTTCAAGTATTTTTTATCATCACGTTACAATGGAATAATTAATGTGGGTACGATTAATCGACAAGTCATTCCGCTGATATTTGTTAATTCGTCTCCTATTATGAAATCTTACATGAAGTCATACAAATTGATAACGTGGATCAGGCGGTTTCTCGGTTAAAATTAATGGTAATAACGAAGGAGGAGAGGATATTCGTAAGGTTGAACAATCGAGCGCAATAATTTAGTAATATTTAAAAGGATGCTTAAGAAGGATTAGCATTAGTAAATTTGGGGAGAAGTCTGGCCCAACTCGAAACGTCAATACGACCTCGCCAAATTTTCGTTCGAATCGATGAAGAACGGCCGTACGTTGGGCGGGTATGAATTGTCCCGTACTGGTTTTTTATTGAGACGGATCTGAATCTCTTCGAAGGACTTGCCCTTGGTCTCAAAAACGAAGAAGGCTATGAGAGTCGCGAAGATGGCCTCGATCGTAGCAAAACTGTAGAATATAACGTGTTCACCCCATTCATCAGCGACAACCTGATAAATTTTTGATACTCCGACGCTCAAGAGGGAACCATAAATGGAGACCACCATCGTTGCCCAGGCCTTGACGTTCGTCGGATAAACTTCGGACATTATGGCGAAGGGTATGGGTCCGAGGCCGGTTGCGTAAAACGCATAAAAGAACATTACCGACAGTATCGGTAACCAAAATACGGAATTGACGTCAACTCCCATCGATCGATAATGATAATACGTTCCAAGAAGCACGAGGCAGACGGTGGTGCCCATCGAGGAAAGTAGAAGGAGCGGTTTCCTGCCGACTTTGTCGACTATGAAAAAGGCAAGCACGTTGAAGACGAGAGTGACGAGGCCGCACATACCGACAACGAGATCGGGCTCGAGGCTGTACGAAGTTTCCTCGAATATGAGTCCGGAGTAGGCGACAAGCGCGAGGAGGCCGGACAATTGTTGAGCCCCGATGGCGATCAGTATGATGAGGGTGGCGCGTCGATTCCCGGAAATGGTAACGATCTCGGTTATTCCACCTTTGTGACGTTGCTCGAATTTCGTTAGATTGTACATTCCCTGAAGCTCGACGGTGACTTGATCGGTACCTCGTAACCAGATCAAAGCTTTTTCGGCTTGTTTGAATTCTCCCCTTAGAAGATAATAATAGGGAGTTTCGGGCATCCATATGAAAGTACAGAAGAATATCAGCGATGGCACGATGTCGATCAGTGCGAGCACCTGTCGGAACAAACGAAATGGTTAATGTAAAATGGTAAAAAAACAGATGGAGGGCAAGAAATAGGTAAGGGCAGCGTATAAGATAAGATATACCGACCGGTATCGAGATCCAAGGACCTATCGCGTAAGTCGTCAAATTTCCAGTGGCTACCATGATGCAAAGTATACAGCCGAGCGCGCCGCGTATTTTTTTCTCAGCGATCTCCCCAAGATACATGGGCACGGTGCTGTAAGTAGCCCCAAGCCCAATCCCACCGACGAATCTCGCAACGAACAACATTTCCGTGGATCTGGCCAAGTATACTAGACACCAGCAAGATACGTTCGGAACGACGGTCGAGAGGAGGGTCCATTTGCGGCCAACTTTGTTGACGAGAAGGGCGGAAATAATCGGACCGAGGCACGCACCCATCGATAATGCGCAAACGATCCACGCGCCCTCGCTCGAGCTCACCCAGAACTTGGCGTTCTCGTCCTGAAGATCCGGAAGCGAGACCGCCGGCCATCCGAATTGCATCCCCGCATTTATCAGCGTAAGATTTGCTTCAACGGAATTATTTCAAAGTCACGAGCTCGTACTGGCCGATACGATAAGTATAAGAATTAATTAATTATCTCTCGTCCATACTCACCTAGACATCCCGCGGTCAATTGTCGCAACGCCCCTGTCCTTCTCGAATTCTTTGGCAATTTCTTCTTCCCCTCCGCTTCTCGTTCCTTCTCACTTGTTGAAATATTTATTTTCATATTTGGCAACTTAACTTTTCGCCTTTCATCAAACTTATCCAACTGTTTGCCTCGTTTCGATCTGTGTTTTTTTTATCATCGACCGGTTCTCGACGTGCATAATAGACGTTTATAATCGGTACCTTTCTGTTCGGGTATGTGTGTAGGCGCGCGCGCGCCTTTGCCTCTTATCTTAATCCAATTTGACGAACTTTTTCACCGTTTACGATTCAACGAGTTAACGAAATTTGTAAAAAGTAAAAATAATACAAGAGAAAGGAAGTTCGATAGTCATGGCACCGAGCCCATCGACGATTGTTACTTTTGTGTAATCGCGAGAACGCGCTTGTTTAGCACGCGTTAAACGACGAATCGTCTATGACGGAAAATGCTATTATCCTACCTACCTCGTTCCAGTATGAGTTTCGCTTGCCCCGAATCCAAATGAGCCATAATTATTGTTTATCGCGACAATGTTAACGAGAGAGAGAGAGAGAGAGCGCGCGCGCCAGAGGGTTTGCATCGCGACTCCGTTCTACAGTGAGTACACATACGACCTATTGCAAAAATGTATATTTGCATTTATCGTTTATTCCAATAATCGAGTGCAATCGAGTCGAGTCGCGTGATTTTATCGAGAGAACAAAATGCCGCGAATAAATAAGTGTCCTAATTAAAAATAGGTAGGTATATATATATATATATATATATATATATAAGTATTGGCCGAAGCGGCGTTGGATGTATCGCGAGCGAGTCTGATTAAGTGGCGAATAAAAAAATTAATTAATCTTCATCCTCTTTGCCGAGAACGAGGATGGCGATGATAATAATAATAATAAAGCTGGGCTACAGCTGCACCGGCAGTTCGAAGCTTCTTTCCGACGGATCAATTTTTATCGATATTACCAAGCCCCGAAGCGTATCTCTCTTGGCTGAGCGAGAGGGAGAGAGGGAGCTTGAGGGAGCGTGAGGGAGCGTGAGGGAGCGAGAGGAAGAGAGGAGGGCGAGGAAGAGGGTACGGGGAGAGACGGGTAGATAGAACGATATCGTACGCCCCGCGGCCTGGAGCGCGGAAGGGTAACGCGCGCGGTTCTCTCTCGCGCGATATTGAAAGATGAATGTAGTGGGAGTCGGGAAGCGAGTCAGTGAGGATCGAGCTCGTGTGCCTCTCTTCTCGTCACAGAGTGATTTTAAAGATTTTCTTACAGCCAAACGCGTACGCACGCATTAATTCGTTTTTAAATCAATCGATTCTTACAAGATAACTAATCGTTCGCCGTTACAAAAGCAGAACAAGAAGAAAACGAGAGGAAAGAGGAAACTGAATTCTTAGTTCAAATTTGGTTGGAAAGAGAAGATCGGTGGTGGCGGCGGCGACGACGACCACGGCGGTGTTGTTAAACTTCTCAATAGTCTTCGTTTAATCACCATTTAAAATAGTAAGCAAGTTGCGTATTCGATTTAACGATTGGATTAAAAGCCGCATCGAAATATGAATTTGTTCGTTCGTTTTGTTTGTTGAAATCACGTCAGATAAGAAATGGCTGAAAGCGCAGCTGATTCGAACGAAAAAGTTGATCCAGTAACCGGATTAACGGAAAGGCAGACGAATATAGTGCAGAGTACATGGGCTTTAATGACGAAAGATCTCGTGGCTTCTGGCTTGGATATTATGTTGAGGTAACTACTACTACAAGGTATCTATCTACTACCTGCTATTACTACCACGATTATCAACTGCCGCGCATTTCTCACCGCCACATCCGCCTCCCTCAATCCCTTCCCATATCGATTCTCGATTAATCGTTACTCCAGCCGGTGTAATTATCTCGTCGGAAACGATAGCGCATACCGGCGGCAAGCAGCGAGGAACGAGCCGCTACTCGAAACTTAGGCGAACGAGGAGATCCCATCCCCGTGCCGGGATCTAATTAAACCGTCTCGAAATATCATCGGCAATATGACACGTTGTCTCGTATCGTTCTTCCTATTATTAATTTATTCAACGCAAATTCAAATATCGACGAGTATTCATACTGGTTCGATTATTGTTCACTATAAAAGGTCATTCGCGGACCTTGAAATAAAATCTTGCTCTCTCGCTCTCGCTCTCGCTCTCTACACTGTAATTTGTTATGCACAACGCCTCCAACATTATATCCGGACCTGTATGTATTATGCAGAGTGTATTCTTCCGGCTGTTGCATATTCATGAGACGATCGCTCAAGGCTACGCACGTGCTCGTGCCTCTGGTCAAGCTTACCAAATAATACGTAAATATACGAGCATCGACTCGGCTACGGTACGATTAAAAATTCTTCTTTCATGAAGAAGAAAAACAAAGATAAATAAAAAAAAAAACAGGCGGAGACGGAGAGGGAGAGAGGGAGAGATATTAGGAGCGAGTATAGAGCTGGACATCTCGTAAACCGTATCATGTACGATTTTTCAGCCTGTTCGACGCCCACCCCGACTATCAATCTTACTTCGTCGGGTTCAAAGACGTGCCGCGGGACGAATTGCCGAAGAACAAGAAACTCCAGGCGCACGGTGTGAACGTGATGAAGGCGCTCGGTGTTATAATCGACGGTCTGACCGACGCGACTTGTCTCTTGCCGCATCTCGAGGGTATCGGCTCGAGGCACAGCAAACGGGGCCAAAGGGAGCAACATTTCAACGTAAGTTTCAAACCGAACGATCGCATAGGGTAGAAAGCATCGTCTACCGTGGACGAGCCAAGAGGAAACGAGCGAGGCGAGTCGTGTGCGCACGTAGATCATTAAATATTTGCGTCTCGATTGTCGAACGTGAGAGTAGCTACGGCGAGGTGGTCTCTCGCGACGCCGCTCCTCTACCGATCAAAGATAGACACCGAGCGATCTATACGTATAAAGAGTAATCGGTCAGTCCCGAGAGTAAGCCTCGATTTATCAATTTGATATTACATTCGTACGGCCAATCATACAATTTGTTCGCGAGTCGCTCGACAATCGTCTTGAAATAGTGGCCCTCCTTTCTCGATTATACCGATCCGGATATACTTACTATACTCCCGATTCTAAATTGATCCCGCGAGATAAAAACAAAGAGTTCGAGTTCGCGTTCGCGATATCTACACGAATGTGTTTCTTCTTTTTTTTCTTTCAGAATCTTGCGATAGTGATGGCTGACGTACTTCGTAGAAACATGGGAGAAGCCTTTACCAAGGAAGTCGAAGAAGCGTGGCGCAAAGCGATGGCTGCCGCCTGGTCTTATATTTTTAAGGGTTTCGTCCCGGAATCTTAATTTTTATCTATTTTCTTTTATTTTATTCTCTCCGACCGTTTCTTATTATCTCTCTCTCTCTCTCTCTCTCTCTCTGTCCATCGATAATTGTAATTTTTTTAAACCACCTCTTTTTGGGGTGGACCCGACGGAGATTATTCTCGTTTACTTTTTTGTGCTAATTTTCACGACCGTCTCGTGTAAAAGATGATCGAATGCTGCAAAAATCATTATATTAAACGTATTATTACGAATGTTGCGTGTATTTTAAATGTGTTGAGGTTGTGAATCGCGATAAGCTGAGAGAAACTTGGCCCGTACTCGTCATCCCGAGAGAGATAGGTGGGTCTCGGTAGGGTTGGAAGTCTTGTTCCGGCGGTCCGGATCACCGCTTCGGAAATTGCATGATTATCGTCACGTGCCGTCCTCCGATGGACCTCCGAAGGACCTCCACCTCCTGCTCCCGCCGCGGCAATTTCCGAACGAAAGTGGTGCATCGGTCCGGATCGAGCTACGCTTAGGAAATCATTTCGTCACCGACGGCCCTCAAAAGTGACGGCCAAATTTATCGGTGATAAAGGAAAACTTGCGTCATCCGTATTCTCGGCTCGTAAATATTTTTCAGAAAGATACGCGATAAGCCAGTGGCCTAGTGAGATAATTTATTCTCGAACGTCAATCAAATTTTCGTTTCTCCTATTCGCTCACCCGCCACTCGCGCGACGTATACTCGCATCGCACTCGTTCGAGGAATGTTTTCGACGATACCTATATATATGTATATTATTTTCAGAGACGTCGTATATCGCACATTCGTTCCTCACACAGTTCGTATAAGCCGAGTCATTCAATTCACACTAAATTGTCCAATTAGCACAAGTCGTTTTGTCGAACCGTCGCATTCGTTGAGAGTGCACGTGTGTATGTGCGTGCGTGCGTCCATACGCATGATATATTATATTAATTTTCGCTCGTTCACTCCAAAGACCGAGATCCATGAACTATTGGAACGTCGAGCCTCTCTGGCACTGGGTCGTCCCAAGGCCCATTGCACGAAAAGCGCGGGACTCGCGCGGTCGCGAGGCGACGCGATATTTACAATCCCGGGGTTCCTCCTTTCTTCGTATCTTCGGCAAACTCACGTTCCAGTGCGGCCAAGAGTTGGAACGAGATAGATCACGCTTCGCCCGTTAGCCGGATAGAAGAAAAATATTTTTTCTCCCACCCGTTCATTTTATCGAGAGGATATTTACGAGAATCGACGCGTCGAGCGACTCAGTAACTCCTGTGGTTCGAAAGAGTTTGTCAAGTCCGAAAACGTTGTCCTCGACCGATCGATCATGGGATCCTTGATCAGTTATTTTCGGGGATCGAACGAGCGCGAAATCGCGGATCCGAGAGTCGGTTTGACCTTGACGCAAATAAAACTGGTGCGGGAATGCTGGAAGCTCGTTAAACTCCAACTTCTTGCTGTAGCCCTTGAAATTATGACTGTGTGAGCAAACATTATTTAAAGATCGCGACTCGAGTCTCTCGATAGTTCGTGTTTTGGCTCGCGAAAATAATTCATATTATCTCGGTATCTCTCCTCGATTGTTGTAGCTTTTTCACCAAACATCCCCAGTACCAGAATGCATTTCCGATGTTTCGCGGACGAGATATCGCCGAGTTGCTCGATGACAAAAAGTTTCACGCTCATTGTCTGATCATTATGGGCACGTTCGAACAGGCCATCGAATTTCTTCACGAACCGGAAATATGTGCAGCCGGTCTTCGTATGGTCGGCGAGAGACACGCCCGACGTGGACAAGATAAGATACCATTCGATGCGAGTTCTTTTTTTCTTTCGTTTTATCTTTATCCGTAACTGACCTATTTTCTCTATTTTGTCGGACTTAATTGAATGGAAAATCGGGCTTTTACAGTTACTGGATCCGATTATCAAGGAAATCTTGAAAACTCGTCTGGCCGACAAATGCACACCCGCTGTTTCGGAAGCTCTGGATATCGTGGTATCGCTCGTAATTAGAGAAATCAAGCATGGTATCGACGAGGCTTGTAAGAGCAAACAGCCGGGTACGAAATCTTGATCGATCGATCGACCGTTTTCCGTTCTTCCAGCGACTACGAGTGTTAATTCAACTTATCGCTAGATATATCGCTCGATATTTTTTTTGCGACGATAATCTCGGCACTAGACTTATCATTGTATTTGGACCGGATCCCGAGTTGTTTTATCTTGATAATCGGTCGATTGAAATTTTTTGTACGTACTTCTATTTTCTATGTATCATAATTAGAACGATATGCCTTACCGTGTACAATTATTATTTAGAAGAAAAATATAAATTAGGTGAAATTTTAATTGCCCATCCGATCTCGCTGGGGAGGCACGATGATTCTCGAAAAGGGTTTCTCGTTCCGATCTCTCGAGTCACTTTTCGCATCGTCGATTTTCCGCCGCTGAACGCGCAACTTGATCCTGTGGATCGCTACAACGACCGCCAATGTTACGAGAGTCGCGAACGAACCAACGAGAGCAGCCATCAACAACGCATCGAGTTTCATCCAGGCATCTTCCTCGACGACCTCGTCCTCGATCGGATCGAGCGTTATCGGATATCTGTACAAATGTAGTTTGTATCGAGATCGAAGTTTATTCTCGGTAATAAATACAGGAGTGGAAAGCTAACCGAGTCTCGGTCTCGAGTTCACCGAGATCACCGAACGGTTTGTCCAACGATTTCTCCAGGTCTTTGCCGAGCTGGGCGAATGCAGTTTTTCCCAGCCAATCGGCCAACTCGTTACGATTCAATTGACGAAGCCGATGTTCTATGTGCTCGTGAGTTTTTCCTCGGCCCTCGGACGGCGAACTGTTCCAGTGAATCAATTGACGAAGACACGGAATTTCCTCGTCGACCTTTCGCTCTGCGCGGGCACGACATATTTTATTATATCGAAGATGAGGTAAATATCGCGCCGAGTCGAAAAGGGTAGAAAATTGGTCGAACCAGCCCCGGCGATGCTGCGTGGTAGGTCGTACGTCGTGTAGTGAAGAGCCGCGATTAGACGTACGCATTCGAAAGGATCGAGATGCGCGGCTATATATTCCAATTCTCCAAGATTTACGTCGATCGTACAATCGATCCTTGATTCCTGCAATAATCGAATAAAGATCACCGAGACGATGCATAGTAATCGATTCATTTCGATACGCAAGCCTGTTGATAACCCGCCACGAATTTTTATTCGACATTTAACGTAAGTATATTAAACTCGAGAAGGCTGAAGAGATTCTCAACTGTCGAGATTCCGACCCGTCATGACCAATGACAGCGGAGATGTCGATGTCCCGTAGTTGGACGTTTTATATCTACGATCTATTTTTACGATGAAATTTGTGTACAATGTTTATACTCTCGTTATCGTATTGCCAAAGGTGAGCGAGCACGAGCGACTCGATCGATCGTTATTTTTGACATTTGGCCAAAGTTTTAGAAAAATGTTTCTATTCTCAGTGTGGTTTACTCGAATGGCTCGTTCACAGTTATCCATCGATATTTAAAGTCCGTCTATCCCCAGATAATATGGCCAATCGTGAGCGAAGCAATTTTCGACGATATGGAGCTGAGTTATCTCTCCCGAAAATTAAATCCGATAGAATGCTCGAAGCTGTTGGAAGCTATGTACGTCAAGAGACCGATGACGGACGACGAGTTTACGCAATCAGTGACGGAAATATCGTTGGACGACGAGTCGATATTGCGACGGCAACTCGAGACGGCTTTTTTCAATCGTGACGATTGTCGTATCAAGCTGGACGAATGGAGTCGCAACTTACCACGTAATATCATTGACCTTAACCCCCTATCGCTCTTTACTTACGCTTATGACGTTTTTTTTCTCTCTTGTTGGGACGTTTCGCGTTTTGGCTCGTCCAGAGAGAAGCAACCAGTGGGCCCGAGTCACGATGGAAACCGTACTACGAACTTTGGGAAGGCCGGATTTGGGGAAATACGTCGGACGAAATGGTCGAGTCGTTCGATACCGCGAAAACCAGATACCCGGGAAAAGTTTGATAAAGCTCGGGAAACGTACGACCGCGAGTGGCTCTATCGTTTCCGGGTCAATTCAGATAACACCGTCGAATGAAATATTCAAAGGTCCGCCGAGAGAGGCCATTATCCAGTATTACAGTAGGGCCGAAGAACCGGAAGTACCGAGCCAACTGATCAAAACGTAAGACACCGGGCTTTAATATTTCCAACGTATGGAGATCCGATGGAAATTGATGAATTTTCATCTCCCTATATAACAGCGCGAGCGGAAAAACTATGGGTGCGAGGGGTTCGGGCGGTCCGAACGAGGACAACTTAGCGACGCGATGGATAGCTTTTATCGTTCTTCTCGGACTCGTAGTTCTCACCATTCTCTCGACCGTCGTCTTTGCCCTCTATAAGAAAAAACGGCCTCACATTTTACCCAAGGGTGAAAGTAACAAGTGTTCGCTAAATAATTGTCCGGGCGTAGATCCTTTTCCTCGTAAGCACTCCAAATCGGACGTCGAACAGGGCGATCGAGCAGCGACAGACGCGAGCTCGCCATGCACCAAAAGAAGAAAACGTAGATTCTCGACTCGCGAACTTTCGCTTTCTCCATCCTCGGTTTGTATTAGAGAAGAAATAGTGCAACAATGTCGAAGATCCAAGTGGAGAAAGAGTCTCGAGGGCGAAGAAGTCGCCGCGACGCGGAGGCCAAGTCGAGGCTCGACGAAGCGTCCGAAACGAAGATGCGACAAAAAGTGTACCGGCCTTGATGAAAAAGTGGTCAAGGTCGACAAGTCGACCCTGGCGTCGGAGAAGAGGTGCGAGGCTCCGCCCAAGCCGCGTCTCGAATTGAAGAAATTTCACGAGAGAATAGCGAGTATCTTGCGCAGAGACGACACCGCCTGCGCCTGTTGTAAATGTAGCGTCATTTCCAGCGACGCAAAGAATTTCGGTAGCAAGTGCTTAGGCACGAAAAAGAATATTTGCGAGGATGAAAAATGTCCAAAGACAAGACTGAAAAGCATCGCGGAACTGTGTCTTTCGCAGGACGAAACCTCGCCGGAAGACGAGCCCGATAATCTCGACTCGAAAAAGAAAGCCAAGCGGACAAAGGCGATCGAGAAGCAGAGCAAGAAGAGGAGGAAGAAGGAGCAGCGGCAAAAGCAGAAGGAGGAAAAGGAGAAGGAGAAGGAGCAGAAGAAGAAAAAGAAGAAGAAAGAGGAGAGCGAGAAAAGTTCACCGGAAAATTCAGCGAGGTCCAAGGACAAGAAGGAATCGAGAGAGTCGAAGACGAAAAAGCCCGAGAAAGCGAAAAAAGACATGTACAACATCGAGGAAGCTTGCACGAGAAAGACTTGCGATTTTCGACGATCCATCGGTACGGAAGACCTTTCGAACGCGAATGACAATTTTTGATATTATCTCGAGCCGGATCCTGGATCCGAAACAAATTATTATAACGAACGATCGAAGATCGAACTGTCGTTTGTTTCGAGATACGAGATATCGCATATACAGCGCCGTTTCCGTCTCAAGAACGGACGCGGTGACTCGCGCGTCATGTTACTCGAATATTATATTTAATAGCATAAGTGGTATATATACATACACTTTTATGAGCATTTACTTAGAATGAGATTAGCACGATTTTATATTTTGACGTTTCTCATCGCTTGGGTAAGTGAACGATTCTTTTCTTCGGTTTCTGTCGATATGTCGAATAATAAAAACTACAAAAAAAGCCAATCCGTTTGTTCATTCTCCTCGATTACGACGCATCGTTAATATTAATTGATAATTTATGGAAGTACGCGGTAAATAGGACAAGGACGTCGTTGCCGGAGGGGAATTATCTGAGGAAGATTTGCGTTTCATCGCCGACAGACTTTATCCCATCGAGTGTTCCAACCTCATGATTTATTTACCAAAAAGGCAACGAGGAAATTCGAGAGCACGTATTACGGACGATCGGAGGTGGAACGACGATTTATCGACGGACCATTCGCGAATTCAATGTCTCGAGACCTTGATCGAGTGCAACGAGATAGGCAACAAGGCTGGATGTACGAAAAAATGGCTCGAGGCGTCGCTTCGCAAGTTGGGACGTGCCGATCTCGCGTCGCGATTGAAGAAACGCTGGAAGGGTGCGAAGCAGCTTCACGGTGCGAACGGTGCAAAGAAGAATATAATCGCGAGCCGAAAATCACATCCACGGAGGAATGAACGAAGCGAGAAACATCCCGGGGTCGAGAACGAGCGACAAAAATTGTTACGTCGTTCAACGATTATTCATCTTTGCGGACTCTCGTAACCAATCTTTTGTTCCCCACGATAGATCTCATCGAGGCGAATCACCGACGAAGAGTCCCGAGGGAAAGAAGGGGCAAGTTGATCCCGAGTTCGGGATAAACTTGTTCAAAGATCGTTTTGTCATTTTCGTGGCGGTCGGTAGTCTTCTCATCGTTGGATTTTTGGGCTTCGTTCTCTTGATTTCCTACAAACGGGCTTCTCGTTGTTACAAGAACTTGGAGCGAGAATGGAATTTCGAGTGAGAATATGGAAAATCCCGAGTTATACTTTGCATTATGGTTCGCTCTCTTTTTTTATCCAGGGAAAATAAAGGTTCGTTGGACGAGTCTGAGACACAATCGCGATGGAGCCAGAAGTATGGACAGCTGGAGGAAGAATCGGATCGAGTGGTGACGGAAAATCGATTCGAGGCGCACGACGATTCGGAGAATGTTCCTCGAACGCTTGAGGAAAGTACCGGGGAGAAGCCCGCCGAGGCATACAAGTCGGTCGTGCCGAACGAGAAACGACCCAACAAAATGCTTCCACCTTGCGCAAGAATAAAGCATTTCATCCAGTCACAAAAACGAATTTTTCGAGGCGATAAAAAACTTAGGATGGATGGTAAGCGAAAAAGGAGAATGAACGACGAGATTAAGAGGAGAGAAGATTGGATCGAAAACAAAGCTTCCGGACAGCAGGGAACGATCGACTGGAAGGGAGGAGGAGGCAAGAATGATCGCAGGAGGACCAAGAAATCGATGGTTCGGAGAAAAGATGGAAATCGCCGAAGAAAAAGGAGAGAAAAAACGAACCGGTCGAATGACAAACCAGAGCTCGGTAAAACGAGGCCCGTCGGTTGTATCTGCGAAATGTGCAAACTCTTCGAAATGGGATGCGGCGAAGAGGGATTGAGCGAAGGCATGAAACATCACGAGAAATCGAAATACATGTGACGACATTGCGGGAGTGGTTTCGTATTGCTATGTATAGGATTAAATTGGGACTATTTCGAAGATTAGAATTATTTGGCCTCCGGGACGGAGTTCGTCGCCGATAAGGTTTGCGCAATGACACGTATGTATGGCCTTTTTGCGGATGATTTCACCGTCGCGAGAATAGAATAATCATATCGGTAAATTATTCGATGTCTTTGTTCACTGTTTTTTCGGTTTGCCACATGTGGTTTGTAAAACGAGCGTATAAAAAGATTGCGACGACCTCGGGAGCGTTTAGTATCGGTAATGATGCAAGCCCTCGCGGTCGTCAGTACGATTTTCTTCGCCGTTGCATTCGGTACGTACATATTTTTTTATTTCTTTACGCAAATAATATTGTTACGACGTCGCTCGATGTATCAATTTAACGACAGGTGAGAATGTTTCGGTGACTTTTCTGTCGAACGAATTCGTCCGTGGGGTAAATGACATCGAGGGACCCGAAAAACTTGCGGTTAACGTCCCGACGGTAAACTTCGCGGGCGATTTTACATTGGCAGCGACGAATTTGTTGAACAGTTTCATACTGGAATACTATCGCCAGGTAAGCCGTGTACCGTAGAATCGTTCCATCCTGAAAAATCGTTCTCTCTTATAAATACTTGTATTCTCATAGGCTAGACTGACGAGTATAATACTTTCGAACGAGTGGAAATCATCCACGAAGATACTGTTGGAAAAGACGACCGAGGTAGCCACCACCGATTCCACTGATTTGGACCATTATCTCGATGATGTTTCCGATTGCCTGGAAACATTTCTACTTATGCAACCGGGAGCACGAACGAAAAATAAGGCAAATCTTACTTTCTCGTTGTTTCTTTACAAAAATTTCTAGTGTACCTTGAAGTATTGTTTATTTTTGTTGTAGACGCCGTTTCCGGAATTTCCAAATCAAGCCGGCCCCATTTTAACTCATTACCAAAATTATGAGCCCGCATTGTTGTTCAATAATCTTGAAAGACTCGTCGATCAGGACATGACGAGTATCTACAATTTGGCAGGCAAAATTTTTTTGACCGGATGGCAAAATGTTCGCCTTGCCCTTCCAAATCTTCAGCGACAGTTCCGTGATGAAGTGAGTGTGTGGGTGTGTGTGCCCGCGGGCGCATCCATTTGCTAGTTTCAGGTTTTGTATGATAACATTATCTTCTATTATCTTATTATTATCTTCTATTTCCATCAGTTCTTGCATTGTACGCTTCTCAAATTCTGGATTGAGAAAACGAGGCTAATCGATGGGACGAGCAACACGTTAAGAAGGCGAGTTTCGCTCAAGTCGTGGAGCCGGTATATGGAATACAGCACCCAAGTCAAAGCTGTCGGCCGAATCGTTGGCCTCGATCAAGAATTCTGCCAGTCCGGAGTCTAGTCCATTATCGAATAAGCGATTTAGTAATAAAAAAAAGTTTCCATTTTTTTTTTGGTATCTACAATTTTTTTAGACTAGCCAAACAATAGTTGTGTTTGTAATTCCGAGAAAGGTTGCACTTGTTTCTCACTTTCGTTGTAAGCAATACGGTCGAATCGATCGATTGGCCGAGCGTCGCAAATCGATCGTTTAACGATCCATTATGAAGAAAATGTACGGCAGCCTTGGCTCGTTCAGTTCGATCGAAGCGATAGACGCTGATTCGCCTTTCGTGGAATTTGCGAGTCCTCGTGAATTCAGGCTTGCTCAAATCTTCCACGAGTTCTGTCACCTCGTTGGGCGGAGCGTAAAAAAGAAAGGGAAGTGTTTTTGTTTTCGTCTCCTTTGCCGAACAAACAACGTATAGTGAGTAAAATCGTATAATTATTAAATAATAAACTTGATTGTTACGAACGTTTCTTCAAATACATTCGTATACACATTTGTACTCGGCGCATATCATAATTAACGAAAATAGTCCGTACGAAAACTCCTGCGTACGGATAAATTCAATAGCAAGTGCTTTGTAATTACCGTTTGGTAACTCTCATTTGTCTACACCTTCATTGGAGAGGCTATTTACGCATCGTCGAACTGACCGTCCACGATTCCCGGACAATCTTCCAATAGACCACTCTGTCGCATCTCTTCAACTTGTCGTCGGATGGGCAATTGATGCAAGTCCGCTGGACAAAATTGATTGCACTTCTCTGGCATTTTTGTATAGCTGTACGGGTACATTGCCTTTTTTCTCGAATAATATTCATCGTCCCCTTTATAACAGAGATAAATAGGAATGTTAATTTACGATCGTTACGTAATATTGACGACAATTGTAATGTATATATGCACAATCTCACGAGTGGGATCATATTCGTCATCGGAATTGTCCGACAGGTCCCAATTCTCTTCAACTGACTCGTACGGAAAATCGCCAATCCTGAAAAATAAAATATGTATGTTGGTGACCATTTTTTCGTAGCTAATCGTGCGGTACGAGGAGAATCAATGAATTTACGAAACTGACTGTGTACTCAAATCGATGGAGTCCAACGAAGAATGACTAGAGGTGTCCGACCGTTTATCCACATCTCTCTCGTATCTTCGTCCCGTTTCGCGTAACTTTGCGAAGTTGTTATAACGCTTGCGTAAGCTGTTCCTCAGGATTTCGTAGCTCACTTGTTCGATCTATCGATTGGATCAATGAGTTGGAGTCAAACTATTCGAGACATATGATCATCAATGTATCATACCCACACGCAAACTCTCAGTTTCGACGAAATTTTGATCAAGGTCGAGACCAATGAGATTCTTCAATAATCGGAGATCTTGTGGAATATCCTCAAACTCGTTTTCGTAAAGATCTAGGTATGCCAAATTTTTCAGCTCTCCGAATGATTCGGGGAGTTCGGCGATATAATTCTTGCTCGCTCTTAACTCTTTTAACGACTTCATGAAGCCGATATTGTGAGGAAATGCGCAAAGCTCGTTTTCGTCTACCAGAAGAATTTCAAGTTTTTTCAAAGAACATATTTCGTTCGTCAGCCAGCTGATTGTATTACGACCAATGTCGAGTTTAACGAGATTCGTGAACTCTCCGATGCCCCAACCTACTTCGGGCAGCCCAGTCGCTCTTATGTCAATTTCTGTCACGAGCTCAGGATTCTTGAGGCTGTTAACCGGCATTGTCCAGAAGGTATTGCATAAATCCATCGATGATCCATTACCGATTTTTAATTCATTAAGCTCGTTCATGATACTCAGTAACTGTTTTGCAAACGTGTCGTACACTCTACACCGTTGCATCGATAATTTTTTTATCTTTAAATTGGTGCACTTATCAGGAAAATTGAAAGGCTTGAATTTTGTGTCATCGAGGTCTAGTATTTCGAGACTCGGCGCATGTCCAGTTAGTATCCATACGGGAAATTTCACATTAGCACCAATGCTCCGGAAATAGAGCTTTTTAAATTTATTACTCGCTGGACTTGTAGAGATGTTTGCAAGTATATTGTACGACATGTCCAATGTCTCGAGATTTCTCATTCCTTTCAGAATGCAACTTGGAAAAGTCTTGAAAGAGTTATTCGACAAATCGAGGAGTTTGAGCTTATGCAATTGATCGCAAGAATTCGGAAGTTTGGAGAGTTCGTTGCAACTTAATACAAGTGTTTCCAAAACTCGGAGATCTCCGAAGTTTGTAGGCAAGCTTTTCAGATAATTACCAGATAGCTGTAATATTCTGAGACTCCTCATCTCGCTCACCGTTTGTGGCAAATCACGAATGAAATTGTTATTCAGATATAGATTTTCCAACTGGGCTAAAATTTTGATCGAACATGGAAAATGCTTTAGCTCATTTTTGGAGAGATCCAAGCTCGTGAGATTTATCATATAAAGAGCCAAATTGTTCGGTATTTCCCTTAAGTTTTTAAAACATAGGGATAATTCTCTGGTTGCGCATAGATCCCCGTTTGTCAAAAGATCATCTATGAAATTATCACTTTTTTCATTCGTCGCATCAACATTTTCAATTGGTTTGACGAAGAGCAACTCGTTTTCATCATCCATCTTTATGAAATGGTCGCGATACTTGACTTCCTTCGATGTCTCTCGATCCATCATTTCGGTATCTGCACGAGAATAAACATTCTCTGTCAATGATAGTGCGAAAGACCGATTAAAATTTAGGTTAGGAAGCGAATATCTAATGACATGTGTTGATAAACCTATCATACGTACCGGTTGTTGTACTCGAAAAAAGAATATTCCCGCGGTTTTTCACTCGGCACCGGAACGGCCGTTAATTTTTCACGATCGTCACATAACATCAAAAATGTGCGTTGGAATAAATCGCTGACAATACTTAGTACCATGGAGACTGGAGTACGGGACCCCGAACGTTTATGGCGAAATCGTCCCAAACGTGACCCGAAAAAGCGAGGAACGGTGTTAGTTCGAATTGAGCCACGTCGAGCGCTCTCGTCGTTCTGAGCTAATTGTGAAGTGTGGCGTTGGTGATGAAATGAAGTGAGCGGAATATAGACCCCGGCGAAATATGTCATCTGTCATTCTATCTGACGCGACAAGTGATAGAGAAACAGCACTCGAGTCGATTTCAGAATGTGCTACTTATTTTACTTACATTTTTCTTCAGGAGATTTCAAGAAATAAAACGAAATAACAAATAACCATATCGTTTCTGAAATTATATAGTTCTTTCAATCGTATTCTCTTTTTGTATTGCGTTATTTAAAAAAAAATGAAATATGTAGCCACTAAAAGAAGGATGAAAAAACAAGCAAACAAACAAGTTGATAAGAATTATTACATTATGAAATTGATTGTATCTGAAATTTCGCCTTCCGAGCTCACATACATAGGTATGCGTGCTTTACTTTCAATAACTAACATATTTTTTTACTTTTATAAAATTTGTTTACAATTTATCAAATAAAAATCTGAATATTTGTATATATCGTTGAAGCGTTTCCAATAATCTGTTGGATTTTTAACACTGAATTTTGGGAGTAATTTGTTTCCTGTACAGAAAATACACAGTGGGATAACTCTTGGATTTTTCAGAACACTTGAAAATTTTAATATCACCTTAATTTGAGGCAACGTCAAGGACATTTATATCGTCTACTTAATAGAGGAGCAATGCCTAAATTCACTCGTCGAATCGTCACGTTCAATTCGAATCAAAACGACAATTGAACTCGTTTAATTTATTCAGTTGAATTCCGTTTTGTTTTTTCTAAACCATTATTATAATCGAAACACAGTTTTTTAAAAATTATTTAAATTGAGGAGCAAATGAAGTGATCTTTTTATATTGGCACTTAGTTCATGAGTAACATTGCGAAAGAAAATTGTCTCGCTCGCGGTCTTGATACTCATCGATATTATAAGCTGCGTTAATCAAAATTCAAAATCACCGTGCTCGACGGTTCCGCGCAGAAGTGACGCCGCCAGGCGGTGCAATTATCAGATCGTTCCTCGCTTTTTCCGACCATTTTTCTAACATTGCGTTCGGGCTCCTGTACCCTAGTCTCCATGTTTATTACCATAGCCAGAGTCGGTGGTTGCCGCCATAATTATTTCTGTGTTCGTCCGCTATGCGTAGATGGCATGGGTGTCCTGTGGCGCGCATTGTACGCACACCGTCAAAAGTACACTTTATTAAACATATTGATCGGTATTTATTGCTGTGCCGTAAACGATAAAGCCCTTGTTCGATAAGCATACGCAACACATATCTGGTAAAAGCATCCGGAGAAAGGATAAATATTATCAAATTGAAAGGAGCACGGGCAGGTCAGACTTTTTTCTATCCCATTCCAGTGTGGAATAGTCGATGAGATACGCAGCGTCGCATAAGTCGTAAAAAGTAAACTCTGTTGTTTATTTCCAGCGTGAGTAAGTTTTGTAGTTTGAACGAAGAAAGATGCGCGAACCACGTCCCATGGAAAAATGGATGTTGGGCAATGAGGATTCGAAGAAAGAATAACTATTATGAAATAGAATGGAGCCTGCGTAGGCCAGTTTCTTTATTCTTGGTGGCACGCCGAGAATTTAACTTTCATTCGATCTCAAAATTGTATAATAACGACAATTCGATTGTCGATATGGTGCGCATCATCGTGAGACTTTGGAGAAACATCCACACCTACACTCGCAAACATACAGAGGTAACGTACGATACAGAATTCAATGAGCATGACACACGTAGCAAATTTGGCTTACGTCGAATGAAAGTAGAAGAATAATTGCCTCATAATTAGACATGCAGCCGTGTCTTTTGAGGTAATATTATAGATGTGGCATATATATATCTGTATATATATATATATGTCCTATATACATATATACTATTTGACTTTCTGAATATTGCATAAGTAATCCGTGCGAATAAAACAGTGGGGCTTTAGGTATATGAATTTTGACGTTTGTTTGGCGTTTTACATTATACTTTCGAAAAATATATACAAATTTTGTCACGGGCATACTTAATTTGCATCATTCTTCTGCTTATTCTCTTTCTTTCGCTCTCTCTCTCTCTCTCTCCACTTACTTAGTCTCTCGCGGTACAGAGTGTTTCGATAATTGGCGATGCTCTTGTCTATATTTGTCTGGTGCAAAAGCTCAGGCACTTCGCCCACGAAACATCCTGTCGAAAAAATATACATATCATACCGCAAATATGTATGTATGCACGAACATGTATGTATGCATATATGGTCATTTATAAAACTTATTAATTATAAAATATATATGTTTAATAGATGATTTTGTAATGTATATATTATGTATGTGTATATATAGAAACGCCTATATTCGCGGTACATTTACATAAATCTTTTTGCTTTTCGCATCATCATCATTTGACTAATATAATAATTGGGTGCATAATTTGGAGTTTTATGCGCTAAAGAATTTTCCTTTTCTCCGATCAATTGATTTCGCAAGAGGGACAATTTATCACAAATGGAAGATGCGTATTTCATTAGCGTTCGCGTTTTAAATCGTTCGGATGGACGGTAAGAGTCGCGTGCCGGCGCAAAAAGTATACGAAGCATTGTATCGTTAATATGTTTCGTGTCTATCGTCCGGAGAGTTTTCCTTCTTCCTCTCTTTCTAATATTGTCTTCACAAAATAGTGACTTTCGGTCTGGCACATCGGTCGCGGTCGTTACATTGCGAAACGAGTCACCTTAATGCACAATGAGAGAAAGTACTAGGCAATTCTAACTACATAATCACAACCATCTTAAGTGAATCTCGCGAGAAACGTTTGATCTCGCAAATCTCGTTTCATATGCACTGCGCTCCATTTCTCTCTCTCTCTCTCTCTCTCAATCTCGTTCAGTCACACGTATCCGCGAGCGAATCAAGATATCTTTCTATCGCGAATAAACATCAATTAGTCCTCGGGAGTTAGTGGAATGTCGCGTGTATCATCGTCGTACTGTATAAAATTTGTACGACACGAATTTACATATAATAAATTGCCTAAAATTCTCTCTCGAGTCACAGTTGTAACACAGAAATATATCGTTTTATTTGTTTTGTTTTTTTCGTTTTTTTTTTTGTTTCTCCTTTGCATCGGAACCCGAGGATTTAGCATGCACGCGTACGGTGCGCCACGTAGTCGAGTGTTGCACCGTCTTTCGCGAATGTTTAACGGTTCGTCGCGCTCTCCGAACATCCACATCTTATCCTCGCTTCGATCTCGTTCGCAATATCAGCTGCCAAAAAAATAACAAATTTATCATACACACACATCTTTTATCATTATTCCTCTCGTTTCTGGCTATATTTGTATATCTCGGCGAAAACTTGATGCCCTCGAGACATATCGAACCTGTTTTTCCTAAAGTATACACACTCACACACATACATCCACGCACACGCACAAACACGCAAATCCACCAATATATGAGATATTTGTGCTGATTGGCGTTTTTTTTAAGTATATATTCATCGCATATAAATATATTTACTAACTTGCCGAATTCAGGTTGGTAACTCTTTCTCTCTCTCTCTCTCTCTCTCCTTTTTTACCTCGCTCGTCCGTCGCACACTGTTAAAACGTCACTGTCGCGAACACTCCGCCTAATAATAATATTAATAATAATAATAATATTAAAAATAAAAATAATAACATTAATATTAATAATAATGATAATAATCTTCAAGACGCTCGGCGTTAGAGGTGCGCTCGCCTATTTTCTTTCTTTCTTCTTTTTTACATTTAGCCACAAAAGGAGACGTGAGTCAGCGACGAAATTCTCTAATACAAAGTATTCTATCACAGTTTCGCGTTTTTTTTTCAGGGCTGACTAACGAGAGCCCCGGTGCACTCGCACTACACTCGCAATTGGTCTCCGAGGTTCGTCCAATTCGTTGTCTCGTTTCTTTTTCATATTATGTTCTTTCTCCTGTTAGCTTGAACGTCGCAACTCAGGTTCCGGCTACTTTGGAGAGAGGCTGACCTCGAAATCTCTATACGAGTACGGGAGAAGCTCGGCATTAAATCGAGCCGAGGCTCGTGTGGCCTCGATTAATACCGAACGACGGATACAGGAGATTGATTTTTCTTTTCTCTTTTCGTTCACTCGTTTCGAGACTCGGCGTAGCTTCGTAATTGTGCTTCCTTCTTTCTTTTCCAAATTTATTACGACGACGTTTTTGACGAAACGTGCCACGTTTTAGAAATTTTTTCGAATTGTTTGCACATTTTTTTATTCTCTCGCGATCCCTCTCTCTGTCCCTCTCATCAGGTTTGTTTTCATCTCTGGTCGTTGAATCGCTCGTCGATAATTGTCCAATATCGTTAATCGCCAATGGAGTATGTTGAGATTGAACAAAAAAGAAATTAAACAATTGGGAATTAACAGATCCTGAAGGAACTAAGGTATCCTGCGTTCGAGATCCTCGTGTAAAAGACTGTTATTGTTTGTCTCGTGCATCGAAGCCGGTGATGCCTCTTCCGGTTGTTCGCCACCGCTTAGCTCCAATTGTCCCGTACTGTCGCCGCTACTCGAACCGCATTCACCGTCCACGAATCTGTTTCAAAGATCATTCAACGTTTAATCACAGATTTAGAATTCTTCCTTCCTTCCTTATCCAAATAAAAACAAGTTGAAAAATTATGTTTTGAAGAATGCCTCGTTGCGCGTGTAGAAATGCGATTAATTTGAATACCGCGCCAACTATCGAAACAGTTTTAATATCGCTGGCTAGTCCGTGGCGATTATTTAGCATTTTCGCACGATTTACAAAAGTGATTGCGAAGTAACGAAATACATTTTCTCGCGTCCAGTCGAACGTTCTATCCTAATTTTTCAATGGTACGCGTTGCGGATTCGTTATCGAATCGAGAGTCAATTTGTCGCGAACGAGGCAATTCGTATTCTCGAATGGAATTGGGCAATTGTTTTTCAGTTCGTTATACCCGCGTTGGGTCGAGACTCGCGCAATATCGAGGGTGTACCTTTTACAAGTCAAATGACCGAGTGGCATCGAGCGTGCGATTCCAAGCACGCGTTATTAGCATAATTCGCGCGAAGCGCATCGTCCCGTTACGGGTTGAAAAAAAAATAAAACAGAAGAACGTTCCGCGGGAAAAACTCAAATGACGAAACGCACGTGCGTCCCGGTGAAAATGAAGGAAAACACCGGGACGAGTATCGAGTTTCCCGAAGAGTCGCTGCACGGGGACATTATCGTTGAAACAAATGAGCGACTGAAAATCCTCGCTCTCTCTCTCTCTCTCTCTCTTCCTCGATGGAATAAAAACGAACGCAGACAGACACATTGGCGGAATTTATCAAATATTTCGTTGGTCGACGAAATTTGTCGCGGTGTACTCTTTAACGAAACATCACCTTTCTCGTATAATTAGTACGAGAGTACTGCAACACACACAGCCAGAAACGTCCGAGCATGATGTGCATATTATTAACTGTTTGCTCACTGTGTATATATGTATATGTATATAACGTGTGCAAAGAGAATCGAAGGAATTGACTCACGTGTAAGGCTGTTCCTCCCCTCTCATTTCGCAAATGACGTTTGTCAGCGCCATTATGTAATTCTTGGCGAGCGTAAGCGTTTCGATTTTGCTGAGTTTCCTCTCCATTTTAACGTGTGGTATAACCTCCCTCAGTTGCTGAAACAAAATGAGCCTAATTTGAGGATTTTAATCGTTGAATTTTCGTTTTCGTGATTTTGTTACGAACGAGATATGGAGAGGTCGCGAGGGGATTAGCTAGATATCTAAGTAAAGACGTTGTTGCTAGACGGGCAATTTACATCGAGCGTTGTTTATCGCCGCCCGAGATGTACATATACAATACATAAAGAAGCGAATGTGGGAGGATTGCGGAGAGATACCCAGTCGTGATGAGTCTCTCCTGTGAGATCGTAAAGGCGTGATCGGTCAACGTGTTGCGAATGGCCCTCGCGGCTATTACGTACGATCCTTAGTTTTGTTCTTTACGTTACATAGAGACGGTGGATACTTGACACCCGATGCGCATACGCGGACCGTTTAACTCTCCTCTCTCTTACCTGCCCCACTACTCGCCAAGAGACGATAATTAATACTCGTCAGGTGTGCCCACACCTGTAGTCTCGGAGTCTTCGGTCATCACGATCAACCGGTATAGACGGTGAGAGAGGGAGAGTTGCGCGCGGTATTAAACACGTTGTTGCATACATACTTTTATACCGTGAGTATATACATATATACTCGTACGTGTATTATAGACACGCGGTACTCCCACGAGAAAAACTCTTTTTTCTTCATTTTTGTTATTATTATTATTATCATTATTATTATTATTATTATTCTGTTTTTTTCTTTTTCTTCTCAAGGACGTTCGTTAGAACTCTCTCGCCGTAGTGAGAGCGGCAAAAGTCTGCATTACACGTATATGTATATATATATGCGTATATGATATATAGGTAGTAAGGTATGTACGTGTGTATGTGGTACCTCGAAGGCGTCGTTCAACGAGTGCATTCTCATTCGTTCCCGTTCGTTGCTCTCGAGTCTCCTGAGATTTCTCTCACGTGCGGAAATTCCACTCTTCCGTCTTCGCGTCGTAGGTGGTCCCCCGCGATTTCTTCTCTTCGCCTGCTTCGGGCTTCTCTCACTTCCGCTACTGTCGCTCTCCTCGCCCACCTTTTTGTCGTTTTCGAAGAACGAATGAGTTTGAGAGAGACAGAGAGAGGGAGAGAGAGAGAAAGAAAGAGAGGAAAGAAAACAAAACAATGCGTTGGAAACTTTTGCGAGAGTCTTACGACAGTTGTGCAATGATTATTATTATCGTAAAAATGAGTTATATTTTTGTTAAAATACACGAGCTAAATTTACCTCTCCACCGACAACATGATGACGCCCTCGTTTTCCCGTGAGCGAGTCGACCGAGGCGTCGTCCAGATCGATGTACATCTCCCGATCGGCGCAATCCTGATCGCTGCCCGACAGTCTCTCCAAGCTCCGCATTATCATGCAACACTCGCGAGTGTCTCACTCTCTCGATCGTCTGAAGGCAAAAGAGAAATTAATTTAGAAAAAAAAAATGTCTTAGGGAGATCGGTTATTGCCTATAACGTTTCTCGATAGTCACGAAAATCCCCGATATTTTTTTTATCACTAGAAAATTGTTCGACCCGTCGATCTTAAACGTCCTTGTACTCGAGATTGCGCAAGCACGTGCTCGACTCGCTCGTTTTTCCTTATACTTATTCATTTCCCTCTTTTCGATCTACGCGCTCTTCGACTCGCGCATACATGCGATATATACATATACCGTATTATAATAATAGGCGGGCGTTTGCATGGTCTACGAAACATCGAGGAGGGAAATCCCGGAAGTTTCCGGCTTCAACGACATTGTGTTTGTAATCAACGGTTATCAATACAATAATAATCATGAACTTTTCTCGTATTAACGAAGTGCGAACGACTTTCCTCGTAAAGGCTCGAGGACGTCCGAAGTGCGCACTGAACTGAGCGAAACGTTGTGTCAAGATGATCTTTCCGCGTTGTCGCGAAACTCGACACTGCCCCGATACCGTTGAATTTTTCGGGACGACGAACGAGCGAATGACTTATGCGAGTATCTTTATACATAAATACATCGCACGAATAAGTAATCTCGTTTCAGTAGGCACAAGCTTAATTTGATCGGTGCACTTGGATGATTGGTTTATCGACGCGAACCTGCCAAGAAGTATGCTCTTTGGCGTACGCTATGATTTGTAAGTTGGTCATTGACAGATTGTAGAAACGACGTAGTCGGTCAATGATCCCCCTCTGTCTCAACACCGTTCGCGCGGAGCATATTCGTCATAACGCTAAAGTATAGTACTACCTATGTATATTATGGTATGTTCGATACATGAGAGGTGTGTACGAAGCGTAGCGCGCAGTTCGTTGTCATACCTGCTGACGCGTCCAACCTGGATGCTTCGCTCTTTCTTTTATTATTGCAACCTTTTTCTTTTTGTTCTCTTTTCTTTGGCGATCGTGCCGAGTTTTAAGTCGTTCGACAGGTCTTGCGTAGGCGTCGTATACGTTCCGAGCGTCAAAGAGACAGAGAGAGAGAGAGAGAGAGAGAGAGAGAGAGAGAGAGAGGATGGAGCAGAGATATATAGATACGGAGTTCGGTGGATGGAGATACAGGTTTTCCACCGTAAATTATTCAGCCCGAGGAGCGATTACTCGCCACGGTGTGTAAAACAGGGATCTTCGACGTACCGAGCTACTCGCTAATTGTTTCTGTTTTAGAATTTTATTTCATTTTATCATTCGATATGTATATGTATGAACTAATTCTGGTCGTGGAACATACCTAATATATATTCCAAGGCGAAAGCGTCTTGTACCGTTTGATGTATGAAAACTCATCGAGGTTTGCTTTCATTGGCTCGCGACTTTCGACTTCTCAACTTTTCAGAAACTTCGTTGCCTCGTAAAATGCATAAAGTTTCATCGCGAATTATATTTTTTTCTCTTTTCACGAGCTTCCCGGCAAAAGAATTTATTTTGCAAACTTTGATTGCATTATAAAATAGCGCCGAGGGAGGCACGAGGGAAAGGTTGACGATCTAATTTTACCGATCTCGTCGCGGGTATTTTTATTCTCTCGCTAAAGGTTTCTCGACCTCGGGCAATGAAAATTATTACGGGAATCGGCCTGTGAGATCGGACGTAAACTGTCGTGAATTAAAGTTTGTTTATTCTGTTTTTGTTGTTCTCGTCTCGACTGGATACCCGCCAATCGATAACGATTTGCCCGAGGGGCTCGTTTCGGTGAGATTGTTTTACGCGATCGTCGATTAGCCATGATCGACGCCGATCTTTTCTGGATTATTTAGAAATTCTGGTGCGCGCCGATTCTTTTAGCCAACGATTCTCGGATGTAAATAACACGGACGGCCGAACACCCGATAAGTTGCAAATTCTATTTTAGCAGTTTTTTCCGGACTAAAAAAAAGATTGTAAACATTATGCATTTCGTAACGACCCCGATTTGCGATACGATTACTTTTATTGATCATAAATTCTGCTTGTCCTTTGCCTTATCTGAGAATGTACCGAGCGTCCATTTGACAAAATTTCCGCGTTTTTGTTCTTTCCACGTGTAAAATACAAACTCGAGAGGACTCGAATTCTTATAGGCTACCGTAGTGTAGAGATAGTGCTATCGTTGGCAATAGGAAATGGCATGTGTTACGAGCGGAAAACCAGAGTGTAACTATATACGTTACGCACACTACGGATTTTTCTGTTTAAAGAATAGAGATGTACGTACGAGCTTCTTGTACAAAGGTCCAAAAACAAAAAGAAACAAAAAAGCATAGAAGGAAAGATATCGCGAGGTTGAGATTTGTCTGCCGAGTGATCGAACGAATCTGAAAAGTACACTGGTAATTGCACGAGAGACTCGTGCCTTCGCGCAGCGATAACCTTCGACGATTAATCGTCAACTTGGTCGTCTCTCCTATCTTATGTGCACGGCCGTTCTAGACGCTCGTCTCTGCTTTGGTCGTTATCGAAAAACAGTTTTGCCGCGAGAGAAACGCGCGCGACTACGACAATTCTCTCGTCGTATTCGATGTGTGTATACCCCCCTCCCAATATTATTCATTCTGTGTACACAAGTATAGGCTAAGGTCCATCAATTGGTCAATGAGAGGACGAAAAATTACCTTGTAAAATGAGGTCGTCCAATTATTCCGAAAGACTTTGTTTTTTTTCTCCTCTCCTTGATATTCCTTCGATCCTTACAGTCCCTGCCGTTTGGTACACTCGCGTCAACACGAAAAAAGATGCACTCCCCGCGATACGAATATTCGTTCCCTCTCGGTTGTATGGAATAAGGGATTCCTTAAGTGGTCGATTCGACGTCTCGGCGAGACAATCGCGAGAACCCGCACTTCTCCTCTTCACGTATTTAGTTGTCTTATTATTATTCAATCAGTCCGTGAGAATCGTCGAAGCGTCCTAATCACACATTCGAACGGTACTTTGCACTCGGCGTCTCAAGTGGCCTTTTTTTCGCTTCTCATTCCTTTCTCCGATTCAATTTCAGTTCGTCGATTAAATGTCGATGTCCGGACGGTGTTTCTTTTTAATGATGGAGCCTCTTTCCGAGCGTATTTATCGTTCTAGCGCAATCTTATTGATTCGATGAATCGTTTCGGGATATTTTTGCTGCATCGCGTTTCCTTCCACGTTGATCGTGTATAAATATATATTTGTATATTTGTGTACATACGCACATATATATATATATATATATATATATATATATATATATATATATATATACTCGTCGAGACGATGTATCTCTCCTACTTTTGCTTCTGCCACGAAGAATGCAGCGATCCTTTTTTTCCTCGAGGCTTCCGCGCGATCTGGAAAAATATGACGGAGTGGTAATGATTGCTGCAACATGTACGAAATTCGATGATATTGTAAATAGATGGGGAGAGGGCGAGGAAAGCGGCGAGGGGCAATCGCGTCTTTCTCGGTTTTGCCCGCGATAACGATTCCAGTACGAAACATTAAAGAGAATAGATATGGAATTCCCGCCTCCCCGTTTTTGACACGCTCGCGTCGACTATCCCAGCGTAGCTATGTTATACACAAAGTGGACTGTATCGCCCGTGGTCGGCTCGCTGATACAAGAACATCGAAACTCTTCTCGATACGTATCTCTGTCGCGCGACAAAACAAAGTACAGACTTTTGCTCCGATAAGAGACAGAAATGTGCTCGGAAGCGGGACAAAGTTGCGCGTCCCTTTCACGATTAACAACTATCGTATATATAGAAACACGGTCGGACAACGTGCTGCACGGATATTGCATCCCGCATCGAGCGCTCGTACGTGCCTGTTGCGTTGCTCGATAGAGTCGCAAGACGACGCGATTAACACAAACTTCCGCATACACCTAACATACGTATTCTCGAACGAAAACGACGCGTTCCTTTTTATTTTCACATCGATGGTACATAGGAGGGAATACGCGAGCTAAATAATTCGTCGCATGTAAATACCACGTCTTGTTTTTTTTTTTCGTTTAAATCTAACGATCGTGAATCGTATTGTATCGCAGGCGACGGGAATGTTTCTCGATCCCGATGAATCCGCGTTCGGTCACACACGCACGCGCACACGCATCCTACACACCTATATGCGGTTCGATGAATAATGCATTTAACGTGCGAAACTCGTCCGTTCGTCCCGTCCGTCCGCCCGTACGTTCATCCGTCCGTCCGTCTCGTAGAGTCGCGCGTGCGTGAGTAAATCTCACGAAAGGAAAGTCTCACGGCACGGGAATCGCGTGGCCCCGTGACGTATTAGCCCCGATCGAGGGAAACCCGCGCCCGCGAGAGCGAGTCTTTGACTCTATCCTGAGCTGGATTCGCGCTCTACGCTTATAGTACGCACTTGCTGCTATACTACGTATTGCTAAATTCTCCAACGTCTATTTCTATCGCCCGTACGAGACCCTCGACCCGTCCAACTGTTCTCCATTCCACATTTATGAATGAATAAAACGTAAGATTTCTCGTATCGAATTGTTTCCAATTTTTCTCCCTGTCGATTACATTCTGATAAAAAAATTCTACTAGATAAGACGCCATTTCTCTCTCTCTCTCTCTCTCTCTCTCTCTCTCTCTCTCTCTCTCTCCCTGCCTCTGGCTGGCACAAGCACGCATGCACTCACACACGACACTCACGCGTTTATACTATTATTATAAGGCCCGGTGTGGTTCTCTCCCTCTGCCTTTGCTGCCTCGCTCGTCGTTGTACCGTTAACCGGACCCTCGGAATGCTACACACGATATATTCATTCGTGTAAATTATGCATATATATATGTGTATATATATAAAGGCGTGT
Organism: Netelia fuscicornis; assembly: GCA_946811545.1. Classification (NCBI taxonomy): domain Eukaryota; kingdom Metazoa; phylum Arthropoda; class Insecta; order Hymenoptera; family Ichneumonidae; genus Netelia; species Netelia fuscicornis. Next base: position 469,700 of record OX328014.1, read on the forward strand.
GCACATGTGTACACCCGTTGCATTTTATATTCCGGAATCCGAATATCACGACGATAACCCGCGCGCGGGGCCAGCGGCTTCGTTCGCCACACTCGAATATTATAATTTTCTACCGAAATCCGGTTCTCCTCTCCTCCGATCGCTCCTCTTTCCGTTCTATCTCGGGACGAAACAATTCTCTCGTATATTCGGACTATCTCTCGATTCACCAAGCTCAATTATTCTTACATCTTGCGCTACATCTTATCGTAGCGTATTCGGTTTATCCCTCGTGACTCGGCCACATCGACGTCAAAATTTTGCTACAACGACGACGACAACGACGATGACGACGACGACAACGACGACGAACAAATTGGTGGAATGTATAAAAATAAGAAGAATTTATTAAATTTCTGAGGCGTCGATTAAGAGTACCACTTCACTGATCGCTCTCGCACATTTAAATACGTTTTTATTTCGTCGATTTAAAGATCACACTTTGGGTCGAACGTCACTGAGAATGTCTAAAAAGAATAAAAACAAAAAGAAAAGAAAAAAACAAGAAAATACGTTTCCGCTTTCGTATATCGCGAGCCGGTGGACGTTTAGCGTGGCTCGCGCGGTAACTTTAGTATCCCGAACCGCACGGAAATTGTGGTCTCCGCGAGACGAATTTTAGGTCCCGGCTGACCAAGCGCCCGATCCGGACTGACTATAACTGTAAACGACTACTTGTCGGTCGGTCGGTCGGTCGTCGTCGTCGTCGTCTCCGTCGTCGTCGCCGGCGTCGTCGTCGTCGTCGTCGTCGTCGTCGTCGTCGTCGTTGTTGTCGTTGTCGTTGTCGCCGTCGTCGTCGTAGTAGTCGGTCGTCGTTGTCGTGTCGTATCCCTCCACTCTCGCGGCGGTAGAGTGTGCTTACGCGTACCCGCGCGAGTTTCTTCGCTCGTCGAGCTCTCGCTTCACAGCCAACACACAAGTTCGAAATTGTGCGCGGTGTTCTTGCTCTCTCTCTCTCCCTCTCTCTGTACCCCCACCATTGAAGCTTTATCGCCGCGGCAGCAGCGGTTCAACAGAATCTCTTTCTACTGTATTATATAGCGGCGCGCGAACCTGTTTCAATCTCGTTCCTCTCGTCTCGATCGAAAAGCCGATGGTGCGCGAGAGCGAGATACATGCAACGGGCAAGAGAGGGGGAGGCCGCGCGCGAGTCGGTGAGAGGGAGACGACGAGTTCTCTTCGTCTCTATAATCTCTCGCGAGAGTATATACGCTCGACGCTATACCCACCTTCGCCGCCTTCGACTGCATCGTCAGCTCGCTGCACCAGCTTCGGGCCTAGCCCCGCCGTTATGTCCGAACGAACCAAGGACCCATTTCAATAATATTACATTTTCTTCAAACTCGTATCAACGTATCTAAATATCCCGTCGTTTATTAATTTACTCACTCTCACCTGTTTACGTACGATAGTAATACTTGGATAATACTCGGCGTATTTGGAAAATCATGTAGGTAGATACTCCAATTGCGGCCCCTCGTACAAATTTTCCTAGTCATCCAATAATCGAGTATCATTCGGGTAATTATATTCGAGTGCTCTTTTAGTAAGATATACCATAGAGAAGATGATTGGTATTTCGATCAATTTCCCGTTAGTTGCGGCTCGAGAGTGCCTATAGAGAGAGAGAGAGAGAGAGAGAGATTAACGTCGTATAACTCGATTCTTTCGATTCGTCGAGAGCGTGGACATCTGTACAGGGGACGCGAGCGGATAAGCACAAAAAAGAAAACTTCCCGTCTCGGATTTTCCGTATACCTATATACGTAGATATCATAGGTAGGTATATCAGCTGTGTCGCGACGCAGCAACAGGTACGCGAGCATCACGTGCTGGAGGATCGTTTGCATATATATATATATACATGGAGAATGTGTACCGATAGATTTTATACGAGAGGAAAATAAGAGAAATGAAGCACGATGGATACATCACTGGCGATCGCTCTCGTTATTACATCGACATTTATAGGATTGCACGGACATCCGAGAGAAGGCCGGCAACGAAACGAGACTGAATTGAATCGCCGTAACTCTCTCTCTCTCTCCTTGGAGCGCGTTCTGCGTTCACAGCGAGACTCATCCGCTCCACATGCGTATAATTCTCCGCTTGTCCTGACAAACCTATCGGTTTCTCCTCTACGTCGGACAGAAATTGCTTTCCCGCAGCTCTTCGCGTATTACATCGAATGAGCAATGATTATTTCGTTATCGTAATATTGGTCCGAGTAGATAGGGGCGTCCCCAAATACGATGCTATTGACATCGATCGGTGTGCTCGAGACGTCCGTCACTCGAGATCGCTCAAAAAATCGTCTACCGATTTTTCGATATTATCCTTCTCGAAGTTTCTTCGAGTGCATTCGTCGAGAAACGAAACTCCGTCGGCAACGATAAATTATAATACGTCGGTTTCAAATTTTCAACTCGCGAAGGAATAAAAAAAAAGGAATATTATTCGAAATGTGTGCGCAGCTGTGTATCTATCGACGACAGCGTGGCGACGCTGTGCACGTATATTTGTACGGATCAACATCGAGGTGGTTACAATTCGAAGATTGTACAAAATACACGCGACGTATCGGATAATAATACGAAACTTATTACCTACTTTGTATCCGAAATAAGCGGCGATATTGGCGAATTCTCATATTATTTTGCAAGTCGCGCATTCGCGCGTACGCCTGTGTTGTGTACATTTAGATAAAGGCGCACTCGCCGCTCGCTCGCTCGTTCGTTCTTGCGACCTTCTGCCCGATCAATTTGATAACCTGAATTTCCGATGATCCGCTCGTCGCTATCGAGTAATATCGAGACCGAGAATTTGACTCGATGTTGCGAGAGTTTAAGTTGGCAGAGTGCGCAAGAATGAGACAAGTTTTCACTGGTTATCGATTAAAAAATGTTAAATAGATACATAAATAAATTAATTTATTCGTTCGACAGTCTCTCTTCGCTCCCCTCAATGTAATTTCTCATCCGCGTCTCCCGTCTTGCGTTTTTCGCCGGTTCGATTCGAGGGGCAATATGCTCTCTCGCGATCCCTCGACCGAAACGAGAGCTCTCTCCGGACCCTACTTTTTGCATCGTCATTAAACTTTCTTAATACTCGTACCGGATAACTAAATTTATTTTGGCCCGAATTTTCTCGAATGATTATTTTTCGGAATAAAATAAACGCATCTCTTCGAGTCTCAATGTTATTCGATTCGATTATATTTCCCGGTTTTAATGTTATTTGGACGGTGAGCGCGAACGAAATAATCTTTGAATCTCGGGAGAGTATATCCTCGGCGCGTTTGCATGCTCGAATTCCGAGGGTAACCAGGATAATATACCGCTAGAAACTTTTTCCTTTTCTTCTGGCAGTACAGTAGGTAAGTACGAGTTGCGCACAGCCACCGCTCTCGTGACCGATTGTGACGGCCGAGAGAGTAGTCAGGCATATACACATAGTTCCTCGTAAGTATATGTAGGTATACCGTGGCCACGCTCCGCTACCATTATCTCTCTCCCTCCTTTTCCACCCTAGCGGCCTCCTCGTCACCGTTAAAACCGGCCAAGCGCGACGTTTAAGACACTCCGCGAACTCGTTGATAATTCGGGAGAGTTATGCACGTCGTTGACGATCAATCGTGCGATGCATTTGCCACGGGGACGGCCGGTAATCTTGTAAATCGACGAAAGGATAGAGAATGTCTAATTTCATCAAATTAATATTCGAATCTAAATAAATGCTTTATATGTATAAACAAAGCGTTGAAAAATTCGACCTTTCTTGGCAATAATTCGGCTAGATTGGTGGTTTATTTAGGTGTTAAATTTATTATTTGTGTAAGAGTACCTATATGGAATGCTTCGAATACAATAAACTTGGAATCTGCAAGAACTTGGAGTCGGCGTAGACAGGGCGCGGTATTTAGCGTAGCGCGAGTTGAGTCGGCGCTGGTGGAAGAATCGAATGAACGACCAAACGTTCTCGATGCCTACTCCCCCTCTCGCCCCTGTAAGAGAGCGAGAGAGACGGCGAGAGGCATGGAATGCGAAAGTTTGAAGGTGTTTTCCGGGAAATTTTACGGTCTCTCGCAGAGAGCGCTCGCGAACACGGCGTTCTGCTCGTTGCTATTATTACGCAAGGTACAACAGCGAAACTCCCCTCTCCTTCCGAGCATTGCGAATTCTCCGCGATCGTTCGTGACGCGTACTCTCGTTGTTCGTTTTATTCTCTTTTTTGCAGCACACATCTGATCGAAATAGGGCACAAGCGCGCTCCGTGCTCCGCGCGACCAAGTTGCGCGAATGCAATTGCATGGTTACGGTTGGCGTGAAAAAGCGCGGTTAACCCCCGTCGATCGAAACTCGGCAAGCCGTGATTCGACGATGACCGTGCTTGTCGTGCGCGGCCTTCGGCGATCGTTGCGAAACAACTGCAGAATTTTAAATAATCGTTAGGTAGTCGCTTTCTCCGTTTAATCGCGCGAGCGATATTGAAATTTGCCAATTAATGACTCGCGCTCGATCTTCTTCCGTTATATCGTAAAAGTGAAAATACGATCGACCAAAGTTTTTGCTTTCACGCACGAACACGATTGTATCGCTGCTAAATATTGTTCACCTCCGGGTCTCGATCGTCTCGTTCTTCCGATGTTTTACGTACGTACACGTTGCGTGTACGCGATTTTTATTTCGAAGAAAAAAACACAAACCTCGCGACATTTTCATTTACATTTCCGCGTACGTGTATCACCGTAAATGTCGTATTTTATTTCTCGATTAAAATCAAATCTCCCCGAGAACAGTTCTTTCGACTTTCGACCGTTAAATTACTGAGAAAAACGAGGATCGACGATATTGTATTCGCGCTGTACCGACTTTCAGAACGATCCAAAAAAATCATTAAATAAAGCCCGAAGCGTCCCCTCGGGGTTGACGCTGCATGCCACCAATATCTCGAGTCGGCATCGCGGCTATACTTTCCATTCGTTCGCCCCATTGTTTTTTTCCTCTCGTTGCCTCGAACCCTCGTTTTCGACTCGATTTTCGGATCTCAAAGCTTCCAAGGCGTAAATACGAGAATACTGGCGTACAGTCGATCCGGGGCCTCGAATCAAGACGTCACACATGGCAATGACGTCTCGGATACGCGTATTCTCGCGCCGATGTAATTTTCATTCGCCTCCTTCGATTACACGCTGCTGATTCTCGCTGTATTAACTCGCAAACTCTGACTCTCCGCGAATCCGAGTTCTCGCACTCCTCCGGATTATCTTTCTCCTCCGTACGTCATGACGAACGTTTCGCGTTCCCCTCGCTCGCTCGCTACTTCTCTCGTCTCAAAAGTGCCACGATGTAACGTGTATCAAGAGTCGCTTCTCGACGTCAACTCGAAACGAAAGAAACGAAAGAAAGGAGAGAAAAAAAACTACTCGACGCTTCCGGCGAGCGCTCCAGATTTGGCTTCTCCGACGTACGTTCGTTTTTTTCCTTCCTTCTCTCCTCCTTCGCCCCTCTGCCTCCTTCGTCAACCGTGAAATTTTCCGTAATTCATTATTCCGCTACTCTCCTTATACTTGATATGTATTAGTGGCTCTCGGAAGCGACGACGGAATATCACGTACTTTTTATCGAAAATAATTAGCGCGTGAACTCGGCAACATTCCACGATTCAACGCCACGTACTCGCATATACATATATATATAAACGACTATATAGATATAGTTTCGATTAATATCGCGGGAGTTTGAGCGAAGAAAGTTCGTTACCGGATAACTATGCGCGTATACGTATACGTATATATAGTTGGTAGGTAAGTACTGTTATACGATACGGCGTGTACGCTATAAAAATAGCCAAATTAGTGCCGGGTCCGTACGCGAGTGAGTTTACGAGATGCCGAATGGAAACTAAAAATTCCCCGTAAGTGTTCTCAAAAATCTCGAGTTCACGCGTGATTTAACCCAAAAAATCGAACGAATTAACTGGTTTTACGATGTTTCGACATACGTTTTGACACATAATTGTGATTAAGCGCTAATTACATTCATTACACGTTTAACTGACGTTAAAGATCTTGTTTCGTAGTTGTACGTCATTCATTTGCCTTCGTACGTTTATATTAGGAGAGTAGAAGAGCTTCGAGACTAATTGATCTCAAGTTTATTATCGGTGCAATTAGCAGCCGCCGATTTCTTTCTCCGCCGGTAGTTTCCATTTTGTTGCTGAATTATATATATTATTCGGGAAGTGGCAATTACCGTGGCGATCCATTGTGATATAGCACAGATATATCGTATATCTATAGGCGAGGATTATTACGGGAGTGCGCTGGCGAGACTCGGGTGCAGCGAACTCCGTCATTATACATATATTTGGCGGTCTCTCGGGGGCAGATTAGCCGCTCGTATCGCGTTACCGTTTCGTTGCTTTAGGGAAAAAAACCAAGACATATGTATATACCATATCACGAGAAGGAGTCGCTTTTTTCTCCCTTTCCTATCTCATTGGTGAGCGAGAGTTGTCTCGGGGAACCCGGTTTTGCTATCCGAGATTCGTTGGGCTCCGGTAACGCGATTAGTCCAAGTAGCTCCGAGTTGCAGGTGTTTCGAGATACGTTCGTATATATCTACACCGGGATATAATGTATATTTATAATACGAGGGGCACGTATAAGTATATAGGCGTAGTATGGGAGACTTAAAGCGGTCGAAAATCTACTGGAACGAGTCCGAACGAGTCCGAACGGAACGATATTCCTTCGCAGGTCGTTCGTAACATACGCATGCGCACCCGATGATTTATTTTCCGGGCTGTGTGCGAGCGCATCTCTCGACTCTCGTCCATGCTACGAAGCCACTTTTACGCCTCGTCGATCTTTATGGTAGGTGGTAGGTACCTATATACAATTTGGGATTTGGAGTTGGTTCTACTATACCTACTCGGCGAAAGCGGTTATCATCGTTTCTTTCGTCTCTCGTCGTCTTTCACTTTCGCCCGTTTTACACGTATATAATGTATTTTGCGTAGATAAGTCGAGCTATAAATAGTTGCGCGGACTCGAGTCGAGGATGAACTCGATATTTTTGTATCGATCGTTCGCCAACATTGCCCTAACTAAGTATCTACATTCGCAGCAGTGAAAATATCGAAATACTGAATATTTGTAATTCCGATATTTGTTTTGCGCGGGAAATTTCCAATTAGATTGCATCTTAATGCCTTGTCAAAGAAACTCCACACTCGCGGCTAGGGTAAATTTTGACACTTCTTTAATATAATATATATTTAAAAAAGTGGCGGGGGGGGGGGGGGGGGTTGATTGCGTTATAAACTTGGTAGTCAAAGGGCGCAGTTTTCTATTGAAACAAAAAAAAAAATGGAATTTAGGATGTTCAAAAAAAGTTACCTATAAAAAACTTTCAAAACCTGTTGAAAGTAACCTCGTTTGATGGTGCATGCATGAAATCCTCGAGGACGAACAAGTTCGATCGGTTCTCACCGATCGAGTTTGTATCGTTCCGATCTTCGCTCGTCCCGTTCACTTCACTCTGTACCCCCCCCCCCCCCCCCCCCCCCCGTAAATTTAGAAAGTATCGCATCACGAAAGATGAGAGAGTACCAAGAACAATAAAGTTTTGAGAATTCTTTATGTTCTACTCGATATACGCTCGTAGGTATAGGTAAGTTGTACGTATACGCCACGGGCAAGAGAGCCGCGTTAAGAACCGCGACGAGAAAGAGAATGATCGATCGATTCCGGTACATGCTATATCTTTTCGAAACGTTCACCATCTTTTTCTGTCGAAAGAAAAACGTCAAAGTGGTCGGTTGAATTCTCGAACGCTCTTCGCTCGGACGGACACGCGAGGTGGAAGAATTTGAGAATTCGTTCTTCCTGGCATACATACACCGGAGCAGAAAATTAATCAGGCTGCCTGACGTTTCATCGGATCGGCCATAAGGTATAAGGTGTGCTTGATCCGACACGTCCTCCGGTCACTCCACTTCGCGTCTTCTTTTTTTTCTTTTTTTCAAAACACCGCGAGTAAATCTAAATCGATGAAAGAGGAGTCGAGTACTCGTCGGCAAGAAAATGTAAATGTATTCATATATATTATATTATATTTACATATATAGCGATAATCGCGTCGATTCATTTTCCCCGGCTTTCGTACGTGCTGTTGCAGGTCCTTTCAAAAGTGGGTCAATGCTGGCTCGGCGCTTTATAAGAAATAAAACGAAAACAACGAAAAAGGAGAAGCAAACGAAACTCGTCGTATCGTCGTATTTTGTTTTCTCCTCGTCGAGAAACCGAGCGCATACGTAGGTATCTCGTTAGGAGACATTCCCTTCTGCGCGTATTCGTCGTCTACGCATACATCGAGATGCGTACCGTACGCGCGTTCGTTAGCGTTCGCTCGAGTACGAGAGAGAAAAGACAATTGCGTCCGAAAGGAGACGAGCGATCTCGTTTGCGCGAGAGTGGCGGTTCTCCTCGCGTCTTGGTACTTTGTAAACGGAGTCCATCGTGGAAAGCTCGGGCAAGGCGTTTACCAACGTTCTCGCTCTCGTAGTCTTTCTCTTGGAGCTTCGAAGATCCGAGATAACGTCCAAAAGAGCGCCGAGAGAACGAAGAGAGCGACGGGCTTACGGCGGCAACGTGGATGCATCTTATGACGCAAAACGAAAGAAGGAAAAAAAAGGATAATAAATAAAAAGATACGGAGTCGCGTTCACGAGAGATTGGGAACGCGCGGCATCTCATCATGGCATAGCCAGGGAGAAAGAGAGAGGCTTCGGTGTGGAAAGTGGAGAGAGATTAATATCCTCGTGCCGGGAATCTAAAACGGGAGAGAAAGAGAGGCTCGAAAATTGCAGTTAGATGTGTATAGGTAGGTATCGCGTATTTTTAACACACATTGGACGATAGGTCGTATATATAGTCGCATACGGATATACATTTATATCCATATATACATGTGTGTATGTATGTACGAAGTGCACCAGGAATGGAAAAGGAGTGCGAGAACCAGTGGGACGATTAATCGACGCTCGCGCTCTCGGCTTTTCCCGTAGCATCGCCGCACGAGTGCATCGATGAAGGCTCTCTCATTATTTTTCATTGCACCTGGTGTGCGCGAGCTCGCTCATCCAGGAAGAAATCACGTTTCTCCTCTTTTCTTCTTCGTTTCTCTTAATCCACCAGACGCCTCGAATATTCCAGCTTCGTATTATTGTTGTTATCATTATTATCATAAGCCTCGCTTAGGGCAATCTGTTGCATGGGAGACAGATCGATGCCGTTGTATATTCGAGATATTCTTTTCTAATTTCGATACTTATTGTAAACGTCGCGTTCCAAAAACTTCACTCTCTAAATAATTTCTCCCAACGTTTTTTTGTTTCCTCCATTATGACGCGGCGTACCTAGATATTAATAAATATTTTGCGATGAAACCGGTGTCGGCGTGGTACACGGTATAATGCAGGAAGCGACACGTAGTTGGAGGAACTAACGACTTCCTCCGTGAAACCGCGAAAAATAGTTGTCCACCATGGCTCGTCATCGAGTCCTCGACAACGATCTCGATGACTCGATTGTACGTACAATCGTCGGCCGGCGTGTATTATATTTTAATAAAGTTAATCGTTACAAGAAGAACGTGACGGCGAAATATCATTCAAAAGTTTTCGTACAAATATTGGTTCGTTATATCGATAGCTCGTGGACAAACGAGCGTTAAAATTGTTTTCATTTGAAAAAAAGAGAAACAATATTCGTTGGCCTCGAACCTCCGTTTCTCGTCAGAAAAGAAATAATCCATCGGAACGAGATACCGCGATTCCGAAGCTCGCAGAAGCGAATGTGTAGGTACGAGTAATAGTACCGTTCCGCGGGCATTCCTCGTTGGTTGAATCGGTGCGACGTTCGCGCGACTGTGCAGCGTCTCGGAGCAGTCGCGAGAATGGTCACGCACCGGGCTCTCGCGGTCAAGGCCCCTTCCTTCTTCTTCCTACTTTTCCTTCTATATTTCTTATACGCGATTGCGAGACTCTCGTTCGACTTGGATTTTCTATCCGAGAAGCATCCAAGCGAGAAGAGCAGAAGGAAGGTGCGAACAACCTTCGACTCTCATTTCCCGTTTCTGGCGTAATTATCGGTATGGAGGTAGCGTGGGCGACCGATGTCGAGGGCAATTCCCGATGAAAAAAATGGCGATGTCTATTTCTTCGTTATGACGCATCGTCGTACGATCTACTGGTAACATCCGTTCGCATGGTTTTAACTCAAATTTTGCAAAATATCGTTAGATTCTTCAAGTTTTCGGTAAATAGTTTCCATCGGTCGTAAAATTGGATCAAACCGAGTCGTACGAACAATATATCTCGAAATATGTTCCTTCGAATTTATTTCGTTATGTGATACACTGGTTTTATGAAGAAAAAGGGGAGATCGCGATTAAAAGACATCTTCCGACTTTGCTTCTCAAATATGCCTCGACGATTAATCAACCGTAGTCGTAAATCTCATAATGAGATGGCTTGTGAAATCTAAGCGAGAGAGTAGTCTCACGTTGAGTACTTATTTACATGCCGATGCGCTCTTATAGCACGCTTCATCGTACATGAATATGTATATGTCGAGGTTGGAGCAATTGCGCTATTTCCAAAGATGCAACTCCTCTCCCGCGGGTCGAACCGTTTGATCCATTCGAAAGCCCTTCTTCTCCTCCCCATTCCCCATCCTCACCATCATAATTTTATATTCTTGTTAGCGGTGTGCGCGCGCGCGTCCCTCGTTGAAAATTACCGCCGAGCGGTAATTCGATAATCGATGATAATGACGATGCCTCGAGGGGCGAGCGACGTATGTGCCCTCTTGCTATTTCATGTGTATCGAGTTCTTTCTGTATGGTACATGCACATATCGAATCTCGGGTGAGCAGTAGAAGGAACGAGCGAAAGAGGGACCCTCGGGCGTTCGTTTACACGTATATGGGAACATGTCCGTGTGTGTGCGCGTTTGTCCAAGCGCAAGAGGAATATAATTCAATCGGTCGAAGAGGTCTAGAGAAAGTTGGAAAAAGCTGTCGGTTCTCGAAGAGTCACGTCGTTCGCCAAAGCCGCTCTCCTGTGTCGAGTGAAATTTCAATATAGTATACCACACACCATTCCTATATCGCTTACTCGTTTTATCGGTCAAACTCATCGTTCGTTGACTTTTATTCCGAGTCCGTCCTCTTCCGAGTCATAACAGAGAGTCTCCTGTCGTGAGACTTTTATTGCAGGAAAAAAAAACAAAAAGCCGCATACTTATCGGTTAATAACGTTGCTCGTACGGAGCGACGTATCTCTATCGTTGTGGAATCCTCGCAGGCTCGACTGTCGAAGCGAGAGAGAGAGAGAGAGAGAGAGAGAGAGAAAACGATTGTAATCGAGCAAGATTGATTTCCAACATCTGCGCACGTATATAGCGTATATTGTATTGCCTATGAAGAATTAACGGGGAGCGCGAGCTGGAGCAAAGAAAAAGGATGCTGCGCGGCTTGTCGAGAAGAGCGTGTTATTTGTTTCTTTTTTTTTGTTTCTTCGAAAAGATTATACTTACCATGTACAATGGAGAGCGAGCGGGGGGGAGAGAGGCACTTAATAGCATCCTCGAAGCATCTTACTCGGAGTTATCCAACTCGAACCGAGAGACGTTCACTCGATTTCGACGAATATTTCGCTTCTCGGACTAAATAATGATGTATATTTATTCATCGGGAAGCGGCAGGCCAATGTGAAATTATAGTTATACCTCGATAAGCTTGACGTCTGGTACGTACGACGTACACGTCGCAAGGACCGCGGAAACGACGGAACGTTAACGAAACGTCACTGACAGTTCCGTGTGCTTCGCGGTGGTATGGGAAAGAGAGAGAGAGAGAGAGAGAAAGAGCATCTCGTCTACGTTCGTCAAACACCTGGCGTATATATAGAGCACCTACACCTATACCTATATAGGAACGTGTACTGGGATACACGTGCGATGAGAATCTCATTCATCCGATCCTTCCGTTCGCTCGCTCCCTCGAGCGAATGCAACTCTCCCTTCGAGTTACGTACGCATTTGCAACACGTATAATATACATGTACGTATATGGGTATTAATGCGCAACCATATCTGTCGATACTCGGTCGTCAAATAGTTTTACGACACAATCACAAGTAATACTTGTCTCGGGATATCGCTCATTTCTTTTTCCCGTCCTGTATTCGGTTATAAACTTTAAGTTCGCAACTCTCCTTGTCGTCGCGTTACTATTGCATAGTGAGTACAACATAGGCGAACACACGGCGCATATTTTAAACGCGAACGCATACTTTTTCCTACTTCTCGGTTAACGAGCTTACTTCAATTTTCGTTCGGTACTCGCTCACGGCATAAAATATACGAATACATTGCAGGTAGATTGTATTTCCTGTTTGCTATACAGCGAGGGCTATAGAGCGTTTTTTTTTGTCGCATTACACGGCCTTCTAGCACATATGCGCGCGCTCTCTTTCGTTCGGGTTAATAATTTTCAACGCGCTATTCAATGCCATCTCGATAGTCGTACCTATGTGTCTAGTCCCAATACGTAATTCAAATTTGACACACGCGACATCATCGTCTCGATGTATTCAACGTTTCTTGCTCGCTCGTCGCTGCACTGGCGAGGCTCGCGTTTCGTGCCACACTCGCGTGCACACAAACGGACAATCGCGAAACCTTATGGTACATTACGTACTTACCTATATTATCACTTTATGTATGAACCAACCCTCTCGTACTACGTAAAAACGGTAGCCCGCATACCCTTCCGGTATCGAGATTCGAACGCGTGAATAATGAATGCACGAGAGACGGGAGATTTGCTTTCACGATCTCTTGGAAATATCGCACCTTTTGCACTCTCGTAATAATAATAATAATAATGATAATAACAACAACAACGGCAATAATAATAATATAAATGTGTATATACGTATTATTATCGTTATTATTATCGTGGCGAAACGTGTATTCAACGCTCGGGGCGGCCAGTTAATTTTTTTATTTTCGTTTTTCTTTCTCTCGGCGTACGAACGGGGTACGAAATGGGAACTCGCGATTGTGCGAGTGAGCAGCGGGCGTGCCTATAATTAAAGCGAGAGTGCTCTCGCGAAACATCTCTCGCGAAAATATTAAGGGAGAAACGGCGAGCCACGTCGATAAAGAGACCAAGTTGGTCGTGTGTACCGTACGGGTTATGTATAATACACGTATGTAATACCAGAGTTCAACTTGGACTCTTTATATCGATATACGCTTATGTATATAGGACTGTAGTAGCTCGATCTTTGGGCTGTCCACTCGGTGAATTTTCAGTCACGGATTATCGCCACTAATAAATACCTCGGCTCGCCCGCCCCGAGCTCTCTCTCACCGACTCTCGTGATATTCGAAAAAAGATTATAACCGAAACGTTCGGGCTTCCTGTTGAATCCTCGGGCTCGGTCCCTTCCCAATATTTTTTCTCCGTTCCGCCAAACGTATTTTTTCCTTCGCTCGTACGTGCATGTTGTTATACGCGCGCTCTCATTATCAAATTCGTGCCTTCGCGCATTCGCCTTTTTTTCACGGGCTTCGTCGGCACGGTTTTCCATTTTGTTTTTCTTCGATTCGACAGAGTTATTCGATATGTGTTCCAATAAAATTCTTAAACTCTCGAAATAACGCGTGTCTATCAAGCGATTCCAATTTAATGCATAAAGGTTCGCGGAAAGAGTCGTGTATACCTCCTTCCCAGCTACTAGGTGGTATCGGCGCACAGTTCTGTCGCTCGAAGCGCCAATTTTATTTCTCGATTAGTCGACATGCACCACACCTCTTTCCCGCGGAGTCTCCAAGTGCGTGAACTCCATGTACCTATAGGTATAGGTACTAATTCAATTACGGACCGGCGCCATCGTACCTACTCGTATAATATTGTCATTAATAAGATTTGATTTAATCGAAGGTTGCAGTAAGCACCGTGGATCGCTAAGGAAGCATCTGTTTGAGTTCGAGAGCCTTTCTCCTCTTCATTTTTCAGGTATACGCACGTATATATGATAAATATTCGTGAAAGCCCTCGTCCCCCGGGTGGATTCGCGTTCATCGTGCCACTCAAATATATACATATATACGACGAAGTATCTACTATAGTCCGCTCGCTGGACGAGACAACGGGGTCAAAGACCCCGAAGAAGCCCTCGGGGGAAAATCTTACGTATGAACCGATATTACTCGAACACGGTTCGTATTAAAACGAAACAAAAACAACTCGCATGGAAATGACATATTCTCATCATTAAAAATTACCATATTCTCGATTGGGAGAGAGAAAGAGAGGGATTAATCATCGTAGGTTCTTACGTACGCACAGCTTCTTATTGCAATAACATTGTTACATTTTTTTCAAATACATGCAGCGATCTGGGATATTCGAGTGATCGCCGTCATAGATTCGTGTCGGTATACGGAGGCTCGAACGGTTTAACGATTATGGGATCTATGATTAAATACAGTTTTTCACCTGCCCTTCACGATTTCCCCGTTGTATTTATCCGTTGGCGGCGTTTATGTTGTAATCGCAAAATCATTGGTGTCTCTCGACACCCGGTAATTATCGCTATTTTTTTTGCTCGTAAACGCGCGAACGCCCTGAATTATGCAAATTCGGGGAATGGTTGTAACACGAGCGAGGAGAAGAGGTTCAAAGAGTGGGAGAGACGGTAAGAGAGAAATAGTCGGGAACGAAACGAATAAAGACAAAACGCGCGTTCGTTCTCGCTTTTCTATTTTTATTTTTTTATTTTGATTATTTTTATTATTTAACGTAGCGAAGCTCGAGGAAGGTGCTCCCGTATATATTAGGTAGGAGAAGAGTATAGGTTGTCGCGCGTGGTAGCTTTCGCGTTATATAGCCGCGGGAGAGCAAAGCCGTGAGATGATTTACACGCGCCGACGCTCTCTTTCCCCAGGTACGTGTATTTTCAATACGCGAGCCAGCGAAAGTGTCGCAACGCAAGCGTATCCTGGGAGAAGGAACGGAAAGATAACGAAAACGAACGTTGGCTCGCCGATCTATCTCTCTTGTCACTTGCATTCATAAATTAACTCGATTGCTTAATTTACAATTTCACAATCGTAACGGTTCAATGTACCTACGTTTCATTTTTCAAACATTTCTTCCTTCTCATTTTGACTTATTAAACGCTAATGTTATTCGGCCGGTCGAGAGTATTTTTGTTTTTAAAATTATTTTGTAGTAAGTAGAATAACTGTTATCATTGCTGTCACTGGTCTCGGTTAGAACGGTGCGTGGTATATGAACCAGCTCGAAGTACACGTACGTAGCCACAGAAAGAGCGAGAGAGGGACGGAAAGCAAAATGGACTTACGGAATATCGAGGGACTTGCGCGGCGAGCGTGTAGTCTGTGTATGTATAACCGGGATAGATCCTAGACAGTTGATAGTCGGGATTGAGATAGAGAAGTATGTACATATATAGAGAGAGGCCGAATGAGGCCGGTGGGTGGGAGGGTGAACGGGGAATAAAAGAGGGATATATCGAAGTGAAAAAAAAAGAAAAGCGAAAGAGAGCGCGCGCGCGGCGAACGAGGGAATGCCGGAGCAGGGCGTGGTGAACCGGTGTACCGGTCAACTCCGACAACTCTCCTCTCGTGCAAGGCCGTTCGTGTTCCGGCTTCGTTTTAAACGCATTGCCGCCGCCAATTGTGCCGTGTGCCGTGTGCACCCGCGAGTCACCAAGAAAGAGCGGGGAACCTGCGAAACGCCTCCACTCGATTCAGAAAAGATCGTATTGAGCGTATATAAAGAATTATAAGCGAGCAACCTTACGGTATATAATGGTATCGCGTCTCGCTCCGGGCTTGCGTATATATGTACCTACCTAAGTACCTACATATATATCGCGCACGCCGGTGAGAAGCCGGGAGTGATAATAAATCCTGACTTTCCAAGTCGTCTTTTGCCAATCGCGTTATATCGCAAATAACGCACAAAGCGCGATCGAATCGCAATTATCGATAACGTGACTCTCGTTCACCACGTGCATGTGTGTATCTATGAAGAAAAGGCCAGAGAGGCGCCGACGACTTGTTTCGCATATCGACTTGTCGTTCGCGTATACTCTGAAAACTCTCGATACGCCATATAATAATATCTACAGTAGATAATGTGTAGAATATAGGACCAACGACGACGAGGACGCATAACGCAGGTAGACTCCGCAACGAGAGATATACACGAGAGATAAGAACGAGCGTTAATTGACCAATTTATTTAGGTGTCCGTCGTTATGGCGAGATCGAGAGATCATTCCGCCAACATGGGGCATTTTTTGTTTCAACCCTTTACCATACAGTAAAACTAGTCCTCCGTAAAGCGAACGTTCGACACCCCTTCCCCCTCTCCCTCGTTTTCTCCTCTCGACCGAGAGATTACGTGTGTTAATTTCTAAACCTCGCAAACGCTCCGCTGACCATTTTTTTTCATCGGTTGCCGCAGAATTATTACACCCGCTCTCTCGTCGTTAGAACGCCGGCCGAGTGAGAGAGAGAGAGAAAGAGAGAGAGAACGACTGGCGCTGGAAGCTCTCCTGCGAGATCGCGCGGTTGCAATTTGTCGTCACTCGGTATCGGCTTGGCTACCGCAGATAAAACCAGTCGATAGATAACTTTCTGCAAAGTTTCGAGCATATATCGCGAATATATTTAACGCGTGTAGGTACAGGCGAGTGTCGTAATCCGGCTCGATTTATATGATCTTTTTACAAACTGGCGTGGCTCGCGATGTCAACCGCGTCCGTTGCTGTAAACACAATAATATTTGAAAGTTTAACGAATGGTCAAAAATTCAAAATGCTAATGAACTTGCCTTACCCTATTTCTTTCTCTCTCTCTCGTTATGTCTCGATTCTCGTAACACCTTCGGTGATTCGAACGTTTAAATTAAATACCGCACTTTTCTTTTCATCCCGCGCTATTATAGCGTTCTGAGTTATTTCAATGTGTGCGGAGCTATGTAAATTGATCAGGAGCGAGGCGTTTGGGTGAAACGATCGTTGCCAACTGCTTGAGTGTGCGACATTTCCTTGAAAATTACGACGAGAGAGAAAGAGAGAGAGAGAGAGAGAGAGAGAGAGAGAGAGAGATATAGAGAGCGGGAGAGACGGGGAGGCACGCGAGTGATTAAATAATACCAGGAATTATTATTAGAGAGTTTCGCAAGTTATATACAAAGTACAACGTATCCCGGTATTTGAAACTCAAATTCTCAAAGCGGTTAATTAGACGTCGGTTGTACAATTTCCTTACGACGCGCGTGTCACCGGATTGCTCGACCGTGGAAGATAAAAAAATCAAATATTCTCCGAGCAAACGCCTTATTCTTTCTGTACCAGCGTTCAGGTGCGTGTGAGCGCGCGCGCGTGCGCACGTGCGACAGTGAAAAAGAATCGAGATCGATCGAGAGAGCGCGTGTGGCGGGCGGAAACGCCGGCACGCGGAGTAGGTGTGAGCGCAAAGGGCACCGTCGAACAATAGAACGTTAAACTTATTTGATAGATGTCAGAGGTATGCGAGTAGAAAGTTTTACGAACAAACGAACGATCGTTTCTCGTCATTTTTTCATAAACTTTATGAATATTTAACGTCCTTTTGTGTTTATGCATTTTAGCGTCCATTTTCAATCGGGTACTCCGGACAGAACGGAAAATCGGTTTCAATATTTTATTTACGATCGGGACAGTGGACCAAAATCATCGACCAAATGTGGGAGGATCAAGGTCGGACGTAGCGACAGTCCGCAAGAAATATTCAATGAATTTAGATCGATATCATCAGCGCTGCCGTTTCCGACGCTTCTCCTCGTTATTTGTTGCGAGAGTTCCCGGTTTCTCGATCTCTTTGTTTTTCGCAGTCACGACTTCCATGTCGATAAGCATATTTTACAGAGTGCAGTCGCGAGAGAGAGAGAGAGAGAGAGAGGAAGAGAATACTCGATGTATTCATGTATGCGAGCCGATTTAATCCGCGAGGCACCAACGAACGAACGAAAGCGATCGAAGAGTGAGAGCTCCGGAAACAAATTGGCCGCGAGCGCGCATGTCGAACAAAGTAACGTTTCGTTCTCGTACATCTCTCGTCGTTCGGATCGAGAATCGAGAGGCGAGCTCGAACGAGTAGAAAAATTTTCGCATCGGACGATTTCTCAATCTCGCGAGATGCTTACGGAGTTCTCCCTCGGTACGTCCGTCTCGTTTTCTCGCTCGGCGGTGTTGCTGCAAGAGATCTCTCTCTCTCTCCCTCTCGCTCTGTCTCTCTTTCTCTCCCTCTCGCGCGCGATCAAATATTTACGAGGCTAATTTTGTGTAATCGACGAGTCTCCTCGCGTGATCGTTTCGCCGCACTTTGATGCACCGGAGAGAACATATCGAGCCAAAGTTCATATCCAAGATCGACGTGTACAACGTTGTCTTATGTGTGAGTCACGTTTACGACGAGAACTAAAAATCATTCGAAACGTTTATTTTCATTATCGGGGAATATTGAAAAGGTATTTACATTAATTATATCGTGACGGAAAATATAAAGGAATTACGTCCATCTACGATCCGATGGTGTACGAGGTGTAGAAGAAAAAAGAGTTTTGAGAAATCTGTAAGGATTATAGATATTGAAATTACAGTAAAATCTGGTCAATTGACCAACTGATTATACGTCAGAAATAGCCCATAGACACGGATATGTATATATCTATATCTATGTATAAAAATAACACGAACGACACGTAATGCTCGTGTCTAATGTTACTCGCGGTCCACCTCTCCTTTCCACCTAAATGATATCGAATGACAACGAACCATCGGGTAAAACCGTGCCTCGAGTGCGATGTACCTACGTATATAAATTGCGTACGGTTGTTCGGATCAACGTACGTAAAGGCGACGAGAATTTATCGCTCGCGTTTCGCCTCTGTCTCGTATCATTTTATTCTCTCTCGATCGTTTACCCTTTTCTTTGTTTTTTTTTAAACTCGCTTATTTGTTTTTATTCTCCACATTATCATACAGAACTCGACCCAAATCGTCGCGAAGTGAAATTGCGCCGGAGGCGGGGGCGGGGCCCTTCGCGCGAATTCTTCCACGTGCTTTCGAGAGTACCAAGGAGTTGACGAGAAATCGTTTCTACCACGAATCTCGTGTTGTTCCCGTATTGTCATTTGCTTTTACGAAGCTGAATGAAAATATTATCATTCCAACTGGCCTTTCGCAGACGTCCAATCCCCCGAGGAAATATACATTTATTTATTTGATTTGGGTGATGCAACGGTTAGTAACAATAATAATTTGTGCAAAGTGTTATTTCTCGCGGCCTCCCAATGAACGATGAGTCGTCAGACGCTAATCGGTTGTTTGCTGACGGCGGTCGTTTCGTTGGTGTGTCGGTGAAGAATAACCGAGGTAGAGAGAAAGAGACTGAAAAACACTTGATACACATACCACAAACTTGCTTCACATTAAACAAAACAAAAAAGACGGATTTATCAAGCTCCGAGTTCCGGAAGTCGATAATCACGCGAGGAGATATTAGACACGTCAACGTTTCTATTCTATTCCATTTCTATTGCATCGGAATTTTATATTTGATTGGTGTATCGGTGAAGGCCGAGCGAGAGAGACAGAGAGAGAGCGTGTGTACGTTCCTGGTGTGTACGAGACTCATTGTCAGCCACGGAACCACTAGATAATATACTGACCCAGTGACTCATGGGAAAAGGCGCGAACGACCCGACAAAATACTCGCACCTCTGGTACGCGGACCCCGCACCTAATGTATCCGTTCCGTATGTTTGTGGCGAAGGAAAAAACCGGTTTCAGTCGCGAATTCATTAATCGCGCAATATACGCCACAAGGATCTGTAGATGGGATCGCGTTTCTCTCTCTCTCTCTCTCTCTCTCTCGCCACGGGTCCACGATTCGACTTAACCTGCGTCAGAGATACGCGCAACGGTCCGTGTTACGTTAGTAAAAAAATGTTAAAAAAAAAGAAATACACGCGCTATGGAAAACAAGGAGAATGGAACGAGGCCGTGCACGTCGCGCCAAACTCACCTCCCAAGAAGGGGGAAAAATACCCCAAAACGAAAAAATACGAGAAATTACTACGTTTAATGAGGTCAACGAGTACACTTGATCCTTTCGGAAATTTCAGTATAATTGACGAGATAATATTCATAATGGTTTTCATATCAGAAAAGAGAGAGGGAGAAATCCGGCTTAAGTCTTCACGCTATAATTGATGTAAAAGTGACTAATAAAAATTCGAGCTCTCTCAGACGGTAAAAGCAAGTACGAGAGAGAGCACGATCTTGTACTTTCCATCTCCATACACACGCACCACATACACACGTAGTAGTAATCGTCCGAGTCCATTACCGCTGTGTGGACGGAACGACATACCGTAACTCGAACCTCGTTCCTTCCCCCTCTTTTCGTTTTTCTTCTCGTCGTATATATTTCGTCCACGAAAGAGGATGCAACATTTTCGCAATTGAATTTTGTTGTCTTTTAAGATAGAGGATAACAATGCGTTAAAATAAAGTTTGACGCAAAACTTTTGGTTGACCGAGCGATTCAACAAGAAAACATACATACGTTGCGCAAATCGATCGTACGAATCGTAGGGTAGTATTCCACCCCTAGAATACCTAAGGGTGAGACACGAGTGAGCAGCCGTGGCCGAGTGGTTAAGGCGTCTGACTCGAAATCAGATTCCCTCTGGGAGCGTAGGTTCGAATCCTACCGGCTGCGCATCTTTCCTTTTTTTTCTCAATTTTTTCAGTTTCTTTCTCATTATTGCTCCAACGATATTCATTGGCTTTTATCACATTGTTCGTTGTCGATTGTCAACGAAGTTAATTAACCGTGAATTTGATGAGCGAAGCTGATGCGAAAGGAAAATGAATACGAGACAGAAAAGAACACAAGAATGCACGCCATATATAAATATTATTCTTGCGCCCGTTTAAATAAACGTTTACGTATTTTGTACGTGTATAATGTAGACACATACGAAGCTTTGTGAAATGCGAACAAAAATCGAGAATTTGCGAGATTGGCGTGGAATGACTCGCGATAAGACCGAGATCGATATATGTTGATAACGGTCGAAAGTTTTTTTTCAATACACGTATAGTCCTCTGGTGGCTGTACATACAGAATATTCTTTATGTATCTGTATCGCGAATACGTACGATAGCAACGGGCCGCGTTTAATTAACGAGTTATCCGAAGTAACGGTCCGCTCTCTCTCTCTCTCTTTCTCCCCCCTTGTTTTTCTCTTCGCGTCTCGCCGAGAGTTCGCGTTTGCGATTAGAAGTAAAGTGACGGTAATATGCGGGGAATAATAGAGAAAATCTTTAATCGCTTCGACACGCCTAGCCCGGCCCTCGCTCTCGACATGGTCGCGGTTGATCGAGGCTTGGAGCACCAATAAGTCGCGTTTCATAATTGCCGCTCGAACGATCCGATGAAACGATCATCGCTCTGATGAAAATAATGCACCATTTATTTGAAGGAGGGAGAGAGAGAGAGAGAGAGAGAGAGAGAGAGAGAGATTAGAAATCGGAAAGAGCGAGGATCGGACGGAGGAATAAATTCTTTCTCGAGGGGGAGAGAACGATCGCGATAGACGAGTCCGCGAGACAGCCGCGGGTCGTGGCGAGAGGGATCTCTTATATATGTAGGTAGGTATATCTCGATCGCCGAGAGCCGTAAGGAACTGCGACGATGTGTATTGCTCGTGCGCTGTGCTTTGCCCGGCTAACTGTAAAAGTTCCGCTATTCCCGGAGGGCCGATGCCGAGGCACCTAACTTGTAAAGCGGAGACTACGATGATACCTCCCTCCGCGCGCTCGCAGAGCAAACGAGGGCGTTCGGCTGTTCCAAGGTGATCGCGTGGCCTTGTGTCACGCGTCTCTCTTTGCTGCGCTCCGTTCGACCTCCGGTGCGCTTCTCCCATCCGCTCCGATTCCGCGCAGTTCTTTCATTTTGCAGACTCGGCCTGGCGTTCGTTTCTCTTTCATTTACTTTTTCAGTAGCATGACACTCGAAAGATATTTTTCATTTTCCTAGGTGCCAATCGGTGATTCGCCGTAAACGCATTTGTACCATCGCGTAGGTACGTTGTTCGACCGTTTTTTTCTTTAATGGGAGCGAGGCGGGTAATTTATTTCAAGGCATTATAATACCGTTGTCTTCGCGAGAAAGTATCATAATGCAACTGTCGGACGGAATATATGTAGGTACTTACAGTCTCGAATATATTGACGGGATTACGATACGAACAGAGTCGAATACGAGTGTCTGCGGTGCAACCAGGTATTTTCCCTCTGCGCGAGGAAATGCGAACCGAGCAGCGTGCATCGTTGTACGTGAGCTGGACATACAAAAAATTGCGCGTGTACCGCAGAAGAACGAGAGGAATCCCTGGAAAGGTGTCAGTGCCGAGTCGACCTTTCGTGGTCGCGGGCGCACGCACCGGCCCGGGCGAGAGATCGTCGTTATTTCACCGTACTAATTTATCACGATTTCGTTTCGTGCGTCGCGTACTTTCATCGTACCGCTCTTTCTCTCTCCTCTCCCTGTCTCTCTCCTTTTCCTCGAAAAAAATTGTCTCGGCCGCCTTTTTCCCACCTTTGCTCATTCTGTATCGAAATTCGCCCGTCATAACAATTCATATTTATACTGTCGCATATTATCGCGAAAAAAATCAGCGAGGTAATTTTTTTTAATCTCGAAACTACAAAAGCGAATAAAACAGTCTTGTAACGGGAATATATAAAATACGCTCGGTGTCGCTTTTGCAGGACGTACGGGTGACCCTGGAGATGGAGAAAAGTGGAGGCCGAGATACGCGACGGACGAAGACAGTAGACGTGGAGAAAGTTGGCGGATTTGCTCGATGCTCGCGCTCGTGTACATATATATATAATGTACCACTACTACTATTACTGCTACTACAGACTCGAGAGATTCCCGAGAGCTTCATCGCGAGTAGAGACGGAAGTATATAGGGGCCGTAGCGAGAAGGATACGTAGATGCACGGGGACTTTTTTTGTAACGCTTCGAGGATTTAATTTAAACGAGTGCACTGTATTCCGCGCGGCTACACTCACAATCAGCGACCAAATGCGGAAGTATTTACGTTTTCACCTTCGTGCCAACGCACTCGAAGCGGACTCTGTATATTACGGGCGTTATCGCGGCGCACGCTCCAACGTGCATGTATCGCGTAAGCTTGTAACTGGACAAAGTAGAATCGCGCACTCGTTTTTTAATTGCCGAGAGTACGATCGGAGCTACGAATTATCAAATAGAAACGTTATTAGTCAAAGCGTACACTTGATCATTGGCTTCTCGGCAGTTCTCTGGTAATAAACGCGCGTCCGTTCTCTCTCGGGCTTCCAATTAAAATGAACGAATTATTGTATCCATGGATCAAGGATATATATAAGCGTAATAAGCGAGCTTTCGCGAAGCGAAATGCTCTCGATATTCCCTCCTTTGCCCGAATTTTCGTCACTTTTTACGGCGGATTCGTGAGAGCGAGGAGATTTTTTTTCGTCCGTCGGGTATATTGCTCGCGCGCGAGCTCGTTAAAAGTTTAAGAGGATACCACGAGACTCGCAGCGGACTTCGAGGAAGACTGCTTTCCCTCCTCTCATCACCGTCTTTGTAGGTATATATATACATATCTCTGGGGCGCAATGCCTTACGATATATAGAGTACCTAACTACACGAGCGGTATCCGAGTCGAGTGCACGAACGGCGCACGGCGAAAGTACGTCTCTCATTTCCGGAATTCTCCACGATTACTCGATTATCCACCTATATACATATAAACGATGATGATATTTCGGTGATAATGAGCGTTGCATAGAGCTGTTTTCTGCGATCCTGGCTTTCTTTTTTCGCTGAGACGAAAGTACGATTCATTGTACGGAAATTCGTTTTATAATTTCTCGTTTTTTTTGTTATATTTTTGTGACACGTTCGCTCGCCGCTGGCTATCCCGTCAATGTCAAAGAGTTCCGAGAAGCTTATTCGAGGGGCTTATTCGAATCTCACTCACCAATATGCGCGTATGAGATACATAGGTACGTAAATGCGTACCGGTTTCTCGATCTCCTTGTCTCGTTCGATCGCTTGCTCGCGATTTCGTCGACTCGACAGTCTCGTCTCCTTTCGCCGGTTTTGACGCATGATTTCTCTATACATGTATATCCCCTCTACTACCTATATATATATATGTATATATGTGACATGGGTAATATAAGGAACTTTTAATGACTCTCTTGCGAGATCTTCTCCGCTTGGTGTGTCTCCTGCGTATTAAGGACTCGAGGAGATCGAAGCCTCCGGATTCAAAGAGCGAGAGAGCGAGATCGATGTGTGTTTGCATGACCGACGCGCAACCGTCCTGGTTAATTGAGTAATTTGAATATCGTCGTGGCGACCGCCCCGGCGACGACGACGACGACGACAACGGTAGCGACGACGACGTCGACGATACAGATGGGGAACCATACCGGTTGAATAAGAATTGGGACATCGAAAGTTTGTAATTTCGTATATCCGTACGACCTAGGAACTGCGTAACTTATGCAAGTATAATTTAAGAAGGTCGATCGCCTTGCGAGCGAGCTCGCGAGTCAATTTAAAGATCGAATTTTAAGTAGTTATAATATTCGCTTGTGCGTTGCGCCGAGTGAGAGTCAAGAGCCAGGCAACGAGAGAATGGCAAAAACACATCGGTCCTTCTGTTACTTTCGTCGGAGCGAGACAGCACGTCGCGTACGCTCGGTGCATTGACCGCTCGCCGAAAAAAATCGTCGAACAACGAGAGAGACGCGTGAACGGATTTTATTCAGCGACGATAGCGCGAGCGAGGCACGGCATATAAAAATCCTGCGGGCCGACACCACCGTTGGTCTCTTAACCGCTGGTAATTTTTCAGTGTGCGTCGGAATTTCACTAAGGGGCAATTTCGTTTGGATATCTTGATAAATAAGAAAAAAAAACACCGCTGAGATATCGAATTTCGTTAAAATCGACAACAAAGATAATCCACGTTTCCACTCGTTGTGCAAGAGAACAACGTTCTCGAAGAAATTCCCGGACAAATTGTTTCTTATCTCCGTTAATATAGCGAGGATTTTATTAATATTGCGAAAGCAGCTCGCGGAGTTGTCTCGAAAAGACGAGTTATTAAATCGCTTCGTGGTCGAGGTAAAGAGGCTACGCGGAGTGGTGGATAAGATGGAAGCAAAGGCGCGCACGGAGATAATGGCTAAAGATTTTTTGTTCCGACAATATCCCTCGAGTATTCGTACACGCTTATAGCGGCGATCCCGTATATTTTTCTGTCATCGGTATATCTATACAATTTTAGTTACGTTGTCGTCGTCGTAAGAGCGGTCGGGCGGCAATAACGGCGTATCTACTCGCAGGTGTTTCATTCGTTCACGCGTGTGAGCGGCAACTTAATCGGCCGTGCCTCTATGTATTCCTTCTCGCGCTATGGCCAAACGACGCAGTCTCGTAGGATTCTCTCTCACGGGACATTATTTCCGAACATTCCAAATCGATATACTTACATGTATCGAGAAATACAGATAGGGACATCTCGCGCATGAACGATCTTGATCGAATAAAAATAAAGATTAAACGTTATCTTTCGCGAAAGGGGGATTACTGCGGATCTATTATAGATTTATTTTCAGTAAGCTTTGTATAGTATTGTTCTACCCGTTCACAGGGATCGTTTTAAAAAAATCGTAGCAACTTGAACGAGAACTTTCCATCGTGAAGAAAATGTACAGCGATTATTGTCGAGACGAATTATAGCGGAGGTGATACAGGCCACTTGTACGAAGAGGTAGGTGCATAGTCGCGTGTAACGCGTCCTAGTTTTCCCTCGTAAATTTCCGGCTATAATTATTGGCTAGTGGCGATTAGCGAGAAGAGAAGTTGCTGTAAGAGTATAACCACGTATTTTCTCGGCTCGAAAAGAGATCATCGAGAATTGCGTCAATAATTATGCGTGTTAGAGAAGAATTATGGATCGAGCTCCTCTTCGTCCGTCTCGGATCGTATTGGGAACCCTCGGAAATTCTGTGCAATTTTTTATTCGCGTATTTCATTACTCATTCTCTCGCACGAGATTTAGTAAAAAAAAAAAAAGAAAAAAAAAACAAATGCATAAGGTCGCGCGTTAATATACCTGGCCGAGAAACTAGCTTAACGACCTTGTCCGCACGGCAATGGCCAGACGCGAGAGATCTCGCACGGAGCTCGCGCTAGCGAGGTAAATAGTCGAAGATAGAAAGTCTATTTTCCGGACGAGAGAAAGAGAAAAAGGAATGTCGAACGAGGCGCGTCGAACGAGTCGTCGCTTACGATGACGAAAGCCTTTCCCGGGGATGAGAAAGCTCGTAGCCCTTAAATTCGCGTAGCGAAATTTGCGAGAGGAACGAACGAACATCCGTTTGGCGCGGAAGAGTTCGAAACGTATTTAGGGTTACTCGCTTCGGGTTACGTCAAACAGTTTAACGGAGAGACTAGAAGATCGCTAAAGTAGTAGGATCCTAGAATCGTGAGTTAGTGGGTTATGCGCTTGCAGGCACGGAACGGTTAACTTCATCAGCTAACTGGTACACTTTTTCACATTAACGATCTCGCGTACGTGTATGCGCGTTGCCTCGTAAGCGTAGTGATTGCTCGAAGCGAGGAGAGAAATGCAGGCGAATAGCCTCTCTCTCTCTCTCTCTCTCTCTCTCTCTCGCTCTCTGGAGAGAACGAATTGGCTGCCTCTTTGATCCGCATCTGGCGTGTAGGTCGGTGCGCGAGATATTCACTTTGGCGCATCTCGCGGGATCGCTGCACCACCACCAGGGGAGGGAGCCTCGTTACGCGTCATTAACGGTGAAAATCTCGGCTAGACCGCGCGTCCTTCCCTCGCTAATACTATTATGTAGGTAGCCACGTTATCCCGATCGGCGTCCTCTTCCAAGCCTTCAAAGATGAGTTGCGCTAAATGATATACGGTAATGAACAAGAAATTCTTCGAATTGGTGGTATGGTTCGGCTTTGGGAAACCGAACTAAAATGATTAATCTATTTGTCGGTCTTGATTGGTAAGTTGGACGAAGACCAATTAATTAAGTAGGTATAGTTGCTTTATCGACACAGGCGAAATGTAAAGCCATAAACGATCATTTAGAGATTCTTCCTCGTTTCTATTAATTACTGTGAGAAAGAATCATCTGCCGCGTATCTACGTACGTATATGTAATATATCGTATCCCCATTTCGACATAATACGGGCTCAGCTGTACGTACATTCAATAATTGCGCGTTCAAAGAGCTATATCGAAGACCTCGATACGTCTCCCGCTTTTTATCGGTGCGCGTACGCGAGATGAAAGAGGGAGAGAAAAAAGAGGAGTAACGAGCGCGTTTCGAAATAATACTCACCGATGTAATCTCGAGTATTATTTTTTTGTTCTCTTCTCGGTAATGGCTGTAATACGCCGTTGGAAGTGAGAGAGGACGAGAGCGAGAGAGGAGAGAGCACTCTCTGGTTCTCGATGTTTGAACAATTGCCTCGCTAAGGTTTGTACATTCCTGTTTATCGTAAGATATTAACGAGGTAATACCTATATATCGATTTGGAGTCGTGCGTATATTTCGTCCATCAGGCGTCCCTTGCCTTTGTATTTTGGACAAGAATCAGCGAGAATTATGAGACTATTCTTCGACATTTTCAGTTTCGTCGATTTTATTCGATACGCGTAATGTAAGCCAGTTACGTCAATTCACGGCTGTTCGTGACGCGCTCCGATATTTTTTGACAAAATGTTTATGTTGTACGTCGCTTATGCGAGATTCCCCGACGACGATGGTGGGACGTGGTTACACCTGGATACATTATTTCGTGAAAAATATTTTGTCGCGCGTACGTAATGGAACCATTTAGATATCTACGATTCGTGGCTCGATTAGTTCATTTTATCGGAAAGAAAATAGGCGATACTTAGGTAATAGATGCATTAACCTTGTTGATCTTCTTGTGAACTGTCTTGACGTACCTACCGAGCCTGTCAGTTCGGTCCACCACATCGTGCGGATCCATTTGGAAAAATGTGAGACTGGGGAAAAATACGCGCTGGATAAAACGTATATGGAATAAATGGGATGGAAAAAAGGCACATACTGTGAAAACACAGTTCGATCGTTCCGGTCATAAAAACTTTTGGATGGGAACAAATGTTCGCTTCGAGTTTACGCATCAACATACTCAACCAAGACGTCACACGAAGGAACGAACTCGCACACGTGTGCAAATATAGATCAGCGGTCTCGAGGCGTTGCGCGTATGTCAATACAAATGGAGATCGACAAGGTCCCACGCTCGATATTTTCCCTCTCGTTATTTTAATTGCCAGTTTTTGTAGAAGCCAGCTCGTTAACTTCTGCGAATATACTATAATATATTACTATATTAAATAAGAGTATCACGGATACTGATTTTTCCCGTAAGAGAAACCGATTCCCAAACACTATTTTGAAGGAAGTCTAGTCGAGGAGAAACGGAGAATAATCCAGTCCAAAATAATGGAGAATATTCGAGAGAAAATATGTCGATGGAGAAAGGGATGGGTGATCGAGACTTTCACGTGTAGACGCGCGTTATGTATATTATTCGGAGACTGGGGACAGGAGGAAGGGCACGGATGGGGAAAAATCGATGAGGCGAGACGTTTGGCATGAGCTTGGATCGATAGATCGCTACGGGTGATCGAGCGATCTATTCAAGTATAGATCGTTATCGGTTGTTCGGGTTGATCGGCAGCTCGTTCGATTCAAAGCCGAGAGGGGTTAAGTGCCATGTTACGGAAAACGTTTCACGGTATACATGTACGCGCACATGCGCACGTGCACACAGACACACAGCCACAGGCATGTCTAAAAAGGTCGGAGAAGAATTGACCAAGATCGGCGCTGCTTTCGGGTTTGCTCGGATAGAACGAACGCGACGCGATGAATCGACCTAATCAGAGACTCGCTAATCACAGTGCCTGGATGATTGAAGCCCACACGGGAACATCGAGAAAGCGTACGAGAGAACTCTCACACAGCTGCACACTCCGCGTTCGTTCTATGTTTTTTTTATGCTTCGTACACCGCGTTTCGATAATTGCACACTGTGGTACACTGTATATTGGATAAACATAGATATAATTCGAAATTGAGATTTATTCGAGGACGACGGTGGAGGAGAGAGGGCGAGAGAGAGAGAGAGAGAGAGAGAGAGAGAGGGCGAGAGAGAGAGAGAGAGAGAGAGAGAGAGAGAGAGAGAGAGAGAGAGAGAGAGATGCGAAACGTTAATGCAACTCCTCGCGGCGTATCGCACGGTTATCATCTCATTCCCCGTGGTGCGGTATGAATCGTACAATCGGTCGTTCCGATTGCGTATAATTATGGAAGCAATTACACTCGAGCCAAAAGCCTACCGTCTTTCACGGTTTGTCCTTACATTGTGCGCTCATGTTTTCACGTTGTATCGAAGCGCAGGGGTCATGGCTCTTTTGACACGATATAAAAGAAATGCGCAATCGACGAAGCTCGATCATCCGGCTCGAGGGCATGCGGAATGTAATTAAAATATCTTTGATGGATATATCTTGGGTACGAAATAAACGAGTCGATGCATGTATCGTACAATTTTTTTCAATATCGAGACGAGTACTCGGGTTGTGAAATATTTTGGCTCCCATTCGACGATGCGTTGATGCCCCCGTGGCCCTGATTACGGATTACCTTATCAACGATATAGATACAGCCACTTGCAAAACGCGCTGGAAAACGAAACGAGCCGGCCATATCGAGGTAAATATTGTTCGCGAAACGAAAATAGAATATTCGAACGAGAGATCGAGAGGGGACGCTGAGGATCTGAAGGCGGGAGGGGGATTAATAATAAAACAAAAAATCAGAATAATATTGAATGAAAAGGTTGCGCAACAGGTCGCATATCAAGCAATGACATAAGTTGGCTTTGGTAAAGGCCCCGAGTTTTATAAATTTCGCTTTTTATCGTCACTATCTGTTATGAAAAACCGAAACCGCATACATCATCGATCTCGAATCGGAATGTCGGCTATATATTAGAAATATTGGATGGAGAGGCGCGGGAAGGGGAGAGATCGAGGAATAACAAAGGGGCTGCTTGTCACAGTGCTCGAGGTAGAAAAATGTAAGAAAAGACGGACAAAAAAATATGTGTGCGATCGTGCGGAAGTTCACACATGTGATCCATGCGAGTCCATGAATTAAAAGACGAAAACGAAGAAATAAAATTACGTTTATTAACACTCCGCGCGTTGAGGAAGAAATATTTCCTCGCTGGCACGAACTATCGTGCCGCTCGCGTACGACCGTTACGTACGTACAACGCGGCTTATCGCGTGTCTCTGAAATTGCGCAAGTGAATTAATCATAAAATATAGCAAACACGAGACCCAATGGCACAGGTAAAACACGTCGAATAACCCTATTTTAGCGTTCGCGCTGTCACGGGAGTTCTCCGATTCGAAAAAAAACACACACTCGCGGCAGGCTTTCTCCCTCTCTCTATTTGTGCAAGTTTAGCATGCATATATACGACTTTATGGAAATCCTCCCCATCGTCCCGTACCGCAAACGAGTTTTCAACACCATGTACGCCTGAATTATATATGAAGTTTTATTAAATACTCGTTTTTGCCCGGCGATAGCGCGGTACCTTTTTTCTTTGACATTTTCCTTTGGACAGTGTATTAGTAAGCCGAACAAGAGTACGCCCGAGTTTATGCTCCGATATATCGCGCGTGGAACGAGACATTTAAATTCCTAGATAATAATACATCTGGTTAAATGTGGCGAGGGCGGGAAGGGGCGAGGTGGAGAAATGGGAGAGGGACGGCCGGGCGGTCCTCGGTATATACGGTTCATTTAATCGGGAGATCGAGGGACTCGTTATCCATCGTCGCGCTATCGGCGATCGATCGCGATCGAATAACGATTTTCCGATCTACTCCTTTCTCTCTCGCTCTCTCTCTTTTTCATCCCGTTATACACTTGTTGATATATATATATGTTGTATGCGAGAGTAGATAATCGATCTGATCGGTGCTACGGCCGCAACGATCGATTCGCCAATCGACCGACGATATAATAATACGTAATAAGTGTTGGATATCTCGTAACGGATTTTTCCTCCGAGTTTCGGAGCACTCGTAACTTTATTATAATTATAGAGAGTATACGAGTGGTTGGTATAGGACTCGGGCAGGCAGCTTTTTTCTCGCTCTTTCTCTCGTATCCAATCGTTGCGAGCTTTCCCGAGTTGCAACACAAAATCGGCAGCGAGGTAGATAGTACGAGTTTTACTGTATTTATCGTGATCATCCGTACAATTCCCGATACATATGCATGTACGTAATGTACCTATGTGCCAAAGCGTACGTACGTATAACTTATAAAACAAGATGGCAGATCCGAGTAGCGCGTTGTTTTGCTATAATTTAGAGAAATTGGGGAATATATCGAGTGCTTGCTCGAGGTATTAATCACCCGTAGTAGGTACGTGTGTTGCCAACCTGCACGAGAATCTAATTAATGAGACAGAATAATATTAAAAATGAATCTTCGAGCATCACGCGCTGGCTCTCGATTAACGATCGGCTTCGCGATGTGGATTACGTTGAAATATTATCGTGGTACACTTTTCTAGCAATAAAAATAAAACGAGATCGAGGAACCTCTTTATCGAAGCATTTTTTTGTTTCAAAGTACGCACGTCCGTGATTCTCTCGCGAGTTTAGATATCAAGAGTGTGCATGTACGTCGCGTATACTTTCACCTGGTTTTCAAATCAGCCATCTCTCTCTCTCTCTCTCTCTCGTTCTCGCGTTTGGCCCGAGAGCGCGAACCTCCGATGCGGGTGAGAGATCCGTCGATCGATACGCGCCTCGACCGAGAGCATTCGAGAATTGTGTACCTAGAGCGTGTATAGAGCATATAGAAAAGGAGAAACGGAGATACAACGAGAGAGAGAGAGAGAGAGAGAGAGAAAAGTTGAATAGCTTCGCTCTTCACTCTCGCGATTATACTATAGTAGTGTCACGGGGAATGGCTCGGTCTAGTATAGTGGCAAGGGAGAATGGGTATAAACTCCGGTGGCTCGAACGAGGAAAGAGCTAGTCAGAAAGAGAGAAACCTTTCTTGCGAGATATTGAAACACGGTCTATATTGACGATGCTGCAGCTCTCTTTGAGGGAAAGTGAATCGAAAGCGATCTCACGATATATACCTACATATAGCCTGAACCATAATATAAGTTGGTGTCTATGTACGAGCTATCTCCGCGTACGTAGTCATGCGAATAAGTGTCTGCCGTTCTTTGGCTGGATATTGAACGCGATGATCGCGATACCGGAGTAAAATCTAAAATAGATAATTAATCGTAATCGGAGCTTTTTCGTTGTAGGTACGCATATAGGTCGGGATTAAGGGGGTCGATGACTGTATCGTGATTTAACGTAGAATGCGCGGCGCGGACTATGAGTCACCGTTCGGCGTTCCCGTGCGCTATTCTTCGCCGTCGAGGAAAGAATTTCTCTCTCGCCCACACGGAGCGCGAGGCGCGTTCCCCCCTCGACGCTCTATTAATATTAGCCGGCGCACCGTGGATAAGACAGGCGCGATGAGTCGCGGAGCTGAATGCGTAATCCGGGAAAATAAATGGCATAACCGATCGAAGCAATATTTAAGGGCATATATGTATATACGATACATGATAAAGTGGCATTTCCTTGGGTAATCGACGATCCATTCTTCGTCGATACGCCTTTTCGTTGCGGCGATGCTCGCGCGAGCTAAGTATCGTGCCAAGATTGGCAGAGGCGTGAAAGAAATAAAGTTGAGCTATAGAAGAGACGAGCGTTTTTGTCTCTATTTTTTGTTATTTTTTTTCGGTTCTTTTTCATATCGTCGTTTTTTTATATTTGGAGTCGTCGTGCGGCGTGGGCAAACGCGTATGCTAATCCTACGCCGAGTGCCGAGAGTTTCTCACTCGGGCGATATCGCTGTGCATATCAGTCGTCTGTAGCATGTCGCGCACACACACCACGGGGCGTCCGCATTTGCAACGCTCTTTCCTATGCGCGCGAGTACCTACCTTGCGCTAATGTCGTGCCGAGTGGCGACGATCGACGACGTTTCTCTCTCCCTCGGGTGTGACTGACCTTTTTCCTCTCTCTCGCACGCACGCACGCACGCACGCACGCTCGATCCTCTCGGTACGTTTTCTCTGTACCTACCTATTGTATCTATAACAGATTTCATGTATCGAGAATAGCAATGATGCTGAGCCCACTCGGTGAAGCCCAGACGGGAAGGTCGCTACGAGAATATACGCGGTTGCTAAATATATTTACGAGAGAATCTTACGAGCGATCTATTAAAAGAAAATCGAACGTATGTATATATAAGTATTGTACGAGACGTATATACCGGATTCGCGGAACGCGATAGCCGGACAAACGTCGCGAATTCGTGAAACCTCTTTCCATCTCGGGCTACCGACATTTGCGCAATGGAAACGTTTTATTGTACGAGAGAGACTTTACTGGACCTAGGTCAAGCGGATTTTAAGTGCGCCGTGCAGGAATTTCAATAAATATATTTGCCGTTGCTCGGAGGGGGAGAGAGAGAGAGAGAGAGAGAGAGAGGGAGGGAAAAGGATCGAGAGGATGGAAATATTTTTCTCCGTACATATCAGAGTCCAGCTTCAGCGTATCATCTTTGAAGTGGGCTGCGCGCGACGAGACTGCCGAGCTGCTATTGGCCTTGGTCGATTGCCAATGTCTCTCTTTGACCGCGACTTTTCTGCGTTCGAAACGACACATACGAGCGATAAGATATCGCGACGAGCCGATTACTCTTACCAACGACGAGTCAATATTACGCACATACACGCACGAACGGTCTCGTACCAACGCGATGCCGATATTGTTGTTTGTTGCTTTAAGATAGGACGAAAGCCGGAGCTATAAGACATGCGGGTTTCTTCAAAGTATATCATTATCTTGGTCGGTCCTCGTTACGCGTACATACATTAATGTATGTACACGACTTATTGAATTCTTTCATTTATTCGATTCTTTGGTACTATAGTCGAGGCTGTCCGGCGGTGCGTTATCGTGCCACCAAACCGACACGTCAATTATACGAAAGTTTCTCGCTCGTTCATTTACGGTACTGCGAGCGCCTGTACGGTACTGCAAACTTTTCGAATTATTAACCTGTATATAATGCCGTGCGCGTTGTATTACCGTTCGTTCGAGATCAACTCATAATCGAGTGTACGAGCTTTAACGTTCGTTTCACGGTGGCGCGATTATAATCGAATTCGTTTATGAATATTATCGCACGATCAATTTTCATTATGATATAAATAATTAAATATTAGGATGATTCGGTTACGCGTGCGATACGTGCGTACCTAGGACGTTTTTTCCTGATTGCTGCGCCATTATATCATTTACCGCGCTAGTTCCATCTCGATTTATCTCGTTGGAGCGAGAAGCTTTCGTAATATATAATAATTATACCAATTACCTTGCGCCTTGGACGATTACCCATCTTCCATCTCCCTTTCTCGCGTTATGCTCCATATTATACGACGAACATGGTACGCGAGGGACGATGAGGCAAAATGCAAAAAGCGTAAAAAGCGCAAAAAGCGCAAAAAGCACAGTTGGAGCATCCACCGATCGAATGTAAAATCAGTTATAAATGTTGGAATTCGTGCCAGCGAAACGAATACTGTAACGCGTTCCTTATCCGCTCGTCTCGAAATGTCATGCCTCAACAGCGTTCAGAATTTGCATTTCCTAAATGCCACTGCGTGAAGTCGACTTTCTCGATCCACGTTTCTGGCTCGTGTTGCCAGCTCGACAGGTCTTTCATAGATGAAATATCCACGGTACAAAGACCCGCGGGCCCTTTCTTTGCCTATCTTTGCCTCATCGTTCTCGTTGTCCCTGGGCAAAGGGTAACTACCATCGAGTATTTCAACATTTCTCTCTATCGTTCTCTCTTTCTCGTTCAACATTGAATGAAATAGCCATCGACATTAGTGCTTATGCAGTCTAGTCGGAGCACTCGACATCATCACAGACGAGTGGTTTATTATACCGATGAAACATAGTTGCTCGCGAATGAAACGCCAGAAGTAGTCGCGCGCTCGCGTCATAGAACCCGCGGCTCCAGATACACATTGCTCGTTAAATCGTCGCAACGACCTGCCAGCGATAATAACGATAATAATATTCATCATCGGCTCGAGCGCGTAACGGTATTCGTCGTAGTGACCGATAGGAGGGAGCTCGATTATTCGCCCTCGTCTCATTTAGGTCGCTGAGCATCTCCGAGCAAATTGACAGAGGGTTCCGTTCGAGTTCATTTTTTTATTCACAGTTGACTTATTTACGTCAGGCTGGCGACGACACACGCGGGATCGAACTTTTCGCGTTGATCGTGTCAAGTTGCTCTCCGAGACACAGCCACGAGGGAAATTCCCTCGCCTTCCTC
Source organism: Netelia fuscicornis (assembly GCA_946811545.1). NCBI lineage: Eukaryota > Metazoa > Arthropoda > Insecta > Hymenoptera > Ichneumonidae > Netelia > Netelia fuscicornis. Next base: position 505,514 of record OX328014.1, read on the forward strand.
GTCCGTTATATCCCATTCTCCGTCCTTTCGCGGTTTGACGTTGCGGTAAAGTAGCAATTCGAAGAAACAGAGCGTGATTTGCGAAACGAAAGAACCGGCGTAAACGCGAATTATTTTCCGACTATTGGCCTATGGCTAAATCGTGAGGCATTAAATCATTGTGTCATCCGCGCCCTCGAAACAGCCTCCGGTCTTTTCTTCTCTCGAAACGGGGCGCACTAAAATATAACAGAGCCAGCCGATCGAAATGGCTGTGGTGGAGACGCTGACCGTTATAGATATCGTCGGTCCATCGATATTTATTATCGACTCGCCCGCGCGAGACCGCGCCTACCGTCTATACGTACTATATATACGACCTGGATAAACGGTGAAAGCATATAATATACGTTCCGGAGAATGTCTCTCGTACAGTAACAGCAACAGCAACAGCAGCACCACCACCGGCACCAACAACCGGGAGATACTATCCCATCAGACGTCGTCGTTTTGTCAGCGTTTGGTCGTGCTGGATTCTCGTTTCAGCTTACCCTCGCCAGGAAATCCGCAAGACGAGGTGGCAACGAGCTCCACCGTGCGTTGCTCCTTTTTTCGACTAAATTTCACACGCCTCGCGTGCATATCTTTCCTTAATTTGCCAGAAACGAGTGCCAACGTGGCTCGGAGCATGGAAATATACGCGTTGGAAATAATTCAAACGATGCCAACGGAGCTGCGACGACGCGTTCCTCCGGATGTCCGAAACGAAACGAAAAATAAGTACCCCAGATACATAGATAACGGCTCGTTAATTCCGACGCATAAATGTTTTCACGAGAGATGTCTCTCTATGCGGGCTCTGCTCGTATCGTTCTTCGACAAGAGCGATACGTTATACTTGATGTTTCTTTCTTTTTTTCGAGAACGCGTTACGTACGAGAAAAATTGGGGGCGCTCGGGGCATTCGACTATTATGCGAGCGGAAATTTCACGAGGCTGAGATTTGGCGGAATCGATTCAATTTGTTTTCTTTCACTCTCGCGATTTTCGAAATCGTTGTAATATCGCGAATTTTCAAGCGGCAATAACTCTATTCTCCTTTTATTAAGATTTAGACTCGAGTGCAATATTTTTTAAAAATGTCTCAAGTCGAGAGCCTCGTGGCCACTATATTCGGACTCTATCCGTCTGAAATTCGATGAGTCCAATCGATGGGCGTTATCGATGGCTGACCCTGATGAAACGTCAGGCAGCATGATCAATGTTCCACTCGATATGCGATACGGCGATTGATTCTTGGCCCGTATCAAACGCCCAACACTATCATAAACGTTAAGTATAGGTAAAGTTAATCGAGCTTCTTAAGAATGGTGCGAGAGTTAGGTATACCTAAAAAGAGACTTTATGAAAATGATCGAAATGGCACCGCGATATTGAAACTTACGTAAGTTCGATGAATAATTATTCGTTACAGCGATAACTGGCTTGGACGGAGCCCGCCGGCTAGATTTTTCGTCGTGCGTATCGAATTTCCATTTGGCGTAGTTATCATCGTTCAAGCTAGTTTCACCAGCCGCTACCAATTAAGTGTCGACGTTCGGCGAGAGTGTGTGATATCAAAATAATAAAAGATACGAACGAGAAGAAAAAATGCTGCCGCGTATGGCACAGGTGTGCGAAAGTTGGAGGGGAGAGCGAGGAGTTAAGCGGTGTACGTAGGAATAACTTGAAGAAAATCGAGCGAGTCTCGATCCGTACGTATAACTATGTTCTCTCTCTCTCTCTTTCTCACACTCTCCCTCCGTCCGTCCGTGTGTCTCTCGCGTGCGCCGCGTCCCCGCGGAAACGCGCGGAGCGTGAAATAATGCGACGGAGAGCGCGATTTCCCCTCCCACCATTCCCCCGTAACTCACCGTAATTCTGACCAACTCATATTTTTGCTCACGAGAGGACCGTTATCGTTCTCGGATAAGCATTCGGAGCTCCTCTTACGCAATGATCATAATAACAATAACATGAGTTTGTACATACACACACATTAGGATTTTATATTTAACTTCCGGGAATACACGCGCGACTCTCGGTTTCGAGAGAACACTACGGTTTTGCAAAATAGATGATAAGAATTTAGTTAGGATTGCCCGACTATCTCGAAAGTTATATTAAAACCATGAACGCAGAGATGACACGTTGATAAACGTTGAGGAAGAATATTATGATTTTGATAAACTCTCGATTATCGGTCGAGAGTATCCGCGTCGTTGTTCATCGATGTTGTAGCAACGATTGCTATCGTAAGATGAAAAGAAAAAAAACGAAATGGCAGAGCAGGAAAATCCCAAGATTCTTGATAATACATGCTCGTATACGCGCAATTATTAAAAGAACATTAACGAGGGATCGCGGGAAATAGATAGATGGATACGAACCGTGTGGACAGTACAATATCGTCTGTTTCTCGGTAGATTTTTCACAATCGGCGGCCAATATAATGGATGCTGGAATCGCCGGTGACGAGGCGCCGACACCCACACTCCCGCGCACCAGCGCACCAACACAACGACGAGATAACACGCTCGTGGCACAGTCGATATTAGATTGTTGGCGGAAGGCGATTGGTTATTCATAGATTCGTCGCGGGAAATCACTGAATCAATCGCGTATAAGTTTCCTATTACAGTCAAGCCCGGCACACGTTATAAACTCGACGTAAACAAATAAATAACGGAATTCGTTAAAATGTTTTTGGCGATAGCATCGAAACGAAGAAAGAAGAAGAACATAAACGGACGAAAATCGTGGCGATGTAGTTTTTGTTTCGCAGTCTCGAGAATAACAGCTGAAAGGAGACGAGAATCGGGCAGGAGGTGAACGACGAGAGGTGAAGAGTGGGGGATATTCTCTACCACCTCCCGCGACTCAGAAATTCAGTATACTCCTTTTTCCAACAATTTAACCTCGTTTCTTCGCTCATCCTCAATGTCACATCTCCTATACGTACAGTCGCGTTTAAATAATTTATACTTTTTAAATCGGCATTGATCGATGAAAATATGACCGAGGCACACCGATTTATCCCCGAGCGATCGTTCGCCGTTTGGCTCGATCAATATTTAGTTCTTTACGAATCGGCTCTCGCGATTTGCCTCGATCGAGGTGAGTGTCGTGGGAAGGGGCAGGAGGGGCTGGGTTTTCGTCGCGCGTCTCCCGCACAGGTGATCGTCACAGAATCTCCGCGTGTTTGCGTATCCTCGGACTGGGACCTGCTCGGTGTGTGCGCGTTTGTTGGTTGCCCGCGGCGATATGAAAAGCGTTACTCTCTTGCGAAGTCACCGGCACATCGACCGACGCGATCCTTGCGGATTCCCGATGAACGGAGGTCCCCCACGAATTGCCAGTGGCAACTCGTGGCTTCTCACAGTCGCGTCGTTCTCATCGTCGTCGGCGACGTGCGTCGTTACTACTGATCTCCTCTATCCCCAATGGGATTTCCTAGCCACTTCGCCAATAAGATTTTATCTTCGATACTCTCGGCTCCCCGTAATTCAAACATATGGGCAAAGTGACGAGTGGAGGAGGAGTTGCCGCGAATTTTCCACATCTGTTATTCGCAGATCCGAGATAAGCAACAGGTGCGAAAAAAAAGAACGGTTGGCGCCAAATCGTTCTATCCGTGAGTCATGGGAGGAGGGTGTGCCGATTGTTTTGGCAATGTAGACTCGACGAGTAAAATAATCCACGATAAAGCGAGCGAAAATTTACCAAAGGATCTCACGAGCTACCTCGTTTCTTGGAATCTCGATGGTGCACGCGAATTGTAATGCGCGCTACGAGTTGGCGAGAACGCGAGACGGGAAACGACGGAATTACTCGGCCGCCGCACTCTGATAATAAATGATTGCTTTTAAATGCGCTCGAGAAATAAATAATATAAATAGCCGGCACCCGGCAATGCTTCGAGTATGCGAACGGAGGGGAATTCCATGACTAATTTTGGAGCGACTTCGTCGTACGACGAAAAATCGAGGTCGTCATTCTCGTCGTTGCGCAAAACTCCGATTCTCCGTCTTTTTAATGTTTTTGTCACGTTTTAATTTTCTGTCGAGCTGGCAAAGAGCTTACAAGAGAGTACACGTACTATTGCATCTGCACACGAGACTCGCATTCGCCTCGACTTGGCTCAATTTTCTACAAAATTTCCTATTCACGTTTTATTTCTTAATAACGTTTTTTCGATTCGTATCGTTAACGGATCATGCATCAGGTATCATATTCTTTAAAGAATTCATTCTTTGGGATCGAGAACGCGTATGTACGGCGCACTAAATGTATGCGGCACGAGAATGCTAATGCGACGATATATAGATACACATATAATTATGGACCGTTGTGGAGCTGGCAAATGTCAGATTCTTGAAAAAATCAGCGTCCCTCGACAACGTACGGTGTCATTGAACGGAGACTCGAATAATTTACTATATACCTACGTTGGAGGTTGCAGCCTCGAATTTACCTCTCGATTTACCTCTCGATTTACCTCTTGCCACCTCCCGGAGGAGTCTTTGCTCCTACGCGGATAGCCGGTGGGTCCGTTAGCAAAAGCAATTTACATAGCTCGCGTATAAAACCTGATTAATATCGATCGGGAGAACGGATCGAGTTCGAACTCGCAAAAACCTGCTCTTCGACCCCTTTCTCTCTCTTTGGTTGGCAACGGTACTTAATACCGATATATCGGAGAGACTCGTCGATAAATGCTCGAGCGAAATTGTCGAGTTCGCTGGTTTAAGTGCACGAACTACGTACGTATACACTTATTTACTACCTATACGCACTATACCTATAGTCTGCAAATATATAAATATTGCGGGCGCCGATCATCGTTTGTGCCGCACCTTCGCACACGCGCGTACTGAGGTAGACAGACAGAGAGGGAGAAGGAAATAGTAGCATGGTTAAGGGTGACGGTGGGAATGAGAGCGAGGGTAAAATACCGATTTAGACAACGTTCGTCTCACGAGCATAATCACATCGTAATATGAGAATTTTTACGGCAAGAGATACATGCTCGATCAATTAATGTCTCTCGAAGGCACGATAGAGCTATGATTACCTACAACTTTGTAAGCACTATCTTTCATATAGAGGCTCGTACGAATAGGGCCAAAGAAAAAAGTGACGATATCGGCCGAGGGATGTATGTATAAAGACTCGCGCGATAACGCGTCAACCGCGTTATACAGCCTCTTGGAAATGAGACGAGGAGAGGCGTCGATTGTGCAATCGGCGATGAATGACCGCGCCCTCTTTCGCTTCGCGCTGCTCTTTTTTCTCGAACCGCCGCGAGAGTCGAGCGTGGATTTTTACTGCGGGTAGTGGAAGAATAGCTGTTAAAAGCAAGCTTTCAATTTCGTCGAGAAATGAGAAGGAAAAAACTTAACCATCGGCGACAAGAGCCAGATTGTTAGAGTAGTATGTGTATATACATATAAGATACGATGCAACGGGAAAAGGAGGGAGGACGCGGAGGAAGAGGCTAGAGGGCTGCGCGCCCGGAGCGTGCTAAATCCTCTGGGCGCTCTGTCGCGTCGAGCTGCAAAGACAAGCTAGAAAGTTTTACCGACAGACTTCTCTCTGGAGAACACCGCAGGAATTTAATAATCGACAGGCTTGTGCGCGCAGACTCGCGCGGTAAAACTTTAATCATAACTCCGTTAGCTCGTAGCCTCGACTATCTCGGAGAGAGAACATTTTTGCCATTTTATACACTCTCCTCGGCTGGAATGAAGTATCTCCCCTGAGATTGTAAACAGAGCAGACACGCTCGACTCGAATCTCTGTCGCAGATTGCAAACAAAAAGAAGAAGGATCTCCGGTCCTGAAATCGCTGACATTTCGCGAGAGGAAGTAAAATTTCCAAGTCCTCGCGAGAGGCGAGCTTTAGCGGGAAGAATCGTTAAGGATTTCTAGCGCGACGTTAGACGTATCGGGCGTCGCTAACCTATATTCGATGCGTCATCGATCGTTGAGGCGAATTCTCCGGATCGTGTTAAAATCTCGATGCTCCGAGTCTTTCGATTCGACGAGAATCGCGTACGTGCGCTTTTTGCTCGTGAAAGATCGTGGTGAAAGGGAGGGAATAAAAGGAGCAGGTAGAAAGAAGATATAACGGTACATCGATCGGTATGCCAGACTCGTTGACTATGCGCACGGTTTGCGATGTGCATCCAAGTAAAGTGTACGCGCCCAGCGACGACGACCACGACGACCACGACGACGACGACGACGACGACGACGACGACGACAGGGATAACGTTCTCCGAGTGACTTCGCCCCCTCTCCCATTTACCATATACATATTCATATACTCTCGATCAGGCATAATTGCTTCATCGGGTCTGTGAGCTCTTTCGAGAGACGTAACTCATTTCGTCCATCCACTGGCCTCGTCTCTGTTGTAAACGTCAATGAGGATAAAGAAAAACTTTCCCACGAGCAACGATGAGCAGAGGGAGAACTCGACGGGACGAGAGTTTTCGCGGAGCGTGAAGAAGAACGAGGGTTGGCGCTCGTGGATGTCTCGGCCCGTATAAATCGCATCTTGGCGCTTGACTGTGATTTCTCCGGTGAAGGCACGTCGCTGTCGTACTCGCCGATATATGACAGCGGAATAAATTTGAAACGCGATTTGCCCTCGATCAATTTTCAGCAATAAAACAAATCAGAATTGCAGCTTCGAGAACGGACTATCCGTTACTCAATTTCCGAAAATGTAAGGTGCACCAGGTGCGTCGTATTTCTCGTTTAAATCGTGCGATACCTACATCGAGATCGAGTATCGCGACAGGCGGTAGTACGTTATACTCGGTGGCATCGCCACTATTATTCATTCGGTATTGAGAAAGAGTACCTATCTTCTTCTGGCTGCTTCGTTTCCCAAAGTAGCTTAAGTTATATTCTCGCATCGGTGGAGAAGCGATTGAGCGTGGAGCGAGTTATACACGTGGCTATAGATTCGCGAGAACAAAGGGAACACGATCTAATGTGTGCTTATGATAGACCGCATTATGCATTTAAGCCACTCGAAATGCATATATTACACCGTGTTAACTGTTTATTTCTTGGCGAGTTTCTTCATAGGATGAAGAAAGCTGCTCCGCTCTCCTCCCGACGAATCCCGATCGATGAAAAGGCTCGTTCGTGACTCGCGAGATAGCGGCCGATGCTTTTTCTTTCATTCTTGGAGATTGTGACGAAACGTGACGAAAAGCAAAGTGAAATTGAGGACAAACAAAACTCTCTGACGTACGATACATTTCACCTTTTTCGCGTTTTGTCCTCTTTTAACTCGCTCGTAGAATCGACGCGCGGTGTGTATGCTTTAATTGAGAGAGTCCCCCGTAGCTCTGACGTAGACGGGAGGGATCGCGTGCAACGCGGTTTTCGGGCCCGAAAAGTGCGATTCGGCTCGTGCAACAGTACATTCATGGCCCTACCATCTCTGTGTGATCTTCATCGTGGTATTATTTCCACGAAAGTGAGGGGCCACCTTGGTTCGCGTGCACCTCGCGACGTTGCCATGCTCCCAAACCCAAACCCTCCCTCGCCCGTATCCGATTACATCAAGGGCAAGTAAGCGAGAGAGCGAAAGAGAGAGAGAGAGAGCTGCCGTGCTTCGTGAGAAGGATGTCGGAATGGATTGAGATCAAGAAAAATAAAGGATGAAGGTGCATACCGCGTTTCGACAAGGCAACGATACGATAGTTCGGATTTACGGGTGAGAGGGAGATGCGAGAATCGCATTTGTAAGGAAATATACGCCAGAGCCTTTTGAACGTATTCTGGCTGCTCACTTGTTCCCTCGTTCGCGTTCCCGAGGCGTTGAGATTCTCACGTTTTCGCGTTACCGAAGCAAAAGTCTCTCACACCGATAAGCGAACGAGGACTCTCGTACGGTGTATATAAGCGCGGCGAAATACGTCCGGTCACGGATAATGGACCTCTCTCGCTTCTATCAGTCGCGCACACTCTCGTCCCTCGCGTACGTACAGCGTCCGTATATGTGTGCCGGTGATTCGAGCGGATCGAAGAAGCACTTTCTCCCGATCTATTTCAGCAAATCATGGCCGTGTAGCGAGAGAGATACGTATATGTCAATGGAGACAGAGACAACGGTGCTGATTTTTTTTTTTAACTTTATGGAGATGCGTGTTTCACGCATTCGTACGTTTGAAAGTATCTTAAAATTGTAGTTCGAGCAATTCTTCTCGTTCCTGTTAGTCTCTGGGTACATTTGTAGGTGCGTATGTCCGAGTCCTATCGAGAAGTTCCCTTGTCCACGAACACCTACAGAGATAGATAAGAGAATCGGGGCGAGAGCCGATAACCGAAACGTACTTATTACATTTGTTCGTAGCGAATGCAACTCCATCAGCAACTATAAACAAGTGGGAAGGTTGCATGAACCGAGAGAGAAGTCTCCTCTCGATCCCCACTCCTCGCTTCACAGTGTTCCCGTCCTTTGGGGCCGTTGAACGGCCTCTAGCCCGATCTCGTGGATCTCCTCTCCCCCACTCGTTCGTATCGCCTCTTTCTCTTTCTCTCGATTCTCTCTCTCTCGACATAGGTAGATACCCTCGCGAGAGTCTCACCGTCGCGATTAAGACTTCCCCTCAACCCCGAGACCTCCTATACGTATTCTCGATCACGGTGCCAGTGATTAAGCGATTCTATTATAATTAGTGCGAAAGACACCGGGGCCATACCGGCCGTGTACATAATTGGCGGTTGAGGAGAGATATAACACGTAGGTAGGTAGGTAGATAGTAACGCGAGGTGGATACATTTTTTATGCCGCGTAACAAAACTCTCGGATGATTTCTAAAACAGTGTGGCGTCGCGATGCTGCGCGAAATTGGAAAGACCCGAGACGATTTTTCCGGAGAAGCGAGAATCACGTGCGATTCGACACGATTTCATCGGCTTCTCTGGCACATTCCGTGTCGACACGAGACTCGGATTTAGTGGAATTCGATGTTTTTCCGAATGACTGTGAGGGTGAAAAAGAGCGGTCGATCGGGTGCTAATTATGCCGAGTTAGCGTGTTACGTGCGCGTATGCGCGCGATCTTCCTCTTCTCCGAATCGTCCCGAGGGAATCGTTACATCGGGAAACGAGTTCGTTATGGCGATGACTATCCATTAATGGGAGTGATCGACGAGTTTTTCTCCCGACGTTATTGCATTTTAAAAGGTCGGAATAACGAACGTCGCGCCATATCGACGGAGCGTCGATGGCGCAGAGTTCTGTTTCGAGCTCGGTAAAACGAACGCGAGTTGATCACTGGCGCCGCCAGAAGGGAAGATCTCGATTTACCGCGAGCTGTGTATCGTGCGATAACTGCTCGACATTAGAATCGAATCGGTACGGAAGATTTCTATCGGGGCGAAGAACGACTCTGTCGAAGAGAGGGGCCAAGTGGATTCGCGAACAAAAATACCTCCTCCGCGGTCATGCTCGCCTTATCTTTCGATACTCGATGTGTCGACCGCTTGGTTCGGGCCACCTCGAGACGCGACCAGCGACTATCTCGAGTATCGTTTTCATCGTCGAGGTATCGATCATGGTAATTTTCTTCCATACCCATCTCTCTTTCTCTCTCTGTCCCGTAACTCGTGCGCCCGTCTCGCAGGACCGCGCTATCGGACACGAGACTAAATATCCTGTCTCATTAACCCTTTGAGCTCTAAGGACGCATATATGCGTCAGCTTATGCGTCTACGGACCACATAAGCTTGAAAGTACTCAGGTCTCTAAGGATTAATCGCAAGTCATTATTGACATCGCATTAAACTGTTCGAATTAAAATCGGTCACGCCTCCATTATTGTTGCAGCATCGCGATCGAGATGGGACTGACTGGTCTGGTGATGGGACTTTTGCTAATTCTTACCGGTAAGATGCGTAGCGTAAAAAATCGCAAATTAATTTATTCATCATGCGCAATGTAGAGGTAGAATTTCATATTTTCATCAGAGCTTAGACTCGTCGACTCGTGAATCGAAATCGGAAATCGAATCGGAAACCATGAGATCGAATCCACTTCCTGTGACAGTTCTCGCGCGGGCTATGCGAGTTACAATTAGAACGTCGAAAGTTACAAATGCTGTGGAGTCTTTCGGATACTCGTATATTAGTCGTATGGGGGGAGGAACCATGCTTCTGGAATCGACAGAGGCGTTTTTTCGATCAACTCGGTTCGGGACTCAATGTTTCTTTATTGGTCGACGGAATTGCAGGGCGAGCCCGAAGATTGGGACGATGACGAAGAAGTCATAGAGTCCTATCGGAAGGACGATAAATCCATCAACGAGGTGACAGGCTTTCCATCAGTGGATGAAATTGAAGGGAGTAAAAGCTTTGAAAGATTAGCAAGACTGGAACATCGACAACGTAGACTGGTCCAGGAAGGATTTGCGGATAGGTGATTCGAGATTTCGTGTGCCCGGGAGTGTGTCGGATCACGTGCCACCACCATACTCGCGGAGCGAGGTCGTGCCCAGACACGAAGATGTAGGAGCCAGAGTTCACGACTACGGTGGAAGTTGCCCGCATAGTTTTTGAAAACCAGAAGCCAGCGCTCGCTAGCTGCTTCGAGAACGCTCTTGATTATTATACTCGAAGTGGTTCGATTCTGGCCGGAGGAGCTGTTTCATTCATCCTCGGACTTGTTATCAAACGTATCTGGAACAATCGGTAATCAATCCTCCGCTGGATTTTGAAATACCGTTACTCTCGAATGTTGCTCGATTTCTCGCTTTCTTGGACTGACATAAGCGATGTCGTTTGGCTCGATGGATCCTGTCGATCGAACGGCGAGAATTTTTTCATAGAAAAACGATGCGACTCGTTTCACACGGAGAAAAAAGAATGTTTTTATTTCCGTGGGATTCGATCGATTCGAAAGAATTCTAGCGATGGTTTCATGCGCCTCAATACGCCGCAAATGCCACGAGAATTTCCTATTACCCATAATTTCCTGCTAATGTGTACGGCCGAGAATCGTTCTCGGACGAAGCGCGAAGGAGTGTGCCCGACGAGAGAGACCTCGCGTGAAGAGAAGAAGTAGCCGTGAGGCGCGATGTTCCTCGCAGACGTATCTTACTACGAGCCAGCACTTATTCTCGCGCCGATCGAATTCCCCGATCCTAATGCAAAATCCTCTGCTGGCGTGTTGAATACACACACGCGCCTCTCGTGTTCCGTTTCCAACGGGAGAGAGACTGAGAGAGTAAGAGAGCTAGCGAGGCAGAGGGAGGGAGAGGGAGGGACCCGTGCCCGCGATGGATGAATCTCTTCTGTACGAGAGAGCCAGCCACAAAGTAACATTCCGGCACGAACCACGGAACTGCCTGAGAGCTTGACTAACGCGTGGCAAAAGTTCTCTCATAGGTACCTACGTAGACTCTCTCGGGGATTTCAGGGTCTCGATCGAGAACACGAGACGGTCTCGGCTGGTGCGCACGTATTGCCGCCGAAACATCTTTTCCTATTTATTAACGTCAAACTGTAAGTTTTAAACGCGTTTGGAAATTTATTGAATACGCGATGGCGCGAGTTCGCTCGGAACGCTATTCTCCAATTATTATGCCTCGCATCACATCGCCACTTTGACCATCAGAGGACAACATCAATTTAATGCCATCGATCGAAAGAATAGAGTCAAGTCGTGTTTGCGAATCTATATAAAGTTCGAGGAACCGCGAGGTATCACGATCACCGGTTCACCGTTTGTTGCGATATGATTCGATCGGCGTACACCTCTTGACGACGCGACCATGAAATTCGTCACGTTGAATTTCACGATATTTCTGTCAGCGATTGATCCATTCGTTTCGTTGTAACGAGTCGAAGGGGGCGATTCGTCGTGCTACTGGTGGCTCCGGTAATATCGAGTCGATTATTTGTTTCTGTATTTCTCGTGAAAAATTAGTGGGCGAATAATTTATCTGTCGCATTACCCAGGCATGCAGATATCCGATCGGACATCCAGAATTGTTCGCAAGGCATCGGAGATCTCTGCTTTTCGACCAGTAATGCCCTAATAACAATGATAATCGTACGAAATGCTGTAGGATTAACATTCGAATGTGAATGCAATGAAATATTTAGTCCATTGGTATAATAGCGCTTTTGTTTATTTTGCGATCGTCACGAAAGCCGCGAACGAATTTTCTTCGCGAGATAAATTGATTTACTGTGCGTTCGGTTCATCGATGAAGCGAAAATCAATTCGACAGACACGAGCGATAGACGAGAGCTCGTATATCTCTTATCTGCAAGGTGTAATTAATCGTCTCGTTCTAAGAATGAGAGGGAGGGAGGGAGAGAGAGAGAGAGACATCGTTCGGTAAATGTAAGACGAGAGTTTGAGAAAATTGATGGCTACTCTCAGGTACAAACGACACGGAGAGAAATTGGAAGTTGTCGCGCTCGGTGGATGAGCTCGCACACGAAACCTCGTGTATAAAGTCGTATACCGTTGGCATTCGTAACTCCTCCTTGCCTCTTGTTCGCGTTCCTTTATCGAGAGAAGTTCCTCTTCTATCCGCATCGAATCCGGAGTGCTTCGCTGTGACCGTCCGGTGCGATGAAAAGAGCGAGCGAGAGAGAGAGAAAGAGAGAGAGAGAGAGGAGGAGACACACCGCAGCGAGCCGGATAGACTTTACGAGCGCTTTAATAGCCTCTACGCTTGTTAACGGCGCGTTATAAGCGGTGATGGCGAGACTCGCTTTGCGACAGTTCCTTCGATCGTCGTTCGATCCCGGAGACAAGACAATGGCCTCACCGATAATAGCTTGCCTCGGTGCTGCGACTCTTCTTATTCTTGCTTCTTGCTCCTTCGCCTCGATCACCGCCACCGACTTGGACGATTATTGTAAGAGTTCCATTAACCGAGCAAAGAAAAAATAAATAAGAGCGAGAGAGAGAGAGAGAGAGAAATTGCGAGAGACGAGCGAAAACACAGATAGAGACAATCGCACAGTGGTAAAAGTCGTATGGGGGATGGTTTATGGAGCGATTGGAAGCGTAAGACGGAGAGAACGCGTCCTTATTAGTGCGGATAGCCAAATTCTTTCGTTGCAGCCGAAGAGGATCGTCGCGAGGAGCCAAACCATCTAAGGAAAAAAGTACGACCGCTCGAACCTGTCCCACGATTGGACGATACTCAGGGTTTCGTCAGAACATCTAATTACAGCGGTGGTTCGCCGCGCGATCGGCCGCCGGTTCGTCAAACGGGCAGTGGCTCGAGATCCCTCCCAGGAGGCGGTAGGAGATATCGAATCGCGTTAATACATTTCCATCGTTATCTTAGACGCGATAAGACGATGAAAAATTATTTGATTCGATTGTAGGCGTTTCGAGGGGATCCAAAGAACCATCGAAGGGCACGCCTAAGGACCCACCTAAAGATTATCTCGGTATACTCGGCGATCAAGCACTGTTGGTAGTCGATATCGCAGCGAAGCAGCTCGACAAGGGAGTCGTGAATATCGCGGCGAACATCGAGAAACACGAGAACGGCGGAATAAACGTTCGTCCTCAAACGGCGATGGGCAAAACCGTTGGGATTTTGGCACTCAAATATCTTAAAAAGTTCTTCAAGAATCGCTGGGTCGGTGTACTCGCTCACATAGCGCAGGAAGCTGTCGATCGTTTCATCGCCGGAGCGGAGATTTTCTTCTCAAAAACGTCGCTCGGCAAGCTTCTTTAGAATATTCATCGATTGAAAAACTCTGTACGGAAAGAAAGTTTTTATCTTTTCGGATGAATAAAACAACTTAGAGATTGTATTTATTTGCGCGCTTATTCGATCCGTCCTAGAATATTTGTGAAAATAATGCGACGCGACGGCGACGGATGCTTCGTCGATTTTCTGCGCGCAGAGCGAATTATCCCTAGATCGCGGATAAAACGTCCATCTCGGTACGATGTTCGATATACCACGCGTGCTGACGGCCTTGAGCGCCATTAGGAGTCGCGTTACAGCGAGGGGTCAGATCGCGATCGCGAGATCGCCGCGGGAACGCGAGACCGATCACCCCGAGGCTCGATCCAACGGCTTTGCGCGAGATTACATTTACTCGGAATTGACTAAGATCGGGAACAACGGGGCACTCATTAACCCATTGCTATCGCGCGATATTCAACGCATTTTCGCAAATTGAACTCATTATTTGTCAAGTTGCCGGCGCCTCGAGGATGACAAGGTGCGATTGGAAAGATGATTAATCGTTGCACTCGCGAGATTCTCTCCCCGGCACGGATTTAAATCTGCACTCACGACCATATTTTTATTCTCCTTCTATCTATGTGTATTCTGTCTTTGCTGTACGTAGGATACCGGGGTGAGAGCGACACGGAGGACTACACGGACGTGTCTGTAACCTCAGCGAGTCTTCAGATCGACATGGCCGAGGACTTTGATCAGTGGGAGATAAACGAGTACGAGGATCCGGTTACGAAGGCTTATCACTGCTCGGTCCAGTCACAGAGCAAGAACGACACGCTTCGGCCTAATCTCGAGATGATTAAATTCCTCGACGATAATGGGCTCGGTGCGGTGCGACCTAGGAAAAGTTACTATCAGGTCGGTGAACCGATGGGCCAACTCGGATGGGCTGTAAGTTGATCGGGGCGTGGAGGATGATCGAACGTATCTTTCTCGTATCGATAGGTCCGTGGAATTCGCCAGAGAATGTGCCAATTTGGCTTCAGCCCCTTTCAAATCGACACTCGAATTGGCTCGATTCACAAGCGCTTCAAGAACACCCTGCGTCTCATGATCTATAACACACCTGGCATGTTTCCCGGCCTCAAAGTCATTAGGAACGATCTCGATCGTAAGAGAAAACGCGAACCACAGATATGGTTCCGTTTCGAGACCAGCAACGGTCCTCTTATCTCGGAATTCGATTACGACAATTATTTCGTCACCGTCAGTGGTGATTTTTCCAGAATACAGGCTTACTCGAAGATGCTCGTTGCCCTCAAGATGCACAAGAGACTCAATAGTTTCAACGACTCCGTCAGTTACAAGGTGAGAAACGGCGTATGTATAATCAAAGTAAAATATCCGCTCCTGATGTCGTTAATTGCAGATCAATCTGGATCTCGGAATAATCGAGGTAATATTGTCGAGTTTCGGGATCGCCATCATGCGCGAAAAGAAAACAACGAATCTTATGGTGAAAGCCTTGAATGGGGTAAGGACAGAGATCAAAGACGACGGTGAGGTTCAGCTCGAGTTCGAGGAGAGTCTTAAGGAGGCCGCTGATCAAGTCGATCCACTCTTGTACTCGTCGATCTGGTTACTATCGATGGCTGAAAAGTACGAAGTCGTTAGGATTCGCGATAAGACGCGAAACCCTCGGGACGGCCCTCTCGATCGTCAAGAATCCCGTTGATGAATATTCAAATATAGAAAACTAGACTCATTGAAATGAAAATAATGCACGAACGTCGAATGTCTCTAATCTCTAATTATTTATCGCCTTGAAATCGAGTTAAAAAATCTCATTAAAATTCCATAGAGCGATCACGCCCTCCTGCCACTGGGAGTTACGAACGAATAATCATGGTTCGTTGGTCTTCCGACTGCGTGCGCATAATTGACGAGCAACGAAACCGTATTTGTTACCGAACGAGACGGTTGACTCGCCGGGACAGATCGCGTCACGGATCAGCGTTCGTCCAGTCGGATTCCTCGTATCATTAATCCCCAACGTCGATACTACGATTCCATTAGATTAATTCACTCGAGAGAAAGAGAGGCGCGAACGGAGTTGGCGGAGTTGGCAAGTTTCGTGTGCCCGTCTCTTTAAACGATCGGGAGCATCGATTAACGCGATCTCTCTTTTCTCTACCTTCTTCTCAGCGCTTTGCAACCTCTCCTCCGGATCATTTATCACTCGTAGAGCGGGTGACTGCGGCCGAATAAGTTCGTTCGAAAGCTTCGAAGCGTACACATCGCGTGGCCTAACCTCAGCCGTGCCCAATTTGACGCGGACGTTTGCTCAACATTTAATGAGGAACAACGCCTATGGTTATTTTCAGTCGATCTCCTTTCGCGAGACTCTCGACCGTTTCTTTGGCGTGCACGAGGGCGCCCACCGCTCGCGTACGATGCGACAGACGTCCCAACAAAAAGACAAAAGACACGAAGAGGAAGATGAGAAGGGGAGAACGAAGAGCGTAAAACATAATATGTTACAGAGGTCCGTCGCGCGTCCACGTTTCATTGCTGCCGCCAGTTGTATAATATAGCATATACCTACTACATGTTACGGTATATGTAGGGGTATGTACACGATAGATATGAGCTTCGTAAATACTCGAAGCAGGCTATCCATAATGCATCTGCCACGCCCTTCGGCTACATCGCGGCTGCATCCGATGCAATGGGCGAACAAGAAGAAAGAAAGAGAGAGGGAGAGAGGGAATTGCAACCTGCGCTCGGAGTTCGCGTCGAGTCTTCGGGTGGGTAAGCGTGACCGGCTGCAGTGAGACGCCGCTGACCAGCCGACGAGAGCCACTTCTTCATTCTCTTCGTCCTCGTGTACGAACCGATCGTCCTCTATCTATCGTATGAATTAAATTCAAGAAAATTTTTGCTGCTCGTGAGAAACGAAATTCGAATCTTTAAATTTGCATTCTTTTTCCACCTTTCTGAAAATTGTCCAAGTTTCGCGTCCTGAACGCCTCGAGCGTCTGGAAAAGTGGATGCGCGGAGCGCTATATAGAGGCTCGTTGTACGCGGGCAAATGCATCTGGAAGTGCCACGGCATCGAGCCAGAGAGCAACAGGAGTTCTATAGAGTGAGGAGCAGTTCTCTTTTCTTCCGTTATCCAAGTGACTATCCAACTTGGCTCAGCCTCTCGTTCTCCCCCCCCCCTCCCCTCCCCCTCTCGCTCTCTATGTCTCTCTTTCCTCTTTCCTCGTCTTTCTTTCCTATTGGACTCTCGCTCATCTCGACTCGTTCTCTCCCTCTTACCGACTCCATGCTCCAGCTCTTTGCTTCAACCTCGTTCCACCTCCCTTTACCTCCCGCGGGCATACTCGAATGCTAATGGGAGATGCGATGCTCGATGGCAAACGAAACATTCCAGCGGATTGGAGATCCCGTATCAGCGACCCTGTTCGTTAGCCACGCCAGAGTCTCGAAGAGTGTGCTCGCTCTGTGCTTCTGCCTTTGCTCTTCTATTCTCAGTTGGATGCGATTTTATTTCTCTCTCTTTGTTTTTTTCTTTCTTGCTTTCTTTCTCCAGGTACCTACGAGTATGGGTGTTTCGGCCGTTTAGCGCGTGCGAGTTTGTCCATACTTTCTGCATACACGAGGTAGGCAGGCATGCCTCTCTTACTTTTTTCTCGCCTTCTTGTTTCGTTCCTCATCCGTGGCATCGGGAAGCTTACACTCCTCCGTCTTACTCAGCCTCTTAATTCCGATTCGTTTTCTCTCAAGAGGATATAATCCCGTGGCAAAAGGCGAAGCCAGAGTCCACGTCTCCGCGGATTCTCCGTGCTTCCCCTCTCGGCCCTTCTGTCTCGCCACTTCCGACCGGACAATTAATAGACTCCCAAGATCCACTGGAAGAAGAATTAACATTCGCGTTTACCTCGACGTGGGCTCCCTTCTCTCGGCTCACCGTTGCCCCATCTTCGTTCTAACGTACGTGTGCGTACGTCCATGCGCAATAACGTATGCAAAATACATAGTACGGTGCGGAGCGAGGCGCGTCTGATCGCGAATTGCTTCGACCACTGTGAAATCCGTCTTCTCGCTGGCGATCTTCGAGACGCACTAATACCTACCCGTGCGTGTACGCATACTCGACACACCCCTCCCGCAGGTTTCTCCTTCCGTCCGTATTTTCTTCTCTCTTTCCTGTCCACACATTTCTTTTTCTTTCGAGAATAACGAGTTTAGCACAGCCCGGAGTTCTCTATCATTCCATGTGTTTGCAAAAGTATCATCGCTGATATTGGAGACGTATAGGTATACCTATAGTCACGGACGTCGTATATCGCCGTATCGGACGTGGTACGGTGACGCGAGATAGTTGTCGCATCGATCCTCGTTCTCGACTCGTCTTATCCATTGGCATTCGTCCTTCAGCGAGAACGCCCCAATCGCGCTTGGACGAAGACGAACGTATGTAACGCCCGTGAAAGACGCATAGATCGATCGTTCGCTCGATGCGGCGATGTTTCGGGCGTACGCAATTCTCACGTTCTTCTTTCTCGCGCCTTGCAGGGGGTGCGGTCTTCGTTAACGAGCTGCGAACCTCGAAAAAAGTCGACGAGGAAGTGACGGAGGGAGTTGTCGTTTTTTTCCTTCCTGACTTTCTTTATCGGTGCACTTGCTTATCGTCGTGCGGTTTACCTCGCCCACCTCTCGATCTCCGCGTCTCCTTCGTCTCGATTCCATCCACCACCTACGGACGCCCGCCTCGGTATATTCACCCGGCGGCATCACGGTGGCCGTTCCGATTATCCGGAATGTGCCTCATCACTTGACTTAATGAGTTGGCTCTATAGCCACTGACCTATACGTATACTTACACCTACTTGTGAATACGTACTATACCATAACTTTCAATCGAGTACTCGTGCTTCGGTCGGGTGCAGTCGTGTCCGATCCTCCGACAACGTAGTCAATCGATTCAAATCCTTTATAAGATCTTCGTCCGGCTAATTGCACGGACCGAGGAAATTGACCGGACTAGCCGTTTATCAGTATGCGCAGTCGACTGGCCAAATATTTTCACGTCCTTTTTCATCATTATCCATCGTCGTGCCGATCGATTATTTATCGGGTACTTAAAATAGGTACATTGTATATTTCAATTGTAAGGAAGCATATAAGTACGGATGCCTGGAATATAAGTTATTACAGCGATTGAAAATGGGAGCATGTAGGTACATCGAGGGAGCAGCGAAGCAATGGGCACGGTAGGACGAACAGGAGAGACGGAACGCGCTCTCTCGCAGACTCGTATCTAATATCGTGTACTCGATGTATAAATATATAATATACGAACACAGAGAGAGAGCATATACCGTGGGCGGTGCTGAGGCTATTCCAATTCACCGTAGCAACGCCATAAAGTTGCCATTTAATTAATTCCACAAGCGGCGGCACATATAACATTTCGCAACGGCGGGCCACCTGGCCAGCGGGTGAGACTGCACCTCTTGCTTCTATGCTTGGCGGAACGGAGTCCGTGCATTGCGGTAAAGAACCGTGGCTGAGAGTTTGGACATCGCAGTGTCAAAAAGCCCGATGATTATACTCGCCAGCGTTCGAAATTTACCGTGACACCTGCTTCTGAATACGCTAATGAATTAGACGCAATTGATTAATTATTGGCACCGTTAATAACTTATTTCAGCATTGTTCCAAATCTCAGAGTTGGAAATTACATTCTTGTATCGAAAGAAAAATCGTCCGCGTCGTTTCGGAAGATCTATTATCCCCGTTGGAGCATTAATATAGGCAGATACGAGCGTAACACAGTTACAGAGGCACACGAATAATGCGCAGCGACAAAAGTGCATATATTTCTATAACAAACGGCGTATATATGTATGTATCCGTTCTCATGGAACTCGAAGTAAGGAGTAAGAGTCGTAACGCGACTCGTGGATCGAGCAGAGAGAAGGGAGAAACTTACGGTAGGTAGTATCCCCGGTGTATAGAGAACGGAGAGAGCAGACCCCATGTGGATTAACGCGGGAGAGATTTACGTCACAATGAGGCGGACAAGTCGACCACCTGCGCGAACTCCTGGATAGCCAACCGCCCTCCCGCGGAAAGGTAAATAGTATCCTGGAAGTGTACGTACCCCGAATGATCACCGTGTAACGCGCGCGTAGGTACATAACTGTTATACCCATTGCACGTTGAGCGACGATCGAAAAATAAATAAAACGGCAACGAACGTATCAATGATTTAAATAATCCGAGGGAGATAATAGGCGCGAGCCAAACGCCGATTAAGCAACGAGTTTCGCGTCTTTTTCCAGGACATTATTATTAAGGGTTTATTCCGTATAACGGTAAGTAGATACCGCGCTCGTATCGGCCCCAGCACCAGCAGGTGATCCCCGGAGGAAAGAAAAATGTCTCGTGTCAGAGACGAGAGGGATACGGGCAAAACGAACCCGAGAGAAAATCCATCGCGCGAACGAACCGACTACGCATCGCTCAGGCTCGCCAGGAGATAGAACCGCATGAACGGCTTCCTTGGCCCTGGAGCGCGATACCGCCCACCGGTTCACCACCGGAGTGAGAGAAACAGCAGCAGCAGCAACGGGAGTGGACCTCGCTCGCCAGATATGTAGGTACAGCAATGCGCCCATATAGCCGGAGCATTAGCGAGGAGAACGACCAGCGAAAGAAACGCTTCTGCGAGAACGGCGCAGCTTCGGATTACACATTCACCGTGCACAATGCGTATGATATCACAGATGGTATCTTTCTGGCACGCGGGAGGGGAGAGAGGCGGGTGAGAACAGGGCGAGGATGAGAGAAGGAAAGGGATACGGAGGCTTATGCCACATATATATATATATACATATATGTATTTTATATATAGTACATACCTCCTCGAGCGGAGACCTGGACCTGCGCAACTCTTCGTATCAGGCGGAAGGCGCGGCAGGAGCGCAACATCTTCTTCTTCTTCTTCTTCTTCTTCTTCTTCTTCTTCATCCTCTTCTTCTTTCTCCTCCCCTTCTTCTTACGTTTCTCGGGTGTCGTTCGATCAAGACTGGTACATTTATTTGTCTATCTTATAATAACGAAGACCGTGAACAATTAATAGCACGATTCAGGTTTGTAAATAGTCTTGTCGAAGACAATTTTTGAACGATCCTTCGTTGAAGCGCTTTCTCAGCTTCGATAAGCCAACTTATCACTAACCGAAGATCTTTAACGCGTTAAACGAACCTTTGACTTATGGGAGATGGGACTGTAACAGGAGAGAAAATCGTGACGGATGAGTGGGACGATCCTCTAGGAACGATCCAATATCTTCGCGTGCCACACTGAATAAAGGATTTCCCATATACAGTGTATGTCTATGTACGTTCTGCACGTATAAAGCGTAAAAGTCCTCCCGCTCGCATGCCAACCGGGCATTACAGACGCGCTATTAATTGCTACCACGCAACGTACAGCTCGTACGAGAAAAGTCACATACACGTATATACATATACATATTCGTATAAACGTTTATGTATCGTATGTGCTATTGGTAGAATAATAATATACACGTACGACACGGCACGAGTACAAGGGACGAAAGTGCGGAAGAGGGCAGAGAGAGAGAGAGAGAGAGAGAGAGAGAGAGACGCGTGGATCCGTGCAATCTTTCGTGCAGCACACACGGTATATTTAACGAAGGATATTTTTACGCCGCGTGAAACGTCTCTGCGCGAAAACCGGATCGAGTGCACAAATCACTCTTGGAAGCGTATGTTATTATATTTAACACGCCGATGCGGAATATCATTTCAAACTGTCTCTCGGCCTTTTGATAAATAATTGTCAAAATCTTTTGAATTTATGCCACCGAGGAAATTGATGTATCAACTCAAGAGCCATCGAGGAGACAACAAAAATATAGAAATACGAGAAATTTGATACGGTTGTACGAAAGATAAAAAAAACTACTTTGGGTCTCATCGGGTTATAGACACATAGGTGCATAGGCGCGTTTGTAAACGCCCTTTCCCTCCCTCGCAACTACTTACCGTGTCATCCGTATACCGAGTTTAATTATAACCGCGAGAGAGTAAGGTGTGCACCGATGAACGTGAAGTGCAGGCGGAGGAGCATCCAGCTTCCTCGACGTTAGTAGGTGGCGTGTTGGCATGTCACGGCTATGTGTACCTATATATAGCGTACCGGAGGGCGGTCGGGCGCGTTCATCGGACCCCGTTATTGTACAGAAGTACTCTTTTTCTCTTTCCTTCTCTCTTTCTCTCTCTCTCTCTCTCTCTCTCTCTCTCTCTCTCTCTCTCGATCCACGGTGAAATCACGGATGAACGAGAGAGGGAAGCATGCAGACACGCTCCCTCGAAGAACCCAAAGGTAAGTAAATGAGAGAGAGCGAGAGGGAGATAAAAGTTGGAAGAATGCTTGCGGATTTTGCTCGGACAGTCTGATGGCCTCACCGGAAGAAGCGGTCTCCGCCTCGAGCGTCCTCACCCTGCGAGAACTCAACTCGGTATATCGCAAAGAAACAAAAGTTCACAACGTCGCTCCAGAGGACAAAAATAAAATAGAAAAAGAGTTCTTCTGCACTCCGGAGGTGACTTGCCCGAGTTGCCCGTACGTTTTACTACCTATCCTTTTATATATACGTGTTAAAGTGGCGGAGGAGATGAGGTAAAATAAAGTGTAGAGGAGAGCGAGAGAGAAAGAGAAAGAAAGAAGTGGAAGCAGAGGGTCGCAACGGGTTCGTGCGAGGGTGTTCGGGATCGTGTCAACGATAGAGTGAATTTACGGCGGTCACCGAGCGAATCCATTTGTTTCATCTGCATCTGCTTAGCACGCTAATGTTACCTCCGTGTCCTATATATTTCTCTCTCCCTCACACACAAATCTTTATATCCTCGCATCTCCTGCACGCTTAGAAAATATATTCCAATACATGCGGTACCTATATGAAACTTTGGCAAGTCGTTCCTACGATTATTCGCATTCGTTGCGAAGGGACGGGCTTCGTGTCGTACAGTCTCAAAAAATAGCGAAGAAAGAAATTAAATCGGTTGGAAAAATGCTTTTTTTTTTAAATGAACAGAATACTTACGTTGTTGGAAGTGCTTCATCAAACTCTGCGATCTTTGTGTCTTTCTCGGCAGTTTCTCCGTTTCGCACGAGAGACCGGGTTAATAAAGTTGCGAAGACGCGACCGTGCGCTCGCCCGTTCCCGATAACAAGGCAGCAGAAGGAGAGCGCGGCGACCGCGGAGGCGCCTTGGGCCATTCAATAAATCAACTCGCCGAGAGAGAGAGAGACGAAAAGAAAGAGAGAAAGAGGGAGAAAGAGGAATGAAAAAAGGGAGATACGAAGAGGCTTGGTGCTCGAGGAGAACGAAAAATGTCGATGAATCATCAATCGTTGTTGCGACCAATCATTTTCTCAAAGTCTTGATATAATTAATAAGCAAAGAAAACGAATGCAAGAATAAACGTCCCGCTTGTCGAAGACCTACATTAGATTCGATCGCACCGATATGAAATTTTTGCCTTCCGGCGATAGGAAACAAAAGAGTCACTCGGACAACAGTGAGAGAAAAAATAGGCGGAGAGTCAACGAGTGATAACGATTCAAGGAAATCGGGCTTTCTACAATAAATATAGTATACATGCATGTATGTACAATATGAATGCAAGCACAGCGCTAGGTATCGTACATACATACTAATTGATCGTACGCGGATCGAGCATTAAGATCGTTTCGCGATTCGCGAGAGAGCCTGCTGCAATCTCGGTGCAGTCGCGAAACCCGATGATCCCTATCGTGTTGTCTACAGGAGGGAGTGAGAGAGCGATAGGGGGAGAGGGAGAGAATAAGAGAGAGAAGCAGGCTCTTGATTGCAGAATGCAGAAATTATAGTGCGTTCGCCGGTAGTTTATCGGGAATCGTTATCGTCGGTTAAGTCGGCTCGATTAAGAATATCTAATCGCTGTGCTGCCGCTCCTACCGGGCCGAGAGAGCACTACGTTTTACCGCGCACGGTGATGCCGGTGTACTCCAGTCCGCGGCAGTGCCCTCGCCCCGTCTCTAAAACCTTTCTTATTTTTCTTATTTTTCTTATTTTCCCTTTCGCCTCTTATTTCTCATTTTAACTATAGACTCTCCGGTCCCGTACGTATACACCTCGAGATTTTCTGATTCCTCGATCCCAGAGGTCTGCCGATCGTGCCGGCGCAGCTCGAGGGGGTCTCCTCGCTTTGCCTCGATCCTTCTTCGCAACTTTTCGCGCTCTTTGCCCCACTGCTCGGCCACTTTTGTACATTTATTTCGTTGTACTATGTACAACACCGATGGGTTCAACTATGCCGTTGGTCCACAAACACACGGATACAGAATTCTAGGCACGCTCTCTCGCTGACTCTTCATCCGTGGCGACTGCTGTACCCCTGTGAAATGCCATTTAGAGCGATAGGTAAATACGCGATAGATACTCGGAGGATGAGATGGCGATGCGGGGAGCCCCTGCTTTTGTGGTTCTTATTATTTATAGATATATAAAGGGGAATGACGTGTGTGTGTGTGCATGCGTGCACGTATTCACGCCCCCCCCCCCCCCCCCCCCCCCCCCCCCCCCGCACAAATGAGACTCTCTTACCATCGCTAGCGCACCTACGTGCTACGGCTAATGTTTCGCGGAGCTGCTTCGCGGCTTTTGCCATTTTCCTATATGCCCTGGCCAATCGAGAATGCGGGAGGGGAATCGATTGGATGATTTTTATAATGGCATTTATACTGTTTACGATGTAAAACGAGGGCAAACGTATTAGTGTATTAGCCCACCTAGTGCAATACCCTCTCATTCCGCGATCCGACAGAGATAGCAAAAAATTAATTCAACCGCGATCTCGACCGATCTCATTTAAATTGGTTTAATTCTTGGCTCTCTTTATCGAACCGTATAAAATTGTACGCGTTCGTGTTTTTCCACTCTTTATTCGTTGGTTATTCCTCGTTATGGCGGCGTATGTGTTCCGTATATGTGTGGGTACGAGGTACTTCGTGCTTCTCCTGCGCCTCGTTTATTTTATAACGTAGTATAACGTCGAGAGAAATATCGTAGTGGCGAAATCGTTCTCCGCGCGGAGAGACCGAGGAGAGATATTTGATCACCTTCCCAGGTGATATCGAGGAACGATCTCGCGAGTTCCGTTAATATGGCTTATCGGGGTTCAAAGATAACGCGAGAAAGAACGGCGAAACGGGTACGGCCACGGCGTCACGTCCCTCGGGCATCATAATTATTATAATTAGGTGTTGCGAAACTATTACTATCGATACAAAATGAAAATCGTGAAACAGATGACGAATCGCGCGAGACTTCTGTTCGAAGCTCGCATAACCCGACGGGCTTCTCGGCCCGATCACCGGACTAATTTTATCGTATACGATGAATCGTATTTTTTGTCTCCAAGCGACCGTATTTAGGGTTCAAATTGACGAGAGGATCATTCGCGATGCGGACGGAGATACTAATTTTGCAGTAAAAATAGATGTGATGGGCGTTCCTAGCCTGAACATTTATAGAAACGAATCTTTGAAAAATAGCAAGCCGAGCGATAACTGCGCGAGTAATTTGCACTTTAATGCCGGTCGTGCCTGTCACTTTGTGGCAACGCGTCAACAAGTCATAAACACCATGAAGAAAATACCATTAAGAATTGGGATTTATCGAACGAATGAGAGATTTCCAGTTTGTCATGGAATCGCTAAATTTACGGGTTGTGTCTGCGATTTGGTAAATCTATGCTACTAGTAAAAAAAACGGATGTTGGAAGAAATGTTAATGTTCACGACTAACAGATGTCAGAAGCGATAGAAGAATCGAATCCCTTCGAATTCCGTGGAACTTTTAACCTGATAGATCCCGGCGGAAATCCTTCGGGGCACGCCACTCTGGAAATCGTCCTGATAGATCTAGGAAGGTATGATCGCAATTATTCTAATTTATTTACTAATCGAGAAATTAAATAAAAAAATATTTCATTATTTTTCAGACACGTGACGACTTTACACGCTCTCGATCGTGACTCCTTCGTTCTCAAGAACGATGTCGAAGGGACTGAATACAAATGCGGCAGGTTTAAAAATGTCGAGGACGACGCTACTGAGAATTATCCGCATCGTGCGATCGACGCCTGTTGCGACGTCGTTTACGATCGAGAAAAGTTAATGCGAGACATGGTCGGAGTGTGTCTGGGTGCTCGTAGTCTTTCTCGCGGAAAACCAGAAGCCAAAGAGGTCCAGCGTCAACCGCACGAACATCCGCAAGAACCGAGTAATGCGAGCAAAGTGAAACCGGGCAAAGCCGATGCGAAGAAATTGGACAAAAAATCTAAAAAGAGAAGGAAATGACGATAAGGAAATTAGCTTAGACGCCTCGCACACACATACTCTCGGATGGTTGTATATACACATATAATTATATCATAAAATACGATACGTGCGCGTTTTTACTATATATATATATATGGGTGGATAGAAATATATCTATATAAAATTATTCAGCGAACCAAGGCCTGTTTTCCGTCTATCCCATTTCATCGTAAAGTTTTGCATAGTACGTGTGTGCGAATTCCTCGAGCAGTGAATCATCCTTTTCTATCACTTTACATACTGTACGAAGGGAAAATAGAGTGAAACTTTAACGAGAGGTGGGTACAACATTTCCACGCGCGTTCGGGCAAGCCTTACAGCGGCTCGCAGTTTGCCTCTCTCTCTCTCTCATTCTCTTTCTCTGTTTGTCTGCCTCTCTTTCTCCTCTCAATCTCGTTACATGCTTTCACGCGGACCTCCCGTCGCGAATTCGCTAGACAAACCTGCGGCGAGAGTCTTCCAGTAGGTATATTCGTGATGTGACAGACCAACGAGAGCCTCGGCTATCGAGAGACATGGAAAGAGAGAAAGAGGGAGAGAGAGAGAGAGAGAGGATGTGTGCGCGAGCATTGAGGTAGAACTCACGAACCGGTGTCCTCGTAAATCTTGAATCACGATTGGATTCGGCATAAATCATAGAGCTCGCAGACGTTTCAAGAACGAGTGGGAGAAACGATAAGACCGCGGCGAGATTGCGAGAGATAAATAAAAGACCGGTTCAATAAAGATAGAGCTAAGAGAAAAAGAAGGAGGATACACGTACTATATATCTGTGTTGCACTTGCCATACCGGAAATCTCGTGAGAAACGAGAGCCGTTGAGCTTATTCACCGCAAGGGTGGACAAGAGAGGACGAGGACCGCGACGAAGATGCGACTAGAGCAAAGGGGCAAAAAAGGGGCGAGACGAGCTCAAAAAATCCTTGCTTTTTCTATCATCGCGTATTGTATATGAATAGTTACTACCGCTTTGGCGCTGTCCAACCTCGGACTACACTACAATATACATGATGTAATATAGCATCCTCTCCTATTGCTCCTATATTTATAGTTACATATAGATATACGTATGGTGCTCCCTCGCACGATCGTTAAGCGCAGGAAACATAGCTCATAGGATTCGCTTGACGAAGGAGGAGGACGCTCGGTTCTCTCGTTCGACAATGCGAAAGATTAATGGAAGGAGCTCGGGCTTCTCTCGGTGTACCATTTCTCTATATAAATATACATACACATATAATATACACGTAGTAGCATCGTTTGGGATATATCCAACAAGTCCCCAGCGGCAAGAAGCGGATCGGAGAGCCACGGAGAAACATATTTTATTGGAATCAAAGAAAACGGACGTACCGGTCCACGCGCGAGAGTCTACTGCTCGAGACGTCCGATAGTCCGCAACAATAGCCCGTCCGTGTCTTCCGACTCATCGACAATCGTATACGCCATATTCCACCATCGACCAAATCCACTATTTCTTCCTAGAAATATCAATATCTAATAAATAGACCGAGAATTTAGAAAAATCGAACCGCTCGAAAATAATAAATCGGTTCGAATCGCTAAAAGAATAATAAATTTCCATCGCGTCGCGGTGGTTCTATCCGGCATGATTCGGTGTTACTTGGCAACGCGGACTATATTATGAATGCTCATGCGGCTTATTACCGTTTGCATTATAATTATTAATTTCCTCCGCTTACATGCCCATTCGTTTAATTAATTCCAGGATTAATTGACTGTCACGCTAATCCTTGAGAAGAGAAAGAGAGATCAAGCGCGATGCACTCCAACGGCACGGCAGCGGATGCATTTTTTGTTGCCCCTTTGCACTCGTGTATTTATCACGCGCCCGAGAGCTCGAGAGGAGAGAAATTAACAGACACTTCGGGTGACTAATCTCAATCGCGACTCTTGCTCGCCAGGCTCACCTACCTATATCGTGCATTCCTCGACTATTGCGGACACTTAACGCTCGCGACTTCTCGCGATCTGGGCTAATACACCTTCCGGGCTATAATGGCTTCGCTATATACATTGCTAAGTTTCGCTATAACTCCGACGATTATTTTTCTCACTGCTCGGATCGAATTTCAGGTATGCTCGAGTGCGAGAAGAGGAAACAAAAAACATTCTACATCCCGATATTACACCTTATACTAAATCTCGATATTCCGACTGTACGTACATACGACATTATATATATACCTATATTGGCTCAAGCGTGCAACGAATGCGATGTACGACGTACATATAACGCGGGCAAAAAGGTATATATCCTTATCCCTGCTTTCATATACGTACTCACGGAGATATTCAACGCTGCTGGAAAAGACGAGACTCTCGAAGAGCAGACTCTTGGAATAAATTTAGAGGAGGGTATATACACCTCGTTTACACCTCCCGCGGTAGCTGCCGCACTGCATATGGCGGTAGACTCAATAACGCGTCGGCAGATTAAATCAGTCGGATGCTAAGCAAGGGCGAAATATATATATATATACATATACATATATATGTACGTATAGGTAGCATGAGAGAGAGAGAGAGAGAGAGTGAAAGAGCACACGCGGGTACGTACATACATACATATATAATATGAGTATAACGTCCCTCGGAGAATAACGAGCGAGAAAAGCTGTTGGCAACGCCAGAAGAGATGCCGCGCGGTCAACAGCGTGTGTATACGAATGCGACTCGTCTCTCGTGTAGTTCGGCGCACACGTTACGGCATGTATATTCTCTCTCCCGTCTCGCCGGGATATATTACGAAAAATTGAAAATCTCCGAGTGTGCGCCGCCGATGGTAGAACTCTCTCGTCTATAATCCTTCAAGACGATCGACTCCGTGGCGCCTATGGCCGATACGCGGCACGTTTGTCCGTTTGCCCGTGTAAAAGAGGCGGAAAACGCCCGAAGGAAGCGGCAGTTTTGTTGCGTAAAAACGGGAAAATGAAAAAAAAAAGAACGAGCACGTGCCGCTTCGGCATCGAACCGCCGGCGTCTATTATCTTCCACCAGAAACCCATATAGATCTCCTCCGAAGTGGTTTTGCGCCCCCGGCTCGCTACTTCTCGTGTGCAACGCGTCTTATACGGAATTTTTCCGACGGGGTGAGAATGGGTGTATACGCGGTAAGGAATATCGGGATTTTATACAGCGAGAGAAACGTTGTACAGTGTACGCGACGTGGAAGCGAGCTTCGCGTGTTTCAAGACCGTAACTTGTCGTTCGTTGTCGCGCAAAGGGGAAAATTCCCGGGGATGGATTTACCGAGAGAGATGTACCGCGTGTGGTATACTTTACACGTATCGTACGCGTATAGGAGAGCTGGACATCGCAAAATGCCCGCTAGGGGATCCCGCGAGGGAATGCCACGAAGCGTAAGAAACGAGACGAAGGGAGAAAAGAAGCTCTCGGACGAGAGGATATATGACGGTAGCGAATATCGGTATACGCGGCTGGCGTCTATGAACCAATAAAAATCTCTTTCTCCTGCCACCGTTCATTAACCACGCGTATCTACCTCGCTCGTTACCCGCCGCGTGGCGAGCATAAAATTTTTATATTTTCTCCCTTTTGTCGCGTCCGAAGCTTCGGAAATTAATGAAATTGACGCCAAGGCAATGTGCAAATTCAAA
Source organism: Netelia fuscicornis (assembly GCA_946811545.1). Lineage (NCBI taxonomy): Eukaryota > Metazoa > Arthropoda > Insecta > Hymenoptera > Ichneumonidae > Netelia > Netelia fuscicornis. The sequence continues at coordinate 535,333 of OX328014.1, forward strand.
ATGGCAGGTTCTTTTTTTTATTCGGCATCGCGGAGGCAAAACCCCTCGAGGAACGGGGAAAGGAACGATCCCTCTGATGGAAATGCCAAGAGACGAAGCGCGCGTCGCGTTCCCGCGGCGCGCACAGCGAGAGACTCCTCATCTCGGTGTGTATAGCAAAAAGGAGGTGGAGAGGATGCAATTATCTGGTTCGAACGACAATGTACCGGCCGGAGGGGGTTGGGGTCTTTCCTTTGGAAAAAGCAAACGGGCCGGCAGATATCTCTCGATGCACACACGGAAAAGACAACGAGACTCGTCGATACGTACATGCGGCTTATACCCATACGGCGTACGAACGCATCACTAGAACCGCGATGTACTCGCCCTCGTCGTACGACTCTCGGCACTTTATGGCTCCCTCTCTCTCTCCCTCTCGTGGACTAACGTATGATGCTCGTGAAACGACCATAGGCCGAGTACTAAATACACCATAAACCAAAGAGGATTGCCTGTAAACTCTAATGCTTCGTGCACGCTGGGCGCGCGCACTCCGCCGTGATACTATTTATATAATAGTAAAGAAGATCGAGGCTATCTCCACTTTTTCTCTCTTTCGTTCTGCCTTGACCACTCCGTTCCTTCATCTTTCTCATGCTCTATGATTCGTTTGCTCTTTTATCGTCCTTTATCCCAACGGCGTATCCGCCCCTCTCGACGCAAGTGCCACGGCGAGTATAAAGCTCTCGGGCCACGATCCAAGCTCCACCACTTCGTATATCTATAATACGCACTACTGAATGTTTCTATTCGAAAGCAGATCAGCAGCGAAACGAACTCGTTCTTACTCCAACGGCTCGCTATTAAGCCGCTCTTGTACATAGTATGTATACATAATAACGTACCTTATTACTACTCTCGTGGCGCGTTTGCACATACGTACACATAGGTAACGCATTTAGTAGTTGCGGCTTTTACAGACGGTCGCTTACGTACGTCGAGGTGTGTAGCACAGGAGAACACGTAATACCGGCAGCTATTCTACCAGATTACGTGCCACTGTGTGCGCGTGGATAAAGAGTGCGTACTAAACACACACATCTACATGTGTATATACATATAAGGGGATACGCGATAAACGACATTTTTATCGTTCTTGATATCACTCCACGTCTCCAATATCAAAATGGGATAGATACAACGCGCACTCGAGCATCAAATAAAATATTGCTTAATGTAATGTACGCACGGACGAGCCTGTATACGGGCCCGGTGTAGGCGTCACAAAGGGCCAATTCGTACAAGTGAATAGGTCCAATTATAAATTCACAATGTACCATTAAAATTGATCGGAATACATGCAGCCAATGTCCGCAGCCAGGCCTCGGCAAAGCCTAGGGGGTTGGATCAAATTTGTTTATTTTATTTTATGAAATTCGCTTCATGCGGAAGATTTTCGTTTCCGAAATGACTCTGCAAGCAGGTATGGACGGGGTGGGGAATGAAATGTACGGTGGATAGCGCGTTGCTACTTCCCTCTGGAATGATAGATATATTGTAACGTTGTGTAATATACGTATAGTACGCGGAGCTTTTTTCGCTTCTGGCGCGTCCGTGTCTCGCTGCCATGAAAGTATATATCCTCAGGTGCGCGCTCTCTCGTCTCGCGCCTGCCGAGGATGCGCTCACCCGCAACTACCTCACCGGCGCGGGATGCAGGTACACACCCGTATTCGTCTATATATTTACGTACGGTATTATAACCGCTTCATAGGTACTCGCATGCTGCCGGCTTTACTTACGCGCGAACGCTGAATATTATTATCGCGCTCGCCAAAGTCTCGCAAAAGCCCGAGCGTGTATACTATACGGGTATAGACGCGCGTGTACTTCGGAGTCGTCCGTATGTGGATTTTCACCGGCAAAACACTCGGACCCTACGGGTTCGAACGGTGTGTGGATCGCTCGCACATTTGCAGGGAGCTCGCGAGATATCTATAAGGCAGCCTCTTTTCCGTGCGACTTTTTTCTTCTCGCCGAGGAGAGGCGGGACGGACGCGCGCGAGCGATATACCGCATCGATGGTACGTGCACTGTACGACGTAGGTATAAATATATAAGCCGGAGGGGCTTTGTAACGTGCACGAAGATCGAGCGTATCCGTGCGAGAGAAGAAATAGGAAAGAGAAACTTTCGAGCTTCGTCTCTCGTTTATTCTCGATGCGTGAAAATTGTTTTACAAAGCTGCTCGATGATAAAGGTTTCAAGTTTTTTCGTTTGGGTTTGATTTTGTGGGATGACGAGCACTCGCGGTGAGTTACACGCGCTGCTTACAAATCCAAGGTTTAATGATTGTCTATACATCGAGCCCACATCCCTTGGGCTCGATCGAGATGAGAAAGCGTTCTTAATGAATAGAGCACTCGGGCTTTTAGATTGTACGCGAGAGTACCTACACGCTCTCGCTGCTCCCGTCGTTTTCATAGAGTCGAAACGTAAAAGTCTTCCTGATTATTTCTAACGAAGCTCTGTTGCATTTATCGTTGGCGACCCTCTCCGTACCTCTCGATTCGCCCTCGGAGACACGTAATATCTAACTGATTAATCACGAATACTTTCACTCTGTTCTCTTTCGTCTCTTTTCGACCTTCGATCGATCTTTGCGAGTTCGGAAAGAAAAAGAGATGAGAAAGATACGATTATAATTCCGTACGTGTGCGAAGCGACTCGGCTCCCGTTCCTTCGCGACTTTCCTCATTGTGTACGAAGATGTATTATTCCCGTTCGCCAGAAGGGGCGACTTTTTCTCGTTCGACTTCACGTTGAATTAATAATCGTCTCGCTAATTAAGCTACGGATTTATCACTACTTATCGATGACTCTCGCGGGTGTACGTACGTACTTATATACGGTAACGAAACGCACGGCGGGTGGCGGATCCACTAATGCCCGGAGCGGTTGCACGATTAATTGAAATCGCGATCGGGAACAGCGGAGAGTCCGTAATCATTCGATACTCTCTCTCTCTCTCTCTCTCCTCGAAGACGAGGGACAAGAAGACACGAGCGATAGTAGGGCAAAAAATAGCGAATGGTCAGTCTACTCGTACGTACGTACGTACTTGTATGATATTCATATTCCACGGTGGTAAAAAAAACGATAATATTTTCTCAATCTGTATCGGCGGAGGTATAGTAAAGTAGCAGCCGGAGCCGATATCGGCGTTGCGGATCAAGGATGTCCCTAATTTATCGATCTCGGCGAGCTAGCTCTCTTGTCCAGCTAATTAATGTTTGTTCGACCTCGTCCCCCTTTTTCTTCTCCTCCTCCTCCTCCTCCTTCACCACCTCTTCTTATGTTACTTCGCCCTCGAGCAGAGCGTTTCAGCTTTTTATGCGACAAAACGCAAGGCGGGGCGTTGGCGAGCAAAACACGGCGAGAGAGAAACATAGATAGCGTCGTTGGTAGAAGGAAGATGACCAAGTAGAGCAGTGGTACGCGTAAAATATTAATTCGCCTTTTTCTGTTCCTTAACGCATAAGACGAATAGAAAATATTGTAAATCTATGAAAAATAAATTGAACGAGGATAAAAATGGAGTATTAAATAGGATTCTAGCGAGTCGTAGGTCGTTCGAGTTTGCACGCGAGAGTCCGGTTAACGTGCGTGCAAAATAGGCGGTTGGACCATTCGTCAAGATTTGCGTTCCATTAAACTCTCTCGGGATCTCCTCTTATAATTTTCCGACCTCTCCACCTTTCTCGTACTCGCTTCCTCGTCTCTCGGGGTTTTATCATTCCCCGTTGTCTTGATTCCCTCGAGCGTGTACACAGATGTAGGTATATACGTACGCGCAGTCATCGCGAAACGGATATATCTCGATTTTCTCACTGAATTACCGAGGGAGAACGCTACATTATTTCGCACACGAACCAGGATATTATATATCCGTACGAAGGCATGTGTACCTATGCTACGGTACGTACGATACTACTCTCTTATATAGCGCCTTAACTCTGAAACTATTTAGTTTCTCTCTCGCGCGCCCGTTCTTCATAAGTTTCTTCCTCCTCTTGTATTCACTCGCCGATCGTGCCTACTTATAACGACCGGATGAGAGCAACAGCGGGCGCGCCCTCTCTCCCGCGATCTTTAATATTATATTATCATTAAAAATAATTTCACGCGTTCCGCGATTATTTAGAAAATTGTTTTTCCATAATACGGCTATAGCTCGCGAAAGTGGCGCCGTTTGTGCTTGCCAATATACATTTGCCGATCGTGCGAAAAGCGACGATATATCGCGACTCGCTGAATTAATTCACTTCGATCTATAATTTGATGAGACTTTCGTGCTACCGTCGGTATTGCGCCGTTTCAATGAGAATACCAGTGACACGCAAACGGTCATCGCGTGCACGCACGCACAAACACGCGCGCAGTTTGGTGTTTTTGTTGGCGCGACATCTTCTCTCACCTCTTATCGCAGAGGAAAATACGGAAAGAGGTTCGATCAACGGTCGCGTGAAGGTTTTAACATCGATCGCTCGATCCTCTATCCGGTAATTATGGTAATTCCTGCTATTTACCAGGTCATTCGTGGTTGTAATACGTCTGCGTACGCAGACGGAGGGAAGTGGACCCCAACTCGATGTTGGCCGATATATCTCACTCCGCCTAGGCGAGCGAACGATCGACGCTCCCACATGCGAAATCTCGATGAACGATCGAGAAGCTTCGATCTCGTTCTCGTCTACCCGCCACCCATTTCCCCCTCGCGCAATTACCTTATCAGAATCGTTTACGTTTTCCTATCATGCCGCTACCGTTTATCCCGAGATGCTTGTCTCTTCGGACACGGGAGAGCGCTAAGGATACATTATAGACTCGCAAAGAAGAAGCTACGCATAGAAAAAGATGATCTTGTCGTTTAAAATAATTTATATCGATGCGCGTGGAAGGTTTCTCTGATCCAAAGGTGCATTTGTCGTTGTTGTTATTTGTTCTTGAGAAAAGCGTATGTCTAGGTATAATTACCACGAAGAGCGTAGAAAAGTCATTCTTAGGACGGTATCCCGAGCTCGTACAACCGCGATTTAATACGCGTCTCTCGTGTTGTAAACTCTTTCTCTCTCTCTTTCGTATGGAGAAGCGTCTTCGTCGTCGCCGTCGTCATCATCGTCGACGTTGTCGTCGTAGTCGTCGTCGTCGTCGGCGGCGGCGGCGGCGGCGGCGGCGACGTCGTCGTCGCCGTCGCTTTGGTCCTCGTACCTCTTTGGCTTACAGTACGTATATAGTCGATGTATGCTCAAAAATCGCCCGAGGCTTCTTCGTGGTTGAATGCGGGACAGCCATGCATTACGCGAGTCATCGAAGGATAGGCAAATTATAAAGATTACTCGAGTCTTCTCTCTCTCTCTCTCTCTCTGCCTCTTGTTCCCCCTCGGCTAAAATGAGTAACGTTCACCGAGAGCGAGCGCGCGAAGATGCACCTTTGCGCATCCGGTCGAGAAGATCGTGATGTGAAAGGGAAAAAGTGCTCGTGTATATGAAACGGAAATACGCAATTAATTGAAATTCCACTCTCACTGGGTTGCGATTGAAATTTCCAAGGACCGATCTTAGAGTTTTTCCGCTTCGTGTTTTTAGTCGGAATTCTATAAAGCGGTAAAATCGGAGGTAAAATCGGGCTGGATGTGTTCACGATGTTGAGATATTAATCAGGAATCTCGGGCGTATCATCTCGCAGTTGGTCCTGTTGGAGGACGAGAGAGGAGAAGATATATAGGGAGCGAGTGTCCTGCCCCCGCCTGGTCCCGAGCCGCGGACGTGGAATGAGACCGGTTGCGCTCTCGCGCCAAGTAGTAACAGCCTCGCAATCGCTCGGGGGATGGAGCGTATACGGCAAGGCGAGGAGAGTCCACGGCTCTAGAAGCGGGACGAGATCTAGCCAGGCACGTGTCGATGACTTTTGTGGTATTCGATGACCGTACCGACACTACTGAAGTTCTTCGCGTTCCTCTCTTCATCATCTCTTTCTCAATGAATACTTTTTATTCCGGACGAATGAATAAACCATTTTTTCCCCATGTTAAAATCTTTCGCGTCTCCTCCTTCTTCCTTGTTCCTGACTACGGTCGCACACATACTGTCGATCGTGCAAGTATAATATCATCGTGAAACGTGTATAATATACACATATATCGATATATTATGCAACGGATCGAGGGAGGGCATGAAGCGCGTGCTATTCGCAAATAACAATGTGAAATGCAAATGACGCGTGTGTTTCACATGCTGGTTATCGAGAGGCTTTTTCTGATCGCACGCGCACGCGCTCGCTCCTCTGCGTGTGTGTGTATGTGTGTGTCTGTGTGTTTGTTCAACGGCGGTTCCGCTTTGAGTCACTCGGAGAGATTTCTCTGTAAATCATGACTCGGAGCGGAGCGAAATAAGGAAGAGACGAGAAGGAACGTACGTGGAACGGAAACTTGGTTTTTGTTTCTGGAATCGCCATTGCGGCTATACTCGCGCCTTTGTCCCTCTTCGTGTCGCGAGTCGAGCAGTACGTGCTCATTAATCCACGAGCGTTGATAATTCATCCGGACTTCCTCGCATTAAAATCTATCGAATGATACGGAAATGTTTCAAAAAATTTTAGTTTCCCTTTATGTAAATAAACGTTTGTCTCTACCAATGTATCGTGTAAATTGTTTTTACCGGTGGTACGTTGAATGTTCCGGTGGAGTAATGATCCAAGGCAGAGAGAGAGAGAGAGAGAGAGAGAGAGAGAGAGAGAGAGACCCGGACCAATTGAAAAAATCGTAATCACGCTCTCGCTCACGCGCTCGTTATGGAAGTAGCGTAGTATATCTCCGAAGCAGAAATACACACGTGTCTCGCATCTACATGGCCGCTGTACACGCGTATCACATCGAACCCGAGAGATGGGGAGAGAAATAGGGGAGTACCTATATGTGGCTAATATGCATAATTATTTAAATGCGGAAACACGTTTTCCGCCTTATATACGCCTCGTTCCTTCCACCTTACATATACGTGTGCTATCAATGTGTACACTATATGCTATACCCTACGCACTGGTAACGAAGAAGCGGGAAGAGGTGGTGAAGAGGAGAGCGAGAGAGAGAGAGAGAGAGAGAGAGAGAGGGAGAGAGAGAGAGACTCGATGTAAGGTAGATAAATATCTAATTGGCCGAGTGCACGCACGCACACACCCGGACGAATATTTGTATCCGCCATTCGCGTACGGAGACGAAACAAAAATTAATCGACTAAACACGAAGGAGATAGGCGTATGTATGTATAGACTCGTGAGAGACCTCCCGGTCATCGACACTCTTTCTCATTGCTTATACACGTCGATTGCCATTTCTCATTGACCTTGGCTCTTCATACGCGTTACTTCGTTTCACACAAAGCGAGTATATTATACGTTTGTACAATTTGCAACTCGACAAAACTAATTTCATCTCATTCGAATAAACTTTCTCGTAGTCAATTGAATTCCATTTGTGTCAAACGAATCTCCTTATCTCGTAGTGCGTTGGGAAATGCTCGCGAAACGTTGGTGGTTCGACATCTTCACTGCTCTCGAAATAAATGAGTCTTTTTAAGTGACGCCCATAGGCGTTTGTTCGTACGGACGTATAGGATCGCAGAAGTTCCGTATAAAGCGGAGGTCCATGCACACGTTTTATCTCGCTGTATGTAGTATATTACCTCATATACATTGGATTTCGCCGGGAGAGACGCGCGAGAGTTCCCGGGGCGATTGCGTCGCGTGTGTATGGAACGATCCGTTACCTTGGGCGTCTCAATAGCTACCTACCGACTTAAAGAACTCTCTCTCTCTCTCTCTTTCGCGAGAGAGTGAGAGAGGAGAAAAATAATACGAGAAGGAGGGAGAGGGAGTGCGAGAGGGAGAGGGTCGGGGGCGAAAAAGCGAGATATACGAAGCAAATAAAGAGAGAGAAGAGGGTTACGCGCTCGCGCGGGCTAGATCCGATCAATGATTTACTCGCTCTTCTCTTCACGCGCGTACCCCAAGAAACGCTCGTTCGCTCGCGCACAGGCTCTCTCTCTCTCTGTCTCTCTCTGCTTCTCTGTGACTCTCGCACTGCGTACTTTTCCCCTCTGGTCCACCGAGACTCGGCGCGTGTGTCTCAATTGCTCCCGCGGAGACACGCACCGACAATTCCCCCTCTATCTCTCTTTCACCTATGCAGTTCCCTCTTTCGCGACTATCCTTATATCGCCTCTTTCTCTTCTTTCCCGCAGTCGGCCACCTCCGTTTCATACGAAAAATCGCTTCCGTACATCTCTACAGTTCATTCGGAAATTTAGATCCGGGAAGAAGAAATAGAAGAACAACAAGTGTTGGAAGATATATTTGGAATCGATGGAATCAACCTTGCGACTAAACAAAAAATCGAAGGGACTTAAATGGAACGGGTGAAGGAGAGGGAGAACCTGCAAATGAGCTTACATACTTCGCACGTTCTGCCTACCAGAAAGAAATACTTCTCTATGGTATACATATAATGGAGTATAGATTCTTTGGGAAGCGAGAATCGATTTCTATCGGCGATCTAGTGATCCGTGGCGAGGGAGAGAGGAGGAGGAGGAGGAGACGATTCCCTGCCGGAATTCGCGCTCTCCTCGCAGCTGCAGTACTTTGGAATGCAGAAGAACTTATAGTAACATATAACATATATATTTATATATACGAGTTGGCCGATAGAGTGTGTCTTGGATATTCGCACAGTTTGCGGAAAGTTGAGCGCAGGTGCGAGAATTACAGGTTATTGGAGAGATACTGTTCCACCTTGGTATAACACGGTAGAGGAGATGCTTCGTCGTGTGGATTAATCAACGAAAAAAAGTTTAAAATTCGCCCAAAAATAATCCCACGTAATTCGTCCTCCGTCTTTTTTATCTCGTTCGAAGTTCGACGAGAGGCGCCAGTTTTAATTGGTTAGAGTGCCCACAACGAGACAGATTTCCAATGACATTACTTTGAAGTAAAAATATGATCAGGCTGCCAGTCCAGTCCTGATCATGCACGTTTTATCAATGTCTGATTGGGTCCTAATGAAACGCCAGGCCCCCTAATTAATTTTTTGTTCGGGTTGCTTCGATGGAATAATAACACCCGACACTTTTGATCAAGAAATGTACAACGACACAGACGATAAGTTTCAATCGAGAAACTCATGTACCTAGTAAAATATTCGCATCGTTTAGACTTAATTCCAGCGTGTTCGGTGTGTACGTGTCGGAGATAACGCGCGTACGTTGACACAAATTATTAAGTGTATCGTTCGTCGAATGATATAGATTCCGGCGACCATAAGGAAGAAATAACTGTGTATCACTATTGGTAGTAACCTAGACACGCATGTAATTACTACGCACTCGTGTATCGATTCAATAATCATAGGTTATTATTTTGATTGGCAGTCCCGAAGACTGCTACTGTTTCCATGTTGTCGCAAGTACGTAATGATTAAATGGTTTTTTCCAAGTTTAGAGTGTCGTAAACGTGAATCTAAAAACAGAAATACGCGTGGCAATTGAAAGCGAATGATAACTTTTACAAAATAATATTGTATGAAATGGTTGATCGATTATAAGGAAGTAGGAGAAGAATAATGAAACGAGACGGATGTCGTCGACCCCGGGAGGGTGAACGAAGGTTCTGTTTAGCTCGTCCTGCAACGTCGTCTCGCTCGACTCTTTTTCCTTCTCAGTTATCTCTCTGGCTGTGTGGAGGCTCGTTCTACAATCTGAAATAACCGAGTAATAAATTAAGGAGAGCACTGGGCTCTCCTTCCCGAAGAGGTTGATCCTCATCGAGCGGGTTGCGCGAACGAGACTGCCTCCGCGTGGCTCCTACGCGGTACAGCAAGCCGCTGCCACAGCCTCCACCACAGACGCCGCCACTGCCTTTTCCTCCGATGATGCACCGGCAATTATTTCCTTTGGACGCAATATTTCAGTTCGAACGTCTTAATAACCGTTGGAGGAAGCTACGGCCTACAACCGCATCACATGTTCTCGTTTCGTTTTCTTGTTTTTCTATAATTTTCTATCTGTTTCTCCGTCGGGACCACGGACATTCGCAGTATCTCGCTTCGCACGTTTTCCCTCCAGACCCCCGTCCTTCGACGTATTCGCGAGGCAGCTCTCATTCTCGATACCTTATTTTTACTGTCTTCCCTGTAATGCCGCACGCGATCTAACTCGGGCTCGAAAGAAAGCTACTTTGCAAAAGAGCTTCTATACATATAAGTATAGAACTATGCGGAATAGTACGAGCAAAGAACTAACGGTATAATATACCCACATGGAACGTTGACTTTCCGACTCGCCCTCTGCACCGGCGCACGGTAAATTCCAATGAGCTTTTAACGCGTTCTCGCGTAATTTTGCAATCGTTGCAGCAGACGGAGACAGAGGGCAAATCTTGGGAAGGCGCACCGCGCCAGCGATCCGACCATAGGATTTTCTCGGCGCTGTGGCTAGAGCCTTGTTAGGTGATCCGCGGACCAGTTAGCGGTAGAGCGCTCCGAGTGTGTATATACTCGTTGCTAAGGCTAAGATGGTTTAACTCGTGTCTCTATGGGGAGAGAGGACTACAGAGAGGGGCAAAGAGCTCGAGAGAGAGAGAGAGAGAGAGAGAGCCAGCTAAAAGGAAGAAGAGACGAAGATGCGAAGAAGCCGGCTCTCGAAGGACCCACGGGAATCCGCAGCGACTTCGTTTACAGTGGCGCTGAGTCCTGTGAGAGACGCGGAGATACAAAGAAACGCAAGAACTCGCTGGAAAGTGTAGAGACATTCCGGAAAAGTGAAAAAAGATCTGCCAAGCTCGGAAACAAGCTGGTAATAGAGCATGTAGCGTATTCTCTCGGCGGACGATTCGGACGCGTTGCCAGGTTTTTTCGAGTTGGAATCAAAATTCTTAGAAAATTGGTCGTTCGAATTACGATGAATTTGATCCCGACCATTTGATATAAATAACAACGAGAAAAGATAAAGATCCAAGTTGTTTCAACACTTTGCGGTATCCGAGTGATGCACGTTGGGTGTAACTGGCGCAAAGCAGAACAGACTCCCCCACACGCAACGATCCAGATCCAGGGAAAAGAACAAAGTACAGAGAATTGCCGCGCGAGCTCGTTTTCCTTGTGGCGCACGCCGTTAATGGCCACCAAGTAATTATTGTCTTGAACCAGGTGGTCCGTTGTTACTTATTTGTAGCGTCGGCATTAGAAGAGAGCTACGAATATAACATGAAAAGCACCCGCGCGCCCAACGAGTCTACCATATGTATACCGAGTACATAAACCTCGTCGGAGAACGAGCACCCTTCCTTTACCTCGCTGTTATAAGCCCGCTACGTATACGCTATCTATAAGCATGCGCGTACTAATACACGAGAGCATTAGTTTCCATCTTGGCGCGTTGTAACCCGCTGCCGCAGCTGGTCTCCGCCGAGCGTCCTTTATAACGCTCCGAACGATTGACAGTTTTGTTTCTCTCCGCAAAGATTAGCCGGCCCAATTTCACCTTAAATTACGACAACGAATAGCAACGAAGACAGAATGTTTTATTTTTTGTATCTCCGCGAGATACGAAATTAAATTGAATAGAACCTTTCTAGGATTTTGCTTTCGAGAGATCGAAGCCGAGCTCGCGTTTGACAATAGCAGTTGGTCGATGTATCGGCATGAAAACAATTGAACTTGAAGTATAAAGTAAGGCATCCCTTGGAGACTCTTGAATAGTGAATCTTGGTTTATAATCTTACGATGTATATTCTTTGGGAGGTGAGCGAGGATTTTATCTGTATGGACGATATATAGGAGACGAAGATGGTGGAGAAATGCGGATGGGAGTGGAACGTTTGTGGCTATATATGTATGCGTGTGTGTGTGCCGTAAATCTGTGTACTACCTCGATCTACTGGTGTACTCTACTATACGCTGGTTTGGCGCGGTATATCCCACCGTATATACCGGCCAGTTAGATTCTCATAAACATGCCGTATAGCGATGCGTTGTACCGCGGGCAATGTCGCGGCTTGTATTTCACACCGAACAGCAGAATGGAGGATATATACCGAAGCCCTCTTTTCTTTATACAGGAGTTACAGGTAAGAGATGCGTAGGTAGCCATACTCCGTTTAAGTAGCGCTCTTACGGCTTCCCGGCCGCTCCTCTGATTCATCTTTTCCTTTTCGATCGACTACCTACCTACTACGCTTAATTTCTTATTGATAAAAGCAATTTTTTTTCTTTCAGTAGAAAAAAAAAACAAAACATAAGGATACAAAAATGAAACGCATTTCCCCGGTATCTCGACGCGCGTATTACAATAAAATAGTTTCAATTTCCTGCGAACTCGATGGAACATATAATATCGGAACGAAAACGCGTTTCGATAGGCAAGATCGGATGGCGCGATCCATAGTCAGGCAGGCGCCAACCGTATCGCCTTCCCAATTGGAATATATATCGAATTGCGGTCTCGACGATGCGGGGAGATAATGAAGCCACAAGAAATGGCTCGGAAAGCTATGAGATCGCCGCAGCAGCCAACTTCTTCTTCTTCTTCTTCTTCTTCTTCTTCACCTTCTCCTTCTTCCCTACGTCGCGCATAATAGCTATCGAAGGGAGAACGAGATGAAAATAGTTTGGTGTGTGGGTGAAAACGATGCGCCAAAGTATCCGATCGAAGCGACGAGATTCGCACGCACAGCGAAGTATGGAAATGGAATCTTCCCTCTCTCGTTCTCTATATACAATATCTTCCGCCTCTCCCACCCTACTTTACACCGCAAACAGCGGTACGCATCGTTTCGTGTACTCCCCGAAGCGGACGGAGGACACCCGGTCTATCTTCGTTATCCTTAGAAGGCGCGACCTTGGAGGAAAAACGATCTGCAATTCTTAATTACCAAGAGAACACGAATGCCCTGAAACGTAACTGAATTAATGCGAGAACGAAACGACCTAAGAGATTTCTCGATTTTTCAAGAAGCCTCGGTAACGAGGTCACGCGCCACACGTTTCATTCGGCACATCTCTCAAAGATAAAAGCAGCGACGTCGACTTCCGAAGGGCTCCTTACCTATACCTATCGACTGAATGATCACTAATTGACTATCTACTCGGCGTAGTTTCTACCCTCCCTAACGCATGTATAGGTATAGTGGTGGGTACTAACGCTTCTCCTCGCATCCTTCTAGTATTGTTCTAGTCCGTACCATTGCCACGCTCCCTGGTCTTCCGTATATACTCGACGTGTAATGTAATAATGTTAGGATTCTAATGGTACCTACATACTGTGAAAGGTAGGCTTGCACAGGACGATAAACCGATCGGCCATCGGGACATATTTAGAGACACGGATGCGCACGAGGAGCAAGAGCATTGTCATACAAAATGCTCCGAGTTCTTCTCGGTCACCCTGCGGAACGTGGCTAAACGCTTGCTGGACTACGATAGTGATTTTTTTCTGATATCCGTTGAAACAGAAATTCGATCGAGAGCATCGAGATTTCGATGCGATTGGAGGGATGCCCGTATTGGAGGGATGCCAAAAATATCGCTCGTAAACTTTTACGAGTGCAAGGAAGAAATTCTTTTGGGCGAGAGAATGAAATACGCGACAAGTTTCGGACGCTTTGTAAACTCGTGGTATGAACAGAAAGAGAGAGAGAGAGAGAGAGAGAGATGAGAAACAAGAATACGCACAGTCAACCCTTCAAGATGTTTCTCCTGAACATTAGTTTCGCGATTCTGTTTCTCATCGAGGGAGGACCGGTTGTCGTGAGACGTTCGAGTTTTTCTCAAATGTCTTTTCGGACTGGCGAATAAAAGCGAGTTCGGTGGATATAAAACGTATTCTCCCCTCGCTCCGATTCTCTAGGGAGAGAGAAATAGCGAGAAAAAGAAAAAGATCATTCGGAAGAGACATCGGACTGGACATTTCAAACATTCCCGATACGTTTTCTGGGACTTTCAAAAACATAATTTCCAATACATAATTCATATTTCATTTCGATCGGAACGATAAACATTCTTCAACATTTTGGGACAAGAGCCACGGGGATTTCGCGAAGAATGCGACGGAAAAAAGGAGATTCGTACTGGAAAGGAAATGTTTATTTGTTGATCGGCCGGTACAGAGCTGTGGGGTTGCTGCAGGGATGCTGTGGGAGTTCCCCATAAGTAAAAGTCGCGAGAGCCCCGGTTTGCAGTGCTGTAGCTGTCCTCATGATGAATGCCGGTAGATAGGGAGCAATGGGGGCTACCGAGAGATCGCAGGACTATGCGTCTTACTTCTGTCTCTTTACCACCGCGAAGAATGTACTACGCTGGTGTTTAAATTATCCCGGTGGCCAAGGAGAGCCCGTTGGGACTCGGTACACATAGGTACAGCCAAGACAGACTGGACACGAACCGAGACTCGCGAAATATTCGCGCAAACTATCTTCGACGAAGAAAAGGAAAAGGAAATCTCTCCTCTTTCTCTCATCTCCGCTCGATCTCGAGCGCATAACGAGCATCCCCCTTCGCGTCCGAGAATTAACTCTCGCGTTTCTAATTGCTCGATTCGTACGTAGGTATGCCTACGGGCGTTTAACGGTGAGTACCTTGCGGGAATCAAATTTCAATGAATTCGAAAAAACGTGACTATAGTCGTGCTGAGAGTTAATTTTCAAGCGTGTTCGCGCAAAAGCGCAGCGGGAATATATGTGTTTAATATTTATCGAGCAAAAGCGGCTACCGCGCGTTCACCGTAGCGGCGGGGGTCGCGAAGAAGCTCCGATAGAGCACACGGAGTATAATCGTTCCCTCTCCGGACGGAGAGCGTGTTTTATCATCGTGGTATTCGTTTCGAAACTTTTTCACTTCTTTATACGTCTCTGGCCGTGACCACCGAGCACGCAGCTTTTAATACACCTCGGGCGAAGATGAATCAAGGAGATAATTCTCCGATGTTTTAAATACCTCTCGAGAGTCCTCGCGATCCTTCTGACTCGGTAATTTTGAAACGAATATAATATCGATTTTATTCAGGCCGGGTTATCCTCCATATATAATAGGAACATAGTTCTGATATAATTGATAATGCGATTCGGAGTTAACTTTTGTGAAAATTACTTCTTCATCGCTGCCCCAGGAAGAAACTTGTTGCGAGTTTCATCTTTTTCCTCGATGTAAGAGAAATTATCGCAAAAAAATTTTAATCAGTTATGAGAATAATTTGCTTCCGCGATATTCACGATATCCAACCAGAGATAGATAGAGATTGATCGATTAAAGAAGCGAGAGATAATATCGAAAGATCGGGTCAAAAATTATGATTGACCCTCGGGTCGGTGGCATGCGGGTATCGCGATAAATCGAGCATGCGCACACACTTGAATATCGATAAATATCTCGTCGCGAGATAACTACGAATATCTCCCATATTCTGTACGAGGAGGGCGAGAAAGAGTGAGAAAATATCGTCATGGAGAAGAAGCTCACGGGGCGCGTTTATCGTATGGCAAGATCTAAGCGTGATCATATCTAATAATAATCAGCAACCGTTTTACGATTACCCCGGCGCCATAAACACAGCATCCGGCCCGGCCAATTAACGTTCTGCGACTGTGAGGAATACGCGCGTGCGCCTCTTTCGAGCCTCGTTCCTCTCTTTCGGATCGCGCACATATATATATATATATACGTATATATGTGTGGGTATATACGATTGTACAGTGTGTAAAGTGCTAGAGCGAGAACACACGCGAGCTTCTCGCTAGACGCTCCATAAAGCGAAAGCCCACTAGTACTAAACTTGCAACTATGAGTATTTGCAATCGTATAAACCGAATGGGGGCGTAATTAAAAAGCGATCTGCCACAAATAAGAAGAAAAAAACGCTGTTGTAAGACTTTACTCTGCAACTATCTAACGTCTCGATTGGATCTAATCAAATGTTATCATTAGTGAATAATAATTTAACAAAAATGACCAAAAACGTGATAAAATTTGTTTTCGAATCTTAATTCGTGATTATTTTGTCGATTAAATGATTCGAATAGTTTTTAGTTTGAAAAATACTTACGATCGACTCGCTCTCGCTGCGTCTCTCGCGGCTTCGTCGAGAATAGACAGTGTTAACTTTATCGGAGAGGCGAATCGGTAAATCTGTCACCGCTGTGCATCGAACGGGCTTATTATAAGTCGAACCGTGGCTCCATGGCTCTTGTACTTTCGCTGTCTCTCTCTCTCTCTCTCTCTCTCTCTCTCACTCTCGGTGTACGTACAATCTCTGTACGAGAGTTGCACCTGCGGCAACTTAAATTGCGCTCAATTCACGCGCAATCATCCTTAATCACGCGCCCGGCTCAGCGGAGGTCCGAGACTCGCGAGGCTTCCTCGCTCGCGCGCCGGCATAACGGAGAGAACCCTCGAAGAAAGAGAGATGCGCGCCACATCTGCACTATTTACACGTACCTACTCTCGGCGATTGGAATTACTCCTCGATTCTTCCTTCTTTCCTAACATAAAATCTCAATCTCAACAGCTGCCAAATAAAACCATTCGCACTGTTTATCAAACATAGAAAAACTATTATATATTTATAGAATTAAAATGGTCCTAAGATTAATAATTAATAAATTACTGTGCTGCGTACAATGTTCAAGGTGGCTTTACCGACCAGCGGATTTTCCTCTCGATTCCAAAAATACATTAATGAAGAGGTATGAGATTGGCTCAACGTATGCTTTGGTGCTCAAAGTGAATCGTTTGATCGTCGTGTGCATCTCTCTTGCGCTTCAATGCATATCGTCTCTTCTTCTCCTCATCCTTCCTCGGATCGTACCATCGTTTCGTCTCGTTACCGAAGAAATTCCAAATCTCGATGTGCTTACCGACTCGACCAGCTGTATCGGATACGGAGACATGAAATAGAGAAAGAAAACAAAGAAGTCTTCTAGAAAATAAAATAGATAATTGCGAGCTCGAACCCAATTGGGTGTTTTCGGGATTCCAGGTGAGATCCGAGGTCCAAGACGTGGAGCGAATCGCATCGACGACGCGATCGAATGACTGAAGAACGGCGACTACCGATTCCCTACGAACTTCCCCATCGTACAATCGGTCGTAGAAACATCCTACGACCAATTCTCCGCTTAATTTGTTCCACGTCGTATGTTTGATATAAATCATCGATTCAATTTCTCTGTACCCGAGGGGTTCTGGACGATTAATATCCCATAGTGAGAGACAGCCATTCTTGGGATAAGCGCCCATACACAGTAAGCTGGTCTTCCACGGATGCCAGGCAAGGGACTGAAAATTTAATTACTATTATTGTAGCGTCTCTTTCAAATTAATTCATCAATTTTTTTATTAACTTTCGCCTTGATCAAGGAAATGGTCATTGGATCATATCGGTCGGAGTGCAATAATGTCGAGAAAAAATGGCAACTTACCGTCGAGGACGGTAAATCGGAAAAAGGTCCGATTTGAAGATAAAACGTTAAGTCTGGCCAAATATTTATGCGAAGATGATATGACAAAGAGGCGAGATAACGATCGTTCGGTGAGAATACAAGAGCCCGAATGGGATCGATATGATGATGCACCGCGTTGATAAACTCTCCCGAGGACGAATCGAGTACCGTTATACAACCGTTGTTACAGCCTCTACCAAGTTTTTAGATTACGTGTCAGACCGAAATATAAATTGAAAAAGATTTTTTTCAATTTTTGATTCTTACACGACGATCTGCTTGTCGTTATGAGTCCACGCCACGGAAATAATGCAACAACTCGTCTCCGGTGTCTGCTCCCTGCAGGAACAACTTTGTTCCCAGATTAATTTTTCCATCGTATAAATCTGTATTCCAGAATATAAATTCAAAATCGCCAAAGCGGTTCCTGAAATATAATTTACCGATAGATCGTACACCAATTATCATGATTGTGATGTTTATTTTACCAGCGCAATTCCACTTGATCGCATACACGGAGTTTCTGGAATTGGCGATGGAATTTATTGGCTTGGCCATGATTGTGGTATTGTTGTTCGTAATGTTGAACAGATCCACCGCCCTATTGCCTACCACTGCCAATACATTCGTTGCTCCCCAATCGAGCACGCGCGATGCTGTATTTTTTTCAACGTTATCATTTATTCGTCTTAATAATAACAACAAAGACCGAGTCGAATTTTGATAGTGGAGCGGTGTTATATTTGGCAGCATAATCTCGAAAGCTCACCCGTCTCAAAAGATCTTGTAGTTCGCTTTATGATGTAATAGCTTGGACCAATGAGAGGTCTATTCCGTGCTTTTGTCTTCCACGAACCATCGGGCGATCTCTGCTCGGCCGCGACATTCTCACGGCTCGCGCTACGACGTTCGGCAAAACAAAAAACTCGTTGATTGTTCGATCCCCCGAATACGTCGGCTTTCTCCAGAGCATTTTTCGTCAATCTCTTTCGCCACGATGTTCCGAGTACCGCGATCTTGCGATGCAACAGACAATTATTTTTGACACCTCAATCTCCGCTAGACACATTTTTATCATCGTTTTAATCAACAATATATGTATATATGTATAATGATGATGATAATGATGAAGCGATCATTGTGAAAAGAAAAATTCTTATCGAAGCAATGGCAGGAAAATTTCTCTTCGGGCGATACGAGAATGAGTCTCGATCGCGAGGAATCCGCGCGCTCGTACCAACAGCGACTGCGCGTGGGCGATCCTACAACAAGCGAAGCGTGTAAGAACGTGTCTCGCTCGTCCACCCGGTGTGTGGAGAATTCTCGTCGAGCAACGTTGCACACGCGGTTAGATTATAAGTGTATGCGAAAGAGTGTGCGTTCGTGAGAGGGAGAGAAACGAGAGACGAGAGCTTAACGATCTCCGAGCCAGACGGAACTCTCGCGAGTACGTACGGAGCGTCATACACAGAGTCCGATGCCTCGGTAAAGTAAATGGGGGAGAGACGCGAGACTATAACGTATTACGCGATTATGTTCATAAATTTCATTCGGTGACATCGGATCACGCATCAATGAGAGGAAGATGGCTATTCGCAGCGCTTCCGCGAGCTCCGCTCGATATTATATATTAAACTAAAGAGAGAATCAAATTATATGAAACGCGGAGGTAGGGAGAAAAAATGGCTACTCGTTGTGAATATTCTATAAGAGCGCGGAGGGCAGGGATTATATATAATATACATATCACGTAGAACCAAGAACGCGAGCACCAAGAGCGACGGGTAATCGACGTGTGCTACGAGGATCGAGAGAAGAGAGACCGGATTTCGGAACACCCTCGTCGGGTTTTACTCTCGCGACTAGATAGCAACGGAGCGAGAAAGGGAAGAAAAAACCGGCGGCGGCGCACGATGTTCTCCGATAGATCCCGATATAGGACGATGAGAAATTTGCAACCGAAAGTTTTCGGTTCTAAGGGAAAAATGCCGTTCGATGCTGGCGACGACCCAGCTTTATGCCAATTAGTCGATGAACGAGACGATAAATACATTTGTAATTACGAAATCGTTGAATTTTCTAAGTTTCATGGAAAACATCTCAAGAACACGATACCTGGTCGAGAAAGTTGACCTCGGTGGAATTGTCCGAAGGCGGCGGTACCTTCGTAAGAAGATGATGGGTCGCGTCGAAATTGCGATGACGCCTCTGAGGGACGAATCTATCAGCCACGCAGGACTGTCGTTCCTGATGGAATAACTGCGGTAGCCAAATTTCCGGCCTCTTTTCAGCAACCTCGTCTCGGAGCGTCGATGACGCACCTTCCGTTGTTACCCTCGGCGATACTGTATAAATCGGTATTTGTGCCTAACCAGAACAAAAATCATTCGTACCGTTAATGTCATTGAATCGTGAAGGAGCAAAGGGGTGAGCGTCCACCTGGTGATCAAGAATTTCCAGCTGGACGAGGTGAAACTTAAGAAAAACGTGAAAACTTTCGAGATGAATCGAGCCAGACGTAAAATTGAAAATTTTATCGGTAAGTGAGAAGAGAAGCGTGTGAGCTGCGGGATGATAAATGCGGGGGGAATGAAAGAAAGAAACGAGCGAGATGGGGCTTGAGGGACAAGGAACGCTGCCCATACGATATTCTCTGTACGGGCATTATGCACGTCCGGTGGTGAAACACGACGACGCGTTCTCTCGCGCGTACCTAAATCCGTATATATTTCCCCCTCCCCAAATTTTTACGAGGGGTGGGCCATATTTACCACGGGCGAATCACCCCCTTTTACCACCAGCAACGAACATCTGGTCGGTACGGTGACGTTCGAAGCCCTGCGAGACTCAGAGATCCGTACGATGATGGATATGACGCGAGAATTCGCGACTATCTCTCTCTCTCTCTCTCGTTCTTTTGGGGTGAGAGACCGCTCGATTCGAATCTCGCATCATCCAAGACAACTGGTTGTGTTTCGTAGTTTTGTGTCTCTAATACCCCTCTCGTACATGTATACGTGTGTACCTATATGCGTGGATTTACGTGTACGAATGCGAACGGCCGAGAGATCGCGTGCAAGGGTGCGTGTTTGTTTTGCATCCCCCTTGCCATAGCTTTCAACCTCGCCATTCAAAGTTCAGATGTCTTTCCTCTTACGTTTCGTTGTGCGAAACGAGATCTTCTAGAGAGAGGGAAATTGAGGCTATTAAAGAGGCAATGGCTAAGAAAAATAAGTAATGAGGAAATTATTGGACATGATTGAAATTTCGCGTCTGGGACTCGTTCGCTTCGTTTTGACGATGCGACCGCGAGTCTCCGATTCATGATGTTCGGTCGCACCATCGGCTTTATGCAAATATATACGTTCATGAGCCGAGGCGTTGCGAGAGGAAATAAATAGGGAGAGAGAAGCGGAGATAGAAAGGGACGAGTACGGAGAAAAGCAACGATGCCCGCCATAGCGTTGTGTTCTCTCGCACCCCATAAATTACGAGCACGTACGTTTAGTGCTAAAGTCACAGAAGGAGCAGAGAGCCTCGCGTCGTCGTTCTCGTCGTCGTTCTCGTGGTGACCAGCAGCAACGAGAGAGAAAGGACAGGAGTAAGAAGAAGAAGACGAAGAAGAAGAAGTAGATGGAAAGGAGGAAGAAGGGAAAAACCGCTAGTTCGCCAGCCCTGTATTTCTGCTACCAGTTGGCTTTTCTGTTCCACGTAAGCGAGTCGAGGGAGAGAGCACGAGTCTCGGAGCACATCGCGTGGCCAACACCGCGGGATACCCACGAGCTCGCGCCCCGAAGAGCGCCGATCGCTTTGCCGGATCCCCGAGAGACTCGAGAAGAGGACGTTCTCGCGAAATCCGTCGAGACACGCCAGTTTGTTGACATCTACATTCGAATTGAGTCTGAAACGCGGATTCAACGTCTAAATTAGGGGCATATGCTTCTTATATCAAGTTTTTATTACAATCGAGGGAAACACTATTGATTTTCATCCTTTTCATTCTTCCGAATAAAAAATTATCGTTCTTCTCTTCGGGACAGGGTGGTATACGACCGTTGCTGGCCGACACGAGAGGCATCGTAGCGTGTCAAAGCCAATAAATCGAGTGTTCCTTTTGCATGAATGAGGACGGATTTCGGAGAGATACGTGGTATAGCGGTTCTGGTATAGACCGCGTCTCATTTGCATGGAGCTAAGACGAAGGAGAGGGGAGGGCGGAGGGAGACTTTGGCAAAAGCGATGGACGCAAGAAGGTGCGTTGAACCAGGTGCGAACGGGCAACGAAACCTCAGCAGGACCCATGCGCTGTCCGAGGCTCGAAAAATCTCTACGAGACTTTCCCATAGATGGCACGCTCTCTCTCTCTCTCTCTCTCTCTCTCCCTGTTACTCGTATGTTAAAAGATAGAGCTACCGTATGTAAGAGTACGAAAATACACAAGAGACCCCCAGCGAAGATGAAACTTTCCATCGTGGGTCTCGAGATAGGGGAGAGAATTGAGACCTGCACCAACGAAACCGGTATTCTTGAAATTTTTCATGTGTGCCACGACTATGCCATCGTATACGCATTATATAGGTTCATCCACGGATTCTTGTAGCGGGCGCAAGGTGCTGAAGGGGTTGAATATATCCTCGAGGCATTTAGTGGAATGAAATAGGAGGCGAGATAGCCGAGGCCGAGATGGGTAATGGCGCTACTAGTTAAATCGGTATTCTATATATATGCGAGCCTAGGATCGTTTTTTCTCTCTTGGCCGCTCTTTCCCGGCGCGCATCGGCACGATCCGTCAAGTTTTTCTTCGTACCGCCGCACATCGGTACGCTCTCATCCGTGAGTGCACTTCCCACGGTGCGTAGGATTTGCGAGAGGCTTTCCTCAGTGGACCGGTCAGGGCGGCGATACAGAACGAATGCGAGAGGGAGGAGGAAAAGGAGGAGGAGGAAGTGGAGATAGAGGAAGAGGTTGTGGAGAAAAAAGAGGAGAAAGAGATAGGAAGATGAAAATATGATAATAAAAAAATGACTGCCGCGTTGATTATGTCTCGCATCGATATACATCACACACGGGTCGATACTATCAATGTAAGTACGGCGTAAAGAGATTATGTCGAGCCTGAAACTTCGCTCGCTCAACGATCATTGGTGGAAAACGAGTCGAGCTCGGTCTACGCGCGGAATTAATTACACGCGAGGATTTATATGTATACATGTATATAATCGTCCAATAAGAGAATACCAGTATTGGGAGCGAGTGCGCGGACGGAATATATTCGAACATGTGCCTGACGAAGCATCGATGCTCGGATTATTAATTAAGGGTGTATTTGCGGCGTGTAGGCAAATTTTTACTTCCAGCGAGTCTTTTCGATGTCTATGCGTGTAACGTACGTACTTAATATAGCGTATCTAACAGGTCGATAGAAGCAGCGTACACAGCAGGAGACAATAAATCGCGGGTGGTGTATACGTCCGACTCAAATTTAATATCTTTACACACCCGCGATACGAGAAAATATCGCGCTCTCGCGATGGAAGCCTCCGAGTGAAAAAGGGTTCGAAGAAATAACGATGGGAATGTTCTTTACCACGATCTCGTGCTCCGATCTCTTCGACGCTCTGTCTAGGTGCGATCGATAGACAAGAGGTATTATCGACGTTACGATACGGGATCGAAGAGACGAGGGTAGATATAATGGATATCGAAAAGATACGATTCACTCCTTCTGTAGGTCTCGTCGGGATTCCATTTTGTCCGGTGTCATATACGATTGGACACGTGTATCTTCGAGGTTAGTCTCTGTCATTTCCTCGTGGTCCGACAATTTTTCTCATCGTCTACAAACGATCGGTGTACGTGAACATGCGCGCGTATTTGAATCGAAGCTTCATCGATGAGCCACGTCGATCTGTACCCACACACATACTCACACACGTATATATTGACTTTCGATGACTAGATCTCTCTCGCACTCCCCGAATACTTCATACCGCGGTCACTTGAAACTGGCTTGTCGGTCGCGAGACGCTCTCTCGAACATCTCCTCGTTGCTCCCGTAGATACATACAATCTATATAATATATTGTACGTGGTGTACATTCTTTAGGGTAGAGTCGCGCGAGAGACACGCTTATAATTCTAGATGATCCATCTCCATCTCCGGAATGGAATAGAGACGGATGCGCTAGGTAATGTTTCCTCCGAGCATCTACCGAGCGCGGGCCTTTTTCTCTCCTTCCAACGGTATATATAAAAGTGGAGATATGCATCGAAAGAAACGTGGCATCGAGTGCTCGATGTACGTCCAGCTGGCGTCAATCTCGATATCAAAAGGCACCCGCGGTTTTCTCGTTACTTTCAATTCTCGTATCAGTTATACGTATACATTTATATAGGACTATTGCACCTTCGAACCTGGTTCACGGAAGGAATAATAATATCGTTGAATGATGACTCGGAATAGGATTTTTTTCTTCAAACGGTGGAAAAAATGAAATGCCAGGGTAACGCGGTTGTGGGGAAAAAAATGAAAAACATATCTCGAGCCGATATTATCTCGAAAAAATGAGAATGGAACACGGGATTGGCCGAAGAAAATATACCAAGAGTATTTCTGATATGTATGTGTTCGTAAGTTTGGTATAGATACTCGCGTCACACTCGCGTCACCGCGTTATTCTTAATGAATTTATATGGCGCGAAGCGATAGCGTAAATTACAATAATACGCGGCGTATAGTAGAAGTTTGTGGTATCTCGGTGAAAAGGCCATGGTGGCTAATGAATTGGTACCCATATCAGTTATTGTAACGGCTCCGATCTATCGTATGTTTATTGAAATATAATATTGTCCATCTATATGCATAACGCGCATTTCGTTCGAAACGCTTCTCGCTCTCTCTCTCGTCTCGCTCGTTCTATCGCCCGCATGAAAAACTGGTTATTCTAATCGCAATGCAAAATCGCCTTTCCCGTGGCAAAACACCTATGGAGAAACACCCGCGAGGACAAGAGATGATCACTTACCCCGTTTCATTATCTCATCGATTTTTATATTCTCTCCATTACGAACTTCTCACGGATTTTATCGACGTTTCCAATTATCGCACAAAAAAAAGCTTCCGAAACATTTCTTCGCTCGTTTTGTTTTTCAAATTTGTATTTCATTCGGTTTCGACAATGCGTTTTCTTTTCAACGATCGTAGCGTCCAAAGTTGAAAGAAAATACGGTCACTTTTCGCGCATGAGGGAAGGCAAACACACACACACACACACACACTCTCTCGCTCGCTCGCGCATATGTGCATACATACCTACGCCGATTATAAAACGCCCACCGATTGATGTTTTCTCTCTCTCCTTATGTCGGGCGCGTTAGATCGTACGTTAGAGAGACACGGCGATTGGCTGTAGTCGGTAGTCGAGAGGTTGGGCCGCGATGTTGCCCCGTCCGCTTTGCGGGGGGGTCTCGTGTTTTCTCTCCCGAGAGCGTCGATCTATCGCCGTTGCCCGTAGTATATACGCGCGCGCATACACACGCATACACGTACACGCGCGCGCGCGGCGGATGCGCTTCTCGCGTTGCAGTTTGTGATCGTCGAGCGGGGGGGAGGGGAGTGTTTGCGCTGAGAAAAAAACGAACACAACGAGAACGTGAGTGAAAAGGCGGGGGCAACTTTCAATAAAATAAATTTAATTCAAATGACCCGGACTACTTACGCACCTGATTACAAGTTGTAGGTAGATATACAAAATAGTGAATTGCTCAATAACGAGCCGCACGAATTTTCTATTTTATGCATATCGTGTTCATCGAAGCGATAAAATTCTAATGAGAAGGACGGATTTTTCTAAATAATTAATTTTTTGGCTTTTATAAATACCGTCAACAAAGTACGCCAGAAAAAAGGCGACCAAAGGATGTTTTTATCGACGGATGTTCTTTCGCATGAAACCTGTTTTTTCCCGGAGGAACGAAATACATGGCACGCACTTTTATTAACCGCGAATCGGGACATGAGCGTTGCACCACTGGCCAATGCACGAACGAGATGCATTCGGTTGGGTAGTATGACGCGGTTGATGCAGTTCTCCCGATGGTCCATGCATATATATATTGTGTTGAAGGAATCCCGAGAGAGAGAGAGAGAGAGAAAGAACGGGAGAAAGAGAGAAAAGGAGGGAGAGATCGGGGTTCGAGCATACCCCACCATGCACCTTATTATATTCGAACGCGCAGGTCGAGACGTTGAACGGGCCCCTCGAATCCCAAACTGGTCCCTCGCGCGCGCACGCGGACGATGCGCTGAGAGAGGCCGAGCGTAGGAGCGAGACGGTGAGACGTCGGGAGTGAGAAAAGCCGATAAAGAAAAGGGTAAAAGAGAGAAAGGAAGAGCGGACCTCTTTGCTGCTGTGGCTGCTGCAGCAGCTACTCGATCGGTGCGGGCAAGGATCGTGACCCCACCGGTAGTCATCCGCCGGTCTTTCCAGTGGAAGGTCGTACTCTTCCTCGAGACTCTCGAGGGGAGAGAGAGCCTTTCTTTCTCTCTCTCACTCTTTCGTTCACCCTCTGCGCGATTCTCGTTGAGCACGCCGGGCGCTCTCGGTCAAAGGTGATATTCTTCACTGCGGCTGTACATACATACTTAAAATGTATCCGTGTAAATCTATATATATATAAACAGTGTGTATATATAACTATGCAGTCTTTAGATCTCGATTATCGCAAGTATATACGTGGCAATGAAGTGGGAAAGACGAGAAACCTCTCACTATCTCTATCTCTTTCCATACTGGTAGCCTCGACTCGAGGCGATATATTTATCCGATCGGATGAAGTTGAGAAGAAAGCGATGGAGACCCGATCTGACTCGGTATCGAGACCACTTTGGCAACTTTTCTATCTCGTAGCAAAGCGTGGGAGACGCGTTTGGAGAGAAGTAAGAAGAAGAGAGGTTTATTTCACAAGTCTCGTCTCTCACCCTCTCTTTCCCTCTAGCACGTAATGCGGTGAAAAAAAATGCCTTAAGCTCGTTACACGAGTCAAGCGTGAGCGGATAGGACAGAAAAGAGCTTACGAGAAAAAAGTCGACGAGACGAAGTTGACTTTGAGCTTCTACTTCTTCCTCGACTCGGCGAAACAGATGAGAAGAACGAGACTCTTTGCTCACAGATCACGGTCTGATGCGGAATATTGCGCGCGGTGCATGCGATGCAGGTTTTCGCCCCCTGTCGGCTCTCTTGCACGGCGTGGATGCAGCGAAGAGCTCGAGCAACATGTAAGGAGAGCTCTGGGCCCAGCAGAGGAGCGCGCGCGCGGTTAAGGCCCCTAGCGAACGAGTGCGAGCCACTCTTTGGCTCGCGATCGCGAGCGCGGGCGCGCGCAGCATCGCTCTTGCCGATCTCATACGGTGGTTGCTTCAGTCGTTCGCCGCTGTCCCTACGAGGAGGAGGTCGCGCCAGGAAGCAAGGTCATTCGCGAAACGATCGAGACTCCTTCCTCGTTTCTCTCGATCTTCCATACGTATTACGGATTAAGGGCATCTCCGACATATACGTATCGACGCGCGCATAGACACATCTACGTTTCGATATATACATATCCATATATGTATACAAATTTTTCTTATCAACAAAGTCACCTCGATCGTCGACCGATGATACGAACGTAACAACGACAGCGGGCCAACGAAGACTCGATCGTCTCTTTACCGATGGATTGATTATTTTTCCAAAGTGATTAATTGTGCGCGAAACGATATCTATGATGCTACAGTCGAAACTTTCAACGCGTCACTGTGAATAAATTGAGATAAGTACGCGGATCAGGACGTAACGGCGAATAATTTGCCAATGGAGGAGAAATCAATTGCCGGAGATCCGCGATAGAATCGTGAATAATTTGTCGCCGCGGCGATCGGATATGGATTTAAATATTGCGTGGATGTAATCACGTTTTTTTTATCGCTCTCTTATCAACGCTAAACATTATTTGCAATTACGGGTACGCGATTTTCACACGATGCAAAAGTCCACGCGCACGCATACGCACACGTAAACACAGACGCGCGCGTACGCACAACACTCATGCACATATACGTACATAGACACGCACGCGGTTTTAATGTCAAAAGGTGTTGTTATCTCGACCACCGTCGCGAAAATTTTTAATGTATTATTTATTATACGTGTACGAGCGATGTTGCATAAACGAAACAGGTCGGAGGGGGGGGGGGGGGGGGGGGGGTGAATGCACACACAGGCAAGACAGCTTTGGCAAACTATCGTCCAACCGATCCTCGCGGTGTTTCAATGAATTATCACAAAAAAAGAACATAGTGCGGGATTTTTCTGCAAGACCATGCACGAATCAACGATGACGAAAACAATGATTGCGGGTATATTGGACTGTTTCGTCCGCTCGATGAATCATGCGCAAGTATTTTACGAAGAGGAAACGGAGAGATATCCCGTTGGTGAGTTCGATGCGTGGCGAGAGGATGACCGGCTCGTCTTGTCTTTTTCATCGCTGAGCTCTCTCGACACGAAAGTTCGTGGTTCACAGCCTGAATGCAAACATCTTTGCACACTGCCATCGACGATCATCCGGAATGACTACCGTAAGTGTTATCGATCGCACCTCATTTTTATATCTCTCAGTAAAACCCTTCCAATTTTCTACCAAATTTGTTCATTTAAATCGAAAAATATCGGTTACTTACGCCTAAAGGTGCGCGCAATTCAAAGATACGCTTATTAACGCGTCATTTTTTTTTAACTTCCTGGACTCGAGTGTAAAAAAAACAACATTTCCGTACGGATATAGTTCGCGTGTAATCCTTTCGACGAGCCCAGCTTATATATTGTTCGAATATTTTTCTCGGCACTTCTCGCTCCTCGTTCCAGCCGCCACTTTACGATTACTTTATAGCAACGTCTATAAATATTTATATGTATAAGTATATATATGTATAGAGAGAGAGAGAGCTTTACGTCTCTATAATAAACACGCGATGAAAAAGTCGAAAGAGCCAAGTTGCAAATACAACACATTATATCGAGTTGAAACATTAGAACGCGATTCCGACGATGGAAGGTTCGCGGGAAAACGAATAAAATTTCTTCGACTCGCGACGATAACTTCTCGTTCATCCAACCCGCGCGCTTTTCTTCGCGCGATCTCAACGAAAAATCTTAAGAATTTGTTTTTTTCGGCCGTGTTTTATTTCGCCTCATCGTACAGCCGCATGTTAGAGATGGTGTCTTTCACCCAGAGACGAGGGAGCAGGATGTATATATAAACGACGCGAGAGTGCAACATCGCAAGTACGCTGCTCTCCGTTACGCTCTCGATGTTATTGAGCCATCAACATTCCAAGAGTTATATAGGGGATCTATATATATATATATATATATATATATATATATATGCGTGTGTGTATGTGTGTGTGTGTGTGTGTGTGCACCCGCTATACAGCCGCAGCGTGGTAATTCTCTATACTTTTCTCCGGCGTGTATAAAAGCGAGAAGTTGCGAGAGAGCACCGAAACAACTGTGCGAGTCCGAGCTCTCTTTTTTGACGTATATATATATATATATATATATATATATATATACACAAGCCGCATCTTCAGTTTCTCTCCCCTCGCGATTCAACGTTTGAGAGAAATACCTGTTCGCTCCCTCACACTTATTCACGCCGTACGCGTGCGCTCGGTGAATATAAATTCAGAAAATGAAGATTTTCTACCATAACTAAAGGATCCTCCGACGTTGAAAATTACGCGAACGTGAGAATATATTGAAGAAAAAATCTAAAGGGTCATATTATTCGATGAAATGTTGAAAGTTTATTGATTATAAAATAAAATTATCGATAATATTTTAGCGTTGAATGTTACCAGTGAAAAAGAGAAAGAGAGAGAGAGAGCGTGAAAAAAGATGTTTTGAATTAGGCGTCGAAAGCCACGAATAAGGAGAATGTTGAAGCTCGATTGCAAGGAGCACTCGGCCCACCTCTTTCGCTGGACCTGTCGCTTCCAGGCTATGCATATGTTACGTACATATCGCATACACCGCCTATGGAGTATTGCGTGTCCTATAACCACCCACGCATGTATATACACACAGCTATATATATATATACATATGTACCTAGACATATGCACGTTGGGCCGAGCAAGTATGAGCAGAACAGGAGCAGCAGCTGTGCTCCCTCGTCAGGATTCCGATCGTTCCAATATGAGAAACGGACGGGTTCATAGGCAAACAAACAATTTTCTCTTGCTGACGAATCGTTCGTACAATAATACAAGAGATGACGTCTCACAAATACAGAAAATATTTATATTCATAACGAAAGGATAATTCCAATTTATCATCATTAATCTGGCATTCATATTTTTCGATTCGTTGCCTAAATATAATTAGGATATAAAATCAAATTATTTAAATTTATTAATGATTATTAGTCGCGAAGATCGTATGAAATAATTCGTTTTTTTTTATTTTTTCAATTGTAAGATCGTTCATCGTTGAGCACATATATTTCTCTCGATGTATCTGCACTCTCGTGTACAGCAATTATCGTTGATTAATTGCCACTTATACCCCTGCGGAGAGCGCACCGTTCGAATTTCGCATTCAAAGATCATGGATCTCTCGAGAGCAAATAATCGGTCTGACCAAGTTGCGACCGTATCTACTCGCGGAATCCTATATATCGAAAGGAGCGCTGACCGCGCGCGCTTGCCCGAGAGAGAAGAAAAGAATTTACTATGCGAGAGCGTCAGCAACCGTACAAATTGGATCTCGACCATAAGCCCTCCTGCCTGTCTCTCGATTCAATCTCTCACCACGCGCGCGCGAGACAGAGCGAGAGAGAACGAAAAAGAGAGCCCGTGGCATTCGTGAAATATAACTCTCCCGCCGGTTTTAAGACCGCGCGCCTTCGAGAGAGCTCCCGAATCCCCGTTTATTCTATCTCCAGCGTAATACAACACCGTATAGAAAACTCGAAAGAAGAGAACCAGGTGAAGACGGAGGAGAATAAGAGGAAAAAGAATAAGACGAAGAAGAAGAAGAAGAAGAAAAAGAAGTAGTAGGAGAGATCAACGCGCGGCGAGAACGAAATGAGAAAATCGATAATTGCCGTGCCCTGGAGAGCGCGCTCGTTGCCTAATCCACGAGACTAACGTCCATAGAGAAGAGATTCCTTCGACGTGCTAAAGAGAGAGGGAGAGAGAGATGAATTCTATAACGATTGCGATAGAACGGGAATCATTTCGCTGCTGCCGCTATTGTTTCTCGTATCTTTGTTGCTCACATACACACTGAAACACATTTGTATCTATTGCCCTGAAATCCTCTCTCTATATATATATGTACAAAACTGAGTTTTGCTTCTGCTCTGTATCGGCGATGATCCGTTGGCTATCCAGCGGTTATCGTTTTCTGGCGCGCTCTGCGGGAGTTCCCCGATCGTTACGTTACAAGCAGCAAATCTCTCCGCGGTCTCTCCTCGCGTTTGTTGGCCGAAGAGGCTCGTTCTTTCGTGCCAACGCGAAGCGGTTCTTCCTCGTTTATTGCTCTCCGATACATATCCATTCCTCACTCTTAATAATAGTAATAATAGTCATACTTCGAATCCCGTATTAAATATAGCACGCGAGCCAAGGCAATTGAGAAATTTTTCCATCCCCCTTCACGTCGTCACACCTGTCGGTCTCGCGAGCGCTTCGACATTCCGTCCTTGATTAATTTCTTTTTCTTTCGTATCTATACGAGCGTTTCGTCGAAATCGATGAGCTGTCCACTTTTCAAAGATTAGATTCTCGAAGGTCGTTTTTATTAATTTTCCGGACGTACGCGTGCCTCGAGGATCCGTGATCCTTGTTCCAGTTACGTATATTATACGAGCTCGGGCACACTCCGTGTTTCCTACGAACCACCGCACGAACCTCGGGAAAGTGATCTAGAAGTCCAGGTGTAATTATCGCGTCCACACGGGGGGAAAATCGTCTCGATTTATATCCATCGTAAATCCCAGCGAGAAAGAAAAAGAGAGGGAGAGAGAAAGAAGTAGGCGCGCGCGCACAAGCCACTTCGAGTTTATAATACACAGCGTAAAACTATTACCATGTGTCTACACCATTTGCCATATTCCACTCTTGTTCGTACGGGACGCATTGTATACATACGTACGCACATGTATGTACCTTACGTATCTAAATATAAAGTTTCGAAGGACGTGTTTACGAGTACTCGGGATATTACGACCGACCAGGATCTCTCGCAATATGATCGGGTCCGCGAAATCCTTCGATATAGAATAACGATACATCGATCGACCGCATAATGCGCACGGCGATGTAAATCATTCTTCCGACCGATACCTTTTTATGATTTTCTTCGACGAATTCTGAACTGGAACGATCCTTGAAGAAAAACAAATGGGATTCGAGGATGGAGAAAAGGGTGCGAGATTATACGAGAAGGTTATGCGAATCGCGCACTCGGGGTGAGAGTAGAGGGGCGGGGGTTCCGTGGGATTTACGAGTATATCGGACACTCGTCGAGAGAAGCCCGGTGCGGCTCGAATCTTTCTCTCCTCGAGAATAGGAGCTCCGGCGCAAAAGCCGCGACTGGGCGAAGCTGATGGTCGGTATATGTGGTGTCCTACAAGTTATCGGAGAGTTTTGCTTCTTGGGTGGCTTACCGGCTCCCCAGGGGGTGCAGCGCAACGGAGCAACTCTTTCGCCGCTCTCTCTCTCTCTCTCTCTCTCTCTCTTTCTCTCTCGTCTCTTTTATCTCTATCGCCTTCTCGCTCAAATACATACATTCGCGCATACATCATACGGCTATATGGATATAGCATGTATATATGTATATAAAATGAGTGTACTATTAGCGAGGTTATATCAGTGATATCCTCGTGAAACTCTCTCATCGCGAGAGCCAGAAGTCTTCTCGCAATATCTTTTGCTCCGCTCGTGTGTATGTGTGTGTCGGTGTTGGCTCCTGCTGACTCCGTCGAATACCGCACGTTGCGCAGTGCGCGCGCGCACAACCGCGGGCCTCGCCTCTCCCGCCGCCCGATGCCGCGCATACACCGTAACGTATTCTAATGGGATTAACCGGCTATTACCACGTAGGCAAGCACGTTCTCACCACGCAACTTTTGTACATATATATTATACGTATATACGTACATACACATATACATAGAATCGTACAACTATGGAACATGGATAATACACGCCGGTAGTGTAATATTATGGAGTATAAAAGCTCTCTCTCTTTCTCCCTCAAGAAGGAGAATGAGAGAGAGAGAGAGAGAGAGAGAGAGAGAAACTTGAAAATATCTCTTGGTAAGATCCGCGCGCGCCTTTTCTCTCGACCCATCAGGCTCCGCGATCGATACTTCGTATCTCTCGCATTGCCCCGCCGCTTCTCTCGCGTCTTCCCCGACGATATCGCTTGAGTAATACTCATCGAAGATGTATTTTATACACACCAACCGTCAGGTTCTTATTTCATCGGTAGCCTTCTTCGTACCCGAAAACAAAAAAAAAAATAATCGCCCGATCGAACTTGTCGATTAGATCTGCGCCAAACGATACGTTCCTTGATTCTTGCCCATCGTCGTTATTATCATCATTATCGTTTCACATCGATTAACCCGAGCGTTTAACCTCCATCGATTATTCGACCGATAACAGGAAAATTGAGTGCTGGAAAATCTTCTCTCGTGCCATTACCGGTTTATGCGTGTACGACGTTTCAAAGGGGATGAAGATTTTTAAATCGACCGGTTTTCGTTGCCCTTAGACATTTTTTTTCATCGACCTAGGACAAAATGATCGAAGCTGCGATCCTCTCCTCGGAATCTCATTCGTAATCGCGCTTCGTGAAAATAAAAAAAAAGAAAAACAAAGATCACGTCGATGGCGGCCTTTGCCGTGTTCGAATGACTCGCAGAGGTGGTCGTTGCATCGCAGTATTGTACTTACCATTTTGCCAATACGATTAAAAAGTGAAATTGAAATTGAATTTCCATCAAGAGTGTTCGCGACAATTATTATTAACTCCGTCGTTCTCTCTCGCACTCTCTTTCCCTCTCGGTGACTACGGGAACGAGAGTCAAGCCGTGCGGTCTCTCAGCCCCCGCAGGACTTTAATTTATCGACACGGAGAACGTCTCGCTCCCAGACGAGAGAGATCCAGAGGGGATCTACGGACGATCTCCTGACTCTCTCGCAACTGCCGGGGCGCTGCTGTTGCGCGCGAGTGCGCGCCCGGTCGAGCACACTTTCTTCGCCCACGTTTTCTCACGTGTATAACGCTCGCATACTCTACCATGTATCATATCCTTTATATCGTACCTATATATACAGGTGGTGGTAATGCAGTATTGAGTATATTGCAAACGCGCTCGGGGACTATACGAATTCTGAGGGAATCAAAGTTCGTATTCTCACGAAACTTCACGGAGAATTAAGTGGTGCTCGAATCTTGTTCGTATATACTATAAATATATATAGATACTTACACGATTCGAAAGAGAGGATTCATGCTTTTAATTGAACGACCCGACTCGCTGACGATGATTTTTTGTGTTTTGCCTCACCAGCCAAAGTGTGTAACCCACGAGAGAGTCGCATGGATGGATATTATATCTACCTACCTACATATTATAATGTGCACAGGCTCGTAATGTATAGTTATTAGACACAGGGAGAACGCGTGCACGATATTATGTCGAAAGATCGCGAATGCCACACGTAACGCAGTTTTGCGTAAAACCATTTTTTTTTTATGTCGCGAGAACAGAGACTGTATGTATTGTACGAGGTACGAGGAGTGGACAGATAGAGGGAGGGGGGTCTGGGGTTGAATCGCACGCATGCCAATCGCGATACATAATATATAACCAATAAGGTCGTCCGTGGGTGTCGAGCCTCGTGAGAAGTGTATTAACGTCTTCTTACATAATTTTGTCTTATAAATCATGGAAACAAAAAATTGTTCCCTCGTATCGAATACCCGACATTCCCATGTCCCGATTATTCAAAATAATTTCGTTACATATTTATGTGGAAAAAAATCTCCGCCACACCGCTGACAAATCGTTTTCGCTCAATCTTCCCGTGTAACGTTCATTACTATAATTCTTCATCGAAAGAAGTCGAAGAATGCCGCTTCGACAAAACCTGCCGGAATGAATTTAAAAGTTTCTCCATCCGCGTCTCTCTTCGTTCCTCATAAAGGCTTATTAGTCGCGAGGCAAAAATTGCGCGATGATTCGGTATCATATTTTCCGTACCTCTCTCTCTCTCTCTCTCTCTCTCTCTCTTTCTTTTTTTGTTGATGGCAACGAAGAGCAATTACACCGATGATGCCGACACGCGAGAAATTCACAAAGCGGGTACACACAATGCACGAGCTTATTGGAAATAATCGGCTGGCTAACCCCGCGAGAAATCAATCACGACGATCGCGATTCCGGAGGTGAATCTGTGCACGGAGATAAATATTGCCAAGCGGCTATATATAGGTACGTAGGTACGTAGAGAAGCGGAGAGAGATCGTGGCAGTGCCACAGCAGCATTGATTAGGAACCACGATGAAAGCAATCGGGTTAATTGCGAGTGATGGCCTCTCTACTCTCGTTCTCTATGTCTATTCGTTTATCATTATAGTCGGTGTATCATCGCTTGAATAACGATCGAATCAGAGATCAGGATCATCTCGTGTCTCATCTCGAGCTTCTGATGATTCTGATATTATCGTATCGATACATCTATATGTATATAGAACGTACGTGTGCTATTGCATAGTCGTGAGCAAACGTCGCTACGACTCTTTCGTATACGTATGCCGAGCTTCTTCGCAAGAGTAATCGCGCGCGCGCGCGAGAAACAGAGTGAGAGAGAAAGACGATGACAACGACGACGACGACGTGCCTCGTGCTGTGTTACTCCGGAACGGCTTCATTACCGTCGAGACAAAGTGCTAATTACCGACGGTCGTTAAGCCGCACTAAATTGTCCGCAAGAGTAAGCGAGGCTTCATAATACAGGAGCGAGCGCGTGGTGAAGAAGCAGTAAAGAGATGTAAAAGCGAGAACAGAATGGAATATAAAAATACAATCTTTATAACGGATGTTGCGAGTAAATTTTTCATCGTCGAACCCCTCGGTGACAAAATTGCCGACAACATACATTGTGTAGGATACGAGGTTGGCGAGGGCGATTAGAAAGAAAAATAGAAAATAGTCTTGTACAATATGAGGTTGGGAATATCGGAGGAGAGGCTCGGTCTTGCTTAGAAATCGAATTATTCGTGCCCTGGGGTTTCGTGATATTCTCTCGTCGGCTACACGCTACGTATATATATATATATATATATGTAGGTATATAGCAGGGTATATACGTACAGGCTTTCCGCCCATCCGGTTTCGCAAGCGAGAGCTCTCTGTGCGATCTGAGGCACGCTGCAAATTCTCCCGGGCGCTCCTGCAGTTGCATCGCGGTGGTGTGCCCTGCTGCTGCTGCCGTTTCTACTTCGGGCGGTCGAGGAGACCGACCAATCGGCCTCCTCGATCTCCTATCGAGGGAGCGACCGAGCGACCGAGAGAGACAGAGAGAGAGAGAGAGAGAGAGAGAGAGAGAGAGAGAGAGAGAGAAGAGAAACTCCGTGGCGCGGAGCCTGCGATCGACGCGTTGCGATATCGAACGACCCTCTCTCCTTAAACACACGCATACATCTATACACACGTGAAATATATGCCGATACACACATTTGAACATACGAGTTAAGGATGAGAGAACGATGAGAGGAGTTTCCTATTAAACACGAATGATTCGATATAAATTATCCCCAGGGGGAAATTAATACGCCAGCAAATTATCGTGCTCACCGAGAGAGGAAAAGAGAAGAAATAGAAACGAGCAAAAGGAAGATTCCGCAACGTTTATCCAAGAGTTCCTAGAGAGAAAGAGTGAGAAAGATAGAAAGACAAGAAGAAGGAAAGAAAGAGATTGAGACAAGCCAACAGGGTTGGAAAGATGTAAGCAATGCCCCCGGACTCGAGTCCGAGAGAATAATAAAATCGAGAAAGTCGTGTGCGTACGCGTTTGAGTTTATGTGTATGAGAGCCGCGCACGAATCGATATAATCGTTGAATCTTTTCTCTTTTATACCGGAACGGTATATACGAAAACGAGAACGAAGGAGACGGAAGAGCGCGCGCGCGCGCGAACGCGCATATAGGTACACAGGTGGATTTATAGATCCGGCGGGGCCATTAGATCGAATGTTTATTCAATCCGGCGCTTTTAAATTGAAACGTCTCTACCCGACAATGTCGCGGGCTTCTATACAGCGATGGAGAACTTGGTGCCGATGTACCTATATAGCAAATGCACAGAAGTATATATTTGCGCGCGCAACCCTCGGGCGCTATATACACGCAACGGTCCTGCGGACAGCGGCGACGGCAGACAGTTGTGGTCTATTGCCGAAGCGACCAAGAGAGAAAGAGGAAGAGAGAGAATTTCTCTCGAGCTTGGTACACGATTGCGTGAGCTTCCGACTAAGCTGCAAGGATCGGGAAGAGAGCGACGTTCGCGAGTGTACGGAGAGAAGCCAAGAATACGCGAGGCACATACCTATAGGTATCTGATATATACGCATTTATATAAATATAGATATAGCCCGCCGATATATACACGTTGCTCTCTCGACCGTACGTTAAATCGAACGACTCAGCGGGCAAACCGGCAGAAGCCACGGTGGAATATAAACGTATGGGACAGGCACCGGTAGAAAATCGAATAGATAACGTTTATGTATCGGGAATTCATACATATGAACGAAACGGAGCTATATCCCGAGAGAGGAGAGGGAGTGAAAAAAATGAAAAACTGAGGATAAGGAGGACTCCCGGCGCTCTCTGGTAGTCGGGAGAGAAACGATCGCTAACGTCCTCGTACGGAATCGATATCTTTCTTTGGCGAGATATTCACGAAGATTTACCAGGAACGCGCGCCGTCTTCTTGCTTATATTCCCGCAGTGTCTCATTTCTCGGCAATGTACCAATAGGAATCGTTGCAAGCCAAACGAAAACATAGGCGTTCGTGTACCAAGAGCTCTAGTAGGTATCCAAGACGATGACTCTCTCTCTCTCTCTCTCTCTCTCTTTCGAGATGTCACATCGTTTCTCCCGAACTCGTATCATCGATTCTCCTCGATAGCCCCGAGAGAGATGGCCGCTCTAGCTCGAAGACTCGAGAAACTTCCAGACAGCGCTGACTGCTATATGGTGAGATTGGTCT
Organism: Netelia fuscicornis; assembly: GCA_946811545.1. NCBI lineage: Eukaryota > Metazoa > Arthropoda > Insecta > Hymenoptera > Ichneumonidae > Netelia > Netelia fuscicornis. Next base: position 573,190 of record OX328014.1, read on the forward strand.
CCGCGCCGATGCGTGAATTAAGTTCGCTCGAGGGGCAGAAAACGACTTGTATTTTATACCCTCGCGATATACAAAAAAAGAAATGCGATATCGCTGTTGGAACCAAAGCGTTTTATATCATTTCAGCGAGTACTGATGCTTTACGCGTTTCTAAACTCCGCCTCTTTTTTCCCTCCAGCTTACGTGGTAAACAGCACGCGGAAAGCTTCTCGCATCCCGTCGCGAGATAACTCTCTCGCCGTTTCAGTAAAGAAATATCGCGATAAACGACAACGGGCTATCGCGCATGACGGTAAAAAAGTAACACGATGTACGACGCCGTGCGATTTCTGTCGCTGTCGCGGGAAGAGTAGCGGCGAGGCCATCAAGCGCGCACACACGGTTTAGTAGCCGCGACTCGTGGATGCCATTTTCTTTCCATGGTTTACAGCCCGGTCAGCTCTCGGGCAGCTTCTGTGCCCGAGAACGAGAATCCGGTACGACGCTTCTCGAACCTTGTCACACCTTTTTCCTCTAAATTATCGTACATTGTGCAACGAGTTCGCACATTGACAAGAAACGGCTCTTTTCCGCGTCGGCGCATCGCTGTTTCCTCGATTTAGCCGGATCGACGTCAAAATCGTTCTTTACACCCGGACGACGCCTCGTACTTTATATCTCTATAATACAAGGTGCGAAAGAAAAGGATGAGGGGAATCGCGCGGTGAACCGGTGTCGCGGTGTCGGACTAGTTGTTGCCGCGGATTGATCGGCATAAAGGGAGTAAAACGAGAGATAGAAAAGAGGAAAAGTAGATAGCGTACGGAGAGATAAAAGAAAGATAAGAGCGGAGAGATGGCGAGGGAACGATAAGGAGGAAAAATACAGGAAGGAGTGTGATCGGCCCGGAGCTATCTCCTCCTCCTGCTCTTCGTTCTCCTCCTTCCTTGGTCTCTTCGAGAACGAGACAAGTTCCAGTAGTGATTGTCCGACGATACGTTCTATCCTTCCTCCTCGAAGTCGTTGTCGCTCGTTTTCGTCTCTCTCCCTCTCTCTTTCTTGAAGGATCGATGTCTCCTTCCTGCAGCTGCAAGCCACGCAGCAGAAAATGTTCGGAACAGCAAGCAGGAGGGATCGCAAGGCGCCTCGAAGCTTCGAGTCTCTCTGTTTCTCGCTATCTCAACCTCGTCGTCGTTGTCGTTGTCGTCGTTGTCGTCGTCGTCGTCGTCGTCGTCGTCGTCGTCGTCGTTCAGTGAACGCGAAGCGACGCGATTCTCGTGTGGTGTGCCAATGCGACACTCTCTTGAAACGAACACCTTCGTCTTTCGCCCCGGAGGCTGTACTCTCTGCTCGCTTCTCCCTCGGATCGTCCGATAGCGCGAAGAGGACGAGAAAGAGAGAGAGAGAGAAGAAGACGCGCTGGACGAACCTAGGAGCGAGCAAGAAGAAGTGGAGGAAGAAGCGGCAGCCATACACGATCGTGTGGTATACGCTCTATGGACCCACTCTTCTCCAACCTTCTCTTATTATTCCTCTTCCTCTTCTTCTTATACCTACTATTTATACCTTTACACCCAGCACGCTCCGGCCTCATTGCTCCCTTACGCACGTACCCGGACCGTTCCGCATTCACGATAATTGCTATGCAATGGAAAGAAGACGCGGGACAAAGACGCAAAGCAATGACTCCTTCCCTCTCTTTTTTTTCCACATAAGCTAATCTTTTTTATCAACCGTATATATTCAATATTCGTTTCGTTTATTCTTTGTCCTTACCGATTTTCAATTAAAAACATCTGTTTTCGTTCGTTTATAATAGTTCTGGTAAAATCTTCGAGATGACTCGGTCTCGGTCTCTGTTTGCAAATTCTTCTTCCTCTATATGTATATACGATGTACGGCGAGAGGGAAAGAGAGAGGAAGTTTAAGATCGCAAGTCAGAAACTATGCGGTCACGGCCCGCTGAATATCTCGTCCTCGACTCTGAGCTAACTCGCGGAGGCCGCTCTGCATCGTCGCAGCCACGTTTGAGGTTCAACTTAAACTTCCAGTACCTACTCCCGTATACGTATATACGTGTGTGTGTCTGTATACACGCTCCGCCGATGCCGGACAACCTTCCTACGAAGCCGAGCTCTCCGCGCTGAACGCGTTTTAGCACGAGGACCGCCGTTTTCAAAGCGAGAGAGCAAAGATCGCCACGAGAGGAGAAAGAGATCCGAGATCGCAGATCAGATCGTGTTTGCTTTGCCGCGGTCCCGTGTGCCGCGCGCGCTCCTCCACTACTCGTTACCAGATCGCTCGACGATCTTCTCGCACGCACGCACGCACGCACGCACCGACGAAAGAGAGCGCAAGAGGCTTACGCGCACGCATCGCTTGTGCCCTCTGTACTATCAATGGCCAAGAGTAAGAGGGGGAGCGGGAGAGAGACAGAGAGATGCTGGGATAAAATTGCTCCGGCACAGGCAGGTTTCACCGAAGCCATCGAGTCTCTTTTCCTTTGCCCACTTTTGACACGTGATATTTTAATGAATGATTACCGAAGAAAATGATTTTTCCGAAGATACTGGTGAAATAGTTGAAAACAAAAAATGGATAGAAAATGATTCGCATCGATGCGGAAGAGCCTATACGTATCGGTTAAAAAATTTGAACCGTTCGAAGAGAATCCGTTGCCTGAGAGTCACTGAGGATTTTTCCTTGTTAAACTGACGATGTTCATACAGCTGTGGACGTTGCCCGTGCAGCAAATCCGACTCGACTTTTATTTTTCTCGCTTCCGCGTTCCTCTTTCGTCTTCGTCGAGCGTATACCTATACATACACGCCCGATGTCGTTTCGCGATATATTTCCAGCGTCTTACACGGCATATCTCTACGACAACTTAATTTCAAAGTATCATGAATGTGGCTTGCTCTCTTTCTCCGGCGAACTTCGGAAACGTATAGAATGACAGATCGTCGACAGCGACGGGAGAGAGATTGAGAGAGAGAGAGAGAGAGAGAGAGAGAGAGAGAGAGAGAGAGAGAGAAAGAGGAATGAATGAGCAGCGACGAAAGAAGAGAAAGATCGATGCGGTGAATTTTTGGAAAATGACGATCGTATGTATGCCTGGCGCGCGCGCGCAGTTATATATGCGCTATATAGCGATGCTATTAGGTATACAGCGCCGCCGGTACGATTGCCCAGAAATGGCGGGGCGAAAGAGAGAGAGAGAGAGAGAAAGGTTCGATGTGGTATCGCGTGACAACGATCGATCGGCGATTTTGATCGCCGAGAGAGGGAGAGAGAGAGAGAGAGAGAGAGAGAGAAGGCTCGCTCGCTCTCCTCTTTATAAGGGATCGTCGCACGATCGGCGCGGCGTCGCGAGAGCTTTCCGATCTTCGATTTCTTCGATCTCTCTCCCTCCCTCCCGCCCGCTCTTTCTTACTCATTGCTCTTTTCCTCGGCGTCCTTGTACGGTCGCACCCGCCACCCCAGAGCTCGACAGAACCACCTGCTCGGATCTGCGCTATGGACGCTGAACCTTCCGAGGCTTTTCGTTTATTTTTTTTCCCCTTTCTTTCTTTTCTTATTTTTTTTTGTACTCTTTTTTTACATCCCGCGAACTTGCTTCTCATGCCTTTTTCCGACTCTGATTTTTTTTCCTCGTTCTTGCCTCTTCTTCTTGTGTACTTCTCGTTTTTGTCCCGAGATTTTTTTTCTCTTCTTTTCATTCTAGCACCGGTTAGTTCGAGGCTGCTCAGCGTCCACCTCCATCTCGGACTCCTGGATCGTAAAGATTGAACCTACCGTTTATATTTCTAAAAGGTTGCTTCAGTTACTCTTCGCACGAAATTGACGACGCAAATTTCAATTTCCCTTCGATTATTCTTATCGCGTTGCACCGGATATGAACAACGCTAATTGTAAGTCATTTGCGGTATGCGAAGAAACCTTGCGATATTCGATATATAAAATATTAAATATTGTGTCCACTGGTGTCCCGAGTTTGAAAAAATGATAATCTGCCCGTTGATTCTTATAGCTTCCACGAAAGTGCTTTTGGACGTTTGGAACGAGTCGGGGAGATATGGCCGTTGCGCTCCTTAGATGGACGGAATTCGAATCCTCTTAGCGTAAAATCCACACCAGGATCGTGTTCGTTGCAAACACACTCTTTACGCCGCAGAGCTCGACACTCGCTCTGAATCGCGCTCTCTGTGTCTACACATCGAGAGACACAATAAATCTCAAGGTTTTCCTTCGTCGTCTCCCCCGAGCGAGAGCGAGAGAGAGCGAGAGAGAGAGAGAGAGAGAGAGAGAGATTTATCCTCGTACCAACGAGTGTCTCTATATCCTCAACCGCGTTTTCCCGTTGATTGTTTCGCCGATAGTTATCGCGACTAATCGACCGATCGATTGGACAAATTGAAACGCTCGGTCGCTATTTGCATTACGGTATGGTGCAAGGTTTGTTGAAAATTTATCCGTGACCGCTCTTAGCGTACGTAATTATCACTGTATCGAGTTCGAGAACGCTCGCTAATAGTCAAAGATAATATGGGTAATACGTAAAGAATTTAAATTGCTCGTGGCCACGTGAGAACGCGCAAAACGTAACGAGAATAAAACATTTTCGATGAAAAAAGTAAAGACTTATACACGTATACGAACACTGCCACCGCGTGAAATAGTTCCCGACGGTAAATATACTTTGCGTACATTCGGAAATTACCGGAGTAACTAAATATGCGTATACGCGCATTGGAATTAGAGTGAAGGCTACGAAATATGCTCATACGAGCTCGAAACAGCCTCGAACCTACTTCAAGATACTTCGATAACCGACCTCCGCTTCATTAACGAACCATGCACGTGTCAGATTTATTAATGGGGCAATAGAAGCGGACACCCGCGAGCCTTTTTTTTACTCTTTTTTTTACATCGACCATTGGCTCCCTTTACATGTATTTTATTGCGAATATAATATTTACGCTCGACATGTTCGCGGTTGAAACGAAACTAATTTATGACTCTCTTTTTACCGAACGTAGGTAGCTACGTTTTTTGGGCAAATCGTATACAGCTGACGATACAAACATTGAGTAAAATTTAAATATACCTAGCTTATATAAGCAGCTTGACTGGAGGTAAAAAGAGACTACGCGGAGAAAATATTCAATCACGTACGCATTTTTTCGCCGCTTCGTCCTCGATGTTTTTTTCCTCCTCCGTTAATTCTCAGTAACGATTATTCACTTTTCACTATTTCACTCTCGTTACCTACGCGATTATACTTTATCTCTCGACGAACGTATAAATACATCGTGCGAAAATGATGCGACGTATTTCAATGAATCAAGCCTCGTGCCGTCGCGATATTTGTTTATTCTCGACATTTTTCACAAAATATTCGACGACTGTGCTGGCAGGTATTCGTGTCAAAATCAAAGTTTTGTTATCGAGAAAAGATCGAGAACATTCGGTCCGTCCGGCCGCAGCGCCACGAACGAGCGTATAACGTACCGCGCTTCGTTCGGTACGTGTCCACGTAACTATAATAGTATCCTTGCCTTGCGCGGAAATGGAAGCGCAGAGATCCGCGTAAGCACGAACACTGTGTACGGCGGTAGTGCACGTTGCATCCTTGTGTTGCGAATAATGGATAATTATGATTGCTCATCGATTAAATTTGCGCGCATCGTACGACAATCGTGTTATACCGACCACGATCGCGTGGTCAAATAGTTGACAAGTTTCGAATCGGCTACATTTGGTTACGAACGAATATTTTTCGTGCGGTGTTAATTTCTGGGCGCGAACATCGACGAGTCGAGAGACGAGGATAATCATCGCCGGTTGTCTACGCCAACGAGAAGACGTATTATCAACAGGAAGATGTGCGAAAACGTTAAAAAAGTGAGCTTGCCGTTTGTGGTCTCTTCTCGATATTTTCAAATCGTTTCTTTTCGTTCATATAAGTATATACGTGTACAAAATAAATTCTAGAGATAAAGGAGACGAGAGATAGAAGAGTTATTCAAATAATAAATTCATTTCAATAATCGTCCTTCAGCACATTTGCTTGAAATGCATTTTTCTCTTAAATGCATTTAATTTCGACACGAATAGTATTAAATTAACTATTAATATTTACGGTTCGTTAATAAGGTTGATATCTCATTAAAATTATTTCAATAACTATTTTATTCACAAAAATAATTGGATTATACCGATTCAAAAAAAATTAATACCTCTTTTATAGGCGTCCAATCGCATTTGCACGAGGTCCAAATTGAGCCCCCGGCTAATACGATCGTAAATTCCCTCGTCATATGCGCGGACCGGTCAATCAAGGTACAATGCCGAGTCTCCGAACGAAAACTATTAGCATATATCGCGATCTCTCTCGTTTCACTCCACCGTTCGGACTAATGATCATGTCACCCCTGCGACTTAATTGCTAATTGATCTTACGCCAAGTCGCTGAGTTCTCGTGCTGTATGACTCTCTCTCTCTCTAGCTCCATCTCTCTTTCTCTTCATCTTATCCTTACATATATATAGATGTAGATATATAGACGATAGGTGGCACGCTCGTGAGTTTCAGAATTTCAGAGCATTATAGAGAGCAAACTTTTATATAGTCGTTACATTATACGCGTATCTTACAGCGCGCATTATTAGTACAACGCGAATTCTGCATAGTCGGCGTGCATTCGTTCCTTCACGCGCCCACTGACTTATGACCGGCCCGACATAATTTATTTACTTCGAGAACTCATGGACGGAATCGTAATCTGCGAGATTTACGAGATCTAACGTGGATCTCGTTTTTTTTTCCTATACGATATACCTACCAATACGCGTACATAGAATTTTTTCGCGCTTGGTCTTTCTCCCTCCCTCCCTCGTTACCGCGGCGATAGATCGATTTATTCGATATAAGTATAGCACATAGCTCTAATTGTTCTCCAAGCGGGAGATTCGAATATTTCAATGTATACCGAGTCGCGACGCGAAAATTCCAAGTTTCTTACAAGTGAACTCCATTAGAACATAATCGAAGCACCGAGACGCAGAAAAGTGCGTATCATACGGATAACTCGGACAATGTTATCGAGACACGCGAGGCCGCGATATGTCGGGGTGTACCGTACACGCGCGTTGTTTACTATATTTATCGAGACCCTCAGCCCCGCATTACCGCTCTCCCTCCATCGTGCTCCTACGAGAACATAACTCTCCCTTCGCTCGTTCGATTTTTCATGTCATATCTGCCTCGACGGTTAACGTTCGCCTCGTGAAAATGAAAAATTAGTCGAGTGTCACGGGGGAGGCGCCACAGGTATCTCGACGATTGATTTATCGAGGATTTATACACGCGACTTTGTGACAATAGACACGAAAGAGAAAGAGTTGGCTTATATTCCATTCGTAATTACAAGCTTCGGGTTGTTTTTTTCGTTTTCATCGAGGCGAAACCGAGAACATACGTGGAGAGTCGCGTATGGAGAAACGTGTGGGCATAAAGTTCCATAACGAGAAGCCTCGCAATCGAGAACCATAAATTCATTGGATTTTCAACGAGAGAAAATTAATTCGACCGAAATAAATGTTTCCTCGACACGGTGATGGAAAAAAAACACGAGTACTTAGTTAGTGGACAGGGAATATAGAGAATCTTCGACGGACATAGGCAGAGTCGGCCTTATCGTTATTTCACAATCTACGAGGTAAATCGAGCGTGTCAAGTGTCGTTGGAGGATTGTCGTTGACATACGGGCGGATTGTATCGACGGTGAAAATGGAGGCAATTAAAACACTATTCAGGTATATTATCGTGCGGTTGAGAGAGTCGAGAAATATGGCAAGTCACAGCTATAATAGCAAAAGTACCGGACAGATATAAAGTATTAAAGTATGCAGGGCGGAAGCGTATCTCCCTCTTTCTCTCTACTCCGTTCGCTCCACTCAACGCTGCAGAATATTCGCACCAGCGGCGGCAAACCGTGACACCCATTAGCATTCGCGCTTGTTCCACGTTAAAATTACTAATCGAGTCGATTAAAAGCACGAGAACGCGAACGAGAAATCTCTCCCTCTCGATTCTCACTTTGCACCTTTGGTTTCTATCGGGCATCAGCCAAGCTTCTACATTGCATCTTATCCTCTGTGGAGTTTTACTAAAGGATGGGAAGGGGAGAGAGAGAGCGAGGTTGTCCATTCGGGACGACGTGTCCGTGAGCGCGCCTTGCCGATCGTCCAAAGAAATACTACATGTACCTGTATAATATCGAAGTTGGAATGCACGCCGGGGTTCCACTCGAAGGATCATGCACTCGCTCTTAACATATCCACCCCGCGTCCTCCTCTCTATATACATATATACACATATAGCCTCGTCCCTCTCGGTTATTTCTATGGCGCCGCGAACTTTGCGCGCGATTATAAACATATCCGCAATAGGAAACTCACCGATATATCGAGAGTTCGCGTGCGAGAATGCTCAACATTGAAACAAAAAAAGTTATAAACTCGCGCATTGCTTCCTCACTATTCGATCTTGAATATCACAACGTTCTACGAGCGAGTCCCTGCATCGTTGTTTGTTGGTTTTGTTAATAAAAAAAAACGGTAAAGAAAAAAAGAAAAAAAGTTTCTTACGACCGATAATTCGACATCTCACGCGGGGTCATATTTTCGTTTCAACACCGCAAACGTTATATTTTAGCCGACAATACGTCGTAAGAACTCGCTCGGGTACGTAAGTGCACGTTGCCGGTTCGAGCTCCCATATACGTATACGCAAATGTTAAAAGTCCTTTAGGCCGAAGAACCAAGTTCTCTCCGACTGGCTAGTAATTTAGGCTCTCTCGGGCTGCTCGTGATCTTTTCACGAAAAGTTTTCGTTCGTGCGTGCATAATGACGCGGTCGAGGCACCAAAAACTCGGGGCATTCGGTCCGTTCTCGAATGCGCATGCGGACGAGTTCCAAGGGGAGGAACAATTTAGTGGCCACGGCGACCTCTGGCGGTAGGTACCGTTTAACACCCGAGGTTCGTTCGGTATGTGCTTTTGAATCCCGGAGACCCGCCGGCGATTATCGCTCTCTTTGGTTTTACGTACTGGCAATGTCGACGATGTGTATGCACGCTCCGTTTAACCCGCGTAAACGTTCACTCGGAAATGGTCGGCGCGCATGCGTCCCACGAGAAATTCCGCTTTTGTCTCGTTTGCGGGTTGCTGCTTCACGACACGTGTTCGTGTCTCGCGTGTCTTCGAGTGGGTAACTCTCGTCCGAACTTCTTCCTGGATATTTCTGCGACTGCTCGCTCGGAGACATCGAGATACACGGGCGCGAGAGAGACCGTTTGGAGAGTTTGAAACAGTACCTACTCAACAATGAGACGATCCCTCACCGCGAGACTCTCGCGTTTAAATGCCCACGCGCGAAATTAGCCGGCGTCCAGCCCTAAATCGAAGTCCCGGACGTTTATGGCCTCGCTCGGTTACCTCTCGCCAAGACCAATATCTATATACGCGTATACTCGTTGCGCAACGCAAGGCCCAACTCCGTGCGCACTGCACAACACGCGCGTACGAACAAAAAGCTAAAACGAGACAACGAGACTTATCTCATAGAGTCGTAACGCATAAAACGAGACACGGTGACGTTAACGATTGCGCGTTGTTTGTTCGAGAAATTATCGAGTACACCGCGGCAAACGCATCGGCACACACTCCGCGAAGTAGCGAGAGCCTTCTCGTAACCCGTATTATCTACTTAGCTCTTCGTCACTTCGGGATAATAACCGCATCATCGTCGTTAATCCCGACGCAGTCTCGCCGTCGCCTCCTTCTTGGCCGTCCTTTAATTGCTTATTCCCTTCGTTTGGTTGGACGTCTTCGCTCCTCCTCGCCTCTCTCCCTTATCCTTATTCCTCCGTGCTACAAACCGCCGTACATTTTTTTTTGCAATTCATCGATTCGAAAAAATGGCTACCCGCATCTCTCGAACCTCCGATTTAGCTTTTTTTTTTCACAAAAGTAGCGTTATTCGTACACGTAGAACTCTCCAAAAAACATTGCCGGCGGTATGAGTGGCGTCGACGTTTAGTCGAGGGACGAACCGCGATCTGCCTCGGGTTGGTCGTATACCTATATATGTGCACGCTGTTGCAAGCCGAACCGCATCGGGCACGTTGCATACGCTCGCCGGTGATGCCGTTGAGATTGTGGTCGTGCGAGAGCGGTACTCTCGTCGTCGTCGTCGTCGTCGTCGTCCTCGTCGTCGTCGTAGTCGTCGAGGACGGTATATGGTGTTTGTCCCGGCGATCGAAGGTGATTTCATAAAGGAGACCGCCGTGACGGAAGATATTGTAGGACAAGTTCGCTGCACCAGCTGGGTGGCCCGTCGTGCATACTATAAGAGACACGCGGAGGATATAACCCTCTTCTCTCTGTCTCATGTTCACATATATCTATAGAGTTGGCTCATTTCGTCTCTCTCGTGCGCACGCGCGCGTTTCTCGACTCTCGCTACCTCGCGTCTGGCATCGCAATTGCCTCGGCACATTCTCGTACCCTCCCGATCGCTTTTTCTCGCTCGTTTACTCTTTTCTCCATTCCACGAGCGTTACTCCGATTCTTCAATCACGAAAAATAACTCGATACGACGAAAAGTTAAGGCGTCATAGAACGATGATGCGATATCGAGAGAAAATTATCGAAGGCGCGTTCTCGCGTGCCACGATCGAATTTATCAACTCGAACGCGTTTTTTATAGCCATCGGTAGGGACTTGAAGATCGAAAGATTTCTTTGGTTTTTCGTCGACGATAATGTAGTTACAGCGGGACTGGGGACGGGGAAAGATTTTTATGGGTTAATATAAGCGAATGGTCAATCCGTCTAGCCGGTGGTAACGCATGTACGGTACGCGGCGGCGAGCCATCGCTCTTAATTAGCGCTTCTCGGCAAAGGGCGTGGAAAAATGTTGGCGATAGACGACAAGAAACGAGGACGGTTAATTAAAAGAGAATTGTTTTCCGTTGGATTTTCGCATCTCCGTGCGTATGTAAGAGCGAGCACGAGAAGACTCCACGTCGAAACCGGTCCATTTACTAACCACGCGCTAATTACCGAGTTGCAAGTTTTTTTGTAGCGCCCTCTTTCTCTTTCTCGGGGAGAGACGAGCCTTTAATGCGTATATGATAGCTCGGGCAGCGAAGGCACACGCTCGCGCGTAAAGGGCCTCTCGGATATCGAGGGAGAGCCGTAACATCTCGCGGATCTTGCGTTCGAGTCACCGCGCGCGTCTACTCGCGCGTAACTTGGCTTGAAGAAACGCTCACGGTCGAACGGAGGATCGCGTCTCGCTTCCAGGGAGCGCGGAGACGCTCTTCTCGCGGGAAGAGATATATCCGCGAGATATAGCCCGTGTCCGATGCGTTAAGGAGAGACAACGTGAAAAAACCTTACGGAGCTAACAAACTCGTCACTGGTATATTGACGCCATCCGTGGACTACGGAATTACACGACCCGGTCTCCTCTACGCGCTACAGACACACGCGCACACGTCACTCACATTTATATCCTACCTACACGTACCTATATTTCTACCGATAAACCATCGGTAGGAGAGAAAATCACGACGTTGCTCATCTTTCTTTTCCCTCCTCTCTTTCCTTTTTAGATAACGAACTTATGTGAACGCCAGTTTTTTTGCCCCCCCCCTCCCCTCCCCCTGCCCTACCCAATCATCGGCTCGATCTTCGTCGAGTCTCGCACGATCTCTTACAAACGTATATTGACGCAAGAAAATCACCGAGTACTTCTTTGTCTCATATACGTGTAAAAAGGGTGAATCTATTCGCGAGAGAGAGAGAGAGAGAGAGAAAGAGCGGGAGAGAGCGGTCACTTTGCCGAGGCTCGAGAACCCGGTGGCTAAAGAACTTCGTACGAGAGATAAAAAAAGGGAGAGGGAGAGAAGAGAAAAGACGGAGAAACTCGTTAGCTCTCCGTACGCAGCAGCTGCGCTACACGAAGTAGCGAGCATCTCGATTCCTGGCGTCGGTGCGAGTGAGACCGGGCAATTTCCTTTGCGCTCACTCGCGCGCGGTTTACAAACTCGTGGATAGCGGGAGCGAGAGAGAAAGAGCCAAAGAACAGCGAGAAACAAACCTCGCGTTCACCGCCCGACGGTGTATAATGTCCAGCAGTCAGTGTGATTAATACCGCGTCCTTAACCCCATAAAGGCCATCGTTTAATGCAACATCGGGATCGCGAAACGTCTTTATCAAGAGTCGATCTAAACTCTTCGAAGGAGGGAGAGAGAGAAGGATGGGCACACATCGCGCACGCCGAAGCCCCGGGGTGCATGGAACTTGTACTTATACGTGCATCGGAATAATGCACCGTGCCGTATATATCATACTGTACTTTGAGGAGGAAAATAATATGGATGAATACGGATACGGAGGAAGAGAGAGTCACGAGCGGCCCATTCTCGGTGATAAATCCTAATCTTGCCGATGTTCCTACCCCCTTTATTTCTCCCTTTGTTATAAAACTCTTTCGATGAAAATTCGTTCGTTCGCTCCAACGGCAAAGATATCCTCGCGCGGGCTTCGGCCTTGAAACGAATTCGGCAAAAAAGCATCGAAAGGGATCGCGAACGATCCTGTCGAGGCGCGCCGAGTCCGAATGAAAAAACCTCCGCGCAGCTTATCGGGTAAATCGAATGATTTTTCAAAACCGCTTTAGGTAGCCGTTTAGTTGCGCATACACGTATAGGCTAACCCTTGTTCCATTCCGTGGCTGGCTAAAGTCTAAAAAGTGTCCGTCGGTGGAGATGCTTCGAAGAGTCGAGTACCTGCTGAACGAGGTTCTCGGCGAAGGTTGAGGAACCGCACCGGGGCGACGGATAAAAATAAATTGCGAACGGTTAAGGCGGTAATGGAGGTCGTTTAAGGTGTACGGTTCTCTCTCTCTCTCTCTCTCTCTCTCTCTCTCTCTCTCTCTCTCTCTCTCTCTCTCTCTCTCTCTCTCTCTCTCTCTCCTCCCCCCCGTCATCTCTCATGATTCTCGGGGTGGTGCAGAGGCGCAAAACGTCTTTATCGAGCGGCTGATCTCTCTCCGATTGTCCGACGATGCGGGACACAAAACGAGATCGGTGTGTGCGTGTGCATGCGCGTGCGCGTTTAACACGTGCAAGCTTGTTGGGTCTCATCTTCTCGTCGACAGCGAACCATCTTCTCCGTTGCTCCCGTCTTTATGACGGAGCCAGCAAGCAAAAGAGCTTGGTGGATCCCCTTGACCGGTAGATGGCCACGGTATAGGAAGCTTCGCGAAGAGAACGCGCAAAAAACTTTGGCGACCCGAGCGAGCGGTAGGTTGACAAATTAAAACAGTGTGGCTTCCCGCTGGTGGACGACTTCCCGCTGTGGGCTGCGCTCTCTGTCCCGGTGAACGCTCGTGGACTCCGCGAGAGAATCGGAGGATCGCCGCACCTTTCGCGTGTTCCTCCGGGAGCTTCGGGCGAAGAAACGATTTCGTTTACATTTCTTCGACTTTTTATTTCTCTCTCTCTCTCTCGTTTATCCAACATTACGTTTATTTATTATTCTTTCGCTCGTTCTCGTCGTTTCGCACTCGTTTCTCCTTCCTCCTGTCGTCCCCGCTGGTGTCCTCTCGCGTTATATATTCGCAAATACAGCAGCAGGACGTTACGAGATATACAATGGGACAGCGAGTACAGCCATTTATCAAGCGCTCTACTACTTTTATATCCCGCGCGCTCACACACACGCACATACACACACACACACACGTATGCATACACGTACGACAGAGTTCAAGGATTTTAATTGCGATTAAAAGCCTCTCCGCCGGAGAATATAATGCGGTAGATCGACCACAAGCTCCATCTTGATTGTAATTCACGAAGGCTCTGTTGTGCGCGACACATGCGGTTGTGATCGATCGATCGGATCGATCGATCGTAATGATCCACGTTCAATATATTTCGCATCTTGAGAATGTTCAGTTTCTTACCTCTAAAAGGTCCTCGTCTCTCCGAACGACGGAGAAATGGAGACGATAAAACGAGCGAGAATCGAGGAATTAAATAGAAAGAAGTGTTGCGCGACAGGCATAACGCTTCGAAGCTCTCTCGGGTGCCGTACGCGCACGCCCTGAAGATGTCGCGAACCGCAAGAAACGATGAATTCCAGAGCCCGATATCTTTCATCTGTATTTGGCACGCTGCGAAGATGCGGCTTAGAAGAGTCCGACGTTGAGGCAGAGAGGGAACGGAAAGATGCAACATGTAAAAAACGGAAGTGGTCTCGCGAGAGTCTTTCTTGACGTATTCTCGGCATTATCGCGTCGAACGCGAGTCTCGGTGGATAAAAGATATTTAAATGGTAAAAGAACCAAGGACTCTTAGACATCTTGGGTAAACAGCGAGATGGGGATGACCCACGAGAGAGCTGGGAGGATTAAAAAACAACGAGAAGAGAAAAAAGAAAAAAAACATTAACGAGAATGAAGCTGCGGGTGAAGACTCTCGTCGGCAGGTGTCACATTCCATTGCACCCCGTTCCACGTTGTCTCGGTCTCTCCCGCCATATAAAACGAAATTTGCGTGGATCATCCCGAGACGGCCGGTTTCGGGATTCCCTCTCGGCCGATTACCGCACGGAATCGCTTCTTTTTCTTTCTTCGTCCTCGATCTCATACATCTTTATCGGGGCTATGAGCCTTTCTTTAGGACGCAAAAACGACCATGTGTTCAACATATTTGACGTTTTGTAATATTGGAATTATCTCGTTGGGATCGACTGTTCGATACCTGCGAAGAGCCGACCAGCGATTCTGTGAAATTTATATTCATCGATCGAAGATTAGTTTTATGGGGACGAGGGAGAGAGAGAGAGAGAGGGTACAAACGTGTTCCACGAGGTTGATGGAGAACGGCCGGCAAGAGGAACGATCGAAACACCTGGCCGACCCGGTCGCGATCCTTCGTGTCTCGTTCTCGTCCTCTTGAGAATGAAAGAGTCATGCACTCCATATACATACGTATACGCGTGGTTTTTACGAGAGAAAAACAGAGACAGAGACAGAGAGACACGCCCTTGAGATATCTCGAGATGGTTTCGCACCTACGCGATGTAACCCGGCACCTTTCTCCCAGGGATTTATATATCAAAGTGATAAACCGAATTCTCACTGTATAGAGAGAATCAAAGGGTTGTAAGTATAGAGAAGGAAGAGGAGGAGGAGGAGGAGGGGCGATATGGGGTGAGAGAAATGAGATAAAAAAGATCGCGCGAGGGCGGGAGGGAATGATAGGATAAAATATATTACGGTGTAGTGTTTAAGAGATTCGAATGCCATCTCCCGAAGAATTCTATCTCGTTTTGTACTTTGAACAAGACGTCCGTACGTGGCTCGTCTGTCATTCACGTTTGTTTCTACTCCGGGACTCTCGCCCCGTTCCTGCTCTCGCTGTTTCGCGAAGCTGAGATCGCACCGATAAAGTATCCGTCGCTTCTCTTCTCGCTCGTACGTTTTGCTTGCGAAGACGCGCGTCGAGTTGCAAAAAACACCCTCCGAACGTTGGAGCCCGCGCTCGCCTTATCCGTATCTCTTATCCCTCTCCCTCGATTCCTCCGTCATCTTTCTTCCTCGATCTCCATACACGCGCGTCGGTGCTAACCGTTCGCACGTATTTTCTTGAAACACTCGCCTGGAAAAACGACAATAAACTTCCAAGAGAAAGATTTAATGAGGAAGAAGTGGTTTGACATTCGTTTTATTTATCCTCGTTCCTTGTCTCCCCCCGGGCTCTCGTCACTCTTTATTCCGTTCTCTCTATTTTGCAGCAATTTAATCAAAATATCGTTGTGTTCGGTAACATTTTTGATCGATCGGCTTCAAAATTTGTCATATTATCGATGTTCGGATTAAATTTATTCGCGTGGAACGAATTGTCATTGTTATCGACTCGTTAACGATTTTTTTTAATAAAAAAAAACGGAGCACACGTCGAACACGCCGAGTAAACTAAATGTGCTGCCTGCTCGAGTCTTCCAGACGAATCAATAAAGCAGCGGGATGATCGACCAAGATCGAGAGTTCAATATCCGAAGTGGCTGTCTCTCTCTCTTGTTTACCGCACATGCTGCACTAGTCGAAGGACGCGTGCAGCGTATACGGCTCACTCGTCTCTCTCTCTCTCTCTCTTTTCAGCTGTAGCGCACAGTTGTGTTCTCAGTGAGAAGATCATCGATCATCATTAGTGAGCTCGAACGTCTTTCTCTCTGTCTGTATAGTACGTTATATACCGTTCTTCATCGCACTCGGAAGATTCTCTCTCGAAGCCACCTTACGCATCTCCCTTCCTCTCTGTCTCTCCCTCTCTCTCTCTCTCTCTCTCTCTCTCTCTCTCTCTCTCTCTCCCTCTCTCTCGCCGGCTATATGGTATGTTCAACGAGCGAGGACATCGTCGAGAGACCTCCCGGCACAAAGTTCTCCGATACCTCGCACCGGAAGCTCGCCAGGCGATGTTGTCTCGTTAGGCGAGCAAGCGAACGACGGGGAGAGGGAGAAATTATTTTAAAGATCTAAAAAACGCTCGACGACAAAGTAAAAACTATGAGAGAAAAAGCACAAATTAAAAACTGGAAAGCTTGAACGCGAACGGAAAAACAGTCTTGACTACCAACGTAGCTTATATTGTAAAGAATTTCTAGTTAATAAAGAATCTCTTTTCTCGTTATATTATACAGAAAAGTCCATGGGGCGGAAAACGAACGATCGACTCAACGGCCAAAGCTCGCTGGTCGATTCGATCGAGAGAGGGAGACCGAGACTTACGTTTCTCACCGTTTAAGGATCTCTCTGGGACGGGACTCTGCCCCGGCTTCATCTCGTTAGCCGGAAGTTTACGAGTACTATATCGGAGATAATATAGCGGTAAAGCGAATTTATATTTATCGTTGCCGTCGTCCAAGTTATCCTCAGTGTGGCGAGGCCGCTGCCGCGCGGTAGACGCGTTTGTTTGCTCTCTCTCTGTCTGCGAAACGGGCTCTCTCTTATAGGCTTAGATAATGCGTCGCTGCTGCTGCTGCACTACACCCTACAGCCTCTCTCTCTCTCGCTTTCTGCTCACGTTGGAAAAACGTGAAGGTAAGAGAGGGTTAAGAGAGACAGAGGGAGAGAGCGAGCGAGAGAGAGAGAGAGAGGAGGTACCGCGCGAGCCGGTGCCTTCGAGATCGAGCATAAATACGTCGCGAGATAGGGCCGTATGTCCAACAGCTGGCCAGCTGCTGCCGCTGCTATGCACTCATGGCAAAAGCAGAGCAGAGCAGAGACTACTCTCGGGCCAAGTCGCGGAACGAGCACTCTCTCTCTCTCGCGCGGTGATAAAACATACGTGTTTCCGATGTTGGTACGCGAGTATACACAGACCGCCCCGCAAGTTCTCCCTTCACGCGTGCACGCCAAGGGTAAGAAGAAAGACTGACAGAGTGGAGATCGCGGATGCGAGTGGACGCATTCGCGTGTTCCATCGATCACGAGGACATCGATCATAAATCTCGACGAACGCGTTTCGCTTTTGCCACATTGCATTATTCATGCACTTTGCTAACTTTTCGTCGTGATTAATTATGCGAGCGTCTTAACTCCTCGAGTTCGAACATTGATTTTTTAAAAATAGTATTAAAAAAAACATTAATCATCAAAAGCGTTAATAGTCGACTGTCGCGGCTCTCACTTCCGGAGCAATCGGCTGTCATCATTTCTCGAGTCACTGGTTAAAAGCCTTTGCAGAAATGCGGACACGAGTCGATTGAATTGCCCGATGAGTTAATGCGTTTGATACGATCGATGGATAGTTAATTGATTATTTTTATTTCAATATTTTCTTATTTATTCGAACGATCGTGTATTGGTAGTTGATGGTAACTCTTGGATCGAACGAATCGAGCTTCGTGTTGGTTCATCGAAGTACGTTGGAGTAAATTGCTCGAACAGAGCGAGTGCGAGAACGATCGCACGATGAGCAAGGTGCTTGAGACGGAGAATCGATATTCGATACTTGAACACATCACCTCCTCCTTCTGCTCCTCCTTCTCTTTATCCACTTTATTCTCCTTCTCCTTCCGCCATATATATATATACATATATATACGGGGAATGGCACTCAAAGGTCCTTCGATCCACAAACGACTCTGTCACGCGTACACAGGCGTCCATCTCGCTCTCTTCTCACCCATCCAAGAGGGAGAAGATACTCGTACTGCCGTCATTAATTATTCAATTAATTACCACCTAATTACCAGGATCTCCTCTTTGCAGCCTCCTTCGTCGTTCCGTCCCCTCTTAGCTTCGTTCTCTCTTGGTCTCGTTACGTTTCTCTGGTTCTCTCGGCTCGAAGGGGAATACGAGGCGCGAGAAAGATCCTCGGAGCAACACGATACCCTCTTTTGCACAACGTCTTTCCTTGCTCCTTCGATTGACGCTCCTCCTCCTCCTCCTCCTCCTTCTCCACCTTCTTCTTCTTCTTCATCTTCTTCATCATCCTCTTTCTCTTCCTACTTCTCCATTTCTTCTCCGTTCTCAAGTTCGAGTTCTTCTCTCTGCGCACACAGGACGTGAATTCTAAGAGTTACAACGTGCGCCCGTGCGCTCGGACACGCGAACGTCTTCTTACTCGCCTCTGTGTGCAATATACCTGTTCTCGTCTCGTTCTTATTTTTCTCTTATATTCGTTGTTTAAAGGAGAGAGAGAGAGAGGAGGGGGGGGGGGGGGAGAAAAGACGCGCGTATTAGACACGTGAGTACGAGGAATGGAAGTGGGAGAGGGGGAAAGGAAAATATTCAACGGTGAGTATAATTTCGTGCTCGGAAAGAAAATCAGAATGAACGATCTCTTGGGAGAAAACAAGAGAGCTCTCTCGTTTCACAGCGTTCTCGAGAGAGGTTCGCTCGTTTAAAGTGGCCTTTATGTCAAGTTTTTTCATCCTTCTCGAACGTTCTTACTCATCTCTGCCCTTTTTCTTTTTTCTGGTGTCCCTCTCTCTCTCTCTCTCTTACTTGCTCGCTCGCTCCCTCCTTCTCCCTTCCTCCCTCGATGTTTCATTTGCTTTTCCAGTAATAAAGAGCTTGCGAGGGTCTTGGTCTCGACATCGAACTGGGAAAACCGCGTGATCTTGGGAAACGAGGAGGAACGAGAACGGAGGAAAGACTTTTTTCCTCGTACATTCGTAGAAATACGACCTTGGCAACTCCGCCTGCTCTCTTCTCTCGTGCGTCCATACCTTGCTTTCATTATATTTCTTTCGCGAGAACGAGAGTCTCGAACCGCACACCGGGTAATTGCTCGATGGATTATGAGTAAATTACGATTTCCAACGGATCAACCGTGAACGATCGCGTCGTTCCGGCGCTTTCGAACGAAGCCACACACGTATCTCTCTCTCTCTCTCTCTCTCTCTCTCTCTCTTCGGAGCTCCGTTCTTCCGCGTGTCTGTTGACGCTCGGGTATTACCCTTTTTCTTTCTTGCCTCTACCCCCTAGCGATCGTGTCGCGATTCCTACGTGATATCCATGGGCCGTTTATTTAATTGAGTTTCGTCGTGTCTACGTGGCGTACGTACTGGTCCGAGTGCGAGATATAAATGATGAGACGATCTGCCCTCTTTCTCTCTCTGCCAGCTCTTGCTTCGACATGTACTGAAAATACACCTCGAGGCAACTCATCGAGGATGAGAGGACGACCGCGCGGCGCGCGTTATTTTTCCGAGATCGTGCCTTGTCGATACACGAAACTCGACCGACCAGTCGTGCGACGACCGGTCGCTATGGCACGAGACGACTCTCGTTACGTGCGTTCGAAAAAAAAATATTAAAAAAAAATAATAAAAAAGGGATAAAGATGAGACAAAAATAAAAGAAAATATCCTGAAGTAAGATCCTGTATTACCCATCAAAGAGCGAGGCCAACGAGCCTCTTTCTATATGTATATCATACACGTACTGTGTATATTCAGACTCTTTATGCGCAGCCTCATTCGTTTCAATATATTTGCAGTATGAATTTAAATTACTGCCGTGGAAGAGAGTGAGAGAAAGAGAGACGACAGAATTCCTCGGTCAGGTAAGAATCTCTTGACGCGAGCACGTGAGAACCATAAAGTCGTACTTTGTCGACGCGTCGTGTAAATAGGGAGACGCGAGGTGTGCGCACCAAGGACGGCGGAGGGGACGGAAAGAGAGAGGAAGGTTCAAGTTTAATTGAGTCTCTCAGGGAGTTACGAGCGATCCGTGTTCAATTTTTTCTCTCTCTTTCTCTCTCTCTCTCTCTCTCTCTCTCTCTCTCTCTCTCTCTCTCTCTTTCTTCTTCTCCGTGTCTCTGGGAGTACTTCAAGTACGCTATAACGCCATCTCTCTGTGTACTTTTCTCTTTCGTTCCGAGAGTGTTGGTACATAAGGAGAATCTCGGCTTTCAACGGGTGAGGAAACTGCACACTATCTGTGTGCGTCTGGTATACATAAACACGCTGGAGTAGTCATCATGTGCGAGAGAGAGAGAAAGAGAGAGAGAGAGAGAGACGAGCGTATAATCGAACGGGCAAAAGAAACGTTTAAACACACTCCCTCGTGCAGCCGCATATAGCTCGATCGGTGCAACTCGTCGATGCATCAGAGCCATGACCGAAAGCATTAAGCCTTCTATCGGTTCAATTAAATATCCAACGATGAGAGTCTCGCACGAATGCACATACGCTATTTAAAAATATATTATACGATGAGAAAACGAAGGAACGGGACTCTCGATGAATTTCAGCGTAGAACCTGAGTAGCTCGATATCGCGACGATTTAAATAAAATTCAAACTTTGAGCTTGAAAAAACAAAATATTCCTGGCAACAAATTTTGATTTTTGAAACAAGAGTGATTCGATAGCAAGGAAAATAATAAAATTGTTATTTTTCCATATATTTTTCGATGACTCGAGACGCGAACAAACGTCCGGACGATCTAGGCGTATCTAAGTTAATCAGAGATAATGTAGTCGAGAGGTTGGGTCGAGGTGGATCGGAGACACCGAGAGTTAATTGGTCCTCTTTACGATTTCATGCTGCCGTGTTTCGTGTCGGGTATAATGTTCTCGGTAAACACACAAAGTATGAGAACTCGTGTAATTAAGGAAAGCTCTCGAATTACCTAGGCGGACTAGGATGGCTCTCCGTTTATCTCTTTTTCTGTCTTTCGGTACACGCACAACGTCGGAGAGACTGATGCTCCTGTTTCTTGCCCACGGAGAATACGTCGAAAGAGCATTCACAGTAATTCGCAATGTTTCTCGCTCGGTCTACGCACGAGAGCCTCGAAGCTCCTGACTCGGCTGTATAATAGTGCCGTAGAATATTACGGGTTTTCTCTCGCGCTCGCGCGAAAAATCGTGTCTCGTTAGACGAGGTTCCGAGGTTAGCATGCATAAAACTAAACGATCCGCGACAGAAAACGCGAGAGAGAGAGAGAGAGAGAAAGAGTGTCTCGGACGGGAGCAAAGTCATTCGCAAGACTCCTCCTGGCTATTTAACACTCCGTTTTAATTCATCGTCTCGTAATCCAGCTCGAAACGAGTCGTGAACTTTCGTAGAGATTTTCGTACGTATTCTTTAACTTGGTAATGGAACAACGTCTCGACGAGCGAGTATGGAAGTACGAAAAGTGCGAGATAGCGCGCGCAAATAACATTTAATAATTTTTAATTACTCGACCAATCATCCGACGCATCTACGCGATTAAAACCCCGACGAATAAATAGTCGTGCGAATATACCATACGTGAAATAAATGTTATTTATCATGTCCGATTTCTCGGACCGATTCAAGATGATGCTCCGCGTGTCTCACGCAGCTGCATGCAGGACATACCGTACGCTATCTCCCTCTCTCTCTTTCTCTCATCTTGCGCATACAATAATATATTTCAGCAACGATTTTTTCAAGTACGAAAGCAATCTACAATAAAGCATCGTTGGAAATGTATATACTGCTGTCTAGCTATATGTATATATATATAAATAGCATCTCGCGGTAAGCGCGAGAGATAGCGAGCTACCGGTTGAGTTCCACAGCGAGAGAGATTCGCTCTCGGGGCTCTCATTAATTTATAATCCCGGCCGGTACTTGCGCGCCAACACACATGCATATATAGTTGAACGTTTCTCGACCGTGTGTGTTCCACGAGAGT
This sequence comes from Netelia fuscicornis, assembly GCA_946811545.1. Taxonomy (NCBI): domain Eukaryota; kingdom Metazoa; phylum Arthropoda; class Insecta; order Hymenoptera; family Ichneumonidae; genus Netelia; species Netelia fuscicornis. The sequence continues at coordinate 595,432 of OX328014.1, forward strand.
TCCGTGCGTCCTCTGGTGACTGTCCTCCTGGTGTGCGCATCGAGAAAATGGAGGGTCACCACGTGTGTGCAATGCCATAGTTGCGAGCACTTGATATCTCTGCGTGCTTAAAGAATAGTCTGCATACGCGGTCTCGAGACGCAGCGAGAGAGAGAGAGAGAGACAGAGAGAGAAAGAAAAAAAAATAGTCGAGACAAAAGTTTAAGCATGCCAGAAAGAAAGAGGGTTATTTAAATACCCCTATAGGTATCGCGTGTGTGTTCGGGGGCTTCCTTTTGCAGATAACGATGATCACCTTGGACGATAAGGGAGAGAGGGGAGTGGGGGAGGAAGGGGACACAGCTGACTGCATAGCGAAAGAAGCATAATACACACAGCTGATTCGGCGTGGTCGAGTAGCACACGAGAATTCCTCGACGAATATCTCTTCTCTCCTTTTCTCTTCCACTGTCTTTCTTTCTCGTGTTGTGGCACGAAGTACTCTCGCGGTGCCGAGAAACACGCGTACATACAGCACGAGTTTACGGCGCGAGCACGTGTATAAGAAAATGTACACCCACATTCGCAGGCACACACAGAGATTAAACAACGTGTGTGGGTCTCCTGAATGCGTATATATACATATATACGTATCTCGTTGCAACGTTCCCAACACCATTCACCATCGCTAAAGCGCGCGGAGTGAACGCGCGCGGCATTTATAATCGACTAATTGGCAATCGCTTATTTAAGGCCCTCGTGCTCATAGCACATTTTCGATAAGAATCGACAATAAAGATTTTGCGCTATCTCTCGTCGAGTATCGCCCTCTTTTTTCCCATGGACGAAGAAGACCGAGAGAGGTAAAAGCGATAGGGTAGGGGAAATCTTTTATGCCGTGTGTTTGTTATCTCTCGTGTTAACGTCGCACCAAGCGGTGGTTCTCAAACAACATGAACCACGGGCCTGAGATTCTTCTCGCGAGAGGACAAGTATAATACAAGAGAGAGAGAGAGAGAGAAAGAGAGATAAAAGGATCGTAATTAGTTCTTACGAGACGATGAATTCTCGTTGGTGGCTTCGAAGACGAAAGTATAAACCGAACAGGGTTGCTCGGGTGGAACGCTAAGATAGAAAATTACAGAGTGAAGATAAGCAGAAGGTGGATAGAAGTTGGAAGCCTGCCACTGTGATACTTGATTCAACGTCGAGGGTCGTCCATCTACCTCGTTCTAGCTCTTTTGCTCTCGCACAGCCTCCGAAACTCATTTCTTTATCTGTTTCTTTTCGAGGAAACGCAGAGGATGCCATAGGATATATTAAGAGCATGAATTTTCTTCTTGACGGTTCTTTCATTGTCGATTGATGTACAAGCTGCGAGTGTCCTGCGATGATCAAATATCCAAATGGCAGACGTATATACGTACCTACACGTGTTTCTGGGTTTTTCCTAGATGCGAAGCAGCAAAAGGGCGTGGTTTTCAAGTTTCTTATCCACGATGCGTTCTCGAACCGCGTGTATACGCGTAGGTATATACCCGACCAGTCGACTCGAAGAAATATTAAGTAGGTGTAACGAGCCGAAGTATAACGCTGTTCATGTTTCCGGAGTCCGTAGAACGCTCGTAAAGTAACTTCGGGCAATTGGCATTGGCGCTGAAACCGATTCTCTATTTTTTTACGTTTTCTTTATTTTTGTTCTCGAAGCATTCGAGCGTTTTACTCCATTTCCAAGTCTTCTATACTTTCCAAGTTTTCCCCGGCCTATGTTTCTTTTTCCACTCGAGCGATGAAATGGGAAACGGTTAGTGCGATTTTTTTAAGAACGAACGGAATCATTGATGAATATTGAGAAAATAGAAAAACTGGTCCATGGAAAGAAATGATACTATGGGTGAGGGAGAGAGAGAGAGAGAGAGAGAGAGAGGGCATAAGGAGAAGCACGTTCGTCCAATTGTGGCGCTCCCAAGCCAACGTTTCATAATAATTATCTCTCAGGCGTGTACGGGTCTTTCGTGTTTGCGAGAGAGTCCGCGAGAGAACGATCGAAAAGGGGAAATAATAAATGAGAGAGAGAGAGAGAGAGAAAGAGTCCCGAGGCATACATAAGCTTTGCACGGACCTCGGAGTGGCCACAACAGGGGCAGAAAAGTAACTGGGAGAGACCACGAAGATCGTTACACTCTTATAAGGCCCCGCCTTATTAAGGTAGCTATCATTAAAGCCGCCTATCTCACCTATTACCGTTTACCCGGCTCTTTCTCTCTTTCTCATCCAACTCTCTTTTTCTCTCTCTCTCTCGCTCTCGCTCCATCTCCCGCTTTCCGTTTTCTCGATGTACTACACTGAGATATTGACAATTACGATTTTAATCTATACTCCCAATTACTTCGATCCGTTTTCCCTCGACCGTTTGCTTCTCGCGTCCACATAACGAGAGCTAGTATCATTACCCATACAGAAAGATTCTTCTTGCGTAGAAATTTCGTCTCATCTTCGATGATCGATCTTGCTGCTCTCCTGTAATATCGATCCATTGACAAATTTGTCCTCGGGAAAAGAAATAGGTTTAAAAAAAAAGACAAAAATATTCATCTTTTCAGTATTACCTACTCTTCTTCTCTCTCTCTCTCTCTCTATGTTTCTGTTCTTCATTCTTCTATCTCGATTTGTATCTAACTGTAAAAAGTGGACTTGCATCCTATAGTATCGGACGATCGAGAGAAATCCCCGAGAACCCATAAACCCGAGTGATGTAGAATGGCCCTCGGGGGCCGCTCTTCGGTACGCGGGGGCGTACGATACTCATCTATCGGGTGTTTCTTTTGGTTAACGGCAAAAGTCGTATGGAGAGATCGAGAGTATAGGTATAATATAATGCTTCTCTCTCTCACTCTCTTGCATAACCCTTTTAGGTTTTCTCGCGCGATCTCGCGCGTCTCGTCTTCTGCCGTTGCGCGGACGCGCGCGCCAATTTTATACATCGCCCGTGGCCAAGTGAAATACCCGCAACGGTATTCATTCTCTCGGATCTTTCTTTCTATCTCTCTTACTTGGAGAGACGCATACCCGCTATGAGTAAAATATCGTCGGCCCTCTTTGCGTTTTACGGCACGATAAATTCCGTACCCGCGCCCTTTATGCGTACGTGTGCTCGGGGATGCTGGTATGAATTTATAAGCGTTTCGCGCGTGATAGTCTCCCGCGGTAAAAGAGAGAAACAAATTTGTCGGACGTAGCTGGCTCGCTGTCCACATTTTTTATATTTTATACATTTGGATATTAACGACGAAATAATTAAAATTAATTCGGCACTGTGGACTCGGCCAGATTTCTCTAATTATTTCTCCGATTATTGCTACCATAGATTTTCAAAATATTTGATCGCGAGCTACGAATCACCCGCTGGGTGAAGCAACAAGGCACGAGGAGTAATAACCCGAGTCGCGATTTAATAATACCGAGGAATATACGAAAAGAAAAATCTAATCCGTGTTTGTGCGAAGAGTCTGCGAGCGAGGATAACAGAATTAATAAGCCTCGACAAATGAAACATATATACGCCTGTGATAAAGATAATAAGTAATACAGAAGATATACAGATCCGATAAGAGAGTGTACTCCTCTCTCGAGAAGTAGGTACTTGTACCACGGATCATAAGAGATACCGAAGATAAATGTGTAACGGAGTGATCCCGAGATCGTACACTCTTATACATATATTTTATTAATATATGTTAGAAAAGCCTATACCTATGTGTATACGCGACTTGGCTAATTTTTGCGAGAGCGTGCACGAGAGAGAGAGAGAGAGAGAGCGAGAGAAAGATAGAGAGAGAGTGGGAAAGTATAGTATTACAGAGAGATGAGCCGTGGCGAAACGATTCTCATTCCGCGCGTAGCTTCGATTAGCCGGCAATAACGATGCTATAAAATTTAATGTCGATCGCGCATGGCGGGAGAGAGAGAGAGAGAGTGAGAGCGAGCGAGTGGTGGGGGGAAGAGCCTGAAGAGAAGTCATACGTATATACGTATGTTACCAGTTGCCTACACCATAAACTTTGACTCTTCTCGTATATATATATATACTTAATTTATATGTATAAACTGTGGTGGCTGCGAGATACGTATTTTACAAAGACGGCGAGGGAGAGAGAGAGAGGACAGATATGTACGGAAAAGAAGACGCTTGTGCTTCTGCACAGATTGCGAGAGATCTCTCTCTCTCTCTCTCTTTCTCTCTTGCTCTCTCTCCCCCTTCCCCCATCGCGGTAAGAGATATACGTTTGACCTCGCGGTACAGAGGCGGCGAGTACGTTTTCTCGGGGCGCGCACACCGGACGCCTGAACCACGCGGCCATCCATAATGCATCGGTTTTCTCCGCTTAATTGGACAGTGGACAGATCGTGCTTCCGATCGGAGCCCATATACACATACCTACATATATATATATATATAATAGGTAGATAGGATAAAGGAGTTCAAAGACAGACATACCAGACGACACCATCGCCGAGTCTTTTGGTGCGTTCCAGCTCCGGGATTGATCGAGGCGGATGAATCTTACGCGGATACGTCATTCGCCAACCCGGCGACCCGCAAAGTCGATAAATAGGATTGAAAAGGGAAAGAAAACAAAAAAAAAACGAAAATACGCAAGCGGAGCTCATGATCACGAGGAAACTACCGTAAAACGGGATTACATCGAGATTACGGGTAACTTTGACAGTTTTTGCTGGAGTGACGGGGCTTGATTTTATGTAAATTTGATATCTAAAGAGCACGTTGTTCTATTGGAGCAAAAAAAAAAGTTGGAATTTAAGATGTTAAAAAAGGTTGCCTAGAAAAAACTTTCAAAACCTGCTCAAAGTAACCCTGTTTGACGGTAACGAGCGTGGTGAGCCGGGCGATGGGAAGCTCGCGATGCTGTAAATCATAGCTAAAAATGAAAGTTTTTTTTTTCATTATTGTATAAATCGCGATAAATCTTGCCGGCTATGTATTAGGGACGCGAGGATCGCGAGCTCGGACGTTACTACCCGTGGACTCTGATTCTACCTGCAATAATTTCCAGGATATATGTTCGCGACGTTACAGAGATCGGAGACGCGTATATACCAGGAGATGAGGCTAGAAGCGAGTGCATGCGAGTTTGAGGCGAAAGAGCGCGGCCGAAGACTATCTCACGGATACGTTACATTCTCGCAACGACGACGACGACGACGACGACGACAACGACGACGAGAAGTACATATATACGTCGTCGGGAGTGAACTCACCGAGCGAGAAAGAGAGAAAGAGACATTCTGTCTCCTTAATCCTCTTAAGCGTGCCCGAGGTCTCGCGGACAGGCGCAACGGAGTTTGTCATAATTATTGGCGAAAAGCTTCTCTCGCTTCGCTCCACTATATACGCGCTATGCGCGTCTATATAAAATACGCGTGCACTATGAGATACCACGATTATACGGTACAAGGAGCGCGCGAGTTCGCGGACCCGACGAGGACGGCGGAAAAAGACGCGCTTCGCGCCCTCGTGCGTGGCGAATTCCTTGCGCACGACCTCTCCGACGCGACGAAGCGACGAAACGACGAAAGAGACAGAGAGAAAGGAAGAGAGAGAGAGGGTTTCGCTATCGCGTGAAAAAGAAAACAACAAATTTCCTTTTTTTCCTCGCACCGTCGAGTCCGACAGATCCTGGGAGAGCTTGATTTGTATCCTTTCTCAATCTCGTTCCGTCTATTCCGTATAAATTATCGCGTGGGTGCGAAAATAAACCGGGACGAATGAGATAAACGGGGTGACGGAGTTTGGTGCGTCAAAACCTCGGCACGTGGATAAATATTCGTCGTATCGCGACACGACGAATACGAAACAAAATCGATCGATCGCACCTTAGTGACGTACTTCCGCGAGCGAGGAATAATATGTACACAAGCGACATGGTGTATCCTCGTTGCTCGCTGAGGTGCACGACCGCGTACATGACGACCATAATCGTAAAAGACGACTCGAACACGATAAGAAGACGGAAAATTTATGAACCTTGAATGCCGGGAATCAATCCGTTGGCTCGCTCGTGTGTAGTTTAGTCAAATTACACGTTACCCTCTCTCGTTCATCCTCGCTCCCCTTTCATTCTCATTTTCGTTCAGCACGAGTATTCGTACGTTTGCGTGTGTACGTCCATGCCCAAAGGGTGGGAGAAAACGAGCGTCACGGACTGGGTGGGGGGCAAGTTACATCGTCATCCCCGTATACCACTATCGGTCGCACTTCGGACGCCATCTTGTCCAACACCCCTCTTGCTTCTCGATTTTAAGCCCCTCGAGCTTCTCGGGTATAAAGCCGAGATAAATAAAACAAATTTCTTTTTTTGTTGACTCGAGCGAAGAAGCAACGAATCAGCGAGAACGATCGCAAAGTTCATGGCGGAATTGGTACGAGATAGCGCGTTAAATCCGAGCGAAGCTTTTCGTCGTAGGAAAAAGCGGGTAGCAAAAAACGTGGGATCGAACGCGTAAGATGGCTCTGAATGGCGGAGTAAAAGTCTTTCAGGAGCTAACGTCGAATAGGTATGGGTTCGATAATATATAAAACATAAAACTGGTATATTACCAATCGGGTACAATACGGTAACGGCCGCATGTTGCGTTACGTATATCCAGCGAGATACACGCTGCGCCGTGATTGCAATGGGCTACATTTTGCTTTGAGAATCGCAGTACGATCGAGTGGAGAGAGGCGCAAGAAGCGATAGAGGAGAATAGCGTCTGTGTCGATGGGGTTCGTATGCCCGAGCAAAACGATCGAAGCGGTATTACGAGAAGTAAGGAGAGGGAGAGGGGAATAGAGGGAAAGGGAGAGAGAGAGAGAGAGAAAGAGAGAGAGTAGAGCGCGCGGCGTAAGCGCCCAATTAGAAGGAATCCGAGATGCGGAGTGCAAGTGGGACGCGGAGACGGGACAGTCTCACGCTGCGGGTGTATCTCGTATGCGAGTCGCGTGTCCGTTGCCCCACTGCAGAAACATCCGAGCCTGCGAGATATATTTTTCTCTCTCTCTCGGTCTCTCACGTTCCACGTTCTCGGTCGGCGTGGCTGCACCAGTGGCTCACGCGCGGAAACTGCATCGAGTCTTCGCAGAGTGCAAGGACCATCGGTACATAGGAGAGCGAGAGCACGGCCAGCCCGGCTCAAACATTCAAAGCCATGAATATACTCGCGAGGGAGAGAAAGAGAGAATGCAGAGAGCTCCAGGAGAACGATCGACTCTGCACGACGTTCACGTATCGATCCACGCGATCCGCGCGTGCCTCTCTCCGCCAGTCTACCAGTTTCTCAACCGAGCTATGACGAGCGATCGAGAAAGAAAGAGAGAGAGAGAGAGATACGAAGAGTCCTGTGGTTGATGAGAGATAGAAACGGCGCAAACCACAGGGAATGTACACTCTAACCTTCCAAATAGGAATGAGTCGAATTTTTTCGGACGCGCCTATTCGCGATAAGAATGCCGCCACCACCGCAGCGCTTCCCTCGATCGCGATTTTCCTGCGCGCCGTTTTTATTTTCTCGCTCTGTCTCTTTAGCCGACCGATCCCATAGGGACCCGTGGATCGCGACCAACAAGTCGCTCGCGCCAATTCCAGGCGGAGCAAGGAATTTCTTGGCTATCGTCGTCATGAATTTCAGGTTCGACGTCGTTCCGTATCTACAAACGGTTAATTTTGTTCGTAGAAGAGCCGAGTTGAGAGACACTGCGTATTACGCGAGGGAGCCAGAGGCAAGCGCTTTTGAGAAAGATGAAAAACGTACATTCTGCAGCTTCCTGGCCTGCCGTGGCCAGTTCTAAATCATATCGCTCGATACATCAGCGTCCAAACAATAGAGGCACATATCGACGTTTTTGCCATCATCCCTGTGTACGTATGACTATGTGTGTATCTATAGGTGTGTGTGTATTCTTCCTCGCGGAACGAAGCACGGGAGTTGAACGACGGTAGGAGTCGAATAAAACGAAAAATCAAACCTTAAATGTGAGGATCTCGAGGTTACATGCGAAACGGTAAGCCACACGCGCGAGTAGACAATAGCGAGCTTCGTTCCATGTATATATATATATATACACGATATAAGTACAGCGGCAGAAGAAGCTGGGAGTGCACTTATATTTCCCCGGTGTATTGCGCGGGTGGGCCAGCAGCGTGTTCATTACGCTGACACGGTCGAGTTAAAGAGCGCACGCACACTCGGCGTGATCCCAACGTGAAAAACACACAGCGGGAGAACTTCGCGAGGATATACGGGATCGGAAATTGCCCTTATAAGATCCTCGGAGAAAGGCATTGTTCGCGTTGCTCTCTTAAATATTACGGACCAACTTGTTTCCTTTGCTCTCCCAAGGTGCTCTCTGTTCTTTCGCAAACGGGGTGGAAGCGAACCTCGTTGCCGGCTTCGCAGAAGTTACTTATTCGCTCGAGAGACTTTGGACGGTTCCGGTAGAGCGTTCAGGAGAAATGCAACCAGGACGAGAAAAAGTTTAAGACTCGAAAGACTCGAGCAAAATATCAATAACGATCAATGGACTAAAAGAGTTTGCGAATTAATTATTAGCCGATTAATATTTATGCTCGATCTACTAACTATTTCATTCTCCACCCGCAATGATTATTTCATCGAGCTTACCAATTTTTCTTGTTTGTTTTTCAAGCTGCGAGAAGTATTTCGTATCTCATTTATTATAGGCTTTATCACGCGTGAGATCGCCGAATGTAGATCGGAGTACAAGAATATATAGCGCGCATACAGCAGCTAGACTCTCCGCCGGAGAACTTGTCACTGATCGTTCATCACTGATCGATCGGTACGGGAGATCGATCGATCGATCGATCTGTCGGACCTCCCGCATGGAATTCGTTTTCTTTGGCAAATACAGAAGAGGAGGAGAAGAAGGAGAGAGACTGCACGTCTACGTAACGTGCGTGTACGCGCATCTCTTGCTGAAAAGGATTACTTACCCCGTAGCTATATGTCTATATATATGTATGAAGGACGGATTCGAGTTTTCCACGCAGCGAGTGCGATCTCTCGTATATGATTTTTCACAGGAGAGAAATAAAAGCGGAATTTTCCGGCTGTGATCGCTCGCGTTATTCCTCGAACGACGATACTCGAGGCAGTTCATCGATCAACCGTATTGATCCCGAGGAGATACGTCTCGAACATTCCATATCACGATTCTCTTGATATTGTCGGAGCGACAGACGTTTATATAAAATTATGAATCCCCGCATATTTCTTTACCCCGCTTGTGTTTCAAACGACGAGACGCGCCGTTTTTCCGTCCCGTCTCGTCCTGACTAACGATATTTTTCGCTTTCGTTAATACATTATCCGTATTAATTCTGACGTTGATTTTTCGATCATTGTCGATGTTCGTTCTGTTTTATCGATTGTTTTATTGATTTTTATTTCGCGCGTATACATTCACGTAGGAAGAAATTCTATACGAACGAGCGGACCGAGTTCATCCATCGCAAAGAGCACCGACGTACCGATCGATCGCTGAGGGATAGAAGGAGTTTGAGCTTAGTACCGAAGTCCACGAGATACGCCCTTCCGTCTTTCGGAGGGTTTTCGAAGAGAAGCAGCGAGTATACGCCTATGATTATTCCATGTCATCGATACGCCATCTCGGTCATCGATCATCGCTCTCCGGATCGTTGGAGATCCGTAGAGGAACGAGAACGCGCGATGTCTCGCTCGGTACTCTTGGAGAAGCGAGCTCGCCGCGTTCGCTCTGGTCCATGGCTCGCGCATAGGCGAGACGCGCTTCTCCTCGATACGATCCGCCTCGAGATAGCATAGTTGCGGTCGGACGATATATAGCGGAGAGACGAGGCCTCCGGAAAGGCAAGCGGTTCGTATCGGTGGTGCCACTTGTCTCTCTTGTCCAACGAAGCAACCAAGCGGATCGGCTCTAACGGATGAAAGAAATTACACGAGAAAGGAAAAAAAATGTCATTCGAATTACGTACGATTCGGGTTTGTTTTATTCTTATATAAAAATTTCAATTAAATACAATTTATTTGAGAATCCTGACAAATCTTTCTTCCTGCGACTCGTCTCGTTTTATACGACCCCCGTTATATACATTATATGGGCTCTGGACCGCGCGAGAACCACCTACACTTGTCTCATGCTGTAAACCGCGAATGCTCTCGCGGTTGCTCCAGGTTGTTATAGATACTCGTACACAAATACGCGTATGCCTATATGTATGTATACGACACCCAAGACTGTACCTAACCGTGCAGCATATGGTGTCACTAACCAATGGGCGCAACGAAAAAAATAAAGAGGGGGAAGAAGAAGATGAAGAAGAAGACGAAGAAGAAGAAGAAGAAGAAGAAGAAGCGAGACGTAGTTACGCACACGCGTATAGATCTTGAAGAAAAGAGCCGTAGGAAATATGCTCCTTGAAGAAGGACGCGAGAGTGCTCGCTCTTTACGCGTCCATAGGGAATGAGAGAGAGAGAGAGTGGAAGCTGCGAGGTGGAGACCGCGCGAGCATTGAATAAAGCGCGTGGGTATAAGAACGTTCGGTACGCGTTATACATGTTATAATTCACCCGTTGCTGCCATAATTCACGGACATTTTCCTTCTCTCTCTCACCGTCTCGAGGCATCCGCGTAGCTTCTTCTTCGGTAGACCAGCGTCCATGGGCGGACAACCCTGATGGCGATCCTGTCTTTCTCTCGAGACCTCGTCTTTCTCTCTTTCTCGCATCTTCTCGTCCACCTTCGCAACTTCCTCTCCTTCGATCGATTGCTTCGTGGTCGTCAAGTATCCTCAAAGTGTGTGCTTCTCTCTCGCGCTCTCTCTCTCTCTCGTCTCTTCACAAAGTGGCACATACCGCATTACATTATACGATCGGTATATATATATATATACAAAGAATATGTAGTACACGAGTTCTGTTCCTTCTTAAGCAGCCCGGAGAAAGAGAGCGAGAGAGGAAATCTCTTGTGTCCCTCCTGTACCTGTAAATAGCGTGTCCCTGTGGGAGAGTACATAGCAGTAGTCTTCTCGTCTTCCTTGTACTCGTATCATAGTATACTCGATCGTCTCGTCCTGTATAGTGTGCCCTTCGTGTCTCGTATCCTTGCGGATGTCTCGAAAACTCTTCCTCCACTCTCTCTCTCTCTCTCTCTCGCTCTCTCTTTCTTGAGCGCATCGAATTTTACGATCAGTCCCAAGCCTAATGGCACGCGGAATAGGATTATACGTTCGATCTTATCTCCCTGGCAAAAGGCAGCCAGCAACGACAGGATCAGAGAGTCAAGAGGGATAGAGAGAAGAAGGAGATGGACCCCCGACGGCGAGGGAATTCATCTCCATCTCTTTCTCTCTTATTCTCTTTCTCATCTTGCGCGTATATATAGATATAGTTGTACCATTATGGTTGAGAGGCCGTGCACTTTCGCGTTTTATTCCATACGTGATTGGACGTAACGCGCGACAGCTCTCAACGGCAAACTTATTCTTGCTCTCTCTCACTCCCTCTGTCTCACGAGAATAAAACTCTTTTCCTCTCTTTTGTGTGATCTCTCCCGCTGCTTACACGATCCTCTCTGCATCTGTGGAGTTTGCTCTCGTGCTCAGCATGTGCCAAAAGGAGAATCGGACTATACCGGAGAGAATAAACACGTAAAAGTGATTGCATATTCGATGTAAGCGTAACTATCCAAGTGTATAGATATAGTCCAACGAGTCAACTTGGTTGTGTACAAAAACCTTCGAGATTACGAACGATCGGTCGCCTCTCGTTCTCTTCTCTTCTCTCCTCGGCGCATAGGGAAACAACTTGGCCACGCTTCGAATTACAATTTCAAGATCGGGAGAAAACGATAACTCCGATATTGGTTCTTCCGTATAACGAAGTGTGAAAAGACATTGAAAAAATAGTCCTGGTCCAATTAAGGATTTAAAAAGAATCCACGTGTCTACGAGACCGATCTCCTAAACTTTCGCGAATAGAAGGGTGGGTCGATATATTATAATAAGAAAGTTGCTTTATAATATCGCGAAAGCCGGGAGATCTTTAATTCATCGATGAGGCTCGATACTGGGGAAGGGTGCATGCACGATCGCAGGTGGCACGACAACTGATCCGGAAAGATATCATTTCGCGATCTACATAACACTCCTGAGAAAATTCAAGCGAGTTACGGGCACGGTACGTTGCCAAACGTAGCGACTCTACTCGTTCGCCAAGTATAACGTGTAAATGGATTTATTGGATTGCAAACAATCGTTATTTACGTTTACGAAAAAATAATAATTCGGTCACGGCATCGAACTAATAATTGTACGAGGTACAAAGGAGATGCGCTTAATGGTGCGCGTTATGCAGCTTGGCGGGTGCACCAGGATAATTAACCGACAGAGAAATCGATGAGACTGGAGAGCGTCTCTCGAGACTCCGACAGTTAAGTTGGAAACGAGAGTAACTCTGTGAGAAATTTCCTGTCAATTATACATATATACGTGCATCTGTTTATCTCTCGGCTCGCGTGATAGTGGCAACCAAGTGACGCGCCGTAAGGTGTAGCGTAAACAAATGTGGACTTAACGAAGCGGAATATTTACGTGGGTTCGAGCCAACATGGCGCATATACCTACGTACCAAGGTATATGCGTCAGCCGCGGTAGCACGGACCACCGAACACACAAGAAACACACGAGTGTCGGAGTTGGTGAAAAAGAATGAAATCAAAGAAAAATAAAACATCGGGAAAGACGTGCCGTACGGGCAGTTAGAATGTCTCGGGGCCGGGAAGGAGAAGAAGGAGGAGGAGGCAGGAAGAAGAGTTACGAGCAAAGGAGAATCGCTCTGGATGAAAATAACGAGAGGAGCGAGCGAGGTAAGAATGAAAGCGAGAAAGAGGAAGAACGAGAGGAAAGAAAAGAAAATAAATAAGGAATAAAAGGGGACGAGTAAGCAAAAGTCTCGAAGGAATCTCGATCGAGTCTACCGATACGTCGGTGGAAACACGCGGGCGCGCGTCTGCCTTCGAGAGGAGGAAGCAGCGAGCGAACTAGCCAGCCAGCCAGCCAACCGCCCTTCTCTCGCTTTATGACCCTCCAACTATACACACATACGTATTCGCGTAACAACGAGAGAGTACGAGAGGAGAGGAGTGAAAGAAGCGCGCGCCTCTAATTTTCCATTATACACGGGTTTCATGCCTCGATGATCTCGTCTTTATTAATTGCCCGATAGTTAATTTTAAAATGAGGGCTTTTCTCTCTCACGCCGCGTGCACATAGTTATAATACGCGCGTATACCACTAAAAAAGCTGTAACTGCTTCGGCTAATTTTCGCTCGGATACGATGAATGATTTATGGGAGAGCGGGGATCGCGCTCGAGAGAGTCTCTCTCCGCGCGCGGCGGCTCGCGAGATGCGAGACGCGAGACGCGAGACACCACCGTATGTCCGAGCGAGCACTCAGATCGTTATATTCCTCCATTATACATATATATACATCGATATCGCGGCGTTGAACGAGAATGTCTCAAAGTCTGCGATATAGAGTTTCACGTTTTGCCAGTTTCGTTCTCGCGTGCACCGCTTCGATGACGATATGAGTCACTGGCTAGGCTCGCGCAAATGCGAACTCGTTGCGTTTTTCGCTCGATTGGCAAGGCACACAAACGCGCACGTGTACCAAGTGTAATGTACCACGCCGTCTCGATAGATCGCTGGATGTATGAATGGTGTTTTAATTGACTCTCCGGCGTTGGTACGACGCTGGCTCACGTTTTCTCTACGTCTCATTTCTATAATACACACGCTTCTCCGCGATGACTGATGTTAACTGTAAATACCGTGCGAGATCGTTCGCGCATGAGTCGCGCGAATGAATAATTAATATATCGAGAAATTAATAAGCGATTTGTGAAATCGTTCGTGGCAGGCAAGAAGGCAGGCAGGCAGGCAGGCAGGCAGGCAGCCGTTTCATTTATTTATTTATTTTTTTCGCTTCGTCCTCGGGGAGCATTACCACGATAATAAATAACGAGCAGGAGTCGATTCGCAATGTTGACTGACGCGTTGGAAGATCGAAAGATCCGCGTAGGAAAAATCTGTTTGCGAAGAAAAAAAACGGCGAAGCGGAGAAGAGAGGCGCGGAGGATGAAAAAAACGCGGTCGACGGAGATCTCTCGTGCTATCGTAATGATGAATGAGCGTCGAGACTGATCCGAGTTTCCGAGGTGTAATTACTACTCCGGTGACACGAGGCTATCACCGCCCCGCACTATCGGACAGATCGATGGATCGATCGATCGATCGAACGATAGATTCTCGTACGAGCACATCTGGAATGAAAACTCGAACGTCCGTTTCTGTATGGGTAACGTATACTCCCGTCGATCTTCCGAGGGAGTACCGCATACGCTTCTCGTCTATCGGACGTAACTATGTGTACCGCGCGGATCGACTCGATCGACGAGATATCGCCCGTGAAAAAAAGTCGATTTCTCACGCAAAGCTCCTGGCGTGTCGCCAGGTACGTACGGCGCATTGTATAACGGAACGCGCGAGAGCGGGACGCAAAGACGAGGGCGAAGAGGCGAGAGGGACAGTCGCGCGAGATCGACCGGACATCGACGTCCGTCTCTCGCTCGCGAGACAGCCGAGAATATATTAAGAGAGCGGAAGAGAGACGCCGAAGGAAAAGGGCTCGAAGAAACTATCGGACCAAGTGCTTTACCAGCCTCTCATCCCCAGTCGCAGTCCCCTCCTTCTTCTTCTTCTTGTTCCACTTCTTCTTATTCTTACCTCTCGCACGCTTCCTCGTAAGCTCCCGCGAGATCACCGCTTCGGGGACTCCCCGGAACAGGCGGATGAATTATTGCCGCGGGATCTTTCTTTCGATTGTTTTTTTTTCTACCAACTTCCATCGCTCATAGCGACGATCAGCTGTGCCGGAGTCACTCGATCGTCGTCCGATCTCGGGACATACGTATGTACACACGGATTTCGTGAGACCGACGGCTCTCTCGAGCCGTTCATCAAATCGGGATCATCCATCCACGAGCCGATCTTTTAGTGTCTCGCTGGAGGCATTCTCCGGCTCTTCCTCCGGTCTCCGCTCCCGACCGCCTTCCACTATCTCGTCCCAACGAGATATAATGAATCATCGTCTTTCGAGACTTTTCTTTTTTCGTAGGAACGCGGCACGTAACGTCCGCCTACTGTCATACACACGGGGATGAGGAGACACGGATAGGCCTCGGCAGATTCCGGGCATTGAAAACGTTTTTCTTTCGTCCGCTCTCTCTCTCATCGCGACGGTTAAACTCGAGTGCGTTAACAAAGTTTGATCGATGCTCGATGTTTTTCCTACGCGCTCGATCTCGTCGTCCATTAAAATCATCGCAATTATAAATAATAATTCGTTTTGCCGACATGATCCAAAATATAGCTTCGCCTCGATCGTTTTTTCCCAATTAAAAAAACTTCTCGGAGATGTCTCGAGATCCTATAAATTGTTTTTCAAGCGATTAAATCTCCGATTATTTCGGTAGCCGAGTAGCACGAAGTGATGATGCAAATTCCGAAATGTCGCGAGCGAAACCGACGAATTAAATGAATGAAATAGCGATCTCCCGTCGATCTTCGTCTCGCCCGTTCTCCGTTACTATCGCCGAGGGAACGAGCGGATCGTACGGCGCGCGAAGGCGAGAAGCACAGGACTCTCGCACCGCCAAAGTGCCGGTGAAGAGTCGGCGCCTGGTGTGCGCGCCGTGAGTATTGTACAAAAAAGAGAGCCCAAGAGCATCGCGCGTTCGCGCGCGCAACGATAAAAACGAGGAACGCGATAGATGTAGAAAAGGAAGAGAGTATCCTCTCTCTCTCTCTCTCTCTCTCCCTCTCTCCCTCTCCCCCATTAAGAGGCTACGTGACGCGTGCTGAGCTTCTCTCCAATTTCTTTATTCCGTTTCGCCGACCACGGGAAAGGCAGAGAGAAGGGTTAACATCGCCGAGATGTAGCGCCGATTATCGGTTTTTGTTTTTCTCTTTTTGTTATTCGAATTCTCGAGTGCATTCGCGCCAGGCTCCATGGATAAAACACACGGTGCCACATGTCTATATCGTGCTCGCGGTATTCGCACGCATTCGAGGCGCCCGATATCTTTTCCTGGTGATCGCGCCAAGAGTTCACGCAAGATCGCTTGGAAAATACGCGTCTGTGTATGTATTGTATTATAAACCAGATCTCTCGTCGTCGTTCTTTCCCCCCCTCTCTCTTTCTCTCTATATGTTTATGGTG
This sequence comes from Netelia fuscicornis, assembly GCA_946811545.1. Lineage (NCBI taxonomy): Eukaryota > Metazoa > Arthropoda > Insecta > Hymenoptera > Ichneumonidae > Netelia > Netelia fuscicornis. Next base: position 611,753 of record OX328014.1, read on the forward strand.
CACGCATTTCATGCAACTGGAACAGCAGCAGCAGCAGGAAGGTCACTTCCGCTGTCAATAATTTCCATGTACCGAGAGAGCTCTAGCGAAGCTCTAAGAGAACACAGGATGCGGGAGAATCCATACGTATAGTCCTCTCTGGAGAACTTTACGCGATCGAGCTCACCTTATTTCTCCGCGATATCTTTCCTCCTGTCGCCTTGGTGCGCCGCATACATTTTTTTTTGTTTCGTTACTTTTGTTTTTTATCAATCCAGGACATATAGCTCTCTTCCCGTCTTTCTTCGGTACGTGGCGCATACACGACCGACGTCTTCCTTTCGTCGAGGAGAGGGAGAGAGAGAGAGAGAAAGTGCGAGCCGACCGAGCCGACAAAAGTGGTACGAGGGACAGCGTTCCGACACCATTGTCCTCTCAACCTGCGCGCCCACGTCGGATGCTAATATCGAATATATATACAAATAGCCCTCTTCGATAAAGCACCGTGTGGTCTTCTCTCTTATAGGAAACGGCGTGTGCTCGCGCGTGCAGAATCTCCTCGTCTTGTCTCTATCGGTTTACGCGTACTCCCTCGCGCATTGTCTCGGTATACTCGCGGTACACGTTGCACCTTTTGGTCTACATTATCGTTACGAACAAGACGGAAAAACGACCGACACTCCGTTCTGCTATCATGAGTCATCGTTTTAACGGAATTCCGACGGAACGGTGGAGAGAGAGAGAGAGAGAGCGAGAGAGGAAAAGTGTCGATAAAAAAATTATATATATAACGTGAGTAAGAAGAACGCAATGAAAAAATATGAAAGAGGCCGAAGAGAATTATTGAATAATATATATATATATACATATAGAGCTAGACTCCTCGGTATATATGGAGAGCCCATGGAAAATTAGCCAGCTCTAATTATCGAGCTAACGAGGAACCTGCTTGCTAGCCGGCTTTCCAAAACGAGAACAGAATAAAAAAAGAAAGAGAGGACCAGATATGTATGGATGTATTTATATAGATATATATGGCAAGATGAGAGGGACAGAGGACTGTGGCGAATCGATCGATGGATCGATCGATCGATCGATCGGACACCAGACGCGATGATCTCCTTTACGATGATGTGTATAAGGCAATCTCGGTGTTCCGGTAGAGTCGGACAAGCGCAGCCGTTGAAGCGTACACGCAGGAAGGGGGCAATTAAATTCTACAAACGAGGATCAATATACCCCGGGACGTGAGCTATCCTCTTGGGAAGATCGTTTCTCGTTCTCTCGATCCGGCGTGGAAGAATTTGAGAATAAAAAAAAAGAGACCGCGAGACGAGATAGAAGAATAATAGAAAGTATGAAAAAAAACGTTATGCGAGGGGGAAAAAATGTTTGACGCGGTATATAGATCGAAAAATAGTGCGCGATGGACGAGAGAATATCTTTCGTTGCGACCAAAAGAATTTTCTTGAGTCGATCGTGCGCCGTCTATCGTCGCGTAACTCCGTGCGTTTCCGAGGGCGCGCGTCCTCGCTGGACGCGCTCTCTTATATGGGATGCCTTCTAGTACATAAGTACATATATATATATATATAAATATGTAGAGTGAAAAGAGGCCGCGGCGGTACTCGACTCTGTAATTAAATACCGGGTGTCCTTAGCGCGGCTAAGGGTTGACCGCACGTCGTCTCGATCCCTCGAATCACTTTTTTTGCTCTCTATCTCTCTCTCTCTCTCTCGAAGGTTTTTTTAAGCGTCGATACGCACTATCCGGCTCTTCTGGATTTCGATCGACCGCGAAAGCCACACGGTGGCGGAACAGAGAGTGGTAAACCGAGAGAGACAGAGAGAGAGATACGTACTTTCGACATCAACGATGTATAATAACGCGCGTACATTACATCGTGACGTTCGAGAAGCGTCCAAGTCCGGTTTATTCGATCGCATTAAGCGAAATATTTCTTTTGGAAAAAAAAAAGATATATCTATAATAATTTCGAGAGTCGATATCGAAAGAAATAAGATCCATCGTTGGATGCAATAAATATTTCATCGCATCGACAGAAGTGGCTCTTTTGCTCAACGAGGATCGCGATATTTTCCGATCGAATTGAAATTGCACAGATCGATCGATAAGATTCCTATCTAATATCCATGTAAGTGGCAACGTCGAATTTTACTGTGATTTCCACTCACGTCTCCTCTCATCCTGTGAACCGGGAGAAGACATAATACGCCGTGGGTTATAACGTATCGCACAAAGCCAGATCTTATGCAATGTAGTCTCGCAGCAACGGGTAAACCGTTGCCGAGTAATATATGGAGCTCTTGAGCATGGAGCACTGGCGTATCTCGAGTCGACGAGAAAGCGGATCGATCCCCCTCCCCCTTGCCGCCCTCCACCCCCCACCACCCGCATCACCGCCATCGCCACTCTGTCGTTCTTTCGATCCAATCGATATACTATTATATACAATTTATATATAACGTATACGTATATGTATACCGATATTCCTATCTAGGATGGATAGGACGCGCGCATCGCGAGCGCGTTTCTCACGCGTTACCTCGTCCCAACTTTTAGCTTCCCACAACGGGAGAGGTAGAGAGGAGAAGAGCTCGCCAAGGAGCACCTGCGAGAAGCGCGGGGCGTTCGCGCGAGAGGATATCTCGCGTCGTGTCACGATCGTCTCGATCTCGCGGTGCTTCGTCGTCGTCGTTGTCGTCGTTGTCGTCGTTCAACGGCGGCTTTCTTGAATGAAACTTTAAATTCAGAGCCTCGATCCTCCGGCCCGCTCTCCTCTACCCCCTCGCTATACCTGCCGTGATGCACCGAGAAATGCACTCGCAATATTTTATGTATGTGCTATCCGTCGAGCTAGCACGGCACGGCCTCGGCCGGCGGAAATATATTTGCCCCGAACGGGCCAGTTGACACGAGCATCGGAGCTCTGGGAAATGTTTCTCTCTCTCTCTCTGGAATAATGCGAATGATGGCAAGACACGGAGGGAAAAAATATCGAATATAATGTACGTCGTCGTAACTACTCCGCAGGCGCGTACATAATCATTATTCGCACCTCGACGAGGCAAGAGCGAATCTCGTTTCTCTCCGACTGGATCCAGAATCCCCAGCTCCTCGATATCGAACGTAGCGCCGCGCGAAGATTACTCGATTATGCAAAAAAAATCCCCCCTGATTATACGGCAAAGTGCCGATAAATATCGGGATGACAATAAAAATCAAAAGTTTTTTTTCCATACGTGAAAACCATCTCCGGTAATTAAGTCCTTATCACGAGTATATTAATGCGCATTTATGATTTTTTATATTCCCGCGGTACTGTAAACGCCCATAAACATTTCCTCGGATTATTATTTTTCTCTCGAAACGACCATCGGAGATAAAATATACGATGATAAAGGATAAATATGCCACGTAGTACCTACTCGGAAATTAGTAAGGTGCACCCCGTGCACGTTTCAAGCGACGCGTAGATCTCGCCGCGTTTACTCACCTATCTCCGTTTTATGACTGAAAACGAGCGTTTATCTCTCCGGCTTACCTGCGACTCATTTGCCTGGTGGTCCGTGCTCGCCGCGCCATTTATAGCATTGCTAGTTTAGTAATACATTTCAACCCGTGTATCGTTCTCTCTCGCTTTCCTCCTTCTCTCCTCCTCATCGGTCAACAAAATATCCATCTAGTTATACATTCCAGCAATACGACGTGGCTCTCGCCAAGGTGCGTACGAGCGTTGTTAATGCGAATAATACGATCCGTAACAACGAGTGCAACGAGGTAAAAAAAAAGCTCGAGTCGAAGCACATTTTCTCACAGAGGCGGCTTACGATGATCGTAAAAATAGCACGAATTCACGAGTCGCGAATGCCTCTGCAACGTGCACAGAGGTGGAACTACGAAGGTGTGTTTTTAAAAAGTTATACAACGAGCGAAATCTAAACTATTTTTCCAATTATTTAAATTTCAAAATCTGAATAATTCGAAAAGTAGTAGAATTCTCTCTCTTAAAATTTGCATACATTCTAATGGCAAATTCGCTACATTTTCCTATGGAATTTTCCTATGGTGGATTTTTGTTGGCGAGCGTCGCTCGCGATAAGCTCGAGAGTAATGAATGCGATACGTAGAGCACTCGAGGATAGTTGCGCGCGAGGTACGAGAAATGGCTTAACGCGTTAGGTATCCGCTAACGCTTCACCGAGCCTGCTATGTGTCTCGCAATCGTTCTTCCTCACCCGCCGCAAATGCTCATACGGCGAGGACTCGTCTACTCCGAGCACTACTCGTAATCTTGCCACCGTTTCTCCAGACTCTCGGAGCTTCCGCGTATAACGCAGAAGATGTTCCAGGAGCTTCGCCGTGCCACCGAAGATGCATTGTTGCCTGTAGGTATACACGTACACACACGTTCTATCTACATTGGTTCTCTATACCAACGAGCAACAAAATCCTCTCCGCTCTTCTACCAGCGAGATCCATTAGGGATTTCAGATATTTATTGTACGAACGAGCTTCTGCTCTTGCCCGGCGCTATCTCGGAATGTCCGAGTCGGCCAGAGTCTCACGAGAGAGTAGGTACGTACAAGCCGAGGATACCTTCGTCTATCGAATTCCGCAAATTTGCGATATCAAAAAGGTTTTCCGAGCTTGTTTTATACCGATGGTCTGACAAGAGCGCCGAGCTACGAGGAGAAACATGTCGGAAACGATATAAGCAAGTGCCGACGCGCTCGTGCTCTTCCGGATTTCGACAATGAGAATCATTACATCGACTCTTCGTCCTCGCTCGGGAAAAATTCATTTCTTCGAGACGTCGATGATCGGGGAAAAAAGAATTCGAACCGGTCCATCGACGAATCGATTTCAATTTTAGTCCCCTCCGTTTTGTGCGGGATATGTACGTTGCGTTAAACAAAACAAAAAGTATGTTGCACGTCGTGGAAAATCATATTTTCTAGATACACGTTTCATCGTACATATATAGAAATTCATCAAGCAAACACGATCTTGATTATCTTCTTGTACGTCTGTCGCGTCTTGCACGTGGGTTAACGACGCGCGCGTTACTACCGCAGCGGAGATCGTGCAACTATATACATGTTTGTACATACATAAATATACACGGGCAAAGAGGAGACGATATACGCGGTACGGTCAGGTAGTATCGGTACTACCAGTCGAAGAGTAGTTATACAGCTCGGGTGAAGGAACGACGCCTGTCGTCCTGTACACTGGACGAAATCAATCTCGCCCGAGCTGTAGAGCTCTCTCGAGAAGTCTCTTCGAAGACGAAGAGAGAGAGAAGGACTGCACCGTAGAGACCCGATGGAACTCTTCGGGGACAGGAATTAACGACGACATGCGACACGCAGAAGAGATAATTGGACGCCCGTCGTACCTCTCTCGTTTTCACGATTCCTCCGTACACCGAGAACTCTCCGAACTGGATCCTCGTGCGTTCTCGAGAAAACCACCGAGAGACCTCTTCCGGGACCTTTTCCGCTCCGCAAATTCGCAACGACTCTCGGGCTATTCCCACCTTGGACGGTTGCGCAGGAGAGAGATAACTTAGGTATTCGTCCATCTACGGTCTTCGGAGCAACATATTTCCATATTTTTCGCGCTTAATGTACTCTTTTTCCGTTCGATCGAACTTAATTAGAAAGTGCAAAAGAAATTCATCTTATCGGTGGATGGATAAATCGATCTACCGGTGGCAATAGGTTTTCTTACGCCGCGTGTACAAATATTTCCTTGACGGGAGTCGTCGTTATATTCGTATTGGAACATTTACTCTCACGAGGTCCGAACGCCGAGAAAATTGCTGTACTCCGCGAGTACCGAACGATACGAAAAAGAATCGGCAATGAGTATTAGCGTTATAGATATTAGAATAGGAAAATAATTTCATCGCTCTCCCTCGAGCGGTGGTTACAACGCCGGAGTGCCAATGCGCGGTGGTATTATATAGATGGTACAGAAATTTTCCCGTTCGAAAGAAACGACCTCTCCCCTTTCTCTCTAAGATACGAGAGAAAGAGAGAGGGAGAGAGCGATACTGCTCACTCGCTGTTGGCCGTACTTGCATCAACCCGGTGATTTAGACCGAGCAATTTTTCCTCCCTATATACCTTTCTAGTTTCTTCGTTGTTGTCGTTGTTTTTTTTTCTTCTGTTCTTTTCTTTATTTTCTGTTTTTTTTTCAACTTCTTTTTCCAACGGCTTCCGGCAATTTTCCCGCTCCCGTACGAGAGAGAAAAGGAGCGCCGGCCAAGCGAGCGCACACCAGCAGCCGCGAAGTGTGTAAGTTGGCAAGACCAGCGATTTGCGAGAAGCTGCATGGTAGCACACGAGAAAACGAGTACGGGGTTTATACGAGTAGGATGGAGTGCGGAGAGTTTGCGAGGAGAGAATCTCGCGAGAAACGACCTTGCCATTTCCTGCGAGAGTGTGCCCGGAGAGGTTTACGCTGGCCAACGCTCGGTCCTCTCGCCAATGGACCGTGCTACATCTCATTCACATATATACCTATATAGAGAAAGAGAGAGAAAGATATTCGCCGCACGTATATTCCGATAGCTATAGAATAATCGGCCAGTAACGCGCGACGCCACTTTCAGTTGCTGCCCCCCGATGCCGCGAACCGATCAATCCTACTTTTGCCACGATGTATAGGCAACATAGATGAATGTACGGCTCAATGCTGAATCGCATCCACGTACTGTGTGTGTGTGTGCAGTTCGTAAACAATGAGGCAATAAAATCAGCGAAGGAGAAAGTAATATGTAATTCGAGAATTGGAATTTCGCGGATGAAACGTACGGTGAGCGCGTCGAAAGCGCGCGATACGCGAGCCAGATCGTCATGGGGAATAAAACAAGTGGCTACTCCCATCTTTCCGCCTCTTGTCGCAAAAACTCTTTGGCATATATTAATTAATAATCGAGAGGGAGAGAGAAAGAAACTTTAATGACAGAAGTCTACCACTCAATTAATTCCGCATGTTGAACCTGCGATATGTCGCCACTGAATCATTCCGGATAAATGAGAGAGATAGTAAGATCGATGAATAAACCTGATGAATGGTTGAAAAACCGGGCTGGTTGAAAAACCTTGGTCGTCTATGTGCGTCGAGCACCAACGCCACCGCCGACGCCGCCGCTTATCCTCCTTCTCCACCTTTTGAGTTATATCGATAGGAGGATCGATGCGCTATTATCGAGCGGAAATTGTACATCATGCAAAAAAGCGATCGATAAAAATACGCCATATGCGCCGCATCGTATCGTACCTACAACCACTCCGATACGAGTTTATTTAAATTTAAATCAAATCGAACGAACAACATTTGACTACCTCGTGAAAAAAACGAGGAAGATTCCGCAGCAATTCCTGGCTATTATAGATTTCTTCCCGCGCAGCTCGATGTACGTACGGAGGAGGATCTATTGGCATTTGAGACTTCTCTCTTACAACAGTAGCTAATGCCAGCGCAGAGTCTCGGCTTATGGAGAAAACCCGAAGTAACAAAATCGCGAGGCTCTCCTCCACGCCTTGTTGCTCAACAGCTCGGGTCGGTCCGCACCCGGGCGAACAAACGGCAGCAGCGGAGAAGCGCGGTTGACCGTTGGGTCGAGAGAGCTCGATTCTTCTGCAGCTACAACGAAAGCCCTCCAGGAGTGCAACGATATTGCATTATTATTTATTAATTCGGGGCATACGAGATGTGTATCTGCGTGTGGGGCACGTTGCCTCTGTACTCGCTCGGTATCAACCCTCTCTTTCTATACTTATACTCTTTCGTTCGGTAGAAGAGTTGGTACGTAGAACCAGGATCACGACTCTCTTATCTTTCCGGTGAGACCTCGCGCATTGCAGCCTCTGGATGTATACCACCAACAGTACCTACCTATCTATGAACCGAGAGGCGGACTCTCAGTGGTTCTCCAACGAATATTCGACCGAGGAAAAAAACTATCCGAGCTCTTGACGAATAATCAAACTACGAGTCTCGTTGTTACTAAATTTGAGAATAAAACCTACCGATACGATAAACCCGCGCGTCGAAGAAAAACATATTCGTTCGACGAGTAAGAACGTTGGTAGAGAAAAAATCCTACGTTTCGAGCGATTTAAAAAGAATCGAGATCAAACTAGATCTCGAATGATTTGGAATATTTGAAATAACGGTGGCTGTGGTAGTTGGATCGGAAAGTTTGTTAGTCGGGTTGAAGCAGAATCGTTCGCCGAGTTTACCGAGCGTATAGCTCGGCAATATCTTGTGGCATCTCGTTGGACTGACCTCTCTCGTTTCTATAACCAACACACAGGACTACCAGCCACTGCCTTCTGGCTACCGTTCCGCAGTGATTACCATGATAATTCGTTCGCTCCGCCATGCCCTACGTATACTCCCGGCTCGTTTTTTCTTCGGCCTCTTCACCTCTGGGCCTCTTTGCTTCCGTAACAAATCCAGCCCTTGCCCTCTCTCTCTCTCTCTCTCTCTCGCGCTCTCTCTCTCTCGTTTCTCGACGTTGCAATATAAATCATTCCTATAGCGCAAATAAATGATAAATAATTGATCCCTGATTGCAAAGTGACAGGATGGGAAGGCGCAGGTCCTTAAAAGTCTCTACGACTTGGAGCGCCTTCAAGATCCCTTACAAAGATCCGTATAAACTCGCATGGATATGGTGGAACATTGTGTGACGAGAGCAGTGAGAAAGCGCGGTAAGGTACCGGGAGAGATCCGACGCTAACCTGACAAGGGAGGACAGTAATGGGAAGAGGGACGTATATGTATATACGTCGTTTAGATTCATAAGTAGGCACGAGTGAGAGAGAGAGAGAGAGAGAGAGAGAGAGCGAAATGGAGAAACGGGACACTGAGAAAACGGAGAAAGAACGAAGGGAGAGGGCACTCGCGTGGTCTCCCGACTCTTTTACATATGTACATATATATATGTAGGTATATACGATTTGCCATGGACACCAGAAAGTTCTTCTCGCGTCCTCTTCGCTCTCGCTCACCATTCTCATTGTGTCATCTTTCTCTCGTATTTTCTCGTACTTGCGTGGCGTTTGCATCGTCTCGCTCTCTCGTTGCGCTCTCGAACCGGACCTTATGCAGAACCGCGACGATTTTACTCTCGCGTTTGTTTGTGCGCGTGCGCGGGCACCCCCATCGCCGAATGGCTTGAATAATATACGTTTGAAGTTAATGGTCTCCATTCAAGGCGCCTTTGGGTCTTTCTCCTTCTTTCTCGCGTATATCTATTCTTACTAAAATGTAGTACCTGTATGTACACGTTGTACATATATAGTCAACATATCGTGACACGATTCCACGTTCTCTCGCGATCTCTGATTCACCACTCCGCCGTTCTTAAATTCATTGGAGCTCGGGCGTCCCTCGTGACCGACCTTAAAACCATTTTTTTTTTTATAAATTTCTTACTCAAATTCTCAATCGAATTAACGAAAAAATGAAACTTTTGTTTTTTTTTTATCGCGATACGTAATTATTCATAATTGTTTCAATATTTTTTAATCAATACGATTGCGATAAAATAGAGTGAAATTTCAAGCGTTCGTTTACACTGGGACATATGCCGAGACGCGAGATCTTCGAACGGACTGAACTTATCGGCACGATTTGATTCTACGAGCGAGAATCACCATGAAAATAAATATATATACACATACAAAGAGAGAGAGGGAGATAGAACAAGGGAGAGAAAAGAAAGAGAAAGAGGAGGTAGACACGGGGAATAGTGCAAAGCGAAGAAGGAACGATGCTCGAGGGGAGAATGGAAGAAAAAGACGGAGAGAGTAAGACTCGGTCGAGATTCCCGCGCGTGTAACTTTAAACTCGCTCGTAACTTAAGACTGGATGTCGCCCAAGAGGGAGAAAATGGCTGAGGGAGAGAGCGAGAAAGATGGCCAAGGCGGGTTCATACCAAGTGGACCGGAGACCCACGTAATTGCGCATACTATCCCGCGTGGTCAGAGAGAGAGAAAGAGACAGGCTGTAGTAGTGGTGCAACAGATACAATGTATAATAACGCGAATGCACACGCGAGTTGTTACTATACATACAAATACAGCATGTAAATTTAACGGCACCGAGAGACATGCGTATAATACCTTATATACCTCTTGCTCTACACGTACAACCTCGTATAATGGTAGTGGTACGATTTGATAGGAAGGATCGTAAGAATGGTTATTCTACGAGGTACCTATTGCCCTCTCCGTTCACTTTCCTTCCCGAGCCGAGAAATCACCACTAGAGAAGGAAAGGAATCAACGCAGTCACTCGTGATGTCACGAATTGCGGGGGAGTCGTCGAGAAATCGTCCGATCGAGTCCGAGATTTCGTAATCATACGGCGAAGATCCGTTCGAAAGAAATATTCGATCGAGCCGAAGGTTATTGTCCCCGACACTTTTCCTGTAATAAAGATTTATACAAGAACGAAGCTTATAGGTATATATCGAGGGAGAAAACACGTAGATCGACAACAATCCTCCGTATCGAATCTAAACGGATATCGCGGTGGCTGCCACGCCTGTTGAATCATACTTCTTGCTGTTATTCCTGCTTTTTCTTTTCTACGTCTCTCTCTCTCGCGAGCCAAGAGTTACCCCGTGCTCGAGCCGAGAGAACAGGGGATATATAATAAGAAATCGAGGAGGAGAGGGAGTCGAGAACGAGAGAGAGAACGTCGAAGAATGACTACGCGGAAACTGGCTCGTCTTTCACGATCGTTAGAAGAGAGTAAGAACGAAGAAGAATCGAATCACGAGGGCGAAACTAAGCGGAGGCCTCTCTTCCCCTGTCCATACTCCTCTTCTTGCTTCTTCTCTTTGGCATGAGCTATTTCGCTCCGCACGACGGAATTTTTATCGTCCGTCGTACTACTGTCGTCCTGTCGCGAAGAAGAGCGCACTTTCTCTCTTCCACCCTCGCGAGTGGAAGCTCGGAAAAATCACGAGTACACTTTTTCTCTTATCGATATTCTTCTCTCTCTCTCTCTCTCTCTCCCTCTCTCTTCTCTCGTACTTCTAATTTGCCGAGACGTGCCGAGACACGGTATAAGATGTAGAAAGACGAGAGTTATGCAGTGCATGGGGAGTACGAGACCGCGCCGCTAATAGGAAATTCGTGACTCGCGACTTTCATGCTCGCCTCACCATTATTATTATTATCGTCATCATTGTTATTATCATTGTTACGATGGCGTGAAAATTAATTAAACCTCCGGTCTTGAGATGTATATCAGCGATGATTATAAACTTTCTGCCTCGTCGAATTCGTCCTTGAGCGTCGCCCGTTCGCGGTACACGCGGCACAGCCTCCGGGTCTTCTCGCCAATTAAAAGTGCGTGCACCGCCGATAAATTCTTCCTGCTTCTTGTGCAGCCTCTCGGCTCGGAACAGACCGGACGAGCATCACTTTGTGTATAACGAATATTGATTTTTTTTTACGAATAATTATTCTCGACTGGTGTCGACGAGAAACGATTTCGGTCGCTCGATAGACCCGAGGCTGATGCACGCGACATTAATTACGCGCGGCTCGTCCATATTTTTCAGTGAACCTGCGTATACGATGAAATTCCAAAAAGACGCGACAAAGGAATAATCTTAATCCCCGCTGTGTTCTCGAGCAAAGGGGTTAGCAGGAGGATGAAGGAGAGTGCGTCAGAAAAGAAACAAACCCGAAGCTGCGATACTCGTATAACGACGGGATGATACATACGGGAAAGTTGGAGTGGGAGACGAACAAAAAGATTGCTCACGGGGGTCTTGACAAGAGATGAGTTCGTTCCGAACGCGGCCATAACTCATCACTGGGCTCTGGGGATGAAGCGTCGAACGAGTGGGGTGACTCGAGCCGAGAGAAATTTCGGAGAGAAGCGTCGTACCAGCCTCCTTTCACTGTCGGGACAACCCCGGTGTACGAACCTCCCCGAATATACGTCTCGTGGCTCGAATCGTCCCGTCGTATCTCCCTTTTTTTCTAAAATCCCTGCCAACGAGGGGTAGTTTAACCCGCCCATTTTCTCACCGAACTAGCGAACGATCGTTCTCTGCGTATGCACGTAGGGATACGGCGCAGAGTGTGCGTTCGGCCATTGCTAAAACGAAACTCAAGGTTCATCCCCTATGGACCAACCCTAGTAACCGACCCTCCGTAGCAAGGCAACGAGGCTTAGACGAGGGTGTGGCCAGCGTTACGTCCCGTACCAAGAGGGTGAATTAAATGTTAATCGTCCACACTCGCGAAGGGTTGCAGTATAAAGATCGACATTCATACAGCCACACACGTATAAGCTTGTATGCGGCACGTATGTAGTCCGCAGCGAATATCCCAGCTGCATCGATTTTTCTCCCCCTTTGTACAAACGAGATGTGCGGTAGGAAAAGAAACAAAAATTCGCACGCACACCACGCGAATGCTGCGTGGATGCTGCGTGGACATACGCACCAACGAACCCATATATACGTATACGACAATTATTATTCCCCTGGCGAAGGACCCCTTCGATACACGGGCCAACAGCCACGAGCGCACTCAGACGCCGATATACGAGGGCAGTTGTCGTCGTAAAGCGCTGCGTGAGAACGCATACGCGTATACGCACGCACATCTCTCTCTCTCTCTCTCTCTCTCTCTCTCTCTCTCGATATCGGTATATGTATTTATATATTTTGTACACTGACACAGACGCGCACATGGCCGGCACGCTCGAGGCCAGCGAGAAACGAATGGAAAAAGTCGCAGAGCTTTTGCGAGGGAGCGTGTGCTAGCACCGATGCCCAGTTACCTCTCTCTCTTTCTACCTCCCTCTCTCTCACACACACAACTATTTCGTATTATAGACGAGAGTGTATGCGCGAGCTAACCCTCGATTTTGGCCATTTTTTCATCGCCGTGCGATGCGAACATTCGCGCGAACGTAACAGGAGCGATAAATTGCAAGCTTTTTTTTTGTTATCTCGGAAATTCGGTCGCGGGGCGTAGTGAGTCGAGTGCGTTGAAGAAAAATTCGTGGACGAAAATATGGAAGTTCCTATGCGCATTCCGTCATTCGCAAAAATAGAACGAGAGCCATGAGCGACTCGTGTGCGTCGACCAGATTTTACGAAGCCAACGTTTTTTTTTCCATTTCCGATGGATTTAAAAGAGAGACGTGATAATTTGATGAACTCTTTAATCGGACAAAGTCGCGTGCGTGAAGTGAAAGTCTCGCGAGTTACTGTGAAAATGTGACTTGATTTTCGGGCGAGAGAATCCCGAGGGTGGGACGATTCTCGGTGTGGACATTTCTTTTTATTTTTCATACTTTTTTGTACGCTCGCGTCGAGGCTCAACGAGCAGTGGTGTGCGCGAATTGTGTGACGCGAAGAAGCTCGCGCTTGCGTCCGTCGAACAGACGCGGGAGCTTCATTGACGACCTTAGCGAGAATGGATACGCGATTGTACCAACGCGTACAATTTACTTCTCCGTTATGGTGTCTCGTATTTACGACTATAGAGCAATATTCTTGATCGAATCGTTGTGAATAAAAACGTGGATCGATATGGCCAATGAAAAAAAAAACGAAAGGTGCGATCAGAAGTATAAAAAATTAGTCTGTTCGATTTAATCACCGATGCGACTAGATGCGGTTTGACGCACCGTTCTCGATGCACCGGAAAAAAGCTACCGCGTGTGCATGCAATTCAGGCGCCCGGACAGCATTTCTCTGCCATATTTTATTATGCACGCCATCCCATCATCACGGGTACACGTACAACTAACGGGTGTGTCCGAGAGGGAAACGAGATTGAGAAATTTGCATCATTGCAGAGTACGGTAGAGACTTCGACGATCTTTTTCTCTCTCTCTGTTTCTCTCGTCTCCTCGAGCCACCGTGGATACGGAAAAAAAGAAAACTTTTCTTTCCCTCTTCGGTTCGATCGACTTTGTCCTCGTCATCGGAGTGAAGGATGAGATTTTTCTCTCTCGTCTCTCGCGATCTCCGTGAACTCGCCAGACTACTCTCGCGCGACCAAGTAATATTAATAAAAATAAATGGGAGAGGAGGAAAAAAATAAATAAGAAAAGAGATGAAATAAAAAAAAAACAAGAAAGAAGAGGAAAACGAGACAGACTGGTCTCTCGATGGAGCGAAAAAGAAAGACGAGGGGGAGAGAGAGAGAGAGAGAGCTTATCGACAGGGTTATTGAGACGGGCGAGCGTGATCGCCAAACGAGATTATTCGATGCTCGCACCGCTCTCAATGCGCGCGTATAAAGCCGTGAGATGCTGCACTTACATATATATGTACACACAGCGAGCCTATATTGGAAATAGGAGTTTATACAAGTGGAAATGACGATGGTATTTGCCAAAGAGATAACTAGACCGGTTCGATTCAACTCGTCCAGACGCCATTACGCGAAATGTTGCCTATATTATATCTTATCCCTCTTTCTCCTCGGCTATTCCAGTGCGAACGTTTCGTACGCATACTCGAATGTAAAAGCGTTGAAATAAAAATAAGAAAGAGAGGGGAAGAGAGAGAGAGAGAGAGAGAGAGAGAGAGAGAGAGGGAGCGGCGATTTCGAATGTTCAAATTATATCGCCGCTCGTCGTCTCGCGAGATATTATAACAAGCTCACGGACTTCTCCCGGGAGTAGGTATAAAGTTTGACCGAAAACCCGGTGGCTGTGAAAACGCCAACAGTCGGTAGCGAGATACATCGTGCGGGAGATGAGACGGGCTCGGCATAAAACGGCCCCCGGGGATTCCACAGTTATGTTAACGAGATTTCTGGATTCTCGGTGAGCCTCTCGCGAAACCTTTGCGAACATCCTTTCTTTGCCTCGCGCCGTTTTGTTCCTTCTCGTACGTCGATCCCTGCGGGGGATCGCTCTTTATTTGCCGGTCTTTCGCCGAATATCCGTTCAAAGAATAAATTGCGAAAGGCCGCCGCGCGTTATCCACGTCGATCGACAATTTTTACATCAATTTTTCATTATTGATAAATACGTCGGAGCATTACAGATAAATCATTACGTATTATCATTTGCTTTCAATTCCTGAACTATTTATCTCCTCGCCTCTTTCTCCGGCATTAGTAACTGGCCGGTATATATGCATGATCGACAAGAAGGAGCAAGCCTCGTTGCTCGCTCTAATGATAGAACAAAGTCGATAATTTGCCTAGCCCCACCGGCAAACGCACAAAACTCTACACAAGAACCACGTATCACGAGGAGAAGCAGGATAGAACTACAATGTATAAGTACAACGTACATGTACGTGATGTATACGTGTATATATAGGGAACGATCCGAGAAGGGGTCAAGCGTTCTCTCGCGTTTGATGCTGCAAAAGCTGCTGGTTCTCGTTGCGATGGTGTGTGCTCGCAAGTAGCCGACCACATTCTTCCTACGTATTTATCGTAAATCATCGGTTGCGCGCACGCGGATAGGACACCGGGGGTAGAGAGAGAGAGAGAGTTAAGGAGCGCGCATAGAGAGCACAAGCACATAGAGCGCGAGGAGAGGTCCGGGCAGATAAGAGAGAGAAAGCGAGTAACGAGAACGCCAACTAAACGGATCGGTAAACGGTCAAGCGTTATTACATCGACATATATATATAATATATATGTATACAGAGATATCCGTAGGTTATAGCCGACGATCTATGCGAGAGAATTTACTCGTCGCGCTAGAACCCTTTCTCTCGACGATCTCGCCCTTCTCTCCCGCGTGTCTCGAAAATACCGAGAGAATCTCTCTAATTGTCACAAATAATTGACAGCCCCGATTATATTCCCATACAGCGATCGTGAACTTTGTCTCGACGGATTATAATAATACTACCACGAATACCTATCGCTATATACCTTGGCTATACGTTTATCCTTCTAGAAGTACCTTACGTTGGTAGGCAGACTCGAGTGTGCGAGGAAATTCGCGCGCGGAGCTGCTGTGAGATAATAATCGTGAACGCCGAGGAGACCATAGAACTGCGAGATAAGTTAATAAACACCTCGTGTCTCGGGGCGTTTAAGCTCGAGTGCCTTCTTTCTCTCTCTCTCTCTCTCACTCCCTCTCTTGTCGCGCTCTCCCGTTTCATGCTCTCTCGACTATATTACACTGAAATACAGGATAAATTGTGCTACGAGAATAAGAAAACGAGTATTCAGAGCTCTTCGTGCAACGCGCCGCTATAAGTACCGCATACGTACACGTACCTTCGTCGTATAGGTGTGTGCGAGCGCATACACGTAACAAAGTTTAATCGGGCTCTCCCTCTGGTACGGGTTTTCGATAAGGCAAATTTATTCCCGTTTGTTGGGTGGCGATCGCCCGGGCCCGTCGACTTCTCGGACTATTCGGCGATAAACACCTATGAGATCACTTTATCATAATAATGAAAATCATTTAACCGTGTGATTCTCATTTTGAGTTTTGCGTTAGCTGAGAATCTCCCCACGCTGCCTATCCCCGAGACACATACGCGTACGATTTTTTCGTGGGATTTCTATCCTATCGGCTAATCCGGTTAATAATCTTTACGTTTTATCCCCAAAATTTATTTTCGTAGAAACGAAGCGAAATTATGTTTATCTTTATAATATTCTCAATTTTCTGTTGTGCCCTTCACCTTTTCAACATCTCTATCAATATTTTTTGTTCAATTATTCTGTTGCAGAGTGCGAGCCCAAATTCGAGAGATGACCTCGCGAGACCCCCCTTCGTCAGCATCATCGCCGCGTTGTCCAGTTCTACCGGTTTTTCAAAGAACGAGAGCGAAAGAAAAACGCCTGCCGAGCCTGCAGCGACCGAGAGATCAATGAATGAACGAGAGGGTCAAATGTCGGGGTTGATTTGGGCCTTAGTGGTCCTGTGGTGGCTGTTAACGAATCCTACTGGCCTGCTAAGTCCCAAGTTACCTCTGGCTCGATCGACAAACTTGCTGAAAGACTCGACACGTACTACACGTACACACGCCGCAATTACGAGAAAAAGAAAACGAGGAAAAGATTGCGATAACTCGACACGACGAGGCTGACTAATCGTCCAAAGATATTTGTCTTCTCTCCGTCTGACTGTTGCCATTGTCGCGAACCGGCCCTTTTAACCGAGAACGATCCCGTATAACACGTTCAACGAGGAGGTCTCGCGTTTCACCGCTCGTTTATTCGCTTCTTTCTTTTTTTTTTGTTCTTTCTCCTATCGTCGTTTCTTTCGTCGAACTCTGCTTTATTTGTACATCTTGGTATACAGCGCAAGCTCGAGTACGTACAACGCCTGCTCCAGTTGCGTCGAACCACCCGCTATGCCGAGCAATGTTCAGCATATGCTTCGTCGTGCCCGAGGTCGCGAACGGAGAACTCGCCCCACACGGTTTTACACGGCTGGCGTGTATCGCGACGGCAAAACCAGAGAGTACCGAGCAATGTTGTATATACAGCGCGTAGATGGAGCCCCGGGTGGAAGGCATTTATGTTCGTACCGCGAGATCTTTAAGGCGCGCGCGTATGCGCCGAGCTTGGAATCTTCCCTCTGTCTTCTCGGCCATAAAAGGACGATTGAATTTCAATAGAGAAGGAAAGAATAGCGAGAGATCGAGATTGATAAATAAGATAAAAAGAGACGAGGACTGGGGGAGAGAGAGAGACAGAGGAATGAAAAACAATTATTACGAAGAATCAAAGTATCTTTCCAACGAGAAATATACATCGATTTAAAAACTTTTAATAAGTTTCATATCGATTAAAGAATTTTTCGATTTATACTTACCCGAGTAAACTAGATAAGAAGAAAATAATTGAAAGTAAATCAAACGACGCGAGTTTTTATCGTTGCAAAATCCAACCCGAGTGAGAATACCAGCCGATCTCCGCTACCAAAGTTGATTTAATTCCGTCGAGAGGTCAATTAAACGCTCGATTAAATTATTAAACGATCGTACGAAAACTTGCAAATGCGATCGTACGTAGGCGCACGGACGTATCGTACGCATATACGCGTTATTAAAATGTAATTTCCGCGGGTCTGATTCGCTTCCGTGTCTCGCACGCGATCGAGGCGGGAGTACTCGAGTAACTCAGTTTTGATATATTACGCTTATTACACGTCACTATATACAATATACATAATTCTCTCGCTAAAAAGGGAAATAAATGAAATCGAAAATGCGAAGCCAGGCCGACGGGCGGTATTACGAAGCTTGGGT